>OY728164.1:428070189-429320189 GCA_963277665.1 Viscum album | reverse complement strand
CGACTCTGACCGCGGTTCTTTTGCGGTTTTTCGGCGCGACGTGACGGCACCGCGGAATTGATTCAAAAATTAATTGATTGCGTGGCGTGACGACGTCACACATTCTTGCCTCACGATTCCAGGCGGTGCGACGACACCGCGTCACTTCCATTCCATCCGCAACAACAAGAAATAAATAATAAGGGAGGGGGCGGCCGTGTTTTTGCAGTCCAGCCTCCTCCCGTTAATCGATATCAAGCGGTCCGAAAATATGCGGATAAAAGACAGAAGAGAAATCACGTAAAGAAATACATAAACCCCCTACAACCCCATAAATTAAAAGAATCATAACAATAATCCCACCCCGCAAATTAATCTTCGCGGATCAACATAATATTTATTTAATCTGTGTTCTTAGATTTAGAAGGGAGTAAACGAGTGTTCACCAACAATCACAATTTAAATTCCCTACCTCAAATTCATCGATGAATGTCGACGAGTTGCGAAAGTTGGTCGTTGTGGTTGACGGACGTCGTTCCGTCAATGTCGGAGGGATTGACGTTGTCGTTGGCGACGTTCTTCATGGATGGCGCCTTCCCTTTCCTGCTCCGGTTGGAAGGAAATAGGCGTGTCTTTTTTCTTCGGTGGGAACGACATTCTTCGTCGAGAAGATATCGTTCCTCCAAGCGTTCTTCCAAAACTCCACTCTTTCTCCCAATAAAAAGTTTAGCCAAAATAATAGAGACAACCCTCTATTATTTTTATGGCACAACAACTCAAGAGTTGTCCTTCATTAATTGCGACAACACACTTGATTAAATGCGGAGATATGGATTCAAAATACAAACCAGGGAGGTGGAGAGTTTCAACATTAAATTGGGAGAGTTAGAATATTAAGAGACTCCACAATTAAATGTGAGTTACATGGGGGATTAAGAAATATGAAGGGGTGGGGTTCATGTGGGCCCCACCACCCTCATAACCTCCAAAGGGAAGTTGGGTAGTTACCCAACTTCCACCCAAGGATAAAAAAACACTAAAGGAAGAATAAAAATTTGTGTTAAATTTATATTTTAACTTTCAAAACTTTTTTACAACTTCCCTCGTGTAAACGAAACTTTGGAATAGAAGTTCCTAAGTAAATACCGGCACTGCGGTTCCATCAGTGCCCTCGGAATTCGATTTCGTGTTTCGGTTGAAAAGATAGAAAAACCAGCTCGTTCGTTCACTGAACGTACCCGAGCCAAACTTCTGAAATTGATTCCGGGCACACCGGGCCTCGGAATCAGGTGCCGTCAGAAACCATGTTCTTGTAAAATTCCAAAGAAAAGTAAGAAAAAATTTCCCTTGAATTTTACGGGTCTTTACAGTTATCCCCACAAACATGTGAATGGGGAGAAGAAATAAAGAAAAAATCCCACATTATAAAAACCACTAAAATTATACGTATACGTAAACATGAAAAAACACACAATAAATAACTAGAATAGAAAAAAAACAAAAAACAAAATCCAAAGAAATCATCACCAAATCATAATAAAAATATACCTTGGGAATACCTACCAAAAAATCACTATCAACACCATTATTAAATCCTAAAATCTTCACAATTATTTTACCATGAATTAAAAAACCAAGGTTAAACACAAACAACAAGTGATGAACCTCATCCAGAAAAAGATTTTATTGAATTTACACCCTAAATTGGAATATCCCTAATACACAACTAGTGAAAAAAGCACAATTAACATAGAGAAATCTATATTAGACATCCTTAGGGAATCATTTAATGAACAATGAAAACCATAAAAAGTAGAATACAAGGGAGGAACATAGATTGAAACTCATTTGAATTTGTTCCTTAAATAATGGACAGTAATGATCGTACTTTATTTGAAACGAGTAGAAGGATTATCTAATTGGGGTCAAAGATGAGGGGAAGAAAACTAATTAATCTACAAATCATCATTCACACCACTATTATAATATAAAAATTCACATCAATTCAAAGAACCAGAGGTAAAACCCTATGAAACACAACACATGTTGTCTTCACACATCTAATACGTATGGGGACTAAAAAACTATAACATATTCTAATATTATAAAAAAATAATTCAATGAGAATCAATTAGGTTTGAATAAAAGTTATTTAGTTATGAACCCATATCAAACCACTATAAAAACCACTAAGAAAATAGGGAATTAAATAATACCATGAATAGAAAAAAACAAAGAAAAAAAGACCTGTTTAATATTAATATAACAATGAATAATATTCATCTATTGAAGATTTAATATCTCCAAATTCCATATACATGAAAAGTAAAACCCATAGGAATTAAATATGAATTGGTAGAACAACTAATCTATATGAAAACTGGTAGCCACACCCAAAATTTTTAGTAAGGAAAAAGAATGACCATAAGTATGAAACCAAACCATTATAACCACAACAAATCATAACATTTCCTTATAGATACCAATGGTCCCTTTAACCATTCCATTTATAATTCATCACTATATCAATAGTCTCATAGGTGAAAAGATCCACACACAATGAACAATAAAAACATCTAAGAGATCACAACCAAGAATCATCAACCCATAAGGAAGATAAGAAACACCATAAACAAAAAGTGATAGGACCTCATATCTAGTGTTTAAGTCATAATCTGGACAACAGTGAAGACTATTCTCTAATATGCTTGGTTTTTTGGTATGGGGGAATTATTTGAGGGTTGAGGTGTTGTAACAATTGAATAGAATACTATAACATCATTAACATGGAAAGACCACCAAGAGAATTTATAAAAGATTAATAAATGACCATAGAAATGGTGATAAGAAATAATGAACACATAGAATATCACACAAATAAGAAAATAAAGTATGATAAACCATAACAACCTCATAGGTCCATGCTTATGGTAGTAACATGTGTCAAGAGATCCGAACAGTACATATTTCTCTTATATATAATAGAATTAAATTTTATATAATTAATTTTGAATATTTTTTTAGTGTTATAAAAAATGATTAATTTTTTGAAAAAATCATTATAAATAGTAATATATTAACAAATATTAGCCACTAATTTAAATTATATTTTATTTTAATTGGAATTATAAGAAATGATCAAAACATTAGAAAATTTATATATGTTTTAATGTTTATAATAAATTTTATTGTTTCAATAAAATTAAATATTTATACAATTTAAATTATAATATTATATTTAAAACAATATAAAATTTATAATAACGTTTAAAGAATATATTAAAGTTTAATTACATGTTAAAAGTAAACTTTATTAAGATTAATATTACATAAATCTATCATCGGGTTCATTATTTTTAAACTACTTACTAATAAGAGTTTTAATAAGAGGTCAATTTGAAGTGATTGATTTTTTATTTAATGGTGAAAATGTATATTTAAATTATAAAATAACTTTTTAGTGAAAATCAACACATACAATTTTATATTTGTGTGCGTGATGACATTTTTAAAAATATGTTTTCTAAAAACATTAAATTTATACATGTATATGTATATTCATAAAAAAATTATATTATATATTTTAGTCATTTTTATTATGTGTATGTGTGTGTATTTTTGTGTGTGAGTTGATTTTATAAATATGTTTTTTAAAACATTCAACATATATGTTTGTTTAAGTTCAAAAAAATTATATTTATATAATTTAGTTTTTTATAATGTGTTTTTAGGTGCATAAAACATATATATTTATGTTTATATATGTATATGTATGTATGTATTCAGAGAATAATTATATAAATTTTTTGATATAATATATCTAAATATTATCCTAGAATTTGATATATGCACATAATTTATCAATAAAAAAGTAAAAATAATATATATATATATATATATATATATAACAGTAAATTTTATAATTCAACATGAAACATATATCCAATGTAATCCTTCCATTATTTTTATTGGTAATTTTTTTTCTTTTTTTATTATTTTATGTTAATATTTTCACCCTCTTAATTTATAATAAGGAATTTGGATTTTTTTTGTTTTTTCTTTAAATACTTTCATAGTGGAGTATATAACAAAAATTAGATTGATAAAAAATTTATTAAATACCATCTTACATGGTGAAATATAGACTATATATCTCCATGTGATATGATTTATTAAGAAATATATGCTATATTTCTTGATTAGATATGATTTTTATATAAGATATCACATGGGTACTATATTACATACTTCCGTGCGAGCTATAATCAATTTATCCAACACATCTTTCAATGATATGAAAAAAATGGTTTTTATATATTTTATTAATTTAGTTAATTTTTAAAAATTAATGAAAGGATTTAATTTAGTGAATGATTTATGAAATAGAAAATTGAAATGTACCATTATTTATTAGGAATGGCAATGAAATTATCAACCCATGATTAACCCTTTATAATTGTATATAAATGGGATGATTCATTTGTTTCTTGATACCAAGTGGTAGAACACTATTTTCAACGATATCTCATTATTCTTTATCTATTAATTGTTTATGGTTCTAGCATGCCCGAGTAGACTAGAAATATCCTACTACATTATATTATGATTTCATTGATGGTGTATCACCCATGGAGGAATAAGTAAATTAGCTATTCCTAAGGGGTTTCCATCAAGAAACATGGAAGAATGAAGTTCAATATAGTGACCCATGATTTTTATACATCGATATTGAATAATTTTTTATGAATAATTGTGCCATTACACAAACACACACTTGAGTAATGTAATAGTTTATTGTCTCTGGAAACTTGGAAAATAAAAAAACCGGTCTATAGGTAAAATAATTAATCTCTTACTCTGATCTTAATAACTAGCACCATTATTAGACATATCATACATAATAAATTTCATAATAAACTTTGTAATGGAAACATAATAAAGGTTGAACTCATATTCTATGTAAAGATAACCAAGGGAGATACGTAACAATAACATGAATATAAGGGTATGATAACATGAGCATCAAATTTTAAAACCTTACCATGCATATCAAACATTATAATCTTGATTAATGGAGTAAATATTGGTAGTTAATAATAAATAAATAATAATTTAATTAAAGAACATGAGAGATGAGGGAATTATATTAGAATAATACATAGATTTGTGTCATACACATTAGAATAGAAAATCATTTCCATTATAGTCATCATGCATTACCAAGGCTATCGTAGTAGAATGGGTTCACTCTCTAATATATCATAGTAGTTAAGATTCACTCCAAATATAATCATATAGGAAAAAGTACCTTACTAAACTAGTTTCACTTCCCATTCCTATCTTGTTTATCTAAAGAGATATAAATCTTTACCCAATACATTAGAGGGAAATATAGGTCCCACATGTATGATAATAAAAACCATATTTATATGTGCAACAAAATCATTATAAAATAATCATATCAGAACCAATTAAATGAAATCTCTTTATTAAAAATTTCATAATATCATAACCTGTGAAAAATAGATAGGTTTCATAATCATTTCATCATAACATAACCTATAGAAAAATAAGATAGTTCTATAATAATTTAATAATGGTATAACTTGTGGAAGAAAAAAAGTTTCCTAAAATGATACCATAATTTACATAAACCATTTTGATAAAGAATAATAATGATATCCTTTAATAATATAGATAATAATGTATAAGGTAACATCAATATATGTCATCTTAGATGAAAAATGATTTTGAACGATCATTTTAAACATTTATTAGGGAAAATATCATCTTCTCTTTGAGAATATCTTTTTTTAATATAAAACATTTTGAGAATATTTTCATTGAAAATAACCTTGATGAGGGATATTCAATGAAAATAATGGTTATAGTGACGGGAAGCTTTATTTATGTCGTACATGTTAAAACAAATATTCCCTTCATATTTTTGGTAAAATCCAAAGAAAAATTGTTTGAGAAAAACATGAAGATTCCTTTATTTTTTTAAAAAAAGAAAAAATTGAGTAAAAATATCATTTAAAATAATAGGATAATAAATAAATTAATTTTTTTTAGAAAATATGGTTTTGGAAGAAAATAGATTTCCGATCAAAGATAAGAATAAATTCATATTTTCTTTAAAAACATTTCATAATTATTTTAATCCCAAAAGAGTAGAAAAATATTAATAATACTTGAAAATATCATTAATAAATGCAGGATAATAAAATTTATGAGTTTATTGATAAATTTAGCATAATATATTATCATTAGAGACATAATCATAAATAATAACGTCAAATTATGAGATTATAACATAAAATCATCACCACTTTGGTAATTTTGAATCATAAGAACCATGTAGGAATAATAATAAATGGAACAAAAAATATGAGTATCATGAATAAATTCATGATATTAAATGTAAAAGGAACTTTATATAAACCACATTATTGAATATAGGTTCATAACATAATGTACATCTCAAAGTAGGAAAATTGTGACATAAATAAATTATCGATTTGTTAAATTTTGAACTATAAACCCAATGAATTAGAAATCCTAAAATGGATATGTAGAACACAATAATTTTCATTATAACATTCATAATATAAATTCATGGGAATTATATACACCAGATATTGGTGGTGAATATTGAATGTGTCTTATAGAAGTAAAATGTGAAACACGAATCCCTTACCTTAAGTTTGTAATTCCATAATACCCATTTGAACCTCCTGTATAATAAATATAATTTTATTATAAAAATATTAAAGAAACATACTTATATATATCATACCATATATTATTTAATTAGGTGATTTTATTACCCATTTCTTAATTTTTTTTATTAAAATCAAGTTCTATGTAATGGATACTTTCTTTTTTATATATGTTTTTGTTTTCTATTTTTTGGTCCTCTTATATTAATAATGGTTCCTTAACATACATAATAATAATCATGAAATAATTATAATATTTTTACAACAATTATAATTTTATTACCAATCATGAAATATGGTTTTTTGAAATGATATACATAATGATTATGGAGATGGTAGGCCGCACAAACACACGAGTAACAATTCAATTTTTCAATGATCGTTATAGAATGAAGGTAAGTAATATTTAATATTTATTTGATGATAATTATATATAAAAAAAATTATTATTTAATTAAATATACATATACATATCATCCATGTGGTGTTGTGATGAAAAGAGAGATCCACATATATTCACGAAGGTGATAGTCCAAACGTACATGAATGATGTTATCATATTTCAGTGAGTAAAAACATAAGAAAGAAAATAATATATTATATTTTAACAATGGTAAATATTTCATTAATATATTAATTATTTCATATGTATCGTGTATATTTATCCTTATTATATTCCATGTAAAGTGATAGGGAAAATGATTCACATCACTTTGCGAGGAAGTAGTCCACAATACACATGAGAGACATTATCAAATCCCCTATAGAATGGAAATTAAAATGGTATATATGATATAATAAATATATAGATAAAATAATTTTATTAATATAACATATATAATTAATATTCATTATCACACACAATTGTGAGTGGTGGTAATGGAAGAACGAATGACATCGGTTTGTGAGGCGGTAGTCTACCGTATACACGAATGATGGTTTCAAAACACATTTGATGGATTTGGAGATGGATTTAGGTCAGTAAATTAACATAAAAACATATCACTATATGATATATGCTGAGTTTATTATATCATCATTTTATAATACATATTTAATGTAGTGGAGGAAGAAATAAAACAAAAACACTCATTGATTAACATTTCCTCTTCTTTAGGTATCCTTCTTATTTTTATAGAATAAATCCTTCCTAGTTTGAACTTTTATACAAAAAAAATCATCTGGGAAGATATTAATGAATATTTCATGTTTTTTGGGTAGGTATTTTATGAAGAAAAATCGTTTTATGGTGTGAATAGGAGAGGTGGGGTGGCCTTTTATAGGTAATGTGAGTAGAATACATATAATATTTACAAAAGAAAATAGTGAGCCCTTATTTTTATCATGAAATAAATCAGATTAATAGATATATAATTGAAATAATTTTACATTATAACCAATTTATGATGTCATTCAACTTTATAACTATTTAAAACAAATGAAGTATTCAATTAATATTTAGAATTTTTCACTATTCATCAACAAAATAATCCATCAATAAAATTCTAAAAATTCACCCTCATATAATTTTGACATAATTATTTTAAATATAAATTTTATTTTATTCAAATTAATTTTATAAAAATAAAAAATAATAAATTTAAAACAAAACCTGCTGATGTGACAAAAAAAAGAGTTTTCGAGAAGTGTATTTTTTTTAAAGCACAAGATGATTTTATATAAACTCTATATATAATAATAATAATTTTATAAATATAAATTAAAATTTATTGATATATAATATATAAATTTAAATTAAAAAATTATTTATTAGGGCTTATTTTAATTAACTAAAATAGAGAAAAAATATGCACTTTAAAACAATTTTCAGAAAAAACCCCTATTTTAAATGAAAAAAAACTTATGAAAAAATTAAATATAACATTGATTGAAATTTAATTATGTGTATTAAATATAAATAAATAATATTTATGTTACTTTAAATAATAATTTTGTATTTATATTACTTAATTTATTGAAAATAAATGATAGTTTTATAAAAATCAGTATTTTTTTCTATTCACTGAAAACTCAATATTTTCTGAAAAATACATAATTTCACCACAAGTTAATTTTTATATAAAGATTAAAAAAATGAATTTTATTTTATAAAATAATATTTATAAAATATATTTAAATTAATTATAATATTTTCTCATAAAAAAAATAGTTTTTAATAAAACATATTTTTTTATGAATATTATGACTTTAATGAAAAATTGTTGGATTATTTACTATGAATTTATAAATTTATATTGATTATTAAATTTATAAGTGTATTTCATAAAATAGTTAGTAATATTCATACTAGCCTATATAGCAGCTAGGTTATACTTATCATATTTAGAATAATATTATTTCATGGTTTGCTGAATCTCAATGTCGCGTGTCTTGCATGATAATGACGAAACTTGTTTTTTCATGTAATTGTAGATAAATTTGGTTTTTCATAAAATTCAAGCTATCCAAAAAATTAAATTAAGTTTAATAAAAAAATATTTCATAAAATCTTAGGATGTTACGTTCTACGCCCTTTAAAATGAATATCTCCCTCAAAATTCATCTTGGTCATCAATAATTTAACATTTGAAAATTTCTTCATAGAAACCCACTTTCTAAAAAGGAATGATAATTAACTTAAAAAGGAAATTTGGAAACATAAAGGTAACCTAATATAACTAATAAATATGTTTCCACATAGGAGAACATTGGTGTGAAGAAAACATTTAGGCATAAATTAAAGATATAAATTATTATAGAGAGTGATACAGATAATTGATCAAAATAATGTGGGTGATCTAGAGAAGGCTAAGGAATTTAAAACCATAAACCAAATAGGCATGAAAAAGTTCATTAATATCATAAATAATGATGATGATATGAAAAAATTTTATTTCAAGGTCATTTTTGTAAAGTTGAATAATTTTCATGGGAAGATATTCTTAACTGATTTCACTCCATTTTTTATGCAAAATCTCACCCATTAGTTAGGCCACTACCAACTCCCACTTCATCTCCAACTCTAATAAATAAAGGTGAATTTTTTTTCTTAAACTACTCCAAAATAAAAATATCTATAAATAGAATGATTAGTCATTTCATAAATCTTTAGTTATCATCAGAGAAATGGTTAGTTCAAGTTATCCAATATTCATAAATCATCATATAGTAAAGAAATACATTAATATCTAAAGACTTTTCCAAATTTAAACTTAAACTATTTCATAAAATGGTTTTAATTATGACTCTTCCAAAATATTAAAATATATAAAATTACAAGAGGTTAATAAATTTAAAAAATTAACAAATCATTAATACCCCAAACAACACAACATATATCTCAATTTTACCATACCAAACATATGAACACCTTCATCATTTATTCTCTTAGAACATGGTAATAACCTTAATTTTGAATTTTTTTTAAAAAATACATTCTTCTTCATTCCTCACATAAAACAAGGATTATTGGATATATTATATTAATACAAAATGACGTAAACTCCATTAATGTAAGAATAAAAAACTTTGTCAAAAATTCATTAATCAGTTCCACGATAATCAATTCGTGACAATTTAGTTTATCCATACCAATCATCTGTTTATCTCTACCTAATTATCTTAACATAAAGAACAAATTATGCTCTATCTTTCCCTTAATCACATGTTTTCCATGAATATAACCTTTCCATTAAATCAATTTTGTTGGTCATCCACATATTTCAACATATTCTTTCATATCCTTAATAAAAAACTTATACTATAAAATCCTTATATATTTCACCATTAATATAGTATAATTATTTATTTATAATAAATAAATACTATAATATCCCAATTCCTTATGAAACCATTAACTAGGATTCATCATCTTATTCCTTAATACCTCGTTTCTTTCATATTTAATTCTTAGTCTCTTCATCAGGAATAGAAAAAACATTACTCATATAACCTTTATAATTAATTTCCTGAGTTTTACCCTTAGGAAATATAATTTCATAATTACCATTATTTCCACATTTGAAGCATTCAACCATCAGTGATATCATAGTGATACCATTATTATCATCTATTTCATTAACTAAAATTTTCATTTTATCTCTATAATTACTTTCTTTATGTCCTTATTTTACACACACAAAACATATTCTCATCTCTTTAAGACATTACCATGAGTAGTTCTTCACACTTTCTCGACATATAGGAAACTAAATATTATTTACTCCTTGGTCTTCGACACCAAAACTCTCAGGGAAATATATCATTCTATTATTTATTGAGTCTGATATTTGGTTAAGGTTCACATTGTTAATGATATATAATGATAAATAATATGGAATAATCATAACATCCTTTAATCCAGTCATCATTTAACTTGTCTTCTAACTAGAAAATATTCCATCACATTCAAAGTTAAACCAACTCATTATGGTACCTATCATTAAGTAAAACCCAAAAGCATAGCGTGTGTACTGCTAATCATAATGGAAAAATAAATAATAATGAAAATAACTTATAAGATGTCTAATTAAAGATACCTTATTTATAATATATGAAACTTTAGGTTTATACTATACTATTTATATCCATCATCAATTTAAATCCTTTATGATGGGTTGAAAAGAATTTGGGAACTTACAAAGAATATCCACCATGTGTGTCATACTCGGTGTGTGGAATGGACTATTGTCAACAACCAGGTGATGATTGTGTCAAGAAAAATGCACCATTTTTGAAGTTATCACCCCCAAGTACCTATGTTCTAGATCTAAATCAAACTATATTATCCATACAGGGATCTAATTTCATGGAATCTACTTTCTCTCTCCTTTACCAAAATTTCATAAACATTTTCTTATACTTTGACACATCCATTGAATTATCATTAAAAAATACTATACATATCATTATAAATATACCTAGGGATATCACTAAAGTTATGTTACCATATATTTAAAAGATTAACTAAACCAATCCTTTGATTCCAAATATAGAAACCTAGAATTTCCATTCATGGAAATTACATAATTTTTTATGAATATTCATTTTTTTAACACCCCAGGTAAATAAAGAATATGAAATTTTTATATTTATCAATATTTGTAAATAAAATATTAATATTACCTTAAAGGGTTTCTATGTTCGATAGCGTACCCGATACGCAACAAATAGTTTCATTGAAATCTTACGTTGCACACTAGTAATAGAATAATATTATATTAAATAGTAGTTAACGCCTAGCCATTGTAATGGCGGGAATGAATAGAACTAACTACAAAATGATTATATATGTTTGTCAAATATTTTTACTTTTTATAATAAATTATAGAGAATTAAAAATGCGAATGAATCCAAATTTAAGCGTAAACATTCTAATATTCTTTAAAAGGTCGATTAAACACCTTTTGATGGAGATCATCTTTTAAATCCACTTTTTTACCATATTATGTGTTATATTTGACAAAATAAAACTCTTCTTTATAATCGAGACATCAAAATTTACTTTATGTAAATTTTTGGTATTTTTCCAAAAAAGTTCAATTTTCAATGAATAGTGAAAAAATGTTGTATTTTAATTAAAAACATCTTTTAATCTAATTTGTTTATATGATTATATTATCTTTTGAATTGGTTTTAAAGTGAAATTAGAATATATTTTTCCCATTTAATACAATAGTGGTCGTTGGAATTAATTTCACTTTGAAATTGGACTTAAACTAGTGTCAATCTTTTGATACTTATTGTTTCATAAAAACACCCTATTTGCTCTGACAGTGGGAATTAATTATTAAATTAATTAATAAAACTAATATGTTTTGAATTTTGTAAAATAGAAATCATTTTTTAATTCTGAATATCAAATATAGATTAGGGTGAAGTTTTAGTATTTTTCTGAAAAACTTCAATTTTTGATGAATAGCGAAACCACTAAGTGGTACTTATAAAAACTAATTTTCCATTTAAATGAAAATTTTCCATAATTGTGTGTTTAATTTAAAAAATCCTACATACATGGTTGTCATTAAGAAGTAAAATGTGGTTCAATGAGATTAAAATAATTTTTTGGTGAATAGTAACTTATTATGTTTTTAATCGCGATTAGAGGTAATTAGTGTAGTTTAAGGTAAGAATAATGTTTTAATAAAATGAAATGACCTATACACATGTCCTACCCTCTTTGGATGTGTCATGGCCGACCAAGATAATCCATGGGTCAACTTGGGGACCCCATGGAGCCACTTTGGTTGGAAAATGACATAATTACCTTTTTATTTAATGTCAAAGTAAAAATGACAAAAACATGACATGTTTTACTAAAAAAATTTTTACATGGGGTTATACAAATCCGATTTTTAACTATAAATGGTAATTGGAAATATAAAACGATTTCCTATATCATATTATTTTTTTTATAATTTTTAGACATTAAATAAATTAAATTATTTATGACATCATGAGGATTCAGCGATGACCTCATTATTTAACGATTTAAATAAAATAGAAAGATAATGTAATATATAAGACCTACACATGTCCAAAACCTATTGGATGTGTGGATTTCAAACCATTATCACCTTAGCCACTAATTATATCAATGTGGGACCTTTTAAATCCGAAACTCATTTTCAAATAAAGTAACATTTGCTTACCTTTTAGGAGTGCCCCTCCTCTGCTCTTATAAAAGGCCCCCACCTCTACCTCCTTACCCACACTCCCAAAGCCTTTGGCTCAGCCAACCTCTACCCATTTTGTCTCTAAACTTCCCTCTCTTACTCCTTGAATCCTCACTTTGGGCAGAAGTCTTCCCAAGAAAGCCTTTTAGCTCAAACCAAAGGGAGTTACCCGATTTTAAGGTAATGTCTTCACTTGAGTCCTTTTGTTTTATTTTTCTTCTCCAACCCACTAAACTCTTTTTATTCATTTATTTTGTAAAAAATCCAGTATCTTAAATATACTAGGATGTTTTTATAATAATTTTTCGAGCTACACATACACACACCTACATCTAATGGTTAAAGAACATACTATTTCTGTGGATGACGAATTTCTGCCTCCCGAAATGATGATTGTTCAAAATTCTTCTAACACCTTCAAAGGTGGACATTAATATGACACTATATTTATATATGATATCTAATATGTTTATGTTTTACTTAATATTCTGTATTTTTCATTTATGGCATACCTTTATGGTTTCCATTATGGGTAAACGCGATATCTTCATTTAAGGAAGTGCGGACTACCGCCCCCTCAAAGTGATTTGATTCGTTAATACCATATGTGGTACAAATAAAGGATATATTTAATGATATTATATATGATTAAATACTGGAATTAAAATACTATTATGTATCATTATGTTTTAATTCTATTAAATATGAAATATAAATGGAAGTAGCGTTCATGCGTACATACGGCTTACCGTCTCCATGAACGGTGCATTTCATTTCTTAACTCTAAATGTTATGTTATATTATAAATGCATGAATATACTGGATATATATGATATATATCATATATAAATCATGAATACAATTATGGATATAATAAACCTTTGACCACATGAACAACATGTAATTGTAAGAAGTCCACTTTTGACTTAATAACCAAATATCGACAAAACAAACATTATTAACTTAAATGATTACATAATGTTTATAACATGGAAATAAGTGATATAAAAGGAATAATGAAATTGAAAAAGGTTCTTAAGAAAATAGAAATTAACTCAAGTTTATTATTCCGGAGATTAAAGAACGATCGAGTCAAGTCGGACCTGAGGTAAGGGATCCTACTCCTCTCTTTCTTTTTAAGTACACTCTTTTATGCCACTCCTTTTAAGCTCATACTTCTCGTGATTGGGATGTTCTTTTATATTACTCTTACTGTAATTTTTATTTTCATATGTTGAGAGAACCTATTCTCTCTCATCAATCCATTTTGGAAGTTTTGAGTGGCGCCCTTAGGCTGCCGAATTTTCGTAAGGGATCCTACTCCTCTCTTTCTTTTTAAGTACACTCTTTTATGCCATTCCTTTTAAGCTCATATTTATTGTGATTGGGATGTTCTTTAATATTACTCTTACTGTAATTTTTATGTTCATATGATGAGAGACCCTATTATCTCTCATGAATCCATTTTGGAAGTTTTGAGTGGTGCCATTAGGCTGTAGAATTTTCGCAAGGGATGCTACTCCTCTCTTTCTTTTTAAGTACACTATTTTATTCCATTCATTTTAAGCTAATATTTCTTGTGATTGGGATGTTATTTTATATTACTCTTACTGTAATTTTTATGTTCATATGATGAGAGACCCCATTCTCTCTCATCAATCCATTTTGTAAGTTTTGAGTGGCGCCATTAGGCTGCCGATTTTTTGTAAGGGATCCTACTCCTCTCTCTTTCTTTTTAAGTACTCTCCTTTATGTCACGTCTTTTAAGATCCTCTTTGTTATGTTGGTGGATGTTCTTTTATATTCCTCCTTCTGTAAACTTTATGTTAATATTATTAGAGACCCTATTTTATCTCATCAATCCATTTTTGTGGCGCCGTTAGGCTGTTGAGTTTTCGTATGGGATTCTTCATCTCACTCTTATTCCCGTGAGATTTATGATACATTTGCCACAATTTCCTTTGAGTGGTGTATGTACTGCACATTATTTTACTGATTGTGTAATATAATTTCATTTATGAGTATTTACATCAATGTTGTATTGTCCTTCTTTCACGGGGTGTATGTTTCGAAAGTTACCCAAGTCAGTAAGGGAACCTTTCACCCTCCTCTTTTTAAAAGACTTCTTTTGTTACATCTTTTAATTAACATACTATTTTGTTGGGATATGTTCTTCTATATCCTTATTGATGTAAATTTTATGTCCAAGTGATGAGATACACTTTTTATCTCTCATCAACTCATTTTCTGAATTTTGAAGTGACGCCGTTAGGCTATCAAATTTTACCAAGGGAACTTTTTAACCCAATTTTGATTTCTTTGGGTTCAACATGTAGTTATTTAATATGTCATCCTTTGAATATGTGTGAATGAAATTTTATTGTTTTACACTTAATATCCACTTATATTGGGTGTATTTATATTTTTCACACATAATTCTGAGATTGATTTCTCCTTAATTTAAGGATACCTTCTTTATAATGGATTTCATCTCATTTTACATTTCTTTTGAGACTTCATTGTTGTTATGCACCAATTCACTCTTATATGGTGTGTATACTATCCTTTGACATATTATATCATTAATCCCTTTATTCTCATGATATTATAAAGTTCGGATTAAATGTTATTCCGCTATTATTTGTTTTCAAGAGTCTCTCATTTTGTTAAAAACTATTTAACAAAAATATCGTTTTAAATGTTTTAAAGATTTATTATTCTAAATCTTTATCTTTAATATCCATGTTTTTGAAATGGTTTTCAGTATTTATTTTTATGTACATTAATGTTTTAAAATTATAATTCCATTAAAAGCTTCAAAGTGGTATGGGACACTTTGATTCAAAAATCTCTTTTAAATGATTTTTGAAAATGGATTGATTAATTCAATATCTGGGAATTACTTATTGTGATTTCAAATGAAATGTTGTTATTGAAATGTTTATATTTTAAATATTTTATGTGTAATGATGGTACTTGGACATTTTACGTGTGGTTACGTGATAAACCATATGACGGGTGGTGCCGTGAATACCAGGACGGGTGGTTACGTTATAACCTCCAATGCATTGGGTATGGAAGTCGGCCATATGGCTATTCCATTAAGTATGGATGGAAGTTAGACGAATGGCTATTCCATTAAGTGATATGTGTGGAAGTAGACCTTATGGTTATTTTACTTAAGTATGTTTATGTCCCAAGTTACCTTTATATGTTATGTGATCTTTATATGGGTTTTATGGTAATCTTTTGGTTATAGAATGGTAAGTAATGAACGTTTATTCAGTGAAGAGTTTTTTTTACTACTTCGAAAAGGTAAAAATTATTAATTTGTTAAAGTATACATGGTTTACTTGTTGTTTTGAAAAAACTAACAGTTTTCATTCTTTGTGTATCCCTTACTGAGCTTTTTATGCTCATCCCAAGTTTTTGAAATGTTTTTCACTGGACTTAACGTGGAATAGGGTCAAGGATGGGATCAAGGGAAAGTCATGCTACCTAAAAAACATGGAACTAGACATGTTTCTTTTTAAGAGTTTTTATTTATGGAAACTTAGTAGACATTTCTACTTTGTAATCTTTTGAGATGTAATAGTTATGTCCTAATTCTCTAAAACTCTAAACCTCAAAAGATCCTCAATGTGAATTATTCATTTAATTCAATATTATGTAAGGTTTAAGGCCGGGGCCTTATAGTTGGTATCAGAGGTCGGTTTAGACAACTTTAGGGATTAGGAGTTCTTGTGAGACACATAATTAGTCCCTATATCTATTATTTCAGTTAAATCCTTGTTTTATAACATTATTTTTTCAGTTCAAGTAAAGTTGGTTACGAATGGAAGGAGAAGGATCTCAAACGACATTCCTATCACTTCCTAATGACATGCTTGCAATAATTATTGCAAAGTCTTCTTCGGATGACTGTGAAACTTTTTCTAGCATATAACTCACTTTCAAGTAGTTGTTTGAGATATCAAACACCTCCACTATACCTCGTTATCATCGTGGATCATGGGTTGTTTTTAGACAAATACTATTTTCACAATATTCTTATATTTTCAAGAAAGGTAAATATTATCAAGGTATTTTCAAATATTTTACCTTATCACAAGAATTTGAAGCATATTATGATTTTAAAAATGGTTCTGAGGAAGGAGACCCTTGCACAACCTATTTATATTTTCTTTTAAAATATAATCTCACATCATATACTTATGGTATTTTAAAAGGACCAATAATAGAAAGTTTCAACTCAATTTCGGTCTGGCTATTTTATAGAAATCATGTTTTATCAGATGTTTTGGAATTATATGTCATACATGATTATTTTCCAAAACTGTTTTTCTATGAACACCCATATGACCCATGTTGTACGAGGTGTATTTGGATGGAGGAAGCAAATGATTTTGAAGGATCTCTAAATCATTGTTGTAATTCATGGGACTTCTACCTACGTGAGCAAGATGACGATGAAACCGAGTGGACTCCATGATCAAGGTATGATGTTATTCATTTTGGGAATCGTTTTATTGTATCTTATGGTGGTGAAATAAGACTTCAAGAATTAAGATGTTGAGATCGTAACAAATTCGGATGAAAATTAAAGGTATAAGGAAACAATTGATGTTAAAACATGTTAGGGTTATTTTTGGAGTTTTATAAAAAGGACAACACGCAGGCCGTGTGACAACCTGTTGCGTCGGACACAGCTGCAGGAATCGAACCCACAACCAAAGTGAAACTGGTATTTATCGCCTAACACTGGACTACGTGAAGTCCCTGGTTAGTTTGACTGATTCTTTTTAGTTCGATTATTTTATGAATTAATAGTATTTGATTTTGGGTTATCTATGGATATTTATTAACCTATCATGGAGGATATGTGATTAGGTTAATTACTTTTCAATACGAGACATTAAGAGCAACTGATTTTGTTTGGAGATAAATGATACGATTTAACATTTAAGAATATGTGACTAAATCCCTCAAATATTTGGGTTTCAATCTTAGTTTGGTTTACTTTGAAGAATTTTATGGAAAAATTGATTATCGAATGGTCCTCGTTGAATTTTGGGTTTTGTTGGACAATTTTTGAAGATTAAGAATAGATTTTCTTTTTAAAGGGTTATCCTTTTCTGGATTATCTGATCTTGTACTAACCTTTTTGGTTTTGGTTTTGGATAAAGCCTAAAGACATGAAGTATATAGTTCTCTTTAGTGGATTAGGTGATTCTCTATAAGTTGATTATAGTACTCTTAATATGAACAAGTCTTCCTAAATACTCGTCTTTTGGAGAAAATATGAGTTTGTGTAAGGAATCTAATAAAAGTTAAAAGTCAACATGATAAGTGATTATGTTTCCTTATGAATAAATTCCTCAATAAAAAGTAACTTAAAACAAAAATGTTGTCTATTAAATTTTCCTACTGGGGAATCGAATACCGTTTAACCCATCACAAGTTTGTGATTTTCTTATGGTTAAATTTATCCTAGACATGTTTACTATCACTCTCCCTCAAGAACATGACACTTTGATTTTTCTTCCATGTCCATATTTTCCTACTTGGAATCATAGTATGGGTTAACTTGGGTGACCTATGTACTTCTCTCCCTTTATTTCAAAGTGATTGTTTTACCGACTCTTGTTCCGATGTGGGACTTTCAAGGATGTTTCCGATCCCAATTTTAAAATTACGAGGACGCAATTCCCAAAAGGGGGGAAGGATGTAACACCCCAGGTAAATAAAGAATATGACATTTTTATATTTATCCATATTTTTTAATAAAATATTAATATTACCTTAAAGGGTTGCTATGTTCGATAGCGTACCCGATACACAATAAAGAGTTTCATTGAAATCTTACGTTACACACTAGTAATAAAATAATATTATTTTAATTGGTAGTTAAGGCCTAGCCGTTGTAATGGCGGGAATGAATAGGACTAACTAAAAAATGATTATATATGTTTGTAAAATATTTTTACTTTTTAAAATAAATGTTAGAGAATTAAAAATGCTAATAAATCCAATTTTAAGCGTAAACATTCTATTATTCTTTAAAAGGTCGATTAAACACCTTTTGATGGCGAACGTCTTTTAAATCCACTTTTGACCATATTATGTGTTATATTTGACAAAATAAAACTCTTCTTTATAATCGGGACATCAAAATTTACTTTGTGTAAATTTTTGGTATTTTTCCAAAAAAGTTCAATTTTTAATGAATAGTGAAAAAATGTTATATTTTAATTCAAAACCTCTTTTTAATCTAATTTATTTATATGATTAGATTATATTTTGAATTTTTTTTAAAGTGCAATTAGAATATATTTTTACCATTTAATACAACAGTGGTCGTTAGAATTAATTTCACTTTGAAATTGGACTAAAACTAGTGTCAATCTTTTGATACTTATTGTTTCATAAAAACACGCTATTTTCTTTGACAGCGGGAATTAATTATTAAATTAATTAATTCAACTAATATGTTTTGAATTTTTTAAAATAGACATCATTTTTTGAATTTGGAATATCAAATATAGCTTAGGATGTTGTTTTGGTATTTTTCTGAAAAACTTCAATTTTTGATGAGTAGTGAAACCACTAAGTAGTACTTATAAAAACTGATTTTCCGTTTAAATGAAAATTTTCCATCATTGTGTATTGAATTTCAAAAATCTGACATACATATTTGTCATTAAGAAGTAAAATGTGGTTCAATTGGATTAAAATAATTTTTTGGTGAATAGTAACTTATTAAGTTTTTAATCGCGATTAGAGGTAATTAGTGTAGTTTAAGGTAAGAATAATGTTTTAATAAAATGAAATGACCTAGACACATGTCCTACCCTCATTGGATGTGTCATGGCCGACCAAGACAATCCATGGGTCAACTTGGGGACCCCATGGAGCCACTTTGGTTGTAAAATGACATAAATACATTTTTATTTAATGTTAAAGTAAAAATGACACAAACATGAGATGTTTTACTAAAACAATTTTTACATGGGGTTATACAAATACGATTTTTGACTATAAATAGTAATTGGAAATATAAAAAAATTTCCTACATCATAGTATTTTTTTTATAATTTTTAGACATTAAATAAATTAAATTATTTATGACATCATGATGATGCAGTGATGGCCTCATTATTTAACGATTTAAATAAAATGGACAGATAATGTAATATCTAAGACCTAAACATGTCCAAAACCTATTGGATGGGTGGATTTCAAACCATTATCACCTTATCCACTAATTATATCAATGTGGGAACTTTTAAATCCGAAACTCATTTTCAAATAAAGTAACATTTTATTACTTTCCAAGAGTGCCCCTCCTCTCCTCTTATAAAAGGCCCCCATCTCTACCTCCTTACCCACACTCCCAAAGCCTTTGTCTCAGCAAAACTCTGCCCATTTTGTCTCTCCACTTCCCTATATTACTCCTTGAAGCCTAACTTTGGGCATAAGTCTTCCCAAGGAAGCCTTTTTGCTCAAACAAAAGGGAGTTACCCGATTTTAAGGTAATGTCTTCACTTGAGTCCTTTTGTTTTATTTCGCTTCTCCAACCCCCTAAACTTTTTTTATTCATTTCTTTTGTAACAAATAAAGTATCTTAAATATACTAGGATTTTTTTATAAGATGTTTTAGAGCTACACTTACACACACCTACATCTAATGGTTATAGAACATACTGTTTCTGTGGATGGCGAATTTCTGCCTCCCGAAACGATGATTGTTCAACATTCTTCTAACACCTTCAAAGGTGGCCATTAAGATGACACTATATTTATATATGATATATAATATGTTTATGTTTTACATAAGATTCTGTATTTTTCATTTATGGCATACCTTTATGGTTTCCATTATGGGTAAACGCGATATCTTCATTTAAGGAAATGCGGACTACCGCCCCCTCAAAGTGATTTGATTCGTTAATACCATATGTGGTATGTATAAAGGATATATTTAATTATATTATATATGATACCATACTGTAATTAAAATACTATTATGTATCATTATGTTTTAATTCAATTAAATATGAAATAGAAATGGAAGTAGCGTTCATGCGTACGTCCGGCTTACCGTCTCCATGAATGGTGCATTTCATTTCTTAACTCTAAATGTTATGTAATATTATAAATTCATGAATATGATTGATATATATGATATATATGATATATACATCATTAATAAAATTCTGAATATAATGAACCTTTGACCACACGAACAACATGTAATTGTAAGAAGTCCACTTTCGACTTAAGAACCAAATATCATCAAAACAAACATTATTAACTTAAATGATTACATAATGTTTATAACATTTAAATAAGTGACATAAAAGGAACAATGAAATTGAAAAAGGTTCTTAAAAAAATATAAATTAACTCAAGTTTATTATTCAGGAGATTAAAGAACGATCGAGTCAAGTCGGACCTGAGGTAAGGGATCCTACTCCTCTCTTTCTTTTTAAGTACACTATTTTATGCCATTCCTTTTAAGCTCATATTTCTTGTGATTGGGATGTTATTTTATATTAATATTACTGTAATTTTTATGTTCATATGATGAGAGACCCTATTCTCTCTCATCAATTCATTTTGGATGTTTTGAGTGGCGCCATTAGGCTACCGAATTTTCGTAAGGGATCCTACTCCTCTCTTTCTTTTTAAGTACACTCTTTTATGCCATTCCTTTTAAGCTCATATTTCTTGTGATTGGTATGTTCTTTTATATTAATCTAACTTTAATTTTTATTTTAATATTATGAGAGACCCTATTCTCTCTCATCAATCCATTTTGGAAGTTTTGAGTGGCGGCATTAGGATGCCGAATTTTCGTAAGGGATCCTACTCCTCTCTTTCTTTTTTAAGTACACTCTTTTATTCCATTCCTTTTAAGATAATATTTCTTGTGATTGGGATGTTATTTTATATTACTGTTACTGTAATTTTTATGTTCATATGATGATAGACCCTATTCTCTCTCATCAATCCATTTTGGAAGTTTTGAGTGGCGCCATTAGGCTGGCAAATTTTCGTAAGGGATCCTACTCCTCTCTCTTTCTTTTTAAGTACTCTCCTTTATGTCATTTCTTTTAAGCTCCTATTTGTTATGTTTGGGGATGTTCTTTTATATTCATATTTCTGTAAACTTTATGTTAATATGATGAGATACCCTATTTGATCTCATCAATCCATTTTTGTGGCGCCGTTAGGCTGCCGAGTTTTCGTAAGGGATTCTTCATCTCACTCTTATTCCCGTGAGATTTATGCTACATTTGCCACAATTTCCTTGGAGTGGTGTATGTACTGCCCATTATTTTACTCATTGTGTAATATAATTTCATTTATGAGTATTTACATCAATTTTGTATTGTCCTTCTTTCACGGGGTGTATGTTTCAAAAGTTATCCAAGTCAGTAAGGGAACCTTTCACCCTCCTCTTTTTAAAAGACTTCTTTTGTTATGTCTTTTAATTCACATACTATTATGTTGGGATATATTCTTATATAACCTTATTGATGTAAATTTTATGTCCAAGTGATGAGATACCCTTTTTATCTATCATCAACTCATTTTCTGAATTTTGAAGTGACGCCGTTAGGCTGTCGAATTTTACCAAGGGAACTTTTTAACCCAATTTCGATTTCTTTGGGTTCAACATGTAGTTATTGAATATGTCATCCTTTGAATACGTGTGAATGACCTTTTATTGTTTTACACCTAATATCCAATTATATTGGGTGTATTTATATTTGTCACACATAATTCTGAGATTTATTTCTCCTTAATTTAAGGATACCTTCTTTATAATGGATTTCATCTCATTTTACATTTCTTTTGAGACTTCATTGTTGTTATGCACCAATTCACTCTTATATGGTGTGTATACTGTCCTTTGACATATTATATCATGATTCCCTTTATTCTCATGATATTATAATGTTCGGATTAAATGTTATTACGCTATTATTTGTATTCAAGGGTCTCTCATTTTGTTAAAAACTATTTAACAAAAATATCGTTTTAAATGTTTTAAAGATTTATTATTCTAAATCTTTATCTTTAATGCCCATTTTTTCGAAATGGTTTTCAGTATTTATTTATATGGACATTAATGTTTTAAAATTATAATTCCATTAAAATATTCAAAGTGGTATGGGACACTTTGATTCAAAAATCTCTTTTAAATGGTTTTTGAAAATGGATTGATTAATTCAATATCTGGGAATTACTCATTGTGATTGAAAATGAAATGTTGTTATTTAAATGTTTATATTTTCAATATTTTATGTGTAATGATGGTACATGGACATTTTACGGGTGGTTACGTGATAAAAAATATGACGAGTGGTGTTGTGAATACCAGGACGGGTGGTTACGTTATATCCTCCAATGCATTGGGTATAGAAGTCGGCTGTATGGCTATTCCATTAAGTATATATGGAAGTCGGCCAAATGGCTATTCCATTAAGTGATATGTGTGGAAGTAGACCTTATGGTTATTCCACTTAAGTATGTTTATGTCCCAAGTTACCTTTATATGTTATGTGATCTTTATATGGGTTTTATGGTAATCATTTGGTTATAGAATGGTAAGTAATGACCTTTTATTCAGTGAAGAGTTTTTTTACTACTTCGAAAAGGTTAAAAGTATTAATTTGTTAAATTATACATGGTTTACTTGTTGTTTTGAAAAAACTAACAGTTTTCATTCATTGTGTATCACTTACTGAGATTTTTATACTCATCCCATGTTTTTGAAATGTTTTTCACAGGACTTAACGTGGAATAGGGTCAAGGATGGGATCAAGGGAAAGTCACGCTACCTAAAAAATATGGAACTAGATATGTTTATTTTTAAGAGTTTTTATTTATGGAAACTTAGTAGACGTTTTTACTTTGTAATCTTTTGAGATGTAATAGTTATGTCCTAATTCTCTAAAACTCTAAACCTGAAAAGATACTCAATGTGAATTATTCATTTAATTCAATATTAAGTAAGGTTTAAGGCCGGGGCCTTATAATTTTAGTACATAAACACATATTTATGAATCGTAATATTTTAGTGTCTTTAGAAACATGGAATTGAAAAAAATGGTCCATAAGTAAACTAAATATTCTAATACAATAATCTTTATAACTAGAACCCTACATATTTTTATCATCGAAAATATATTTCTGCTTAACCTCAGGAAAGGAAATATATGAAAGAATGAGCTTATATTCTTATTAACAATAGATTAGGGATATTAGTAAGCCTAATATGAACATAAGGGTATGAAAACATGACTACAATATTTTAAAGCTGTAAACTTCATATAAAAGATTACAATCACGAGTCATGTAATAAATATTTAAAGTTTATAAGAAATTACTCAAAAGAGAATCAAATTACATGTTCCATTAGAGCATAACATTGGCATATGACAAAGATTTGTGGCATACACATAAGCATATAAATTTATTTCCATAAAAGTCAAGGATCATTAAAAAATCTATCATAGTAAAATGGGTTCACTCCCCAAACCATCATAGTATTCAAGATTCAATCCCAATACCGTCATAGTGGAAAAAGTCCCATAATGAATGGAGTTTGCTCTATATTCTAGCACTATCTATCTCATGATATATAAATCTTTTCCTAATACATTAGAGTTAGAGATATCTCGCAACCATCTCATAATGAAAACCATATTTATATGTTCCATGATATCATTTTTTTAATCCAACCCACTAAATTAAATGGGTATCACAAACATTTCATCTTACCATTTCTTATAGAAAAGTGGTACGTTTCATAATCATTTTATTATTTCATAATAGCATAAATCATGGAAAAGAAGTGGATTTTATATAAATTTTTTCATGGTATAACCTATGGAAGAGAAAAAAGTTTTATAAAAATCAATCCATTATAAACATAAACCATTTAGAGAAAGAATAATAATGGTATCCTTGGATCATATCCCCATTGAGTCAAGATAACATCAATGAATTTCATCTTATTTGGAAAATCATTTTGAATGTTCATTTAAAAACATTCTGGATGAAAATAACATTTCCACTATGAAAAAACCTTTTAAAACATATAAAATATTGAAAATATTTATCTTGAAAATATACTCGAAATATTAAAAAGTAATATTGAAATAAAATAATGGTCATGACTATGGGAAGTTTCTTTCATTCCATACACATTAAAATAAGGATTCGTTTAGCATTTTTTGTAATATAAAAACAGGAATTGATTAGAAATAGAAATGAATATTAATTTAATTTTTTTTTCTAAAAATTAAAATATGTAAAAAAAATACATTTAAAAATCATATTATAATAATAAAACATTTTTAAAAACATTTTATAGAAAACATAGTTTTGGAAGAAGCCATATTTTTAACCGAAGGGAGAAATAATGTAATCTTTTTTAAAAAACATTTTCTCAATTATTTTAAGGAACAAAGAGTAGAAAATCATACTATTCATTGAAAAATATAATGAAAAACTATATTAGGATAAAAATCATCAATTTCTTTTTATATGGATCATATGATCTTATCATTATGAACATAATAAAAACAATCCTGATAAACAATGAGATTGTAACAAATAATTATTACCACTTTGGTTAATTTGAATCATAATATCCATGTAGTAATAACATAAAATGGAAATTATAATTTATTTAGTATGAATAAATTGATGATATTAAATTTCAAGGGGTCCGTATATACCACTTGCTAAATAATATAGGTGCATAAAATAACATTCATCTCAAATAACAAAAATTGTGAAAAAATACCATTATAATATGTTAACTATTTAAATATAAACCCCGTGAAATGGAGATAATAAAATAAATATTTAAATATTAATAATTTTATACTAATAATCATATGATACATTCATGGTCATTGTATACATTATATATTATAAATTGGTGGTGCATGTTGCATGTGTCTCACAGAAGTAACCTTAAGGCTTGACTTCCTTTATAGACATTTGAACATTATTTATAATAAATATAATTTTATTAAAAATATATTAAATAAAAATAATTATATATATATATATCATACCATATATGATTTAATTTTATCCCTCTATTACCCTTTTGTTAACAATTCCTGGTTAAAATCACATTTTGGGTAATAGTTAGTTTGTTTTTTCTGCATGTTTTGATTTGTTATTTTTTTATCCTCTTACTTTTATCATGGTTAAATAATATCAAGATTAATAATTATGAAATGATTATAATATTTAAAAATCAATTATACTTTTATTTAAATATACCTATAGATATCATCCATGTGTTGTGGCTTTTAAAATAGTGAGTCACATCGCTTCGTGAAGGGATAATCCACAATACATGGATGATGTTATCCTCTTTAAGTGAGTGAAATGGTAAGAAAGAAAATTATATATTTTCTTTTAATAATGATAATTATTTTATTAATTTCATAATTATTACATTTAAATCACATATATTTATCCTTATTATATTCCATATAAATCGTTAGTGAAAAATGATTCACATCACTTCATGAGGTGGTAGTGTGTTGTACAAATGGGAAATGTTATAGTATCCCCTATAGAATGGAAATTAAAAGTGTATATATGATGTAATGGATAAATAGGTAAATTAATGTTATAAATAAAATATATATACTTTATATCCATCATAATTTTCAATTATGAAAGGCGTTGATGGAAAAGTGAATGACATCAGTTCTGGAGGCGGTAGTCCGTCGTACAGACGAATAATGATTTCATGTCCCATTTGATGAAAATAAAGATAATTGTAGGTTATGAGCGTAAAAAAATATATTAGTTTATTTAATATAATTATTTCAATGTATCATCATGGTATAATATTTATTAATGTAATTGGAGGAATAAATAAAACAAAAATGGTAGTTGATGAGCATTATTCCTTCTTCAGGTATCCTCCATACGTTTTCACCAAAATAATTCATAGGTTAGATTTATGTCTAGAATAAGGCTTCTAGAAACATAAGAATGACGTTTTGGATAGATTTGGGTAGGTATTGGATAAACTAAAAGGGATTTATGGTGTGAATAAGAGTGGATAAGGATGAACTTTTATATGTGAGGTGAGTGGCACACTTTTAATTTTGTTTAAACTAAAAAGGAATAATAATTATTATATTAGAAAAAAGGATAAAAAATGTATTATTATAGAAAATAATACATTAAAGGGTAGAAATATATACATAAAATATATTTTATACACATTTTTATTTCAATTTAACCCTTATCATTTTCGTTTGATCCTTCGATAAACCCATTTTTAACGTAAGAATGGTAATTTTTTTACTATTTCCACAATTAATTTTGGAAAAAATACTATGAAATTATTAGATAATATATATTTTTATGATTTTATTTATTTTTTACATTTTTATAAATTCAATTCACATATGTGAAAAAATTTAAATTATAATTAACCCCACAGACGCGACAAGAAAGAAAGTTTTCAATAAGAAAATGTTCAAAAGTTTACAATGTTTTATTATCGAATTTCAATATAAAATTTATTAAAATTTACTAAATTATATTCATATATATATATATATATATAATTTAACTAATTATAATTTAAAAATAAATTAAAATATAATTTAATTTTATAAATAATTTTAACGAAAAATGTAGTTTTCAATTAAACTTCTGTTTTTTCACTATTCATAAAAAAATAATCATTTCAGAAAATTATAAAATATTAAGCCTAATAAAGTTTTTACATTTTTATTTAAAAATTAATTTTATTATTTCAAATAAATTTTATATAATTGTGAAATGTTAAATTTAGAAAAAACTCATAGACTCGGTAGAAAAGAGACGTTTGAAAAAGTGTAATTTTTTTCAAGAACATAATGATTTTATATTAACTATATGTCTAATAATAATAATTTTATTTATTTATAATCTATAAATTAATTTTAACAAATTCCTCATTATGAATTTTTTGAAATAATTTAAAGAGTAAATCATTATGCACTTTAAAATATTTACAAAACAAAATTTTAAGACCCAAAAATTAACTTTTACTAAAATATAATATAAATTAGAATACAATTTAATTAAGTGTATTAAATATAAAAAAATAATAATAATTTTACATTAAAAAATTAGTCATTAAAATTACTTAATTTATTTAAAATAAATTATAGTTTTACCGAAATGGGTATTTTTCACTATTTAGTGAAAATTCAATATTTTTCAAAAAATAAAAAAATTTCACCATAAGTTAATTTAAATATTATTACTCAAAAAGTAAATTTAATTTTAAAAAATAATTTTTCTAAAATATCTGTAAATATTTACAATATTTTCTCATTAAAATCAATAAAAATTATTTATGATGAAAAACTACTTTTGATGAATATAATCACTTTATTAAAAATTTGATTGATTTTTTTCTAAGAATTTATAAATTTATATTGATTATATAATTTTTATTTATATTTCATAATGTAATTTATAGTATTCATACCACCTTATATAACATCTATTTTATAATGGTCAATTTTAAAATAATATTATTTCATGGTTCTTTGAAACTCGGTGTTACATATCATGAATAATGACAAAGAAAATCATTATTGCATGTAACATTAGATAAAATTAGTGTTTCTTATTATGAATGATACCCAAAAAATTTAAATTAATTTGGAAACAAATATTTCCTAAAATATAACGTTTTTACACTCAAGTATAGAGTGAAAATATGTTCTTCTTTTTTATATCTCTCATGAGTCAATAATTGGTTAATATTGAGTTTGTATTTTTATTTAAAAAATTTCATTTAGAAATATTATATTTCATAAAAACCCTTCATTAGTATTAGAGATTAATCATGTGATATATGAAATAAAATATTAATTTGGATAAAAACTTTTTTTTAAATAAATAATGATATCACCGATAAAGATACATGGAAGTCTGTTGTTGTAGTATGGTTGTAGCTACCATGGATTAATATGAACTTTTGGATCAAGAAAGAAGTTTCACCAATACAAATATCTCAGTCTATAATATACCTAGTACTGAGTTAATCAAAATAGAATACCATAACATGTAAAATGATATAGATATATCATTATATGTGATATAGTGAAAATTTATAGTATTATCATATTAATAGGAGTAATATAAAGATATCACTGTTTGTAAAGTGAAATAGGGTTGAAAAATTAGGGTTTCAATGATGTGACCATGATGATTGTGTATATCATAGGATGTGATATATGATATCATTTTCAACGATATGTTATGAAGACATGGGAAAATACTACTTTATTATGTCTATGATATAATTTTTACCTATATCATAAGAAATAATATAGGCTATATTGTTGGGTTTGATATAGGATATATCCTTTGGTGTGATATAAGGCTTTTAAAAAATGATATTCTTAAAGACCATCATTTACATGGTTTTATAGGGTCTATTCCCAATCTAATGAGACTTCACATTATACTAAAATTTGTTTTGGAATATAAGATCTTGTTTAAACTGATTTTTTACATGGGTAAAAAACAATAATATGTTTTAAATTAAATAATTGTTTACAATTATATCATAAAAATGTTCATAAATGATGTGAGATATGAAAATATCATTTTAATGAATTATATATATTAATAAATATGAATGATTTCATATATAATATGGAATTATTAAATATTAAGATTTTATATTTATGGTACAAATGAAATTATTTCTATTTATATGGTACACTGAAATTAGAAATTTATATGATTTGAATTATAAATATTTTATATCCATGACTTATTAATTTTTAATATTTTGTATATATTGATTATAAATTATACATGTATATCATGTTTTAATATATGATTTATTTATTAATTTATTCCCTATTTTTAATATTTATATATATAAAGTGTTTATTTTATGAATATTTTCATGGTTAATTTAAATAATTTAAATTATTTCTTTATATGCCACACCCTGCAATAAATAAGTTTCATGATAGGTATAACATTAAATTTATTTTATTTCAAAATAAAAATGGTTTTCTTGCTATAATTTATAAGATGGGTTTTTAATAATAATTATTATATAATTAGAATTATAGTAAGACTTAAATTTTAAATTGCTCATGATTAATGATATATGAATAGTGAGATTGCGATAAAAACATATCACTTGTGTTTGGGATGAATATTTACTAGGAAATGTGAGAGTTTTCTACTAATCACTCCATATATTCTCTTGATTATGATATTTGGTTTCTTATGAATTTAATCCTAGATATGAAAGGTGTTACATGAACTATTTTAATGTGATGTATATAATTAGGTATAGAATTTTATATTTAAATATTATCATGGATGTGTAATAGAAATCATTAATCATAGGGCCTTTGTTTTAGAGTAAAAGGATATAATCTGGTACTGTATGGTTACACCAAGATAAGATATATGTTGGGTGTCTAGAGGGGCTAGGTTTAGACCTGTTTGTGGTACATGATTTTTATAACTAGTTTATATGGAGTCTTAGATTTTTTTGGGATAAAACTGGGGTGTTTCGAAGGATTTTGGAAGGGTTCTTGTTTAGAAGCATGATACGCTCACATTTCATTATACCTATGAAATTGTGTAAGTTATTTTGGAGAGGTAGTGAGGAATTCATGTTTGGATTCATGGTTTATGAGATTGTGAATTCTGAATGCCCATTTTGAAAAATTAGTTCAATAATAATTTCACTATTGGTCTCATGGACATCAAGACTGTGAATTGGGGTCATGTAATCACTTAAAAGAAACAAAACATGGCTTCTATTTTTTCTCGATTTCTCTGGGGATTCGACCATTTCCTTCTTTGGAAATAGATATCTCTACATATTTAGGATTTTTCAGTGATTTTTGGTTACTCTATTCTTTATATCTCTACCATCATTGGATATTTGGATGTTAGTGCATTAGATCATAGGTAAGTATATAAAAACCTATCCTTACTTATTATATTTTTATTTCTTCCTTGTAGAAACCCTAACCAGTGAGGGTTTGGGTGAAATTGATGGTTTTGGGTTTGTATTAATTTAGTATTTCATTTTTGGGTTCTTGAGAATACTAAAGTGAGTGAGAATCTGAAATTTTGTGGATTAATTTTGCATGAACATCGGGTTGAGCCATGTGGCTTCTCCAATATTCGTTGACATTAAAAATATCATGAGTTTGAATATTTGGTTTTAATTGAATTGTTTTATGGATTTAAAATAATTTAATTATAAATTTTATTTTTTAATGGGGGTTTTATGTTAGGATTTATTGTAAATGAAACAAGTGAAATTTTAGGTTCTTATGTTATTTTTGGAAGAATGTGTGGGTATAAAGTAAAATTTTATAATTGATTGGTTATAAAGTGTTTTAATTGGTTTTTATTGGTTATATTTTTGTTATATATTATTATTTAATTTATTTGGGTATGAGTTGTTGTAATTAATGTTATAAATACACATTTGAGTATGGGTAACTCATCAGGTTTGATGGGGATGGTGGAAAAATTTTAGGGTTGTCAACACTCATAAGTTATAGGTATAATATAGTTGCAATGCTTTGGTTAGTGTATTTCCAAAAATCTTGGAAAATCATATATGGGTTGAAATTTTGTGTATTAGGAATTAATTTTCATTTAGGTTTTCTTGATTTAAGGATTGATGATTACTAAAATGTGAAATGATCAACTTCTGGTTTGATAGAATTTAGTGAGATTGAGTCTTGTTTTATAAAACAAATTAAAGGTTTATTTCATTATCACATTTATAATGTGTATGGTATATCATGGGGGTATCATACTATTTTTTATCACCACTTTAATGTGTATCATGGTGTAGATGATGATGTTTCTTATCTTGAGTTACAGGTATTTGTAACCATGAAATGGTGTTTTGGAAAAAAATATGACCATGGTTACTAGAGACAAGTGAAGAATAGGGAATCATTTATATATTTATTTGGATGGTACAATTGATTTTTTTCAAGGGAGTTTATTTTCTTTATAATTCATGTATTTTAATATACATATTTACATTCATGGTATTGTACTATGCATCATTTATATAACGAGTTGGTGGTTGTGTGTGTCATGTTATTCTACCACTTTATATAACATATGTGAAGGTTATGAGGCATAATAGAAGTTGTTGGGTCCCTTATTAACAATATAATTTCCTTGGTTTATTGGGATTTATCCTTAGAACATAATGAATTTTAACCCAAGAATCCAAAAGGTTTGATATTTCACATATAATTTACAATTAATATATTTAAATAAAAATTTCTTCAGCATGAAATTTTCTCTATGTTGAAGAATCAGTTGACCACTCTTGTCATACGATCATTTTGATAAATGATCTATAGGTAACATATCACTAGAATTAATCCACACATGATCTATGAACCTCAAAACATCATTAATGGATCTTTTCATTCTAGAATGAAATATTTATCACCTTGCATTGTTCCCATTGACCATAATAAGAATCCTTTTGAGTCTTAAAAAATTATTACATTCTCTCATGATCCTGAGAGGGAAGAGGAGGAAATGTGATCTATATATTCTTGATGGTGTTTCTAAAGAAAAGGTTCTCTTTAGGGTTTAGAGAATCATCTAGAGAATATTTTTTGTGTACAATAATCACTTTCTCTAAAAATGATATAATCAGGTTAATATATCATGGTTAAGAATTATTAATTGTACATAACCCCTTATCCAATCTCTTAATACTTAGAGAAACCCACATTTAATAATAATAATAATATTATTATTATTATTTCCTTAACGAAAACATGAATTAAGAATAATATAAATATCAGTAAAAATAAAAATTATAATTTACAAGATATTTAATGTATCACACCCACCAGAATGTTAACTCAGTCCACCAATCCCCTAAATCCTCCTAATAATTTATCAGAACATGAATAACATTATTTATTTAAATAAATAAATATCATTGTATTATTAATTCTATAAAATTCCTTCAATCAGCATAACCTTAATATTTATCATTCCTCATAACTTCAAAATAATATTTATTCAAATACTAAATTCATATAGAATTTATGTGAAATTATAGATACACTTAGTGTGTGACCATCTAGTCCTCTTTCTCAGTGTCATTATACTGACTCACCCAAAGTCCAAGATTATTATTTACTAACCTATCAAGTCACCCATAGAAAAAAAAGTTTATATTAAAATGATAATAACCTCCTACAAATTTTCACTATGTAATATAATCCCTTTTTCACAACATCTAATCAATACGGTTTTACGAAAAATTTCATCAACATATATGCTTAATAAATCATTTTTGACATTTCTAAAATGAACATGATAATAAAATTACCATGATTATAGAATTTAGTTAAGAATGTCCCATATAATCAAAGGGATAGATATAACTAATTACATTAACTCAAAAGGAACAAGTACTTTCTTGAACTATTAATTAATTCCATATCACTCATGATATACCAAATATATCCTACCACATCAATGGTATATGCCATAAATAATTTCATTAATACATCTAAGTAAGAGTATCCTGATATAAATTAATAATAATATCATGTCAAAGTACCAAAACACACATCCCTAGATAGGAATATGAAATGACATATTTAACATGTGGAATTCCTATGCATGGGTTTGTTCTTAAAATCTCCTCTCTTAAATATTAAAAATGTAAAATTCATAAGAATAAGGCTCAATGTATTCTAAAAACCCAACCATTTATAGAAATTATATTTTTTGTCTAGTATTATGACATCATCCACCCCTTTAACATATATTTAATAATATCGCAATAGTAATTCTAATTTCTCATCATAGCGGGGAGATACTATGTCCTTTCACTATGAAAAATACTCTAAAAGAATTATCACATTAAATTAAAAATTAAAAATACAAATCATGTGATAATATATTTATTAATATTAAATAATTAAAATATATAGGTAATCCAAATTATAATGTAGTTGGTTCAAGGGAAACAACTCCAACAAACTACCACATGGATTAAAGAAATCTACAGATGACTTTGAGTATACTAAATCTCATATGATATCTGTGATTTTTATGATAAAAAAATTATTCAATGGGGTTTCCATGTAATCATATATGAAAACGCAACTTATTTTGATGTCACCTATTTAAGAAAAATCTCTCAAGAGAAAATAGTTTTGAGGTATATGCTTCATCCTTTTATGTAACATTGTCTCCTTGTTGAGGGACACATCTACAGTATTATCAAAATATAATGTGATGGAATCTCTACTTCTTGGTATGACATCATGATCTTAGAAAATGTTTTACATAAATACTATTTTATTAGCTACATAATAAGCTATAATATAATGAGACTCTGCTATAGAATCAACTACCACTAATTTATTTAATCTCTTCTAGATCACATCTCCTCCATTGAGGATGAATGAATATCCTAAATGTGATGTTAGATCATATCAATCTATCTAGAAAATATCATACCTATATACCATAATGCCGGTATCCTCATATCCTACTTAAAACATTAGTATGTCCTTAGTATTCCTCAAATAATTTTTGGATTGTTTTAACTTACATCTAATGGAAGTCTCTTATATATGATCGATATTATCCTACAATGTTCAAAGTGTAGGAAACCTTATGACTGATACATTACATGGAATATATTACTGATCCAATAACTGATGCATAAAGGATACTGGTCATCATTTGTCTCTACTATTATATTTTTGGGATAATTTTCATAGATATATGTATTCCATGTGACATAGGAAATAATCCCAATTTAGATTGTTTCATCTTGAATCTCTTCAGTAACTTGCCAATGTATGTATCCCGACTCAATCCATGTAGAATATTGGATCTATCATGAATGAACTTGACCCCTAGGATATAGGCCTTTTCACCAAATACCTTTATAGATAAGTATGTGTTCATCTATATATTCTCTTAGAATAAGACCGGTATCTCATTTCCAATATGTAATATATCATCAGCATATACTATTAGAAAAAAACTCTCACTAAATAATATTTAGACACATGGATCACATTAATTTTTTATGAAACCAAATTCCATTATGTCTTCATAAAAGTAAAAGTTCCATGATCTTTATTCTTAATTCATTCTATAAATATAGTTTTTCACTTTTTACACCTTATCATAATCTTTTGGATTCAAAAACCCCACTGGTAGTGTAATATATATATCGTCCATGAGATTTCCATGATTGAAAAAAATAATTAATATACATATTCCAAATATCAAAATCATGAAATGTTATTATGAAAAGTATAATGCATATGGATTTCTACATGAAAATAGTAGAAAATGTTTCATCATAATTTATTCCACGATACGATTTAATCCCTTTATCCAGTAATCATGCTTTATTGGTATTAATATTAATTTCTATGAACAATTTATTTTTTAACACCCATTTTAATCCATTGGGATTTAAATCTATAATAAGATTGACTGAAATCCATAACTGGTTCTAATATTTGGAATCCATCTCATAATTCATGACTTTTTTCTATCTTGTATGTTATGAGATTCTAAATTCTCTTTATAGAAATAGGTTCATCATTGTCAACAGACAATTAGTCACCTTTATCAGTGATAAGAAAACCATATCTCTCTACTTCTCTAACTTCTATGGATCTCCAATAGGTTACTTTGATCTCCAGAACAAATTGTTCCATGTGATCTTGTGACATTTGTTCTTGGGAAAACACTTTTTCCTCATGAACATAACCTTCATTGAAGTAAATATTTCTCACAATTTTTTTTAGAGATGTGAACCCTCTTAAGGAATATACATATACTTCCATAAGAACCTTATCATTCAAGGGGTTGTAAAAATAATATCACTAATTTTCATGGAATATCCTATAATGACACACTTCATTCATAGTTTTACTAGATTCTTTCTAGACGTTTCTTTCAAAAAACCACCATAACCCTATACAAAATAATGCTAAAAAATATTTTTTTCATTTAAATTCTTGAATATAATCTTATTTTGTACATTATTTATAATAAAATTTAGTGTATATAATTTTTTCTATGTTCATACTCCCAAAAGGATAATAAATTATCCACATGTATCATCATCGAACTCACTTTTTCTAATATGGGGCGATTTCTATTTTCACTAACACCATTCCATTTAAGTGTATAAGGATGAGTGAGTTGTGAAATAATCTCAAAATACTTGATATTTTTAATGTACTCATAGTTTATATATTCTCCGTTTTAATTTGAGATAAGTTTATTTATCTTTTTACCACGTTGTTTCTTTACTTTATTCTTGAACATGATGAATTTCTCAAAGTATTAAAACATATAACTCATGAGGTATGAAACTCTATATATACTTAGTTAATTATTAAAAGTAATTAAGTGTGAGTATAAACCTCTAGATTTAACTAGAAATGGTCCACACACATTAGTAGGAACCAACCTAAGAAGCTCTATGATCTTTTCACACCTTCCACCAAATAGTATGTTAATTTTCCTTCCAAACATAAATGAAAATTTTCAATTGGGTTTAGTTGAAAAGAATATAAATACCCACATTGATGAAGTTTTTTCAATAACTTCTCATTTCCATGACCAATTTAGTGACACAACTACTAGGTGTGAAATGTGCCTTGTGAACTTGATTCATTATCAATTTCCAACACTATATTTCTATATTATAGTATACAAAGACTATTTTTGAGGTGTTCTATACCATGAAAAACTATATCTTTATTATTATATTAGATATTATTTATAAATTTGAATTCAAATACCGATATGTCAGAACTTGACATGAATGTACTTTTTTTCTTAACACTAGGAATCCAATACAAATTCATTAAGGATAGAATTATTCTTATATACAATTAATGGTGGCAGTCTCCTATTTCCAAGGGAGACAATTTTATTCATTAAAAGCTCAAAGATCCAACTCACCTTTCACAACCTTTATAAATATACATGGTTCCTGTATCTGGATAGAAATGTGTGCACCATATGTTATATTTAATACCCATAATTAACAAACAATAAATTTCTATTTAACAAACACCCAAACTATACATCCACTAGACAACATGGCGTTCATGATACCCATGGGACAAAAAATAGTGGTTGGGAATCACAAGAAAACAATCAGGAATGGTTTATCCTAAAACTCAGAGTAAATGAATCTTTAAGAAAATAGCATAAATAATGTATGAAATGTAAGTATATTAGATGTTCTCATTGAAATAAATAGGAATAAATGAACAAAATAAAATATAAGGAAAGAAATAAACAAAAGAAGAACCAAAAACCTCCCTCACCACCCTTTTCTACATCATTTTACAAGGAAAATATTCCCACAGGATCTCTATCCTTGGCCACTAAAATATCCATACAAATCAACCATAGAAATCAATGAAAGAATAACATGAAAATTTTAGTCATATAATGGTTAATTTTACAAGCATTATATAAAAACAAAATTAGTTCGTACTAAAACTGGGTAATAGGAATAGCTTGATAAATACAATAACATAAAAACTGAACTATGATAAATCATTTCTCAAAAGATCACCCATGGACTGAACTAGAGACCTATATCTAATAAAAAATAGTTGTGAGCACAAAATAATTTTTTATTCCACCACAACGAAATATATGTGGTCTATTTCATATTACATTGTAAAAATTATAGTTTTAAATAAAATAAAAAGGTAATAATTTTTATATATCTATATAAAATAAGAAACAACACATCACAAGTGTACCAAAAACTATATTCCATGAGTTTTATAAATAAAAACAATCACTTGGAAAAAACCTTATACCTTCCCAAACCACTTGGCCAAAAAATTGTTTTAAATTCCCACTTTAAAACCATTACCAAGACACCAATTTTATAAATAAACATTTAAAAACTAAAATATAACTCCATTTATCTCATGGTTTTCCAAAAATATTCTTAAAAAACCCACTTAATAAAAACTAGGCCTAATGACCAAAACCCATTTTGAAAATTCACAATCTATTGGAGTTTCAAAATAAATCATTTTTCAACATTTCTCATAAGAAAAAACTTTTAAAACTCATTTCTAAAAATATTTTGAAAAAATAAGATTCAAAATTTCCTTCTTTATTATTTTAAAGAGATTAACAATACCTTATCAAAGATTTTGAAAATCAACCACGGAAATAATGATGAAAGAACACATACATGAATCACGATGTTAATTTATAAAGAAAGATATAAAAAATTATGGGAACATATGTGTCAAGAAATAAAATAATAACATGAGATACAATCAATAAATACAAATATATCTATTAAATGACTCTAAAAAGTAACTTAGTGTCATGGTACTAACCAACATACTCTAAACACACTCTAGAACGACTCATAAATACCCTTGTAAAAATGTAGCACAAAACATGAATATATATAAGTTGAGGTTCACACAGTGCTCCATGGGATCTCAAAGTCTCCACTAGGGTGCTCTAAGTCCCTAATCACCCGTGACGACACTATATATCAAAGGTTAATATTCCCACAATGGGATTTCTCGATACTGAGAGAAAACTTCTAATAAAAAATCTAGGTTATGGGATCAAAAACCTCAGTCTCCTAACCCATTTTTGAAGGTATATCATGATGAGTCAATAGAGGTGTGCATAATCATGTATCCCTTACTCAATGAGAAATAATTTAAAACAATACATTCCCCACCTTCCACCCTCATAAAAGAATCCCAATGGACAAAAAAACCATTATATACAGTGCATGATTGTAAACATCCCCAAATGAGATAGCATGGCACTATAGGCCATAATAATTATAAAAGGGCCCCATTAGGGTATCATATTATTTAAGAAAAATCATTTTACCCAAATTACAAACATATCACCTATTTAAAACAAACACACTTGGATTTCTAATCCATTTCACCAAATTACTTTTCAATGTCAAATGAAACTCAGTATTCCCTTTTAAAAAACACAATATAAAACATTCAAAGACGAAACAAGTTTCAATATAAAATCTCCATGGGATAAAAAACTCCTTTTAAATCAACCAAATAATTTAGAAATATCATATGTTTTAAAAACCTCAAAAACATTTGTTACAACCACTTTTAAACAAACAAGAGACATTATTTTAAATCATGAAACTCAAGATAAATATATGAAAACTTTCAAAACACCCAATAACATTGTTTTGAAAGCCACTTAAAATGAAGTAAATTTTTAAAACAGAAATCCTATGCCCACCACCACATTAAAAAACAAAATAATTATTTAAAATCCAAAAAGGGAATTTTCACAAACACATGGCATGGATTCAAATCCCATTATTAGGTTTAAAACCACTTTAATATGAAATTTCCCCTAAATGGTCATACATATAAACATAAATTTAAATAAAAACAATTCTCTAACTATAATAAAATGAAATTAATTTAATATAAAGTGACAACAGAAAAAACCTACTTCAAATCATTGGTGGGTGAACTAAAACAGTCCAAAATGCATCACCGTTGGAAGCAGATGCCACAACATGCAAGAAGGTGACCGTGAAAACCCATACCATGCCCTATAAATGTAATAATCATAGTCATTGGATCAAACCCTTTGAATTAGGGTTTGAATGAGGAACTGGGGTGATGGGGAGAAGAAGAAAAGGAGAAAAGAAGGGGTAAGTAAGAGGAGACCTCACCTTAGTTATTCAACCGGTAACTCGTGAGGAAATTGTGAATAAATATCCATAAGGTGGAGACTCAAGAGGGAGGACACACAAACACCATTAAGGGAGGGGGATGGTTTGTTATGAATGGACGAAGATGGTCTTTGGGGTGTTATTAAATTGGGATATGATAATGAGTGTGAGGTTTTTTAGTTTATAGATTAAAAAAGGAAAAAAGAAAAAAAAATCCAATTTTAAAATCTCGAGAAAAGTGCATAGTTAGGCCTCATGGTTTTCTTAATTGTGTACAAAAAATTCACATGGTAATTTCTTGACAAACTATATCCCCCATAGATTCACCTAGGCATCACACAGTTGGACTAACCACACTCCAACTATTCCAAATGACACTACCCAATTACAGATCTGAATCACATGATTATTGCATGGTTTACCTAGCCTGGATCATGCTGCGTGCCACACCCCAGACTCACTAGAGGTCATATATGGTTACTCATTGGACTCTTATAGTTTACATTATGATGTGAACCATAACCATTCATTGAAAGAAAACTCCATATTTCTTCTTTGTTTTGGGGTGAATCTCTATGGAAAATTAAAACAACCTCCATGCTCATAAAATAATAATAAAATAAAAACAAAAATTACATGGTGGGTGTCACAAAATACCCACTATACTTGTTTCTTCCTAAGAAAAGTCAAAGTTTCATATAGAGGTTAAGAGGGAATGAATTTCTAGAAAAATATTCCATAAAATTAAATCCTAAAATAAAACCTGATAAAAAAACAATCAAAAAAAGGAAAAAGTATTAGTAAAATGGAGATTGAGCATAAATACTTAATTAACATGGTTTAACAATTATATAACTCGTCTCACATAACAGAAGAATGTTACCACACAACTTGATTCTCAAAATATATGAAGGGGATTTATAAAACTACACCATCTAATGAAAACCACAATAAATTGTTCAAAATCACAAGGAGAGAATCTAAAATACAAGGTAATTCATATACAATACCTCAAAAAATCATCCCAAGGAAAATAGAATAAAAACATCCCAATGCAATCCATATCCCAACGGAAGACAAAACTACACCACAACTATACAAAAATTTCTCCATGGTTTATCCCATGTCTGAGATAGAAATAAAAACCTTCCCATGGTCTACAACACACATGGGAAACAAGAAACATCAAGAAAAAATGCATGAAAAATGATTCTCGAAGGAACATTTCCCTTAGTAGTCAACCAGTGAAAAACCTAAGAAAAATTTTGCCAAGGCCTACTCAGGCCATTATTGCTTCAATGGAAAACCCCCAAAGTAGTATATCACCAATAAGTGACCCAACCTAGCAAAAAAATGGATAAATAGAACAATGACCACTAAACCATGAAAACTCAAACATCTCCAAGACCAAATGAATAAATGTTCCAAACATGAGCTAATTTGAGATATTAAAAAAGAAAAATAACCCTAACTTATGCATCAATAAATAAATATTTATGGGTTTAAACCACTAGAACTAATAATACAAAATGATGTTACAAAAGAAAAAACACATGAAACTATTTTTAGATCCGGTTTATTATTAACCAGAATAAGGAGGGACCCCTAATAAATGTACTCTATTTCTCCACTACACCTTTACGGGTGGGATGGGGGATCCCATCAGACATCATGAGACATAAAAAATCTTGTGTTATTGTTCCCAAAACACATTCTTTGTCAAAAAATAAATGATTTTTCAAAATCTCATTCTGAAATCTAATATTCCATTAATATCAGGTCTTCATTCTTTTAAAACCCAATAGAAACCATTTAAAAAATTCAAAACTGATACCCTATATTGACTTTTAAAATTTTAGAAAACATCCAAAATTTATTTCAAAATAAAAACTACTTGATTAAAAACCAAAACACCATTTCTTGTTTCAAAATTAAATACACAATCACCTTTAATAGGGGTTTAAAAATACTTACCATTATAAAGTACACACAAAAATTGTAAAATACTAATTTTTGAAAACAACAGCTTACCATAAAATAGGAAACCCATACTTTAAAACACCATGAATAGATTATTAGAAAACCCAATCAAACATAATTTTTTTTCCATGTTTCGAAATGAAATAAAATGTTTCTAAATATTTCTGGAATCCAAGATCACATTACAAAAAATTATTAAGGCCTTATTTTAAAATTGAAAACATTTTCTCATGAAAATATTATTTCACCAACACAAATGAAATTCAAATCACATTCAAAAACTTCATAAAAAAGGCACAAACAAGAATTTCAATGGTTAAGAGGTCTAAATAACATAAAACTGAGAGGAATAACAATTCCTGACTTAGAAACATGGTTGAAATCCATATTACAATTGTGAAATGGTTCTTAAAATCTTGTAAGAAAACTATTATTTTCTTGTCAAATGGTATTCCCAAACCTTTAAACTAACCACACATCTTAACATACATCTTTATCACCATAAAAAGAGATCACATAAATCCTCTAAACAAAATCAATCCTTACCAATGACAGTTAAACCAAAACTTCCATAAGCATGAAAAATAATACAATAATTCCATAAAATAAAAAACATGAATCTATGGAAAAATCCAAAATCACCATGGAATATCGAGGATCAAGGTGAGAAAAATCTCTTGACACTCTCCTATAACCTACCATTTGGGTCCTGATAAAATTATTTAGGAACTACCAACACTCCAAATAATAATTGGGTATTCCAAAGGCTTATAATCCTATAATAAAGAAGAAACCAAAGCTATAATACCATTTTTAATGAATCGTTAAATTTCATCTATTCGATGGATGCCTAAACTAGACAACCATTATATCTAAAGACTTTTCTAATCCCCATGATTTGGTGACTAGTGCTTAAGAATTATAAAAACATACTTGGGAAATATTTAACCCAAAATATAGAGTAAATACATTAGAAAAATATATAAAAAAATATGGAATCTCCCATTCATATATCACATTTTCACACTAAGACAAATATAAAGAAATGTAAAAAATAAAATATAAGAAATTATTGAAATAACATGATCACCAAAAACATCCCTTACAACCACAATATCCATCTCCTACAAGTTATTTATTACCATTAGATTACTATATTTTACCACTATAATAGCACTACACCTCATACATCAGAAAGAAATAAAATCCTAATGAGCCAAAGTAAATCATATAAAGGGAAATTTGATAGGAATAGTATGAAAATAAAAATAATTCCTACTAAAACTAGGTAATAGGATCAAAATTTTAAATTCAATAAAATAAAAGATGACCTTAGATAAATCAATTCTCTCAAAGACCTGTAACTAAGATAAAATACACACAAGCATAAAATCACCCAACAAGACACTAAACCCAATAGATCTAAGAATCCACATTCTTATTACATCATAATATTTTAAATTAATATAAAATATAAAAATCAATATTTTATATAGATCTATATAAAATAAGGAACCACACAATACAAATGTTCCAAAACTTTTTCATATTATTTTTCATAAATAGATACATTCCCAAGGAAAGCAACTTTTTCCTAATCAAAAACACTAACCCCAAACAATGTTTTAAAGTTTCACATTATAACCATTTCACTGTTACCACTTTTATAAATACACATTTCAAAACTTAAATAGTTTTTCACTCATCACATAATTTTATAAAATAGTCTAGAAAACATTAATTTTAATAAAATAGGAATAACAACCTAAACCAATTTTGAAAACCCATACATTCATAGAGATTCAAAAAATAATTACCTATTTTCTCACAAGGGAACACATTTAAAATTAATTTTTAAAAATATATTTATAAAAATTTAAAGTTAGGATTTACTGTTTTATTCTTTAAATTTTTTTCACAATCCCTTTTCAATTAATTTTAAAATTATCCACATAAAGAAAGAAGAAAGAAAAGAGGCATGTACCACTATATCAAGTCAAATAAAGGGATAAAAAATTTCAATAAAATATGTTCCATGAAATATAAAAATAATATGTAAAATAATAAATACACAAATATAAATCCCCTAAATGATCATAAAGTTGATCATAATGTGATGGTATTAATCAAAAAGCTATAAATAGGTACTAGTGTGACTTATAATGACCATAGTATGAACCAGAGAAGTTAATATTATTGAAAATAGGTGGATGATAACATAATACTCCCTATGATATCATGGTACCCACAAGGGTGTTATCGGTCCCCAATCACCCATGAGAACACTCAGTCTCAAGGGGGAATGTTCCAACAATGTTATTCCTTCATCATAGGGTTAACAATCATAATCACTAACCTAGGATAGGGAATCACCCACCTCAGTCACCTACACTATTTCCAAAGTTCTAACATGCAGATTTAATGAATATGTACACAATTAATCATCCCTTACTCAAGCATAAATTAAAAAAACATGTACCACCGTTTAACCACCCAAAATCTTCTCTATGAACAATAAAAATGAAAAAATATATAATGTAACAATTTAAGGATCCCTAAATGGAATAAGATTCCACTACAAGGCACAAAAATCAAAAATGTTTTCAATGGGGTATCACATAATTTAAAAAAACCCATTTATATAAAATAAAAAACATTCATGTCTTCTAAAAAACAAGCTTCGAATTACAATCCACTTCACCAAATAACTTTTGAAACTCAAATTGTAAATCACTGTTATCGTTAAAAAAACATTGAAAACATTCAAACAGAAAAATAGTTTCAAAATACAATCCACATGGTATAAAAAAACCTTTTAAAATCAACGAACTCCATTGAATATCTCAAAATGCTTAAACACCTCAAAACAATCGTTATCACATCCAATTAAAAACAACAATAAAACCATTATTAAATCAAGAAACTCATTCCAATTTATTTAATAATTTCAAAACACATTATAACATGGTTTAGAATCCAATTTAAATCATAAAAAGTTTATATGCACTAATCATATTCTCTCCACTAATTTCAAAATAAAAACCATTCTTTAAAAACCAAAAAGTGAATTTTCCAAAATACGTGGCATAGATTCACATCCCAGGAAAAGGTTTAGAACCACTTTTTTATCAGTTTGGACCCTTATGGGTCATGAATATAATCATAAGATTAAATAAATACCACATAGAACAATCAAGATATTAATTTTATGTAATTAAATGCAATAAAAAAGAAACACCTACCTCAAATCGATGGTGGGTGAACCAAAATAGTTTGAATGGAATAATATTTTTGTTGAGGATTTTCGATACTCACAATAAAGTGACTTGGAAAATATACCACACACCCTAAAAATTAGATAATCACAAAAATAGATTCAAAATATCTGACCTAGGATCTGGTTGAGAAAGAGGGGATATGAGGAAAATAAAAACAATGGGGAAATTAAGGTATAAGAATGAGGACACCTCACCTTTCTAATTCGGTCAAGAACCCATGATGAAATTGTGAATAAATTACTACAAGGAGAGGTACAAAAGGGGGAATATATGTGTTCCATAAAGGGAAGGGGGGATTATTATTTTTGTTATGGAGAATAGTGGTCTAGATATAGTCACATGATAGGGAAATGTAAATATGTGTGAGGGTTTTATGTTTTTGTTATTAAAAAATGAAAAAAGAAAAAGAAAAAAGGAATCTCTAATTTTAAAAAAATATAGAAAACCTAATGGTTAGGATGCATGATTTTACAAACCATGTACTAACCATATATAGTGTATTTACTTGAAAACCTCCACCCTTCACAGGTAATCCTAGGCACCACACTACTGGACTAACCATGCTCCAACTATGCCAAAAGACACTTTCCAATTATAAAGTAGAATTATACAATTATAACATGGTTTAAATAGACATATGAAAGTTGTGTGCTACATACCAGACTTATTAAAGGTCCCATATAGTTACTCAAAGGAATCACATAGTTTCCCTCAGATTGTGTTCCTTAACCGTGCACAGAAAGAAAAAAATTATAATTTTTCCAAATTTAGGAATGAAACTCTATGTAAAATTAAAATTACCACCTAGTTAAAAAAATAATAATAATAATAATATAAAAAAAATAATGACATGATGGGGGTCAAAATACCCAAATTTAGATATGGATAAGTTACATTTTATAAGAAACTCACCCAAAGATTCACCTTTCTTCATTTCGGCGGTGCCGTTCCTTTTCTAGTGGCCTTTTTTGACACATAAAAAACATTTTGTTTCTTATTCCTTTTAATTATACTAGAGATTAGTATTCATGGAAGGGTGGTTCTAAAAAGTCTTATACTTATAGTGAGTATTGGGTCCCATTTCCTTACTCTTCATCTTATGCATTATAAGGACTGTGTTTTTCATGCCTCATGTCCTTATCATCTTGGAGAATTTGGGTAGGAAAATCCAAGAGTGAATTCTAAATATTATTCATATTATAATTCATAACAAACATAGATAGGATTTATGGTATTTAAGTAAGAATGACATCAGCTCATAAATCATTGGTAAAATTAAAACCCAAGATGTAAAATCACTCAATGTACCCAACCATTTTGATTACACAAGGTCTAACCAAATAAACATATCCAAGATTGAACATCAAGAGTTCCTTGGAAATCTCATAACCCTATGTTTTAGACATATCCATATAGATATCACGAATGTAAGAAAACATTGATTATGTATCTATATTTTTATGTATCTTTTTTATATATCTATACATGGATGATATCATCAAACATAGGACCTATACCTAATCATCTGATCATTTCAAGTAGATATAATGATTTTCCTCACTCACCTTCTTATAAGGAGTTTCATGAATAAGGGAATCCTGTACATAATAATTCTATTCATGAGGTATAAAAATGAATAAGCATTTATACCTCTCCTAGAAGTTACTTATGGAAAGGAGGTTATATTTTCCAAAATGATATACAGTTGTAATGTAGAGATTATATGAATTTTCATTTATTATAATAAAAAAATAATGCTTTATTAATTTATCTTGATTAAAAAAATATGAAGTAATAAATTTTTATTTATTAGTCTTCTATTATTTTACCAAATATTTATATCCCTCATCTTTAGAAATAAATTTTCCTTTTTCAAGGACACATTAGTGAAAAGAATCTGAAATTCCCTTCTTATATCCCAAACTTGGGTTAGAAAAGTTATTTGAAGGTATTTAGGTTTGAGGCTCTTACAAAATTCACCAACATGTATATACTTGATTTGTTGAGTGTACTCCCCAATCTGGAAATCCTGAAATCATATTTCCTCAATACTTTACTTATAGTTACAAAAATTCTTCTTAGGTAGTCAACCCTTGATGTGAACAAGGTTATGTCAAACCAAAACATTTGTTTAATACTACTTGATAATTGGAACAACACCAATTTGGGATAGAATAAAACTTTGAACAATAGTTTAATTTTAACATGTGTAATGGAATACTTTGATTAAATAATATTTTCATTGAGGGTTTTTATACTTATTTGTAAATAGTATTTATTTTTTATTTTGAAACCTTATTAATATTATATAGATTTTAAAAAAGTAAATAATATTTTTCTCGATAAAATAATTTATGCATAATCCATTTATTTTCTTCAATCATGCGTGATTGTTAATTAATTTATTTTATAATATCATGATAAATAATCCAATGAACATAAATAATTAACCATTCAGTTGATAGAAACAAAATCAATATTAGTGGTATGATAATCAGATTTTATAATACTTGGTTTATTGAGTAAATGATAAACTAACCCTTAAACCTAGGGGAATAAATCTTTGAATTGATATATGATTACTGTAGCATTATTATAAATATTAACATATGAATCTCCTTGGTTAACTTCACCTATACTCAAAACATGAACCACATCTTCTCTTTTGGGAGCTACATCCTTTACATATTCTTTACTCACATGCATGTGAGGGGGACCATGTGTAATGGGTTACATAAAAGAAACTATAGACATACCCGTACATAACAAGGTAAAGGTATGAAATTGAATCCATCATTTTAATAAATTAATTATTAAAAAACAGATGGAATAATAATTACATTAAAAAAATACAAGAAAAAGTGAGTTTGGTCAAGATCATGATCACCATAAAATTAAATGAGTGCCCATTTAAAGAATCTATCTTGAATTAATTTGAGTTTTTTCTTTATTAAGATAAATTTCTAAAATTAATGAATTAATTAAATAATTATATAATTAATTTCTATTATTTTCACATCTAAACAGTCTTGAATATTCTCATTATCTGTAACATTAAATATATTAATTTAATTTAAAATTATATAAGTTCACAGTGTGTCTAGGAAGAAACACTACATATAACCCTCTAAACTACCCGACATCTTATATAGTCATTATTTTTTATTGTCTACTTACATGGTATATAACAAACATTATGCATTACATCATTTCAAATTACATAGTTTCATATGTCAAGGTAAGTTGTTAGCTATTCATTTATGGAACCTAAAGGATATTAATTTATATTATGTGTACCAATTTTAATATTCATGACATACATGTTGTGTACATTTACCATACATGATATTTAGTTTCAAATATAACATAAAAATTAATTATACATTTATTATTCTATAAAACGCCAACACATAATGGTTACAGTAGATATATGTTGTATCACTTGGATTAATTCTATAATTAATTTTCAAATCTTTTGAATTAGTTTTACGCAGTGCAAAACCTAAATTGATGTATAGTATACAGAAATCGTTATAGGATAAATGACATATAAAACTTGTAAATTTTGTGTACCCCTTTTTATGGACATATGTGATACATTCACATGGACTCAACATGTAATCCATTAAAACATTTATGCGTTACATGATGTGTTAGCTATGTGCAGTCTATGTAGTCTAATATAGCCCACAGTTTTCAGCTAGAAGTCTACATGTGTCATTCAATTAACCTATTCCAAAACTATTGATAACATAACATTTTCATTTCCAGTGGGAAAAATCAATGTTTGTTATATGATTTATAATCCTTCCACATGTCATATTACCCATATAAATGTGTGTGATTTATCCTAGTCAACATGCGATATATAATGACATAATATAATATTCTCCCACACGACATGTCAAATTTTTTTCAAATCATATTGATGCAGTGCATATGAAGACATTATGTGCATGTATACGTTACATGCTGTGTTTTCATGTTATCTGACCACAATCTATGGCACCCCGGGATTGTATTTTTGAGCACTCATCATCTTTTCCTGACCCTATTCTTAGTCATATTAATGTGAACAACAAAAATATATCACATGTCATATTAAAGAACCAATAATCTAGAAATTAAAAAATACCTAAAAATTCATAGAATTTTCAATGATTAATAAGTAATTATAAATTAATATGTGACTGATCTAAATCCAGTTGATAGATATATGGCATGGAGGAAGTGAATGGACATATACCCAAAAATGTAATTTCATTGGTTTCATTAAATTTCACCTAAAAATCGATGAAAAATTTATCTAGAATATATAATAGAGGATCTTTCATATATAATTTACTATTTACTTATATAAATAATAATTAACTTAGATATTAATTCTATCTTAATTAAAGATACTATTGACTACACTTGTCAAAATGTCGTTTCAATAAAGGATCTAAGGGTAGAATCCCCCTAGATAAAAATACCCTTGTTCTCTATGAACCTTTAAAAAATTAAAATGGATATTTGAATTCCAAAACTGATGATCGAATGCTTTTCATCCTTACCCTTGATCACAACAAAAATCCCTTCAAGTCTTGAAGTATTCTTTTAGTTTTATCATGTTATTTAGAGGGAGTAAGAGGTTATGTCGGTTCTCTATTCTAGAGGGTATTCTTGAGAATTTTTTCTATGTAGGGTTGATAAAATTATCTAGAGATTTTTCCTGGGAAACATAATTTCCTTCTATAAAAAATATAATCGAGTGTAAATAGCTAGGTTTAGAATTGATAATTGCACATAGGCCATTTTCCAATCTCTTAATCCTTTGAGAAACCCTATTCTAATAATAATAGTAATAATAATAATATTATTATTATTTTCTTTATGCATGCATGTCTCATAGATAATATATATATAAATTAATTAATATTTACTAAAATGATATTTTTCATATCATTCCATCTAGACCCTTAACTCATCCCACCAATTCTATCCACCCTTCTTAAAATTTATAAAACTGTAAATAATAAATATTTATTTAAATAAATTAATTTCACTATATTATTCATTAATTTTTTTTATAAAATTGACATAAATTGAATAATTATTGTTGTTCTAGGTAATAAATAGCTGAACACTTAAGAGGGGGTGAATTGAGTTCTTAAAAATTTTCTTCAGAGAAAACCTCCCTCTCTAGGTAGGGTCATTCAAATCCATTTTCCTTAATAAATAATAGGATGTGGAAATTAAAACATAAAAGAAATATAATGATCATAAGATATTTATAGTGGTTCAGGGAAAACAAATCCCCATGTCAACTCCAAAAACACTATACTCCATAAGTTTTGTGATATTAACCATAAAAACCCTTTTATTTGGGTCTCCCAACTAAATATATGAAGCAATCACTTAGTACAAAACTCTAAGAGATTTTAAACAGCCTCCCAATTTAGAATACCTGTCCATGGTCTCAATCCACACTCTTACCCTAAGTATAAAAATGTTGATATTTTTTTAAAGATACAATTGTTGTACATAGTTGTGAACAACAACAATCAATAATTGATGATTCATCCTGATAATAAGATAGTCTTTAAGGTGTAGCTTAGGACGATCTCAAGTTGAACTAATAAAACTGATAAGCACAATATGAACATTTCTTTGATCTATGTAAAAGTTTTATAGTGTTAGTATTAATGTGTGTGTCTTTATGTCTATCTATATTTTATATTATTTGATGCAATTAATAACAATTACTTTTAATTATTATTTTAAAATTAATTAAGAGATAATCCTAATAGTCAAGCAAGCCACATAGTGAACTTGATAAGATATGATATTACGGATATGCATCGAATCCTTCCTAATATAAAATTTTCTTTTGCAGTAGCAATGTCATATATCTTCTTATTCTTTAGATCCTTCCATTTATTGAAAATCAAGTGCAAGTTGATCTTTACATAAATGTATAATCTATTTTAATATGCTCTTTAAAGGTGTGAAATGTCTTATCGAGAAAATAGAAAAGTAATCATGACATTATTCAATAGATAGGTCTTTTTAAGATATCAAATAGAAGCATTATTAATCATAAGATGAGTTTCTTAAGATAAAACAATTCTTCTTCATAAAGTAATATGACTGTAACAATTATTAAGATAATTATTCTTTATAAGAATGCATCACGTAGGAATGCTACTTATATTTCATAGCTTCTATAATCCTCATAACATAATATTTTAAAAATATCATTTTTTTAAAGATAATATTTTCTCATATTATCATTCGATCAAAGAAACGTACTTGATCATTTTATTTTATCATACAAACTAATATATTCATAATATAATGTCTTACATAGATATATAAACATTAAATCATTTTGTTTTTTCAAAGACAGAAGAGTTTATTTGATTATCATAAGATTAAACAATTTGATATAGATTAAATAGTTTACTCAATGTATGATAGACACTAAGAGAAACAACATAATATAAATTCATGTGAAAAATAAAATATTAGAAACCAAAATTTAAAATTATGAAAATAAAAGTAGGGTTTTTTTGAATCATCAAAACACATAGTAACTGAGATATGTTGGAACAAAATAATTTTTCCAAATATATTACCTTTTTTGATGATCACAAAAACCATGATATGGAAAAAAACATACAATAAGATTTTATATTTAAAAAAAATTCACAAAAGATACAATTTTTAGAAATATATACATTTTCTATTATTCTTCTATTTTGAAGATACTTTCACATTGATTTTTTTTTCATTCAAGAGCTAAACATGATTTTTTTAGTTTTGTTTTTTTCTCCCCCTTTAAAAAACTTCAAAACTTATTTTTATTTATTTTCCTACTCTTCTCCCACTTTTTTGTGATATAAAAAACAAATAAAACAATGAATACAATTAATAATTTACACTAATATTAGTAAAATTTAATGATAATAATTGTGAATAGAATTTAGAATTTAATTATTTCCAAAAGGGATCATTAAGAAAACACAAAACCAAAACACATTGATCCCAAATATAACCATTTGACACAATATATAGTTAAAATATACAACAATCATAAAATAATAATATTGAATAAAAACTAAAAATCTAGAAACATATCAAAATTAAAATATTAAAAATAACATTAAAATCTTTTAAGAATTAAAATAATTCAGAAATTATAATGTAAACGTAAAATAGATTCATATATTTTATGGATTCCAGATACTTGGCATGATTCAAATGTTTTTAGGATTCCCAACCACTGGGTTACCACTCATAAAACTGAAGAGAGAGAGAGAGAGAATGTGTGTGTGTGTATTAACTAGTGAACTTGAAAGGATATTTTAGTGGTGGATTCTTGGAAGATAATTATTGTACATAGGGTAACACAGATGACGTAAGGGGAGTGTTAACTGTTTCACTAACAACATCACAAAATGTTAGTAGAGATGGTGGAAGACCAAATTGATCTTCGTGAGCAATCCTTACTGGTCTTGATTGATTTTTTATAGCATCATCATATTCCCTCACCATATATAATTTTTATAATCGGGTAATCAATATTTTAGATTATGGTTTAGGTAAAAATAAATATACTTATTCACCAAACAAGAAGTTATCCCTTTGATTGATTTTAGAGGGGTCAAAGATTTCCTTTAACCGCAAATAATTGGACAGATGGCGATTAACAATTTGAGGTACTAGAAAATGTATTCAAGAAATTTTAAACCTAGAATCTATAAAAACATTGATTCTTTTCACCATATAATTAATTTAGTAGCCCAAAAGGGCCGTGAATCCATTCCATAGGCACAGAGAGAAAATTAAAATGAAATTATTATTGTCTCCCTTCTTAGCACAACTAGTTATTAGACTGTTCAACATTTCAAACTGGGTTTCCATCACACCAATAATAGAATCAAATTATTTTACTCTTATAGATAATTATATTCTTAATGGTTATTAAAAATCACCATCGTCTACTTCATCTTCATCTTCAGAGGAATCTCGAATCAAGCATTTAACGACTACTCCATGTACAACTTCAAATTTATTTTCTATAACATAAAAACTATTTCCTAAAAATTCATAAATCTTATGTATACACTTTATGATAAATATTACATGTTTATTATCTTGTATTTAATTTCCTTGAACAATTGGAATTTTTTGATTAATCAAAATGTTAATTTCATTTATAGAATTACAATTGATTTGAAATATTCTCTAAGAAGAACCAAAATACTTCTCAATTCATCTATCATGATTTTATGAAAGTACTGAAACATATCTCTAGAAATAATTTCACACTATAGAGAATGAAGAGTTGTAGTCAAGATGTGAATAGCTTGGGATAATCACACCAACATTCACTGTATATCCAAACTCTTTTTAGTTCCTACATAGGATTCTCTTGATAACTTTTCAACAATTGAATGAACGAATAACTTTAGTTCTTAAACATCAGTATTTGAATAAATTTATTCATTCTGAGCCCTTACTTCATTACTTGACTCAGATATTTGGGATTTTATTTGTTCTATTTCAGATAGTAATTTTAAGTATTTCTCTTGAGATTTATCAGAGACGCTTATTCCAATTTCATGTAATTTAACATTTCCACCTTCCACATGAATTAGAGAAAGCCTTTACTTTTGGAATTACATAATTTATTAACAAAATAATTATATTTATTTAGTATTAGGTAACTCTTATAAATGATTCTCTTCTTTATATTTTGTTCTACCAACACTTTCTAACTCTTTAGAGTGGGAATCAATAATAATATGATATGTTTTGGGTTGTAACTAAATTGTCCAAAATTCACTAATTGAAGACAATCAGGTGATAGAATTGGTTACCATTTCTTTATTAACATGTACTAGAATGGAAATAGGGTAAGGTGGTGTATTATCCTAACACGTAGTTTGATATCCATATTCTACAACTACTCTGACTCTTCTTCACATTGCGGAAATAGTCACTTCATCATTCAGGTTCTCTCATATCTCATTATTATGAGGTGATCCTTATAATATCAATTGTATGTATAATAAGTGGTATAACACGTCCCTATCCAATGAGGGTTCCACATAAGCAACTGGGGTTTATGTCACTAACTTGTTTAATGGAAAATTACCACATAAAGCAATTTTTCAAAAAACAATTACACTTAATGTTGTCAAATAATGACAACGTACTACAGTATTCTTATCTGAGAAAACTCTAGTATTTAAAAAAAGGATTAATATCATTCTAAAAAGATAGAATCCAAAATAATTATTTGGAAGATTACATATGTATCATGAAATATAATGTTCTAGATTTATGGGTTTTTCTATATTAAATAAATAATTAAAAGTAATGTATTAAAACATAATTTTCTCAAACTCATATTTTTTTTGTGCTATTACATACTATATAAACTTTATAAGAACTTTTATTTTAGGTTATAAACCCTTTACTGATTTCATTTCATCTTTTTCTATTCTGGAAATAGACTTTGTTGTCTCTGGCTAAACGACATCATCCACCACAACTAAACAGGTTCTAAAAAATGGGTATCATTCATGAGGGATTTTGAGGGATTATATTAACTATATAGAAGTTATTGAGAGGTTATTGTTGTTTATTGTGGAAGTAACCAGGTCTTCATCATCACTAAAGTAAGAAAAATTGATGATTCATAAAACTCATTAACATCCATTTTGAATACGAACTGCGTTCACATTTCATTAAATAGACACTCCAATAATTGATGATTAATGAATTTATTTAGTGACATATATATCTTATCTATAAAATATAAATAAATTTTCTATCTACTCAAAAATTTTGTTAATATACTTTGTATCTTCATTCTATTGAATGAGGCACCTTTAGTTGCATTAATTTTCACCACTGAAAAATGGTTTGGAAGGTTTTATGTTAGAAATTTTAGGGTAACAAATATTTCGGTAGAGAGAATGCGGGTTCAAGGGTTTGTAATATCATTTCATATGTAGAGTTGAAACACAATAATTTTTTTGTTGGTGGTAATCTAGGTCTCACATAGTTATGGGTAAGGTAACTATTAATAAAATTAGGTGACATGACCTATTGAATATGATTAGTAATCAAAATGGAAGCATAAGAAATTAAATATGGTAGATAATATATTTACATTGAATATGCAAATATGTTCTAAAATATCATTATATAAAATTAAGCATAGTTAATTCTGAATTAATTTAATCAAATATTTTAGTAGAAAAAGGCTTTATAAAAATATCAACTAATTGATTTTCTATGAAAACTAATTCCAAATAGATATCATTATTTTGTGTATGATATCTTAAGAAATTATGTATTAAATCAATTTTTTTGTTCTTTAATGGTTTATAAGATTATAGGAAATGTTTCTATCAATTTTTTATCACATTTTATTGTAACTCAATTAAAATTAAATCCAAAATCCATTACTGTGTGTTTCATCCATAGTACTGGTGAAAAAAACATCCTGTTGCAATATATTCACCTTTTACAGTTGATAATTATATAAAGTTTTTTCTCTTACTAGACTCAGACACTATGCATTTATGAAGAAAATTCTAAGCCCCTGAAGTTCTTTTTCTATGTAGTCCACATCTAAATAAATTAGAATCTGAGTATGAAATTAAATTTAAATTATTTGTTTTTTTGAAAAATAAGATAAAGAGACACAATTAACCATAAAAATCTTAAAATAATTTTGGTAGCATTTAAATGTGATTATTTTGGACAAGATTAAAATATTATACAAATATATACTGAAATAATAATCCCTGGTCTAATTATAGTAAGATATAACATACTTATAATTATTCCTCTATATAAAATTTTATCAACTACATTTTCATTTTCATCTAAATCAGTTTAATATTGGAGCTCATGGGAGTTGAATAAGTCTTAATGTTTTCAATTTCAAAATTTTTAAGTAAACAAGATATATATTTTATTTGGTTTAAAATATTTCCATAATATTTTTGATAAATTTGAAATCCTAGAAAAAAGTTTAACTCACCCATAATACCCATTTCAATTTTTTTTCATATTTTTTGAGAAATCCTTGCATAATGTTTTATTTTTTGATCCAAAATTATCACCATCTTTATATATTTGAACTAAAAAAATATATGAGGTTGATGTTTTCTTAAATAATGTAGGGGTTTCCATTTCTAATATAAAATAATTTGATAAAATAAAATATATTAATCTTTCATATCATTCCCTTGGTGCATTTTTATGTCCATATAGATCTTTGGTATGTTTAAAAAAATAATTTTGAAAGTGATCGTCCTCATAACCAAGAAGTTGTTCTATATAAACACCCTCCATAAATAATACATTAAGAAAATAGTATTTAACATCCATATGATTTAATTTAGTCTTCATGTAAGATTAATATACTAGAAGAATTATTATATATTCTAACCTGTCTACAAATGAAGACGTCTCTTCACAATATACCCCTTCTTTTTGATTGTATCTTTCAGAAACTAATCTAGATTTATTTCTAGTTATTACACCATGATAATCTTGTTTATTTCTAAAAATAAATTTTTTCCAATTACAGGATAGAATGAGGGTTTTTTAACTAATTTCCAAACTATTTTTATTTTGAATTAATTGAATTATTATTTCATAATTAATAACAAAATTCTTCAGATCAAGTTTCTTATAAAAAATTTATGTTCTTTTTGGAAAAAAGGAAGATAATTTAACTACATATTCTATGTTTCTTATAGTTTTTACACTTTAATATAATATTCCTATAACTATTTCTAGACGATGATGTTTATGGTTTCTGGACATTTTATGAAATATAATTTCTTATTCACTAGTATCTACTTTTAATGTACTTGTTTTAATGTAATAAATTTCCAAAACATTATCCTTGTTTTCATTAAAGTGATGTTTAGCTATCATATCCTTGATTGAATCACTTTATTAATCACTTTGAAACATTTTGGGATAAAGGGTATCACTTTCATAAATTTTCACATGAGTTGAGTATTAAATAATCCTTGACCTTTTTTGACAACTATATAGTCTTTGGATGTAGTATTCTAACCTTTAAAGATTCCTTCATCAACCATTAGATCAAACGTTACAAGATAATCCACAGTATTAAGGATATGAACCTTGCATCGAAACACTTTTATGTATTGTAACTTTTGTTTTATATAATTCCATAACTCATAGGTTTTTTTATTTAAGATATGTATTATTATGATTCTATTAATTACATAACATGTTGTGTTAATATCCTTAACCTAGAAATAAGTGGGCATGTTATATTCACAAAACACTGTCCTAGAAATTTTTTATAATGTATTATTGTAACGCCCCGACCCGAGTTACCCAGAATCGGTGCATTATTACATAACATTGTCATGATCACAAAAGATCATGTCTTGAAAGACCGATTAGTTTAGTAACCTTGGAATAACTAGATACATTCATCTAGTTTACATTATAACATAAATTGAAAACTACAATGACATCTTGTCTCCACACTCATATCCTCTTATACTATCACTACAGGTCATTCATAAAATAATTCTTCACATCCTGGAAAAAATACAACATACAAAGGGGTGAGCTCAAATTCTCAGTAAGGATAACAATATAGCGTAAACTTTCATAAATAAGTATAAACATTTAAGGCAATGTATTACTAAAACAAAAGCCTTTTAAAAACAAAACTTCAGTATAATATAGAAAAAAATTAAATGAAATAATGCCATTTACTTATTCACATGGATATTCTACTAGTCGAATAATCACATGTAATATCAATAACCACTTTCTTAATGATGGAATGCATAATTCCATACTATAATAACAATGTAGCCAAGGCCTCGTGCCAATACTACAAATAAGATTTTGTCAACGCCTCGTGCTATGAAACTAGTTTGTCTCATGAGACCTACCAATGCATCGAGGAGCTATAGTAGGATCCACTTGTCACTTACTAAGTCCAATGCATTCCTCATATGAAAATTTTGAAACATAACATAATCATTCAAATTAAAACTAGAATACCAAATGTCAATACTTTTACTACAAACCATGAATGGTATAAAAAGTAACACATCCACAGTCAAACATAACTAATTCGATACAATATTGAAGATTTTATTGTTTCATATTAACCCCAATCGAGAATTATGAAGGATATTGAAATCGATTAAATTAATCATCAAACTATTGAGAGAAATATCCCCCATTTTCTTGAAAACATTTAAAAGTCACACTATTTATCAAGAAGCCATTTAAAATAGATTTTCGAATAAAATTATTCAATACCACTTTGATTATTTTAAAATTAATTTTTATTTAAAAACATTAATGTCCATATAAATAAATCCTTAAAACCATTTTTAAAACACAGACATTAATGAGAAAGATTTAGAATAATAAATCCTTAAAAAATTTTAAAATGATATTTTAGTTAGAGTTCCTAACAAAAAGAGAGACACTTGAATACAAATAATTTAGATAATAAAAACCATGTAATATCATGATAATAAATGGATTCATGATATACTATGTAAAAGTACATTATATACACCATATAAAAGTGATTTGGTGTATAACAACAAAGGAGTCTTGATGGAATGTAAATTGAGATGAAATCTCTCATAAAGGCCGTATCCTGAGGTTAAGGATAAATTAATGACATAATTATGTGTGAAAAAAATAAATACACTCAATATGATTGGATATTCAGTGTAAAACAATCAAAGTAAATTCACACATATTCTTGTAAAAACAACACCACTGAATTGGATGTTTAACTCAATAAATCAAGATTGAGTAAAAATTACTCATATCATGTTCATACCAATGACATGAGAATTTATCAATGGAGTGATTATGTGTATCAAAATTATATCCACATAAATGAGAGTGGAAATTAGGACATAATAAAATGAATCGTGATTCCATACGTAATCTTGGAGTAAAATAATCAATGAAGTATGCGTAAATCCGAATGAGTGGAAATTGAAATTTCAAATTCCCTTATCAAGTTGGTAACATATGAAACATACACCCATGAAAGTAGGATCATACAATGATGATGTAAATATCCATAAATTAAAGTATATTACACAATGAATACAATCATTGGCAGTACACACACCACATGCAATAAATAAGTGGTGATCAATGGAAATCTCATGGAATTTAAAGTGAGATTAGAAACCCCTTACTTTGTACTTTTTCCGTGGTCGAGGGTAGGTTAGCCTCCTGTATAATGGTGAAATAATTGTTATTGAATTATATAGGGATCATATACATTAATATCATATATGATCTTTTAACATTTCTTTGTTAATAATATCTTATTATTATCGTCATTTCGGGTGTTGACTTACTCGTTTTCTTTTATATGTTTTGGTACATAAGTCGTGTTTGTTATGGGTAGGTTGTATCTTATTCTTATAAATAATGATATCAAGTCCTTAAACATTACTTTTATTAATAAAATGAGAATTAGACTTGAATGGATACGATGGGGAATGAATCTCATTGTGTTTGTGGAGACGGTAGTCCGTACGTACGTACGAGGGAAAATATCATTCTTTTGATATTAAAATAATATATAATTGGATGGTATAAAATATATACAGAATAAATATAATGTTATATTTATTATTTACATGAATTACATATCATTATTATACCCATTCAAATAATAATTTATTGAATAACAATTACACCAGAACGTGGAGACGGTAGGCCGTACGTACGCACGTATGGTGACATGTAATTAAAAGGATGGATAGAATACTGAATATGGTTGTACCATATTTATAATAACATATGAATATATAGAAGATACCAGAGTTATTATTTTAGAATGGAAATAACAAAGAATGAATAAAAGAACTTGAAAGAGGGTGGTAAAAACATTACCTCTTCTTCGGGTTCTTCCTTTTGACTTGATCAAAAGGGATCCTTAGGTTGGCTTTATGATCAAACTAAGGCCTCTAGGATGAATTTAGGTTAGTTTAGAGAGTATTTGTGAAGGGTTTGGCCGAGTCAAAAGGCTTGGAATATGTGAATTAGTGAGAATGGGGAGTGCCCTTTTATAAGAGGGGTGAGGTGCACCTTTGGAAAAGCTAGAAATATTATTTTATAATAAATTCAAATTCAGTTTCTAATGGCTCAAAAGTGGATTATTAAAATTATAAAGTGGGTATGGGTATAAATAATTTCAACTAATATAATTTAGACAGGTTTGTGTCATTATATTAACCTCATCTTTTAGTTTTAACTCTTAGTTAATTAGTTTGACATTTACCATGTCACTTTGTATTTTTATATTATATAGTTAATAAGCTTACTATATACATCCAAGAAACCCCCAAGTGATCCATTAATGACACACCTATCATGATATAAGTCCTTTGGATGAACCTTATATTTTTAGGAATAGAATATCAATTAATAATATAATATTTGTTTTAAAAACTCATTTATGTCAATTTTGACACTATTGAATAATTGATTTTTGTTAAAGTCTTAAAAACTTTATTAATTCGAAACAAAATTCATTTAGGAAATCCTATAATGTCATATTAACCAATAAAATTCATGTATGACATCAAAACATTCATATTATATTTATTTTAACATTTATAATACCAATTATTTCATTCTTTCATTGATAAGGAAAATACTGCATCATTATTGTGTTATAAATAAATTAACTATTAAATGTCAAGAAATAATTAAAAAACTACCATTATGTAGGAAATATTTTTATATTTCTAATGAATATTTATAGTCAAAAATCCAATATATATAACCATATGTAATGTTTTTTTTCTAAAAGATCTATGCTTATGTCATTTTTGTATTTATTTTAACTTAATTAATATAAAGTGTCCTTATCACTTACAAGTGGATCCATGGGGTCCCAAAATCGACCCAAAGATGACCACGTTCAGACATGTATCAAACAATAAGGTTAGGAAATTTTTTAGGGTAATTTATTATTATAATATTATTTGTTTTACCTTTATTTACCGGATTTACTCTTTAACCATGGTAATTAAAATATTTACCAAAGTAATTATTCAAAATGTCTAAAAATAAAAGTTACCTATTTACACAATTTGGAAATCCTGATTGAAAATATGGAATACATTTTTAGAAATTCAAAATACAAAAGTGGGAGAAATTAATTTGAAATTAATTCCTGTTGTTAAAACAAAAAGTGTGTTTTTAAAAGATAATAACAATCAAAAGATTGACACTTGTTTATGTCCGGTTTAATTGTTAAATTATGTCAAATGAATTAATTGTATTAAATGGTAAAAATATATTCTAATTATAATTTAAAACCACTCAAATTCATAATTTATCACTATTAATTATTTCGATTAAAAAGTTGTTTTTAACTAAAATTTAGTAATTTTCTCTATTCATCAAAATATAAAAGTTATCCAAAAAGTACCAAAATTTTACCCTAGGCTAATTTAGATATTCTGAATACAAAAAATGAAGTCCATTTTGAGAGATAAAATTTATAAAATTTCAAAAAAGTTGGTATTACTATTAATAACGGCTACTTTGATTGGTCGTAGTGTGTTAGAATCTCGAAGTTGCGTAAAACACATGCTACTATATTATTCAAAGATAATTGTATCGTGGAATATTGGGGTGTTACATTCTCCCCTACTTTAATAAATTTCATTCTCGCAATTTTTAAAATTGGTATTCGGAATATAATGTAAAGTCCCACATCGAAAAAAGACCCAATAAAACTATTTCATTAAAAGAAAGAAAGAGAAGTAAAATGATCTCCCGAGATAACCTATACTAGGATTATATGTAAAAAAACATGTATATGGATGATACAATAAGTGTCATGCTCTGATTGAGAGGGACAGAAAGTATGATCAGGAGAAGTTTAACAACAAGAAAACCAAAAACATGTGATGGGACAAACGGTCATTAGTTTCCCAGTAGGAAAAGTAAACGGACAAATTTTTTTTGTTTTATGTTACATTACATAAATATTAGGAATTCATTTCTGAGATTGACTATGAAAATAAAGAGATACACTTACTTTTTATGTAGAGTTTCATTCTTTAATAAATTTCCACAACTAACTCATTTTTTTAAACGATGAGTATTCAAGAAGACTTGGTCACACTGGAAGAGCTAGAATAAACTTCTATAGAATCACATGATCCATGAAGGATAAACTATACATTTACCTTGTATTTAGAGATTAACCTAAAACAAAATGGTTAGTAAAAGATCTAATGATACCCCAAAAGGATATTACTTTTGAGAAAGAAACACTAATATTAATTTCTAAAATCAATACCCCAAAGATAAGTAAATACCATTCAACAAAAATTGTCCTTAAAATCCTTCAATACAATCCACACTAATATTTAAACCCAAAACATAGAAGAATTTGGTTATATAGTCTTCCATGTTAAATTTTATCTCTAAATGACATCAACTACTCTTAAAGTCACATACTTAAAAGTAATTAACCTAATAACATATTCTCTATTATAGGTTAATCATTTTTATAAATAACCCAAATCACAATATATCCACAATAAAAACAGAGATAAAAATCCCCCATTACTCCTCAAATGAAACCCTATATTATTCTATTTTCCTTGGGCATATAGTGTTCCCAACAAAGCGAACATCTTCCAAAATAACATATATCACTTAATCACCAAATCATTTCCCTATACTAAGGGTATTCATTTGATAAGAAATAAGAATCCAAATCAAATTATTATTGATCAATAAAATCATTTAACTAAAAATAATTAGTCACACTAACCAGGGACTTCACGTAGTCCAGTGGTAGGTGATAAATCCCAATCACACTTTGGTTGTGGTTTTGATTCCCACAACTTTGTTCGATGCGAAGGTTTGTCACACGGTCTGCGTGTTGTCCTTTTTCAAAAACTATATTTTATAACATTACCAAAGTGAGATAAATTAATCAAAATAACCATAACATATTTTTAACCAGAAATGTCATCTCATACCGTGCATTTTCATCCCAAAATATAATAACTTGTAATTACCTCAAACCCAATGATCATATAAAACCAAATGGTTATTTATAACTATATCCACAATGGAAAAGATAATACTTCCTCAAATATCATTTTCACATGGAAAACTAAGGGGTTACAAATAGAAGAGAAAATTATTCCAATGTAATCCCATCTACAAGGAGCACTAATAATTTTAAACATTTATCCAACCATTTATTTCCACATAGATTCTTCTTTGACCAAGAAAATATCCTATAGAATAGGGTATTCACTCAGGTAATTCCCAGGTCCCCTACATTTAAGGAAAATAACTATAAATGGATTCTTGGGACCATTTTTATTTTCTTCCATAGTACTGTTCATTTTTCCTTGGAAATTCTTCCCTTTATGTCATTCTTTCCCACACGTAAACCATTTCTTTGTTCCATTGAGACACTTTCCTGGGTATCTCCTTCCACATTTCCTGCATGATGGAAATTTAGGATTCTTTTCCCCACGTTCTCCACTAATGGAGATCTTATCATTCATCACCTTTCTCTTCTTTGTTGAGTCCGGGAGTTGGTTAGTATATATGTTGTTGATCATATTTTTGGAAAACTGATTTGGCATGAACACGATATCTTTTACACCTATCAACATCCCATTTTGTTGCTCATTTCCACCACCGTTCCAACCTTTTACATCATTCTCAAAGTTACTATGACTTCCATGGACTCCAGCCATTGACTAAAACCAAAAAGCATTGTTTGAGTAACTGTAGTCATAAAACCATTTAGAGAATACCATGACACCATATTTTCAGTTTGAAACACCTTAGGATTAACCAAGGTCATTTATTCTCATCTTATATTAAAATACTTAAAATTGGTTTTAAAAGAAAATGTAAATTATCTTATGCAAATCCCCCGGGAGTGTCGTAACCAAGAGTGCAGCATGGCCCGTTGTCGTGCACCAGTTCCTGTTCGAGTCCCGCTCGAAGAAGTGATTTCGGTTTTTCCCCTAGGTACATCTGTTCCAGAGCCACCTCTACCTACTTGTATCCAGACAGGGATGTATTTCTTGGAAAACTCACAAAATCTATACAATACTGAAATTTTAAAAAGTTATTCTATACTAATCCTCAAAGTCTATCTTAGGGCTATGTGCTCTAATTAGAGTTTATCTAAATCTGGTTTCCAAGGTTTGTATTAAACGTCCTCCGATACCAACTGTAATGCCCCGACCCCAGTTACCCAGAATCAGTGCATTATTACATAACATTGGAATGATAAAAAAAGATCAAGTCTTAAAAGACCGATTAGTTTAGTATCCTTATAATAACTAGATACATTCACCATGTTTATATTACATCATAAATTGAAAACTACAATGAAATCTTTTCTCCACACTCATATCATCTTATACTATCCTTGCAGGTCATTCATAAAATACTTTTTCACATCCTGGGAAAAATAAAACATACAATGGGGTGAGCTTAAATTCTTAGTAAGGATAACAATATAGCGGAAACTTTCATAAATAAGCATAAACATTTAAGGCAATGTATAACTAAAATAAAAGCCTTTTAAAACCTAAACTCCATCATAATATGGAAAAAATAAAATAAAATAATTCCATTTAATTATTCACATGTATATTCTACTAGTCGAATAATAACATGAAATATTGATAACCACTTTCATAATTATGGAATGCATAATGCCATACTATCATAACCACGTAGCCAAGGCCTCGTGCCAAGACTACAAATAATATTTTTTCAAGGCCTCATGCCAAGACACTAGTTTATCTCATGAGACCTACCGAGCATCGGGGAGCTATAACGGGCTCCACCCATCACTTACCAAGTCCAATGCATTACTCATATGAAAAGTTTGAAACATAACATAAACATTCGTATTAAAACTACCGTACGAAATGTCAATACTTTAACCACAAACCATGAATGGTATAAAAATAACACATCCACAGTAAAACATAACTCATTCGATACAATATGGAATATTGTATTGTGTTAGATTAACTGCAATCGAGAATAATGAATGATATGGACATTGATTAAAATAATCATCAAAATATTTAGAGAAATATCCCCATTTTCTTGAAATCATTTAAAAGTCACATTATTTGTCAAGAATCCATTTAAAATAGACTTATGAATCAAAGTGTCCCATAACAATTTGAAAATTTTAAAATGAATTTTTATTTGAAAACATTAATGTCCATATAAATAAATCCTTATAACCATTTTTAAAACAAAGACATTAATGGGAATGATTTAGAATAATAAATCTTTAAAACATTTTAAAATGATATTTTAGTTAGAGTTCCTAAAAAAAGAGAGACACTTGAATAAAAATAATTGAGATAATAAAAACCTTGTAATATCATGAGAATAATGGGATTCATGATATACTTTGTCAAAGTACATTATATACACCATAAAAAATTGATTTGTTTTATAACAACAAAGGAGTCTCAATAGAATGTAAATTGAGATGAAATCTATCATAAAGGCCATATCCTTAGGTTAAGGATAAATCAACGACATAATTATGTGTGACAAATATAAATACACTGAATATGATTGGACATTCAGTGTAAAACAATCAAAGGACATTCACACATATTCTTGTAAAAACAACACCAATGGATTGGATGTTTAACTCAACAAATCAAGATTGAGTAAAAATTACTCTTATCAAGTTCATACCAATGACTTGATAATTTATCAATGGAGTGATTATGTGTATCAAAATTATATCCATATAAAGGAGAGTGGAAGTTATGACATAATAAAATTAATAGTGATTCCACACATAATCTTCGAGTAAAATAATCAATGAAGTATGCGTAATGCCGAATCCGTGGAAATTGAAATTTCAAATTCCCTTATCGATTTGGTAATATATGAAACATACACCCATGAAAGGAGGATCATAAAATGATTATGTAAATATCCATAAATTAAAGTATATTACACAATGAATACAATCTTGGGAAATACACACACCACATGCAATAAATTAGTGGTGAACAATGGAAATCTCAGAGAATTAAAAGTGAGATAAGAAACCCCTTACTTTTTACTTTTTACATGGTCAAGGGTAGGTTAGCCTCACATATAAGGGTGAAATAATTGTTATTTAATTATACAAGGATTATATACATTAATATTATATATTATCATTTACCATTGCTTTGTTAATAATATCTTAGTATTATCGTCGTTTCAGGTGTTAACTTAATCATTTTCTTTTATATGTTTTGTTACATAAGTCATGTTTGTTATGGGTAGGTTGTATCTTATTCATATACAGATTGATATCAAGTCCTTAAAAATTATTTTTATTTATCAAATGAGAATTATACTTGAATGGATATGATGAGGAATGAATTTCATCACGTTCGTGGAGACGGTAGTCCATAGGTACGCACGAGTGATAATATCATTCTTCTAATATTAAAATAATATATAATTGTATAGTATATCATATATATAGAATCATTATAATGTTATATTTATTATTTACATGACTTAAACATCATTATTATACCCATCCAAATAATAAGGTATTGAATAACAATTACACCACGACGTGGAGACGGCAGGCCGTACGTACGCACGTATGGTGACATGTCATTCAAAGGATGGATAGAATACTGAATATGGTTGTACCATATTTATAATAACATTAAAGTATATATAATATACTGAAGTTCTTATTTTAGAATGGAAATAACAAATAAAGAAGATGTTGAAGAAGAAAGGAACTTGAAAGAGGGTGGTGAAAACATTACCTCTTCTTTGGGTTCTTCCTTTTGACTTGATCGAAATGGCTCCTTAGGTTGGATTTATGATCAAACTAAGGATTATAAGATTATGTGAGGGAAGTTGAGAGAGTATTTGGGCAGGTTTTTTCTGATCCAAAAGGCTTTGAATGTGTTAATTAGTGAGAAGGGGGAGTGCCCTTTTATAAGAGGGGTGAGGGGCAGTTTTGGAAAAGCAAGAAATATTATTTTATAATAAATTCATATTAGATCTATAATGGATCCAAAGTGTATTATTAAAATTATAAGGTGGGTATGGGTCGACAAAATTTCAACCAATGGAATTTAGACAGGTTTGGATCATTATATTAACCTTATCTTTTAGTTTCAGCTCTTAGTTAATAAGTTTGACATTTACCATGTCACTTTGTATTTTTATATTTTATAGTTAATAAACATACTATATACATCTAAGAGTCCACTAAGTGATCCATTAATGACACACCTATCATGATATAAGTCCTTTGGACGAATCTTAGATTTTTAGGAATAGAATATCAATTAATAATATAATATTTTTTTTAAAAACTCATTTATGTCAATTTTGACACTATTTAATAATTGATTTTTGTTAAAGTCTTAAAAACTTTATTAATTCAAAACAAATTCATTTAAAAAATCCTATAATGTCATATTAACCAATAAAAGTCATGTATGTCATCAAAACTTTCAAATTATATTTATTTTAACATTTATAATACCAATTATTTCATTCTTTCACTGATAAGGAAAATACTGCATCATTATTGTGTCCTAAATAATATTAAATATTAAATGTATAAAAATCATAAATAAAATACCATTATGTAGGAAATAGTTTTATATTTCTAATGATATTTATAGTTGAAAATAAAACATATATAACCCTATGTAAAAATTGTTTTTCTAAAAGATATATGCTTATGTCATTTTTGTATTTATTTTAACTTAATTAATAGAAAGTGTCCGTATCACTTACAAGTGGATCCATGGGGTCCCAAAATAGACCCAAATATGCTTATGGTTGGACATTTATCAACCAATATGGTTAGGAAACGTTTTAGGGTAATTTATTATTATTATTATAATATTATTTGTTTTACCTTTATTTACCGGATTTACCCTTTAACCTTGGTAATAAAAATATTTACCGAAGTAATTATTCAAAATGTCTAAAAAAAGTTTCCTATTTAAATTTTTTGAAATCCTGATTCCAAATATGGAATAAATTTTTCCAAATTCAAAACACAGAAGTGGAAAAAATTAATTTAAAATTAATTCTTGTTGTTAAAACAAAAAGCGTGTTTTTAAGAGATAATAACAATCAAAAGATTGACACTTGTTTATGTCCGGTTTAATTTTAAAATTATGTCCAATGAACACAAATGTTTTAAATGGTAAAATTATATTCTAAATATACTTTAAAACCACTCAAATTCATAATTTATCACTACTAATTATTTTGATTAAAAAAGTTGTTTTTAATTAAAATTTAGTAATTTTCTCTATTCATCAAAATATAAAAGTGATCAAAAAAGTACCAAAATTTCACCCTAGGCCAATTTCGATATTTTGAATCCAAAAATTAAGTCCATTTTGAGAGATAAAATTTATAAAATTTCAAAAATTTGGTATTACTATTCATAACGGCTACTTTGATTAGTTGTAGTGTCTTAGAATCTCGAAGTTGCGTACAACACACGCTACTGTATTATTCAAAGAGAATCGTACCGTGGAAGATTGGGATGTTACTTTCTCCCCTCCTTCAATAAATTGAGTCCTCACAATTTTTAAAATTGGGATTGGGAATATAATGTAAAGTCCCACTTTGAAAAAAGAGCCATTAAAACTATCACTTTAAAAGAAAGAAAGAGAAGTAAAAAGGTCTCCCGAGATGACCTATACTAGGATTATATGTAGAAAAACATTGATATGGATGATAAAATAAGTTTCATGTTCTGATGTAGAGGTATATAAAACATGATCAAGAGAAAGTTAACAATAAGAAAACCACAAACATGTTATAGGACAAACGGTCATTAGTTTCCCAGTAGGAAAAGAAAACGAACAATTTTTTTTTTGTTTTAAGTTACATTACATAAAGATGAGGAATTAATTTATGAGATTGAATAAGAAAATAAAGATATATACTTACTTTTTAAGTAGAGTTTCATTCTTTAATAAATTTCTACAACCAACTCATTTTTTTAAACGATGAGTATTCAAGAAGACTTGGTCACACAGGAAGGGAAAGCATAAACTTCTATAGAATATCATGATGCACGAAGGATAAACTATATATTTACCTTGTCTTTAGAGATTAACCAAAACCAAAACAGTTAGTACAAGATCTGATGATCCCCCAAAAGGATATTCCTTTAGAGAAAGAAACACTAATCTTAATTTCTAAAATAAATACCCCAAAGTTAAATAAATAACATTCAATAAAAAATTGTCCTTAAAATCCTTAAATATAATCCAAACTAATATTGAAACCCAAAACTTAGAAGAATTTGGTTATGTAGTCTTCCATATTAAATTGTATCTCTAAATGACATCAACAAATATTAAACTCACATACTTAAAAGTAATTAACCTAATCACATATTATCTATTATAGGTTAATCATTTTCATAAATAACCCAAATCACAATAATTCCACAATAAAAACATAGATAAAAATCCACCATTACTCCTCAAATGAAACCCCATAGTATTCTATTTTCCATGGGAATATAGTGTTCCCAACAAAGCGAACATCTTTCAAAATAACATTTTTCACTTAATCACCAAATCGTTTTCCTATACTAAGGGTATTCGTTTGATAAGACATAAGAATCCAAATCAAATTATTATTGATCAACAAAATCATTTAATTAAAAATAATTAGTCACACTAACCAGGGACTTCACGTAGTCTAGTGGTAGGTGAAAAATCCCAATCGCACTTTGGTTGTGGGTTCTATTCCCACAGATTTGTCTGACGCGATGAGTTGTAACACAGTCAGCGTGTTGTCCTTTTTCAAAAACTATATTTTATAACATTTCCAAAATGAGATAAATTCCCTAAAATAAACATAGCATAATTTTAACCAGAAATGTTATCTCATACCTTGAATTTTCATCCCAAAATATAATAACTTGTAATTGCCTCAAACCCAATGATCATATAAAAACAAATGGTTATTTATAACTATATCCACAAGGGAAAAGATAAGAATTCCTCAAATATCATTCTCACATGAAAAAATACGGGGTTACAAATACAATAGAAAATTATTCTAATATAATCCCATCTACAAGGAGCACTAATACTTTTAAACATTTATCCAACCATTTATTTCCACATATCTTCTTCTTTGACCAAGAAAATATCCTACAGAATATGGAATTCACTCGGGTAATGGCCGGGCCCCCTACATTTACTGAAAATAACTGTAAATGGATTCTTGGGACCATTTTTATTTTCTTCCATATTACTCTTCATTTTTCTTCAGCAATTATTCACTTTATGTCCTTCTTTCATGCACGTAAAACATTTCATTATTCCATTGAGACACTTTCCTAGGTTTCTCCTTCCATATTTCCCATATGATAGAAATTTATCATTATTTTCTCCACGTTCTCTACTATTGGAGCTCTTATCATTCATCACCTTTCTCTTCTTTGGTGAGTCTGAGAGTTGGTTAATATATATGTTGTTTATCATATTTTTGGAAAACTGATTTGGCATGAACACGATATCTTTTACGCCTATCAATATCCCATTTTGTTGCTCACTTCCACCATCTTTCCAACCTTGTACATCATTCTCAAGGTTACTATGACTTCCTTGGACTCCAGCCATTGACTAAAACCAGAAAGCATTGTGTGAGTGACAGTAGTCATAAAATAATTTAGAGAATATCATGACACCATATTTTCAATTTTAAACACCTTAGGATTAACCAAGGCCATTTTTTCTCATCTTATATTAAAATACTTCAAATTGGTTTGTAAATAAAATATAAATTATCCTAAGAAAATCCCCCAGGTGTGTTGTAACCAAGAGTGCAGCAAGGCCCGTTGTCATTCACCAGTTCCCATTCGAGTCTAGCTCGAAGTAGTGTTTTTGTGATTTACCCCTTGGTACATCTATGCAAGAGCCACCTCTACCTCCTCGTATCCAGACATGGATGTATTTCTTGGAAAACTCACAAAATCTATACAATACCAAAATTCTAGGAATTTCTTCTATACTAATCCTCAAAGTCTATCTTATGGATATGTGCTCTAAGAAGAGTTTATCTAAATCTAGTTTCCATGGTTTTTACTAAACTTCATCTGATATCAACTGTAACGCCCCGACCCCAGTTACCCAGAATCGGTGCATTATTACATAACATTGGCATGATCACAAAAGATCAAGTCTCGAAAGACCGATTATATTAGTATCCTTGGAATAACGAGATACATTCGTCAATTTTACATTACATCATAAAGTGAGAACTACAACAAAATCTTGTCTCCACACTCATATCCTCTTATACTATCCCGGTAGGTCATTCATAAAATACTTCTTCACATCCTGGGAAAAATAAAACATACATAGGGGTGAGCTCAAATTCCCAGTAAGGATAATAATATAGAAGAAACTTTCAGAAATAAGCATAAACATTTAAGGCGATGTATAACTAAATCCAAATCCTTTTAAAACTTGAACTTCAGCATAATATGGAAAAAATAAAATCAAAAAATTTCATTTACTTATTCACATGGATATTCTACTAGTCGAATAATGACATGCAATATCAATAACCACTTTCATAATGATGGAATGCATAATTCCAGACTATCATAACCACGTAGCCAAGGCCTCGTGCCAAAACTACAAATAAGATTTTGTCAAGGCCTCATTCCAAGACACTAGTTTGTCTCATGAGACCTACCGATGCATTGAGGAGCTATAGCGAGTTCCACCTGTCACTTACTAAGTCCAATGCATTATTCAAATGAAGAGTTTGAAACATAACATAAACATTCGTATTAAAACTAGCATACGAAATGTCAATAATTTAACCACAAACCATGAATGGTATAAAAATAGCACATACACAGTCAAACATAACTCATTTGATACAATATGGATGATTTTATTTTCATAGATGAACACCAATTGAGAATAATGAAGGATATTCACATCGATTAAAATAATCATCAAACTATTGAGAGAAATATCCCCCATTTTTTTGAAAACATTTAAAAGTCACACTATTTGTCAAGAAGCCATTTAAAATAGATTTTTGAATCAAAGTATCCCATACCACTTTGAAACTTTTAAAATGAATTTTGATTTGAAAACATTAATGTCTATATAAATACATCCTTAAAACCATTTTTAAAACATGGACATTATTGAGAAAAATTTAGAATAATAAATCTTTAAAACATTTTAAAATGATATTTTAGTTAGAGTTCCTAACAAAAAGAGAGACACTTCAATACAATAATTGAGATAATAAAAACCTTGTAATATCATGAGAATAAAGGTATTCAAGATATATTATGTCAAACTACATTATATACACCATATAAAAGTGATTTGTTGTATAACAACAAAGGAGTCTCAATGGAATGAAAATTGAGATGAAATCTTTCATAAAGTCTGTATCCTTATGTTAAGGATTAACGAACGACATAATTATGTATGACAAATATAAATACACTCAATATTATTGGAAATTCAGTGTAAAAAAATCTAAGGACATTCACACATATTCTTGCAAAAACAACACTAATGGATTGGATGTTTAACTCAAAAAATCAAGATTGAGTCAAAATTACTCTTATAAAATTCAAACCGTTGACTTGAGATTTTATCAATCGAGTGATTATGTGTATAATAATTATATCCACATAAAGGGGAGTGGAAATTATGACATAATAAAATTAATAGTGATTCCACACATAATCTTGGAGTAAAATAATCAATGAGGTTTGCGTAAAGCCGAATGAGTGGAAATTGTAATTTCAAATTCACTTATCGATTTGGTAACATACGAAACATACACCCATGAATGAAGGATCAAACAATGATGATGTAAATATCCATAAATTAATGTATATTACCCAATGAATGAAATCATGGTAAGTACACACACTACATGCAATAGATAAGTGGTGAATAATGGAAATCTCAAGGTATTAAAAGTGAGATAAGAAACCCCTTACTTTGTACTTTTTCCTTGGTCAAGGGTAGGTTATCCCCCTGTATAATGGTGAAATAATTTTTATTGAATTATACAAGTATCATATACATTAATATCATATATGAACTTTTAACATTGCTTTGTTAATAATATCTTAGTATTATCGTCGTTTCGGGTGTTAACTTTCTCATTTTCTTTTATATGTTTTGATACATAAGTCATGATTGTTAGGGGTACGATGTATTTTATTAATATACAGAATGATATCAAGTCCTTAAAAAATATTTTTAACTATCAAATGAGAATTATACTTTAATGGATATGATGGAAAATGAATCTCATCAAGTTCGTGGAGAGGGTAGTCTGTACGTACGGACGAGCGATAATATCATTCTTTTTATTTTAAAATAATATATAATTGGATGGTATATAATATATACAGAATAATTATAATTTTATATTTATTATTTAAAGGAATTACACATCATTATTATACCCATACTAATAATAAGGTCTTTAATAACAATTACACCACAACGTGGAGACGTTAGGTCGTACGTACACACGTATGGTGACATGTCATTCAAAGGATGGATAAAATACTGAATATAGTTGTACCATATTTATAATAACATCACAGTATATAGAATATAATGGATTTATTATTTGATAATGGAAATAACAAAGAAAGAAGATGTCGAAGAAGAAAGGAACATGAAAGAGGGTGGTGAAAACATTACCTCTTCTTCAGGTTCTTCCTTTTGACTTGATCAAAATGGATCCTTAGGTTTTCTTTATGATCAAACTAAGGCCTCTAGGTTTAAGTGATGGAAGTTGAGAGAGTATTACGGTAGGTTTTGGATGATCCAAAAGGCTTTCTATGTGTGAATTTGTGAGAAGGGGGAGTGCCCTTTTATAAGAGGGGTGAGGGGCACCTTTGGAAAAGCAAGAAATATTATTTTATAATAAATTCATATTCACTTTATAATTTATCCAAAGTGGATTATTAAAATTATAAGGTGGGTATGGGTCGAAATAATTTCATCCAATAGAATTTAGACAGGTTTTGGTTATTATATTAACCTTATCTTTTAGTTTTAAATCTTATTTAATTAGTTTGAAATTTACCATGTCACTTTGTATTTTTATATTATATAGTTAATAAACTTACTATATACATCCAAGATACCCCCAAGTGATCCATTAATGAAACAAATATCATGATATAAGTCCTTTGGCCAAACCATAGATTTTTAGGAATAGTATATGAATTAATAATATAATATTTGTTTTAAAACCTCATTTATGTCAATTTTGACACTATTCAATAATTTTTTTAAAGTCTTAACAATTTTATGAAATAAAAAAAAATTCATTTAAGAAATACTATAATATCTTATTAACCAATAAAATTCATGTATGGATTTAAAACTTTCAAATTAAATTTATTTTAACATTTATAATACCAATTATTTGATTCTTTCATTCATAAGGAAAATACTGCATCATTATTGTGTCCTAAATAATAGTAACTATTAAATGTCTAAAAATAATAAATAAAATACCATTATGCAGGAAATATTTTAATATTTCTAATTAATATTTATAATCGAAAATCCAACATATATAACCCTATGTAATTTTTTTTCTAAAAGATATATGCTTATATCATTTTTGTATTTATTTTAACTTAATTAATATAAAGTGTTCTTATCACTTACAAGTGGATCCATGGGGTCCTAAAAAAGACACAAGTATGCCCAAGGTCGGAGATGTATCAAAAAATAATGTTCATACACATTTAAGGGAATATATTATTATTATAATATTATTTGTTTTACCTTTATTTACCAGATTTACCCTTTAACCATGGTAATTAAAATATTTACAAAAGTAATTATTCAAAATGTCTAAAAATAAAAGTTACCTATTTACACAATTTATAAATCCTGATTCCAAATATGGAATCCATTTTTCCAAATTCAAAACACTTAAGTGGCAGAAATTAATTTAAAATTAATTCCTGTTGTTAAAACAAAAATTGTGTTTTTAAGAGATAATAACTATCAAAATATTGACACTTGATTATGTCTGGTTTAATTGTGAAATTATGTCCAATTACCAATATTGTATTAAATGGTTAAAATATATTCTAAATATACTTTAAAACCACTCAAATTCATAATTTATCACTATTAATTATTTCGATTAAGAAAGTTGTTTTTAATTAAAATTTAGTAATTTTCACTACTCTTCAAAATATTAAAGTTATCTGAAAAGTACCAAAACTTCACCCTAGGATAATTTCAATATTCCAAATCCAAAAATGAATTCCATTTTGAGAGATAAAATTTATAAAATTTCAAAAAGTGGGTATTACTATTCATAACGACTACTTTGATTGGTCGCAGTGTGTTAGAATCTCGAAGTTGCATACAACACACGCTACTATATTATTCAAAGAGAATCGTACCATGGAATCTTGGTGTGTTACAATTATTCTTTAATTTAACAATTTTTTTTTGTTAAGGTGTATTGGGGGAAGATAATTTATGTTTATTTTCATTCATAGAGTAATAAAAATTAAATTAATGATTCTAAAATTCACCTCTATGATCACTTTTTAATGACATGATTTCTGAATCTTTTTCATTTTTCCAAATTTTAAAAAAATTAATAAAAATGGATAACACTTCAATCTTAAATTTTAAAAAGTAAACCTATGAAAACTAGAAAAGTCATAAACTAACATAGAAAAAATGATTTACCAATAATACCCAAAATTCTTGTAGGTCCGAACAGATCTATATGGGTATTTTCAAGAGGTCTAGATGTATCAACCACTTTAGTTGGTTTAAAAGATGAAATGATCTTCTTTTCCATTTTTCATGCCTCACATAACTTCGTTTTATCCATTTTGGGGTTAGGAAAGTCAGAAATTAAATGTTTCTTAATTTTTTCTCAAGGAATAATCGTTATGATGTCCAATTATTCTATGCCAAATCAACGATTCATCAATTTCATCATTTAAACAATTTATATTTCTTATAGACAAATAATAAAGATCTAATGTGAAAAATTTTCTATTATGGTTACCTTAAACAAGATAAACTTTTATTTCAAAACTAAACAATTATTGTTTGAAAAATAAATAGAATAAACATCAGTAAAAAGTCATGAAATACTTATCAGGTTGTGATTTAGGCCTTCTATTTAATGTAATTTTTTATGGAATTTAGATAAGGATTATTAATAAATTCAATTATAACTATATTTCCTTTTTATATTATGATATAAATTGACATATCTTTAATCTATTTTGGACATTAAGTGAATGTTGAGTAATATCAACTCATATTCCTTGAAAACCACTGTCCATAAACCATTTTCATTGATGTTCATGTGACTAGTTCCCTATAATTAAAAAGAAAACAATATAATTATTTGGTATCCAAAAACTTTTTTCACTAGAAATGTTATTTATAACATATTTGGGAATCCAAATTTGTTTTTTAGAAAACTCTGCAACTTCTTTTTAAAAGTATTTGATAATAATTATTTTATTCTATATTGTTTATTATTTTATAAATTAAAAATATTGGTATAGTTTCCTACTTATCCACATTGAAAAAGAAACATTGGAATGGTTTTTATTTTTTGAACTAGGCACAAAATGTGTTCAATAATGTTTGGGCTTTTCACCTTGGAATTGAATTCCAAAATTTTCTTTTTTATGTTTATTTTGATTGAGTATTTTAAATAATCACCCCCTTTGTAAAAAAACATTAAATATTGTAGATGTTTTGAACCTCTTTCTATATGTTCTCAATTTCATTGACATGTTTAATATGCAAGGTAGTGGACTTTTCTAACAAATTTTTAAAATATTAAATCAATTTGATCATATTTTCTTCTTCCCTAAAAAATTTATTATTGTAATTTCTATGGGATTTATTTTTATTTTTTATACTATCATACATAGATTAAAACATAGTATAATATTAATTGAATTCTTCATATGAGAAGTTTTAATTTTCGGATTCATCTTTATGAATAGAATAGTAATAGGAATTTAACTCATTTAAATATTCTATAAAGCATATGTTTTCATCTAAATAGTAGATTTAGCTTTTGATTTTGATGATGTGGATTCACTAGAATCTTCAGAAGCACTCCATGTGGCCATAATTTCTTTCATATACTTCTTATAACCAGCATTCTTGAATTATTTCTTTTCAATATTATTATCAACATAAATTTTTGTCCATCAGACTTGAATTGTAAAAAATTATTACACTCATATACTCTCAACTATTTAGATTTTTCACCATGTTTTCTATGCCTATTGATGGGTCTTATGAAACCTCTTATATTATTGTATTAATTTTTAGAATTTCTAGAAAATTGAACAATCTCCTAATTTCATCCATTATTTCATAACTAATCTTTTTTTATTATAGTCTTGAGAGAATTTGGTGCTTTTATTATTCCTACCGTCTTTAGAATTAAAAACATTCAAGGAAAAATTTTATTTCTTCATCATCTTAGGATCTTTAACTCCAGTTTCTATTTCAGCTTCATACATCATGAGAGTTCGGATGACATGTTTTATTTTAAAGTTCTTGAATTATTTAGATTTTTTGATATCATCTAATATTCCACCCTAATTGGGTGATAGTAATCTGAGAACATTCATTTTTTGTTCATGTTTAGTAATAGGTTCTCCTAGATTTGAAATTGTATAGACAATGTTATTGCCCCTTCTATTCATTTGAGTAATTCATTCCCATTCATTAATTCAAAATTCATCGAACATAAGTTCGGTTGTATCATATCTAATATCTTTTACATTATCGGTACTTCCATATGAAATAACTATAGTGTCCCACATTTTATGTTCCATTGGACATTGAGAAACTCTATTAAACACTTCTAGTTCTAATCCATAGATTATTCCATGTATAGATTTAAAGATTAGTTCATTATTTTCTTCAACTATAGAATCCCATGTCTCAGGTTCTATGTTATGAATTTTATTGGGTTTAGGGATTTGAGATAAATTTTTAGGCCATGATTCATTAGATAAATAGTCATGAGAGCCTTACAATAACCATAATTTTTAACATTGAAACATAAATCTCTAACCATTGACTGAAATTCTTTGTTATCATTCCTCAAATCCATTTGAAGATGTATATTTAGACTACAATCTTTGATAGCTTTGAACTCAAAAGTCTTAATCAATGGTACCAATTGTTGACCCAAGTAATGGTTAACTAGACACTCAAGAGGGGGGGGGGGGTGAATTATGTTCTTAATAATTTTCTTCAAAAACAAACATCCCTCTTTAGGTATTTTCATTAAAATATTTTTTCCTTTAATAAATAATAGGAAGTGAAAATTTAAACATAAAGTAAATATATTGAATAAAGGATATTTACAGTGGTTTAGGGGAAAAAACCCCTTTGTCTAATCCACCAACACTCTACTCCACGTGTTTGGTGATTTTCACTATAATAAACCTTTTACTTGGGGATCCCAACTTAGTACAAGTAGTTCAAACTTAATAAAATGGTCTAAGAGATTTAAAATAGGCTCTCCAGTTATAAGACCTATATGTGGTCTCAGTCTACACACTTTTACTGAGTGTTAATAAAATTGAATAAATTTTTTTTTAAAGAGGCACTTGTTGCATATAGTTTAGAGCAGCAAATAAAAGTAGTTAAATATTCATCCAGTGAATAATATAGTCCTCAAGGTGATAATTGGGATGATATTTAGTAAAATTGATAAAACTATTAAGCACAACATAATTTTTTTTGATCTATATGAAAGTATTAGAGTGTTCGTATGAATGTATGTATCTGTATAACTATCTATATTTTTATCTTATTTGATACTATAACTATTTATTCATTTATATAATATTTTAAAATTAAGAACAATATAATACTAATGGTTAATTGAGCCACTCAGTGAACTTTATTAGGCAGGCTCTTAGGGATATTCATCAAACCCTTCCAAACTATAGAAATATCATTTCTAATAGTGGTGTCATAGATATTGCAATTCATTAGATATTTCCATTAATAAATTTTTTTGTGCAGATTAGTATTTCCACAAATAGATAATAACTTATCAGATGCATATTAATGGTGTGAAAATACATATCAAGAGATTAGAAAATTAATCACGACATTCTACAATACCTGGATGTTTATAAGATATCAAATGGAATTACTGTTCATCATAAGATAAATTTCATTATATAAAATAGAACTTCTTTTAAAGATAAACTGACTTCGATAATGCGTTAGATAATTATTAAGAATAATAATGCATTATATATGTTTGATACTTATATTTCAATGTTTTTTTATTTTTGTAAGATAATATTTTACGAATATCCTTCTTATAAGATATTATTTTATCATATTCTAATTCAAACTAAGGAAACTGAATTGAGCATTTTATTTCAGAAAATGAACTATTATCTTCATAAGATAATGTCTTATGTATCTAGATAAACATTAAAATGTTTATGTTTTTGAGTAAACAGAGGCGGTTCTTCAAATCTAGTTAGATAAAAAACATTGTCATAGATTGAATAATTTACTCAACCTAAGGGAAACACGTAGAGATAAATTATAATATAAATTATTTTGACAATAAAAATAGAAAATATTTAAGATAAAATGATAGAATAAATATATGGATTCTGAGAATCATTAGAAAACATATAAACTATGATATGTTTTAACAATATGATATTTCTAAAAAATATTATTCCTTGAAAATTGAGAATAATAATTATTTTACTACTAAATTATTATATAATTTATTAGAGATTCTAGATATACTTAGTGTGTGACCCCCTATGACTCTTTGTGTAATTAGGATGAATCACCTACTATCAATGGTCAATGCATGAAAACATGTTAAATAAACCATAGATAAAAAGGTAATATCGTAATGACATCCACCTCCTATGAATGTTCACTATGTAATATAATCATTTTATCTAGATATCTCATCAAGTAGGTTGCCTCAAAAATTTCATCAACCTATATTCTTCACAAAAAATTCACTAACATTCCTAAAATAAACATCCGAATAAAAGAACCTTGTCCATAGAGTTCAATCAAGAAGTTAAATTACAATCAGAGGGACAATGATATCACTTCCATTAACTCTGAATAGAAAATTCCATTCTTGAATTATTCATTAATTCTATATCACTCATGAAAAACCAATCATACTATACATCTCTAAGATCATTTGATGTCATGGTTTTCATCAATTCATATATATATACGTGAATCATGATTTATATTAGTAATAATATAATTTCTTATGACTAAAATACACAATCATATATAAGAATATCTCATGAGACATAAAACATAGAGAATTTCTATAGGAATATTTATTTTTAAAACCCCCTATCATGGATATTACTAAAAGGGAACTTAATTATATGAATCCCTAATCGAAGGAGATATGCCTTAAAGATTTATATGTATATGATATAGAAGCTATATCATAATGTAAGAAAATTTTGATTTTTATGAATAATGGGTGTTTTATTAAATGTTTCATACTCTAAAAAGTTCAGCAATTATCCACCAAAAATATAATTTAATAAACAATTTCATAAGATAAAATTTATGGGATGAGTGTTCATTCATGTGATGAAAACACCGACTATGGAATTTATGCTTTCATTATAAATACATGATTAAATGCTTTAAAAGTTAAATATAATCTTTGATATCCTATATAATATTCACATATGATTAAAGTAAGTCATGTTTGTCCCTACATGATGGTCATCTAGTACTGCCTATCATATATCTATCTTTCACAATCTTCTTTTTCATTATACGATTCTAGCATATCATTGAGTATGAGTAGCCCTGCATGTATGTCAAGTGATTCAGTTGGATTTTAGTAACCTTTAGGGTTGGAAGATTTTGTTTTCAATATTTTGATCTTTTTAAAAATCATTTGAAATTGTTTTTAATGACATTTTAATAGATTTGTTTCTGTAAGGTATGGTATTTTGTACTATTATTTTTTTCTAGTTATTTACAAAATTTCATTTTTTTATTCATTGGCGATCTTGGGAAATGGATAAAATATCTTTTCTATGTTATAATAATTGTTATTAGACCCTAATTAATCCCTTCAGTGGTATAAAAGCATCTCATGATCTAGTTTTTTTAAATCCTATGTGAAATGAAGAATAAAAAAGAAAACATATAATCATAGTGTGTTACCAGTTTAAATGGATTTACCTTTATATAGCTGAATTATTTAAAGGAAATTTATGTATTACTATTATAGATAAGGGTTGAATAAAGTAAATCTAGGGATGTCCTTTATGAAACTTGGATAAGTAAAGGTAACCAATAGTTTACATCTACATAGTAGGGTTACATAAAGGTAATATCACGACCCGTCCCCCGGGGCCCATGCCATGACTACCGCAAGCCTGCCTTCTATAGGCCAGTGGCTGGAAACTAGCACCAGAAAGGTATATCCCTAAAATGGGAAGGAATTTCCTTTAAACCTATACAAAAACACTTCCCAAAATCACAATTAGAAGCAACCATGAAGTAAACTACTGTATTAAAAAGTTTACTGAAAGAAAAAGTGGTCATAATACAAACCCAAATAAAAAGTATAAGTACAACTGAAAAAAAAAGAAAAATAACCCCTCGATCATCCACCGAGGATCCTACCTAAAGGGTAGGTATAGATCAAGATCAGTAGTCTCTACTGCATGTCATGTCAAATGGTCCACCTCTGAGCACCATATAGTCCTGAGTCCTTCAGCCTTGATCTACGTTGTCTGTCGTATGTACAAGACACAATAAGGTGCAGGTGTAGCCCATGCATGGGTGAGTATAACAATACTCAATAGGGACCTAGAGACCCTAAAAGGTCTCTAAGAGTTCCACAAAGGGAAAACCACAAAGAAATACCTCAATGACAAAGCACGAAGAATTTATCAACTCTACTTAGGTATATTTCCATAAATACACATCTGTTAACAAAAGATACTCCTCCCATCCATGAGGAAACTTAAGGCTCCATATTTTAAGCCATTTGCACAACTGTTCCACGAATGAAGAATAACAAAAAGGCAAAACCACGAGGTAACACCGCGTTGGTAAAAGCACCACGTAGGTAACACCACAAAGGTAACACCACGAAGATAAAAGTTCCACAATGGTAACACCACGAAGGTAACACCACGAAGATAAAAGTACCAAAAAGGTAACACCATGAAGGTAACACTACAATGGAAAATGACTCAGCTCAAACTAGGTATATAAATATAGCACATAAGTACAGATTATTAGTCGAAAATCTAGATCTTCTTATTCTGTCGAGTGGCACTGCTATTGACTATACAGAGTCTGACCCACACAAGATCGATAGGTACTAACCCCTACTGACATACATAGGATCTGACCCACATAAGATTAGTATGTGCTGAACCACATAGGATCGCTGAGTGTTGAATCACACAAGATCAGTGTTGATCCACATATGATCTCTTGGTACTAACCTCTGTATGATCTACCTCTGACCTCTGGCTCACTGCCTGCCACTGGATTCCTGCTCATAGAATGTTTGGGAGAAGCTATATCAATCCATATATCATACCTCAACCACCACTAAGTGACACTATGAAGTATCCCAAAGGACCTCAAGGTATTAAGGGTCCAAATGTGACAGACATCATGTAAAACTGAAGCACGATCTGTGACTTATAAGAGTTTTAGTTCCGAGGGCCTGGTTAGATTCAGGTTCAATCCAACCCGGCCATACTCCAAAATTCTCCAAATCTCAAGTGGAGTATACCAAAAGTACCATCTCACTGCAAGGGTTCCATCACCGTAGATGGTTCGTCAAACAAACGACTTGATTTCATGGTACGTTTCTTTAAGTAAAATTGGGTCTGGTTGGATCTGTGCTCGGTCCGACCCCGCCTGAACTCGTCTGGGCTGACCTGACCTAGGTTGGGTCGACCCGACTCGATCTGGGTCTGACGCTTCTGGGCTAGTTGGTAGTGGGCTTGGCCCGCTAGGCCGCCGACCAGCCCGACCCACCTGGGCAGTGCGGCCCGAAGAACAGAGTGGCACGACCCACTCGACTCACACAAACTGACCCGTGAAGGGCGTAGCCCGATGGACTCGCATGGCCTAGCCCACGAAGGGTCACAACTTGCTAGAGGTGAGGCATGCTGGGGTTCATGCGAACTGACACTTAGAGGGGCACAACCAGCTAGAGGCATGACATGTTGCGGCTCACGCTAGCTGACACAGGGGGGGGACATCGCTCCCCCTTTAAACCAGAAAATCTAAGCAGTTCGGTTAATGGAGCGGTGGTTCCACATGCCGCCTGGTCACCATGGGACCCACAAGGGAATGTCCCCCTCCTCTACTGCATCTTTGAGGTGAATCCATCTCCAGTGGCGCGCAATGGCACGCCGCTCCGTCTCCATCCACGGTCGGCCATTGCCGGCTGCCATTATCACCTACAGCTGTTATAGCAGCGAACTTCATCATTGGTGGAACGCGATGGAACACCACCATCTCCTCTAGGACTGGCCATTACCAGCCTCCGCCGTCACCCGACGTTCTGGGTTTCATCCTACCTAAATTAAATGCTTGCGAAGAACGCAAAAAATTCCAACAAAAGGCAGAGGGTCTGGGTCTTGTTTTTTTGGCCCGCACCTTTCGCATCAGCTTAATAGTAAGAGGGTAGTTTAATCAACATTTATTTCACGTATAAATAAAATAAAATCCCTAGCTTAAGATTGTTGGAGAATACCCCCAATTGTGGAAGAGTCAGTGTTCGTCATCCCCACAACAAGCGACCAACGATGCCACTCAATCATCATTCTTCGATTCATGATTCAGTTTCACTCGTCACCACTCATCGAAACTAGTCCAATCCTCCATGTGGTTAGCTTCCAGGATCTTTATCATAACGTCATCTCTTGGCGAAGATGTTCCAATACTCCTCCCCGAGATCCATATAAATAGCAGAGGGGGGGGGGGTGAGTAATGCTCATGGAATTAATGAGGGTTCATTTAATAGGAAACCTCTTAATTCCAAAAACACTATTACAAAGGATTTGAGGATTCAAGACATTTAATGGATTGAGACATCATTGTTACTTCCACTGCCGCTTTTCCATTAGAGGAAAAGAAATGAGAGAAATAAAATTACGAAGTTATTTTGTTGTTCTTTTTAATGTCTGAAATCTAACTTTTTCATTAAATCAACTGAGGTCAATGTGAAGCCTTCATTAAGTGAATCCTGGTGCTGTGGATTCAATGTTACCCTCAAAATTTTAATCTGAGCACCAGTTCAAAAGATGGAAACCACCAACTGCACGTTTACTGAATATTCTATGTTTTTTTTTCAAAAATTCATTTCGGGAACAATGGGCCTCAGAATCATGCACCATCATTTTTCACAGAATCATAATAATTCTATATAATTAAAAAAAATACATGGAAAATATAGGTTTTTTACATTCTCCCCACCTTTGGGATTTTCGTCCCTGAAATCCACAACATAGACTAAGAAAACAAATGGGGGTACTGAGCACAAATCTGAGCCTCCTTCTCCCATGTGATCTCTTGGAGGTTACCATGTTGATTGAAAACACACACCAGAGGTATCAATCATCCCTAAAGAACCCATTCCTCTAAATCTTCAATCTCCACTAAAACCTCCGTAAATGTTTCCCCTTCATCAAAGTCCAGCTCGCTGTGGTCGATGACATGAGATGTGTTATTCACATATCTCCCCAGCTGGAATACGTGAAAGATGTCTGGCACCCTCTCCAATAGTAGTGGAAATTGTAAGCGGTATTCCACCTCACCAATCCTCTAAAGTATCAGAAATGGTCAGATAAACCTCGGTGAAAACATTCCACCTCAAACAAAACTCCGCAAACCCTATCAAGGTGAGACCCATAAGAAGACATGGTCTCTCTCCTAAAACTCCAAAGGTCTCTATCTCCTATTAGCATAAGACTTATGTCTGATATGTGCTGTCTTCATATTCTCCTGGATGATCTGCACCTTCTCAGTAGTAGCCTGCACCAACTCTGGAACCATAAGTACTGACTCCCATTGGTCTGTCTAGAATAGAGGTGATCTACAAGGTTGACCGTATAAGGCCTCAAATGGTTCCATATCGATGGTGTAGTGATAGTTATTATTGTATGAGAACTCTACTAAGGGTAATTGATCCTCCTAACTTCGACCAAAATCTAGGACGCAATCACGAAGCATGTACTCTAGTGCCTATATGGTCCGCTCCATCTGACCATCCATCTGAGGATGATAGGTGTTTCTCAAACGTAATTGATTCCCTGAACACCTCCTATAATCCCTTCCAAAACCGGGATGTAAAACGTGAGTCAAATTAATAGAAGATCATCGATGAAACCCCATGAAGTCGAACATTCTTCTGTACGTAGAGGTGTCCCATGCCGTCTACTGGTCCCAGCTCTCAGAAGGGTAGGAAGTGGGCCGACGTGGTGAGTCATTCAATGATCACATAGATAGAATCATTGCTCCTGTATGTACGTTGTATTCTCAAAAAATTTCTGGAAATGCCATCCCAATTTCACTTTGTCACATCTAGTGGTTGTTCTAAGCTACCTAGAACCTGATTCTTGACCTTCACTTCCTTATAACTGAGGCATCGTGAAACAAAATTTTCCACTACATTCTTCATCGCTGGACACTAGTGAAAACACTAGAGGTACTGATACATCTCCTACACATTAGGATGTACCGCCAGATGGGATGTATGGAACTCCCTCAACACCTCCTTCCATAGTGCCCCTTGTAGCATGGTGCGTCCTCTGAATAAGACGACGTGCTCCCCACCTTCAGCAAATTTATCAGGCACCTGTCCTGAGGATATCTGAGCATGTCTAGCCTTGTAGTCAATGTCCACAATTTGTGCCTCACAAACTCTCTAAAGAAGTGGGGGAGTGACAATCATAGACAGGAGGTAATATACTCTATCTCTATCCATAGAGGATGTCTGTAACACGACTAGCTGCTCTGTCGCCTCACTCAAAAATTCTAGACCAGAACTTCTAATAAGGGATTTTTCTTCTACGTTTCCCTTCCCAATAGTATAAACTATATCATAGTCATAGTCCCGATGGAACTCTGGCCATCGTCCATGTCTCATCTTCAAGTCCTTCTGTGAGAAGATATACCTGAGACTCTTGTGATCAGAGTAAATAGTAAACTGTTCACCCATCATGTATTGTCGCCACATCTTCAAGGAGAAGACCACTGCAAATAAATATTGGTCATGGGTAGTGTAGTTTTTCTCATGCTATCTCAGCTGTCGATAACCATACACGATCACTGCTCGCTCCTTCATCAGGACACATTCATGTCTGGTCCCTGATGTGTCGTAGTAGACTATATACCCAATACCCTACTATAGTAGCCTCTAGATGGGGGTACTCATTATTCTTTGCCTCAACTCATGAAAACACTTCTGATATCTCCTTATCCATATGAAGGGTTGTCCCTTCATTTTCAAAGATAAAAAGGGTTCCAAAACTCTAGAAACTTTGGATACGAATCTCTGGTAGTATCCATCCAACCCTAAGAAACTCCGCACCTTGGTCACACTCTTGGGTGTCTCCTAAGCTAGCACAACCTCTATCTTCACTGGATCCACTAAAACTCCAACTTCGGAGATAACATGTTCCATGAAGTGGACCTCCCGTATCCAGAACTAGAACTTAAAGAGTTTACCATAATGTTGGTTCTCTCCGAGTGTATCCAAGAGTATCTATTTATGGTAGGCATGCTCCTCCTCCTCTGACACTGAGTATATGAAGATTTCATCAATGAAGACCACAACAATGTGATTGAGTTCTGGATGAATGATCTGGTTCATGAGTCCCATGAACACTTCTACGGAGTTTTTCACACCAAATGAAATAACCAAGAACTCATAGTGGCCATACAGATATCTAAAGGCCATATTCTGTACATCTTTATCTCATACCTCGAGCTGATGATATCATGATCTGAGGTCTATCTTCAAAAACCAGTGATCTCCCTTCAACTGATCAAGAGATCATCAATCCATGGAAGTTGACACTTGTTCTTCACAGTCACCTACTTCATGCACTAATAGTCCACACAAAATATGAAACTCCCATCTACATTCTTGGCGAACAAAATTTGGGTTTCCCATGGAGAAACCCTGGGCCTTATGAATCGCTTCTTCTGTAAGTCATCCACCTTTACCCATAACTCACAATGCTCCGCGAGATCAATCCGATATGCTAGGGTAGATATTGGGGTCGTCCCGAGGTATAGGTCGATGTAAAAGTCTACCTCTCTGCAAGGAGGTTGTCCCAGAACATCATCTGGGAAGACAGCATCATACTCATCCACCAATATAGGATAGCTTGGACACACAACATAAACTGAGATAAGGGAAAGGCTAGCTAGCTAATGTGTGATCGGATGCACCCTCCTCATGTAAAGTCCACCCCGTGCTGCAAAGGTTCCCTTATCACTAGTGAAGGAAAACCTGGTTCAATCTACACAAACACACCACACCTTTCACCAAATACAATCTATCATAGCATGGACTGTGGATAACCAGTCCAAAACCAAGATGATGTCTTAAGGCCTCGATGCCACTACTAGAAGATCCCAAAAAAAGATCTCACCTCCTAGAGTTTTCTCACACTTCGAAAACCAGTGTGTAATCGTCTAATCTTCTATTGTAGGAGTCTCTATCTGTAATGATCGAGCCAACGACACCACCCAAATCTCTGAGCTCCGAACGGGTGATGTGGAAACGAAAGAGTGAATATCACCTGTGTCTATAAGTACAAGAAATATGGTGTAATAGATACATATTGTACCTATAATTATCTATGGAGAACCGTGGTTGTAGTCCTTAGCTGCCTGGAGCTGAGCTCGTCCATGTCCTCTAGTTCCTTGTTGTCCTGTTAGACAACCTGGAGGTGGTGGCGGTAGAACCTCGAATCACCACCCACCACCTACTTCATGGCCAGCTCCTCTAGCACATCCACCGTCCAACAAACCTCCTCAATTGAACCTCAACCTCAGTCTCAGTGGCCCCTCAACTCTCATCTGGTAGTCTGTATGATGAGTCGGGCAGTCGCGAGCCATGTGTCCCTACCCACCGCACGAGTAACACCACCCGATTCTCGTCTCTACTCATCTATACAGTGAGACCCTCACCACTAAACCTATATCCCGAGGACATATAACTGAAGTTCTAGCCCTCTTGGGCTCATATTCCATCCATATAATGCATGTTTCGGATGACTCGGCTACCAGACGTCTGGTGAAGGCTCTCTCTGTCGGTGCATACTCATCTAGGAATCTGTCCACTAATAGCGCTCACTCTAGAACCCCAGGCTATGTCAGAATGCTGAACAATATCATAGATGCTATGATATCCTATCAGAGACCCTACTAAAAAGTCTGAGCCCTGAATAAAGGGACCTATACCATGTCGGTGGAGTAGTAGGAGAGATTAGTGAACCTCACTAAGTACTGGGCCACGGTCATGTTGCCCTGCTGTAAGTGAAAAAACTCTTGTATATGCACTGAGCGTAGGGTCACTGGGACAAACTCAAATCTAAAAAGACCATTTATGTACACTTAGGTGAGGGTTACCTCATCATGTAACTAGTGGTTCAGACTCCACCCTCTCCCAGATGCTTCATGGAAGAGACTGGAAACTAGGAATTCCATCAAATCAGCAGGTGTCCCAACAAAGCATAAAGTATGACCAGAACCTTTAGCTAGTCCTCAGCCACCTGCAGATCTATCTCACCTCATAACTTTAGAGCTCTCTACCTCTAAAACTCATGAAACACACTCAGTCGACATGCAACCTCTGTTGGGGGGGATGATGGCATCTTTTTCCCAACAGGTGGTGGTGCTACTCGTGCACCAACTGATGTTACTATCACCGTAAGAGGGCCCTGCACCAAAGCCTTATTGCTCGGTGGGAAATCATCATGTAATATCCCAGTAATCCTGGATAGTTGTCTATGTGGAGGAATATGAAAGAAAAATAGGCGTTTCATTGTCAAAAAGTTATACCCGGTGAGATGACTCAAGAGATCAAAAGAAAAACTATTCAAAAACACACACAATCAGTGTTATCAAGAATTGAGTTAGAAATAAGAATTTAGGGCCTTGGTGTATAGATATGTCGGCTGCCGCACCAATATTGGATTCTCGAAACCTAAAACCACAGTCATAACACTTAACACTGTTTCCACATAGAAAAGACCAGAGTCTTAGTTCTTTGGTAGAACCGACTCCTTGGATACACTTTGTCACGACCCGTCCTCCTGGGCCTATTCCATGACTACCGCAATCCCACCTTCCATAGGCTAGGGGCTGGCGACTAGCACCAAAAAGTAATATCCCTAAAACGAGAAGGCATTGCCTTTAAACCAGTACTAACACACAACCCCAAAACACAACTAGAAGAAACCATGAAGTATACTGCTATAGTAAAAAGTGTACTGAAAGAAAAGGGGTCTGGAATACAAGCCCACCTAAAAAGTACAGGTACAACTGAAAATAAAAAATAGCTCTTGGATAATCCATTGAGGATCCAACCTGAAGGGTAGGAACAGATAACGATCCGTAATATCTATAACACATCATGTCAAATGGTCCACCTCTAAGCATCGTCTTGTCCAGGCTCCCTAATCCTCTATCCATGATTTCTGTCGTCTGCACAAGACACAACAAGGTGTGAGAATAGACCATTCAAGAATGATTATAACAATACTCAATAGGGACCCAAAGAAACCCAAAGGTCTCCTAGAGTTCCACAGAGGAAAAACTACAAAGAAATACCTCAATCACAAAGCACAAAGCAGTCATCAACTCTACTTAGGTACATGACCATAAATATAGCTATGTTAACAAAAGATACACATCCCATCCATGAGGAAACTTAAGGATCCATATTTGAAGCCATTATCACAACTGATCCACGAAGAAATAATACCACAAATGTAACACCGTGTGGTAACACACCATCACTAATAGTACCACAAAAGAAACATCACAGATGTAACACCATGATGATAAAAGTACCAAAAAGGAAACACCATGGAGATAAAAGTACCAAAAAGGAATCAACATGATGGTATCACCATGAAGGTAAAAGCCACATCTCACAGAAGGTATATAAGTAAATAATATATGTACAGATGATTAGTTGAAAGCCTAGATCATTATATTCTGTCGAGAGACACTATTGTGAACTATCTATATTCTGACCCACACATGATTGATAGGTAATAACCCCCATTGACCCACACAGGATCTTACCCACAACTGATCGGTATGCACTGACCCATACAAGATCGCTGAGTGCTGAATCACATAAGATCAGACCCACATATGATCGGTGATGACCCAAACATGATCGCTCGATACTAACCTCCATATGATATATCTTCAACCTCCACATCACTGCCAGTCAATGGATTCCTACTCATAGAATATTTTAGAGAACAACTCTTCAATCAATTTATTATACATCAACCTCCAAAAAGTTCCACAAAGAAGTATCCAAAAGGACTGCCTTATTGTAAGGGTTCTAATGTGAAAGACGACGCTTCAATCAGACGCCCGGTCTATGACTTAGAAGAATGTTAGTTTTGAGGCCCCAGTTGGATTTGAGTTCAATCCAACCAAGCCATACTCTAACATTGTACAAACGCATGTGGAGTATACAGAATGGACTGTCTTGCTCCAAGAGTTCCAGCGGCTAGACAGTTCGTCAAACGGATGCCTGAATTTCATGTTACAGTCCTTTAGGTGAAATTGGGCATGGTTGGGTCTGGGTCCAGCCTGAACCGGTTGGACTGACCTAGTCCGACCCATCCAGGGCTGACCCAACCCAGTTCGGGTCGACCCTACCTAGTCCGGGTCTGAATCGGCTGGGCAGGGTGGCATCGGGATGCCCTACTGGGCCACAGACCGGCCCAACCCGCTTGGGCAGCGTGGCCCACTAGGCTGGTGGGACCTGACCCTTAGAGGGGCATGGACCGTTGGGCTCGTGTTGCCCGAAACACGAATGGCGTAGCTCGTTGGATTATTTCAGACCATCTCGTGAAGGGAACATCCATATAGACTTGCGTGGAACGACCCGCAGAGGGGCACACCATGCTGGAGGTGCGGCCCGCTAGGGTTGACGGGGCTCGACCCTTGGAGGGGTGCAACCTACTAGAGGCGTGACCTTCTAGGGATCGCGCAAGCAGAAATAGGGTGGGGTGGGGTGGGGCGGTGGTTACCAGTACCCCCCTTTACAACCGAAGAGCTAAGACGTTTGGGTAATGGAGAAGAAGCACCACATGGAACCGCCCGGTCGCTGCAGGACCTGTAGGGGCAGGTCCCTCCTCGTCTGCTGTGGCTTTGAGCCATGACCATTTCTATCAGCGCATGACAGTGCACTTCTCCGAATCTATATGCGGCCAACAATTTCCCGCCACCGCTTTCACCCACCATGGCTATGGTCACGGCCTTCTTTATCAGCGGTGCGTAACGGCGCACCCCCATCTCCTCCACGGGAGACCGTTTTCGGCCACCACTGTCCACTGACATTCCTAGTTTCATCTAACCTGAATTAAATGCTCGCGAAGAACGCACCAAATTCCAACCAAAGGGGGAGGGTCTAGGTTTTTTTCATTTGGAATGCACCCTCCGTGTTATCTTGATAGTAAGAGGGTAGAATAATCAACATTTCTTTTAAAGATATACCGAATAAAAACCCTACATCCAGATCATTGGAGAACACTCGTGATTGAGGAAGAGTAGGTGTTCGCCGTCCCCGCAACAAGCCGCCAACGATGTCGCTCAATCGTCATTCTTCAGTTCGTAATTTGGTGTCACTCATCACCACTCACTAGAACGGGTCTCGTCCTCCAAGTAGTTGGTGTCATGGCACTTTATCAGAACTTTGTCGGTTGGTAAAGTCATGCCAATACCCCTACCCATGCTCCATATAAATAGGAGAGGGGAGGGTGAGTACCACTCGTGGAATTAATGGGGGTTCATTTAATAGAAACCATCCTAATTCTAATGGCGCTATTACAAAATATTTGAGGAGTCAATCCATTTAATGGCTTGACACGTCATTGGTATTTCCACTACCGCTACTCCATTGGAGGAATAGAAATGAAGTAAATAAAATAACTATTTTTTTATTATTCTTTTAAAAGTACAAAATGTGACTTTTTATCCTGATCTTCTATGATCAAAGTTATTCCTTCTTTAAGAGAATATCGGTGTTACGGATTCAATGGTGCCCTCATATTTTTAATCTGATCACCGGTTCAAAAGATATAAAATGCTGCCTGCATGTTTACTAAACACACCTAAAAAAATTCAGAAATTCATTCCGGGCACACCGGTCCTCAGAATCACATGCTGTCAATTTTCACAGACTTGTAATAATTACATATACTTAAAAAAACCTTACATAGAAATTATGGGTATTTACCGGTAACTGTTGCATTTACCTTTATATAGCATGGATTGTTATAGGTGAGCAATGTATTGCCATTATGCAACTGGGATGTGTAAAGGTAATCAATGTATTATGTTTATATAGAGGGGTTGGGTAAACATAAGTGCTAAGATACCACCACATTAATATCATATATGATCTTTTAACATTGCTTTGTTAATAATATCTTAGTATTATCGTCGTTTCGGGTGTTAACTTACTCATTTTCTTTTATATGTTTTGTTACATAAGTCATGTTTGTTAGGGGTAGGTTGTGTTTTATTCATATAAATAATGAATTCAAGTCCTTAAACATTATTTTTAACCATCAAATGAGAATTATACTTGAATGGATACGATGGAGAATGAATCTCATCATGTTCGTGGAGAGGGTAGTCTGTACGTACGCACGAGCGATAATATCATTCTTTTTATACTAAATTAATATCTAATTGGATGGTATATAATATATACAGAATAATTATAATTTTATATTTATTATTTAAAGGAATTACACATCATTATTATACCCATCCAAATAATAAGGTATTTAATAACAATTACACCACGACATGGAGACGTTAGGCCGTACGTACACACGTATGGTGACATGTCATTCAAAGGATGGATAGAATACTGAATATGGTTGTACCATATTTATAATAACATCACAGAATATAAAATATACTGGAATTATTATTTGATAATGGAAATAACAAAGAAAGAAGATGTTGAAGAAGAAAGGAACATGAAAGAGGGTGGTGAAAACATTACCTCTTCTTCAGGTTATTCCTTTTGACTTGATAAAAATGGCTCCTTAGGTTTTCTTTATGATCAAACTAAGGCCTCTAGGTTTAAGTGATGGAAGTTGAGAGAGTATTTCGGTAGGTTTTGGCTGATCCAAAAGGCTTTCAATGTGTGAATTTGTGAGAAGGGGGAGTGCCCTTTTATAAGAGGGGTGAGGGGCACCTTTGGAAAAGCAAGAAATATTATTTTATAATAAATTCATATTCACTTTCTAATTGCTCCAAAGTGGATTATTAAAATTATAAGGTGGGTATGGGTAGAAATAATTTCATCCAATAGAATTTAGACAGATTTTGGTTATTATATTAACCTTATCTTTTAGTTTTAAATATTATTTAATTAGTTTGAAATTTACCATGTCACTTTGTATTTTTATATTATATAGTTAATAAACTTACTATATACATCCAAGATACCCCCAAGTGATCCATCAATGAAACACCTATCATGATATAAGTCCTTTGGACGATCCTTAGATTTTTATGAATAGTATATGAATTAATAATATAATATTTGTTTTAAAACCTCATTTATGTCAATTTTGACACTATTCAATAATTTTTTTAAAGTCTTAAAAATTTTATGAAATCAAAAACAATTCATTTAAGAAATACTATAATATCTTATTAACAATTAAATTCATGTATGGATTTAAATATTTCAAATTAAATTTATTTTAACATTTATAATACCAATTATTTGATTCTTTCATTGATAAGGAAAATACTGCATCATTATTGTGTCCTAAATATTAGTAACTATTAAATGTCTAAAAATAATAAATAAAATACCATTATGAAGGAAATCTTTTTATATTTCTAATTAATATTTATAATTGAAAATCCAACATATATAACCCTATGTAATTTTTTTTCTAAAAGATATATGGTTATGTCATTTTTGTATTTATTTTAACTTAATTAATATAAAGTGTCCTTATCACTTACAAGTGGATCCATGGGGTCCTAAAAAAGACACAAGTATGCCCAAGGTCGGACATGTATCAAAAAATAATGTTCGTACACGTTTAAGGGAATATATTATTATTATAATATTATTTGTTTTACCTTTATTTACCAGATTTACCCTTTAACCATGGTAATTAAAATATTTACAAAAGTAATTATTCAAAATGTCTAAAAATAAAAGTTACCTATTTACACAATTTATAAATCATGATTCTAAATATGGAATCCATTTTTCCAAATTCAAAACACTTAAGTGGTAGAAATTAATTTAAAATTAATTCCTGTTGTTAAAACAAAAAGTGTGTTTTAAAGAGATAATAACTATCAAAAGATTGACACTTGATTATGTCTGGTTTAATTGTGAAATTATGTCCAATTACCAATATTGTATTAAATGGTTAAAATATATTCTAAATATACTTTTAAACCACTCAAATTCATAATTTATCACTATTAAATATTTCTATTAAAAAAGTTGTTTTTAATTAAAATTTAGTAATTTTCACTATTTTTCAAAATATTAAAGTTATCTGAAAAGTACCAAAATTTCACCCTAGGATAATTTCGATATTCCAAATCCAAAAATGAAGTCCATTTTGAGAGATAAAATTTATAAAATTTCAAAAAGTGTGTATTACTATTCATAACGACTTCTTTGATTGGTCGTAGTGTGTCAGAATCTCGAAGTTGCATACAACACACGCTACTGTATTATTCAAAGAGAATCTTACCGTGTAATCTTGGTGTGTTACAATTATTCTTCCATTTAATTTTTTTTGTTAAGGTGTATTGGGGGAAGATAATTTATGTTTATTTTCATTCATAGAGTAATAAAAATTAAATTAATGATTCTAAAATTCACCCCTATGATCACTTATTAATGACATGATTTCCGAATCTTTTTCATTTTTCAAAATTTTAAAAATATTAATAAAAATGGATAACACTTCACTCTTAAATTTTAAAAAGTAAACCTATGAAAACTAGAAAAGTCATAAACTAACATAGAAAAAATGATTTACCAACAATACCCAAAATTCATGTAGGTCCGAACAGATCTATATGGGTATGTTCAAGAGGTCTAGATTTATCAACCACTTTAGTTGGTTTAAAAGATTAATTGTGTTTCTTTTCCATTTTTCATGCCTCATATAACTTCGTTTTATCCAATTTGGGGTTAGGAAAGTCAGAAATTAAATGTTTCTTAATTTTTTCTCAAGGAATAATCGTTATGATGTCCAATTCTTCTATGCCAAATCAACGATTCATCAATTTCATCATTTAAACAATTTATATTTCTTATAGACAAATAATAAAGATCTAATGTGAAAAATTTTCTATTATGGTTACCTTAAACAAGATAAACTTTTATTTCAAAACTAAACAGTTATTGTTTGAAAAATAAATAGAATAAACATCATTAAAAAGTCATGAAATACTTATCAGGTTGTGATTTAAGCCATCTATTTAATGTAATTTTTTATGGAATTTAGATAAGGATTATTAATAAATACAATTCTAACTATCTTTCCTTTTTATCTTATGATATAAATTGACATATATTTAATCTATTTTGGATATTAAGTGAATGTTGAGTAATATCAACTCATATTCCTTGAAAAAAAACTGTCCATAAAACATTTTCATTGATGTTCATGTGACTAGTTCCCTATAATTAAAAAGAAAACAATATAATTATTTGGTATCAAAAAACTTTTTTCACTGGAAATGTTATTTATAACATATTTGGGAATCCAAATTTGTTTTTTAGAAAACTTTGCAACTTATTTTTAAAAATATTTGATTATAATTATTTTATTCTATATTGTTTATTATTTTATAAATTACAAATATTGGTATAGTTTCCTACTTATCCACTTTGAAAAAAGTAACATTGGAATGGTTTTTATTTTTTGAACTGGGCACAAAATGTGTTCAATAAGGTTTGGGCTTTTCACCTTGGAATTGAATTCCAAAATTTTCTTTTTTATGTTTATTTTGATTGAGTATTTTAAATAATCACCCCTTTGTAAAAAAACATTAAATATTGTTTATGTTTTGAACCTCTTTCTATAGGTTCTCAATTTCATTGACGTGTTTAATATGCAAGGCATTGGACTTTTCCAACAAATTTTTAGAATATTAAATCAATTTGATCATATTTTCTTCTTCCCTGAAAAATTTATTATAATAATTTCTATGGGATTTTTTTTCTTTTTAGACTATCATACATATATTAAAACATAGTATAATATTAATTTAATTCTTCATATGAGAAGTTTTAATTTTCGGATTCATCTTTATGCATAGAATAATAATAGGAATTTACCTCATTTAAATATTCTATAAAGCATATGTTTTCTGCTAAATAGTAGATTTAGCTTCTGATTCTGATGATGTGGATTCACTAGAATCTTCAAAAGCACTCCATGTGGCCATAATTTCTTTCATATACTTCTTATAACCAGCATTCTTGAATTATTTCTTTTCAATATTTTTATCAATATAAATTTTTGTACATCAGACTTGAATTGTAAAAAATTATTACACTCATATACTCTCAACTATTTAGAGTTGTCAATATGTTTTCTATGCCTATTGATGGGTCTTATGAAACCTCTTATATTATTGTATTAATTTTTGAAATTTCTAGAAAATTGAAAAATCTCCTCATTTCATCCATTATTTCATAAGTAATCTTTTTTTGTTATAGTCTTGAGAGAATTGTGTGCTTTTATTATTCCTACAGTCTTTAGAATTAAAAACATTTAAGGAAAAATTTTATTTCTTCATCATCTTAGGATCTTTAACTCAAGTTTCCATTTCAGCTTCATACATCATGAGAGTTCGAATGAAAAGTTTTATTTTAAAGTTCTTTAATTATTTATATTTTTTGATATCATCTAATATTCCACCCTAATTGGGTGATAGTACTCTGAGAACATTCATTGCTTGTTCATGTTTAGTAATAGGTTCTCCTAGATTTGAAATTTTATAGACAATGTTATTGCCCCTTCTATTCATTTGAGTAATTCATTCCCATTCATTAATTCAAAATTCATCGAACATAAGTTTGGTTGTATCATATCTAATATATTTTACATTATTGGTACTTCCATATGAAATAACTATAGTGTCCCACATTTTATGTTCCATTGGAAATTGAGAAACTCTATTAAACACTTCTAGTTCTAATCCATAGATTATTCCATGTATAGATTTAAATATTAGTTCATTATTTTCTTTAACTGTAGAATCCCATGTCTCAGGTTCTATGTTATGAATTTTATTGGGTTTAGGGATTTGAGACAAACTTTTAGGCCATGATTCTTTAGAAAAATGGTCATGCGAGCCTTACAATAACCATAATTTTTAACATTGAAATATGAATCTCTAACCATTGACAGAAATTCTTTGTTATCATTCCTGAAATCCATTTGAAGATGTATATTTAGACTACAACCTTTGATAGCTATGAACTCAAAAGTCTTATTCAATGGTACCAATTGTCGACCCAAGTAATGGCTAACTGAACACTCAAGACGGGGGGGGGGGTGAATTATGTTCATAAAAATTTTCTTCAAAAAAAACATCCCTCTTTAGGTATTTTCATTAAAATATTTTTTCCTTTAATAAATAATAGGCAGTGAAAATTTAAAAATAAATTGAATATATTGAATAAAGGATATTTACAGTGGTTTAGGGAACAAAAATCCCTTAGTCTAATCCACCAACACTCTACTCCACGTGTTTGGTGATTTTCACTATAATAAACCTTTTAATGGGGGATCCCAACTTAGTACAAGTAGTTGAAACTTAATAAAATGGTCTAAGAGATTTAAAACAGGCTCTCCATTTACAAGACCTATCTGTGGTCTCAGTCCACACACTTTTACTGAGTGTTAATAAAAATGAATAAACAAACTTTTAAAGAGGCACTTGTTGCATATAGTTTAGAGCAGTAAATAAATGTAGTTAAATATTCTTCCAGTGAATAATATAGTCCTCATGGTGATAATTGGGATGATCTTTAGTAAAATTGATAAAACTATTAAGCACAACATAATTTTTGTTGATCATATGGAAGTATTAGAGTGTTCGTATGAATGTATGTATCTGTATAACTATCTATATTTTTATCTTATTTGATACTATAACTATTTATTCATTTATATAATATTTTAAAATTAAGAACAATATAATATTAATGGTTAATTGAGCCACTCAGTGAACTTTATTAGGCAGGCTCTTAGGGATATTCATCAAACCCTTCCAAACTATAGAAATATCATTTCCAATAGTGGTGTCATAGATATTGCAATTCATTAGATATTTCCATTAATAAATTTTTTTTGTGCAGATTAGTATTTTCACAAATAGATAATAACTTATTAGATGCATATTAATGGGGTGAAAATACATATCAAGAGATTAGAAAAGTCATCACGACATTCTATAATACCTGGATGTTTATAAGATATCAAATGGAATTACTGTTCATCATAAGATAAATTTCATTATATAAAATAGAACTTCTTTTAAAGATAAACTGACTTCAATAATGCGTTAGATAATTATTAAGAATAATAATGCATCATATAGGTTTGATACTTATATTTCAATGTTTTTTTATTTTTGTAAGATAATCTTTTATAAATATCCTTTTTATAAGATATTATTTTATCATATTCCAATTTGAACTAAGGAAACTGAATTGGGCATTTTATTGCAGCATATGAACTATTATCTTAATAAGATAATGTCTTATGTATCTAGATAAACATTAAATAGTTTATGTTTTTGAGTAAACAGAGGCAATTCTTCAAATCTAGTTAGATAAAAAACATTGACATAGATTGAATAATTTACTCAACTTAAGAAAAACATGTGGAGATAAATTATAATATAAATTATTTTGACAATAAAAATAGAAAATATTTAAGATAAAATGACAGAATAAATATATGGATTTTTATAATCATTAGAAAACATATAAACTGTGATATGTTTGAACAATATGATATTTCCAAAAAATATTATTCCTTGAAAATTGCGAATAATAATTATTTTACTACTAAATTATTATATAATTTATTAGAGGTTCTAGATATACTTAGTGTGTGACCCCCTAAGACTCTTTCTTTGTGTAATTAGGCTGAATCACCTACTATCAATGATCAATGCATGAAAACATATTAAATAAACCATAGATAAAAAGGTAATATCGTAATGACAACCACCTCCTATGAATGTTAACTATGTAATATAATCATTTTATCTAGATATCTCATCAAGTAGGCTGCATCAAAAATTTCATCAACCTATATTCTTCACAAAACATTCACTAACATTCCTAAAATAAACATCCGAATAAAACCACCTTGTCCATAGAGTTTAATCAAGAAGTTAAATTACAATCAGAGGGACAATGATATCACTTCCATTAACTCTGAATAGAAAATTCCATTCTTGAATTATTCATTAATGCTATATCACTCATGACAAACCAATCATATTATACATCTCTAAGATCATTTGATGTCATGGTTTTCATCAATTCATATATATATACATGAATCATGATTTATATTAGTAATAATATAATTTCCAATGACTAAAATACACATTCATATATAAGAATATCTCATGAGACATATAACATAGAGAATTCCTGTAGGCATATTTATTTTTAAAACCCCCTATCTTGGATATTACTAAAAGGGAACTTAATTATATAAACCCCTAATCAAAGGAGATATGCCTTAAAGATTTATATGTATATGATATAGAATTTATATCATATTGTAAGAAAATTTTGATTTGTATGAATAATGGGTGTTTTATTAAAAGTTTCATACTCTAAAAAGTTCAGCAATTATCCACCAAAAATATAATTTAATAAAAAATTTCATAAGATAAAATGTATGGGATGAGTGTTCAATCATGTGATGAAAACACTGACTATGGAATTTATGCTTTCATTATAAATACATGATTAAATGTTTTAAAAGTTAAATAGAATCTTTGATATCCTATATAATATTCACATATGATTAAAGTAAGTCATGTTTGTCCCTATATGATGCTCATCTAGTACTTCCTATCATATATCTATCTTTCACAGTTTTCTATTTCATTATAAGATTCTAGCATATCATTGAGTATGAGTAGCCATGCATGTATGACAAGTGATTCAGTTGGATTTTAGTAACCTTTAGGGTCGGAAGATTTTGTTTTCAATATTTTGATCTTTTTAAAAATCATTTGAAATTGTTTTTAATTACATTTTAATAGAATTTTTTCTGTAAGGTATGGTATTTTGTACTATTATTTATTTCTAGTTATTTACAAAATTTCATTTTTTTATTCATTGGCGATCTTGGGAAATGGATAAAATATCTTTTCTATGTTATAATAATTGTTATTAGACCCTAATTAATCCCTTCAGTGGTATAAAAGCATCTCATGATCTAGTTTTTTTTAAATCCTATGTGAAATGAAGAATAAAATAGAAAACATATAATCATAGTGTGTTACCAGTTTAAATGGATTTACCTTTATATAGCAGAATTATTTAAAAGAAATTTATGTATTACTATTATAGAGAAGGGTTGAATAAAGTAAATCTAGGGATGACTTTTATGAAACTTGGATAAGTAAAGGTAACCAATAGTTTACATCTACATAGTAGGGTTACATAAAGGTAATATCATGACCCATCCCCCGGGGCCCATTCCATGACTACCGCAAGCTTGCCTTCTACAGGCCAGTGGTTGGAAACTAGCACCAGAAAGGTATGTCCCTAAAATGGGAAGGAATTTCCTTTAAACCTATACAAAAACACTACCCAAAAACACAATTAGAAGCAACCATGAAGTAAACTACTGTATTAAAAATTTTACTGAAAGAAAAAGGGGTCATAATACAAACCCAAATAAAAAGTATAAGTACAACTGAATAAAAGAAAAACAACTCCTGGATCATCCACCGAGGATCCTACCTAAAGGGTAGGTATATATCAAGATCAATAGTCTCTTCTGCATGTCACGTCAAATGGTCCACCTCTGAGCACCATATAGTCCTATGTCCTTCATCCTTGATAACCGCTGTCTGTCGTCTGTACAAGACACAATAAAGTGCAGGTGTGGCCCATGCAGGGGTGAGTATAACAATACTCAATAGGGACCTCGAGACCCTCAAAGGTCTCCAAGAGTTCCACAAAGGGAAAACCACAAAGAAATACCTCAATGACAAAGCACGAAGAATTCATCAACTCTACATAGGTATATTTCCATAAATACACATCAGTTAACAAAAGATACTCATCCCATCCATGAGGAAACTTAAGGCTCCATATTTTAAGCCATTTGCACAACTGATCCACGAATTAAGAATAACAAAAAGGCAAAACCATGAGGTAACACCGCATTGGTAAAAGCACCACGTAGGTAACACCACAAAGGTAACACCACGAAGATAAAAGTTCCACAATGGTAACACCACGAAGGTATCACCACGAAGATAAAATTACCAAAAAGGTAACACCATGAAGGTAACACTATAATGGTAAATGACTCATCTCAAACTAGGTATATAAGTATAGAACATAAGTACAGATTATTAGTCGAAAATCTAGATCATCTTATTCTGTCGAGTGGCACTACTATTGACTATATAGAGTCTGAGCCACACAAGATCGATAGGTACTAACCCCTACTGACATACATAGGATCTGACCCACATAAGATCAGTATGTTTTGAACCACACAAGATCACTGAGCGTTGAATCACACAAGATCGGTGTTGAGCCACATATGATCTCTTGGTACTAACCTCTGTATGATCTATCTCCGACCTCTGCCTCACTGCCTGCCACTGGATTCCTACTCATAGAATGTTTGGGAGAAGCTATATCAATCCATCTATCATACCTCAACCACCACTAAGTTCCACTAAGAAGTATCCCAAAGGACCTCTAGGTATTAAGGGTCTAAATGTGACCAACATCATGTAAAACTGACGCACGATCTGTGACTTATAAGCATTTTAGTTACGAGGGCCTGTTTAGATTCAGGTTCAATCCAACCCGGCCATACTCCAACATTCTCCAAAACTCAAGTGGAGTATACCAAAAGTACCATCTCACTGTAAGTGTTCCATCACTGAAGATGGTTCTTCAAACAAATGACTTGACTTCATGATACGTTTCTTTAAGTAAAATTGGGTCTGGTTGGATCTGTGCTCGGTCCGACCCCGCCAGAACTCGTCTGGGCCGAACCGACCAAGTTTGGGTCGACCCGACTCGGTCTGGGTCTGACGCTTTTGGGCTAAGTGGTAGTGGGCTTGGCTCGCTAGGCCGCAGATCAGCCCGACCCACCTGGGCAGTGCGGCCCAGACAACAGAGTGGCACGACCCACTGGGCTCACACAAATCGACCCGCGAAGGGCGTAGCCCGATAGACTCGCGTGGCCTAGCCCACGAAGGGGCACAACTTGCTGGAGGTGCGACACACTGGGGTTCACATGAACTGACACTTAGAGTGGCACAACCATCTAGAGGCATGACATGTTGGGGCTCACGCTAGCTGACACAGGGGGGGGGGGGGGACAACGCTCTCCCTTTAAACCAGAAAAGCTAAGCCGTTCGGTTAATGGAGTGGTGGTTCCACATTCTTCCTGGTCACCATGGGACCAACAAGGGCATTTCCCTCCTCCTCCACTGCATCTTTGAGGCGAAGCCATCTCCAGTGGCGCGTGATGGCACGCCGCTCCGTCTCCATCCACAGTCGGCCATTGTCGGCCGCCATTATCACATGTAGCTGTTATAGCAGCGAACTTCATCATCAGTGGAACGCGATGGCACACCACCATCTCCTCTACGACTGGGCATTACCGGCCTCCACCGTCACCCGATGTTCTGGGTTTCGTCCTACCTAAATTAAATGCTTGCGAAGAACGCACAAAATTCCAACAAAAGGCAGAGGGTCTGGGTCTTGTTTTTTTGGCCCGCACCTTTCACATCATCTTAATAGTAAGAGGGTAGTTTAATCAACATTTATTTTACCTATAAATAAAATAAAATCCCTGGCGTAAGATTGTTGGAGAATACCCCCAATTGTGGAAGAGTCATTGTTCGTCATCCCCACAACAAACGACCAACGATGCCACTCAATCGTCGTTCTTCGTTTCATGATTCGGTTTCACTCGTCACCACTCACCGAAACTAGTCCCATCCTCCATGTGGTTGGCTTCCAGGAACTTTATCATAACATCATCTCTTGGTGAAGATGTTCCAATACTCCTCCCCAAGATCCATATAAATAGCAGAGGGGGGGGGGGGGGGGGTGAGTAATGATCATGGAATTAATGAGGGTTCATTTAATAGAAAACCTCTTAATTCCAACAACACTATTACAAAGGATTTGAGGATTCAAGACATTTAATGGCTTGAGACATCATTGTTACCGCCACTACCGCTTGTCCATTAGAGGAAAATAAATGAGAGAAATAAAATAACGAAGTTATTTTGTTGTTCTTTTTAAAGTCTGAAATCTCACTTTTTCATTAAATAAATTGAGGTCAATGTGAAGCCTTCATTATGTGAATCCCGGTGCTGTGGATTCAATGTTACCCTCATATTTTTAATCTAAGCACTAGTTCAAAAGATGGAAACCACCAACTGCATGTTTACTGAATGTTCTATGTTTTTTTCAGAAATTCATTTCGGGAACAATGGGACTCAGAATCATGCACCATCATGTTTCACAGAATCTTAATAATTATATATAATTAAAAAAATTTACATGGAAAATATTGGTTTTTTACATTCTCCCCACCTTTGGGATTTTCGTCCCTAAAAGACACAACATAGACTTAGAAAAAAATGCGGGTACTGAGCACAAGTCTGAGCCTCCTTCTCCCATGTGATCTCTTGGAGGTTTCCATGCTGACAGCAAACACACACCAGAGGTATCAATCATCCCTAAAGAACCCTTTCCTCTAAATCTTCGATCTCCACTAAAACCTCCGTAAACGTCTCCCCTTCATCAAAGTCCAGCTCACTGTGGTTGATGACGTGAGATGGGTTATTCACATATCTCCTCAGCTGGAATACGTGAAAGATGTCTGGAACCCTCTCCAATAGTAGTGGAAATTGTAAGCGGTATTCCACCTCACCAATCCTCTAAAGTATCAGAAATGGTCAGATAAACCTCGGTGAAAACTTTCCACCTCAAACAAAACTCCGCAAACCCTATTGAGGTGAGACCCATAGGAAGACATGGTCTCTCTCCTAAAACACCAAATGTCTCCATCTCCTATTAGCATAAGACTTATGTCTGATATGTGCTATCTTCATCCTCTCCTGGAGGATCGGCACCTTCTTAGTAGTAGCCTGCACCAAATCTAGAACCATAAGTTCTGACTCCCTTTGGTCTGTCCAGAATAGAGGTGATCTGCAAGGTTGACCATATAAGGCCTCAAATGGTTCCATATCGATGGTGTAGTGATAGTTATTATTGTATGAGAACTCTACTAAGGGTAAGTGATCCTCCTAACTACGACCAAAATCTAGGACGCAATCACGAAGCATGTAATCTAGTGCCTATATGGTCCGCTCCATCTGACCATCCGTCTGAGGATGATAGGTGTTTCTCAAACGTAGTTGAGTCCCCGAACACCTCCTATAATCCCTTCCAAAACCGGGATGTAAAACGCGAGTCAAATTAATAGAAGATCATCGATGAAACCCCATGAAGTCGTAAATTATTCTATACGTAGTGGTGTCCCAAGCCGTTTACTGGTCCCACCTCTCAGATGGGTAGGAAGTGGGCCGACGTGGTGATTCAGACAATTATCACATAGATAGAATCATTGCTCTTATATGTACGTGGTATTCTCAAAAAATCCCTGGAAATTCCATCCTGCTTCCACTTTGTCACATCTAGTGGCTGTGGTAAGCCAGCTAGAACCTAATTATCGACCTTCACTTCCTTATAACTGAGGCATCGTGAAACAAAATTTTCCACTACATTCTTCATCACTGGACACTAGTGAAAACACTAGAGGTACTGATACATCTCCTATACACTATGATGTACCGTCAGATGGGATGTATGGAACTCCCTCAACACCTCCTTCCATAGTGCCCCTGGTAGCAATGGTGCGTCCTCTGAATAAGACGACGTGCTCCCCACCTTCAGAAAATTTATCTGGCACCTTTCCTGAGGATATCTAAGCATGTCTAGCCTTGTAGTCAATTTCCACAATTTGTGCCTCACAAACTCACTGTAGAAGTGGGGGAGTGACAGTCATAGACAGGAGGTAATCTACTCTATCTCTATCTATAGAGGATGTTTGTAACACGACTAGCTGCTCTGTCGCCTCACTCAAAAATTCTATACCATAACTTCTACTAAGGGCGTTTCCTTCAACGTTTTCCTTCCCAAGAGTATAAACTATATCATAGTCATAGTCCAGATGGAACTCTGGCCATCGTCCATGTCTCAGCTTCAAGTCCTTCAGTGAGAAGATATACCTGAGACTCTTGTGATCAGAGTAAATAGTAAACTGTTCACCCATCATGTAGTGTCGCCACATCTTCAAGGAGAAGACCACTGCAAATAAATATTGGTCATGGGTAGTGTAGTTTTTCTCATTCTATCTCAGCTGTCGATAACCATACACGATCACTGCTCCCTCCTTCATCAGGACACATTCAAGTCTGGTCCCTGATGTGTCGTAATAGACTACATACCCAATACCATACTATAGTAGCCTCTAGATCGTGGCACTCATTATTCTCTGCCTCAACTCCTGAAAACTCTTCTGATATCTCCTTATCCATATGAAGGGTTTTCCCTTCATTTTCAAAGATAAATAGGGTTCCAAAACTCTAGAAACGTTGGATACGAATCTCCGGTAGTAGCCATCCAACCCTAAGAAACTTCTCACCTTGGTCACACTCTTGGGTGTCTCCTAAGCTAGCACAACCTCTATCTTCACTGGATCCACTACAACTCCAGCTTCTGAGATAACATGTACCATGAAGTGGACCTCCCGTATCCAGAACTAGAACTTAAAGAGTTTACCATAATGTTGGTTCTCTCCGAGTGTATCCAAGACTATCTGTTTATGGTAGGCATGCTCCTCCTCCTCTGAGACTAAGTATATCAAGATTTCATCAATGAAGACCACAATAATGTGATTGAGGTATGGATGAATGATCTGGTTCATGAGTCCCATGAACACTTCTTGGGAGTTTGTCACACCAAATGAAATAACCAAGAACTCATAGTGGCCATACAGACATCTAAAGGCCATATTCTGTACATCTTTATCTCATACCCCGAGCTCATGATATCATGATATGAGGTCTATCTTCAAAAACCAATGATCTCCCTTCCACTGATCAAGAGATCATCAATCCTTGGAAGTTGACACTTGTTCTTCATAGTCACCTACTACATGCACTAATAGTCCACACAATGTCTAAAACTCCCATATACATTCTTGGCGAACAAAATTTGGGTTTCCCATGGAGAAACCCTGGGCCTTATAAATCCCTTCTTCTGTAAGTCATCCACCTTTACCCATAACTCACAATGCTCTGCGAGAGCCATCCGATATGCTGGGGTAGATATTGGGGTCGTCCCGAGGTACAGGTCGATTTAAAAGTCTACCTCTGTGCAAGGAGGTTGTCCCAGAACATCATCTGGGAAGACAACAGCATACTCATCCACCAATATAGGATAGCTTGGACACACAACATCAACTGATCTAAGGGAAAGGCTAGCCAACTAATGTGTGATCGGATGCACCCTCCTCATGGAAAGTCCACCCCGTGCTGCAAAGGTTCCCTTATCACCAGTGAAGGAAAACCTGGTTCAATCTACCCAAACACACCACACCTTTCACCAAATACAATCTATCTTAGCATGGACTGTGGATAACCAGTCCAAAACCAAGATGATGTCTTAAGGCCTCGACGCCACTACTAGAAGATCCCAAAAAAAGATCTCACCTCCTAGAGTTTTCTCACACTTCGGAATCCAGCGTGTAATAATCTAATCTTCTTTTGTAGGAGTCTCTATTCGTAATGATCGAGCCAACGACACCACCCAAATCCCCGAGCTCTGAACGAGTTCTGTGGAAACGAAAGAGTGACTATCACCTGTGTCTATAAGTACAAGAAATATGGTGGAATAGATACATATTGTACCTCTAATTATCTATGGAGAACCGTGGTTGTAGTCCTCAGCTGCCTGGAGCTGAGCTAGTCCATGTCCTCTAGTTCCTTATTGTCCTGTTAGACAACTTGGAGGTGGTGGCGGTAGAACCTCGAATCACCACCCACCACCTACTTCATGGACAACTCCTCTAGCACATCCACCGCCCTACAAACCTACTCACTTGAACCTTAACCTCAGTCTCAGTGGCCCCTCAACTATCATCTGGTAGTCTGTATGATGAGTTGGGCAGTCGCGAGCCATGTGTCCCTACCCATCGCACGAGTAACACCACCCGATTCTCGTCTCTACTCATCTATCCAGTGAGACCCTCACCAATAACCCTATATCCTGAGGTTATATACCTGAAGTTCTAGCCCTCTTGGGCTCCTACGCCATCCATATAATGCATGTTTCAGATGAATCAGCTACCAGACGTCTGGTGAAGGCTCTCTCTGTCGGTGCATACTCATCTAGGAATCTGTCCACTAATAGCGCTCACTCTAGAACCCCAGGCTATGTCAGAATGCTGAACGATATCATAGATGCTATGATATCCTATCAAAGACCCTACTCAAAAGTCTGAGCCCTGAATAAAGGGACCTATACCATGTCAGTGGAGTAGTAGGAGAGATTAGTGGACCTCACTAAGTACTGGGCCACGGTCATGCTGCCCTGCTGTAAGTGCAACAACTCTTGTATACGCACTGAGCGTAGGGTCACTGGGACAAACTCAAATCTGAAAAGGCCATTTAAGTCCACTTAGGTGAGGGTTACCTCATCATGTAACTAGTGGTTCAGACTCCACCATCTCCCAGATGCTTCATGGAAGAGACTGGAAACTAGGAATTCCATCAAATCAGCAGGTGTCCCAACAAAGCATAAAATATGACCAGAACCTTTATCTAGTCCTCAGCCACCTACAGATCTATCTCACCTAATAAATTTAGAGCTCTCTACCTCTGAAACTCATGAAACACACTCAGTCAGCATGAAACCTCTGTTGGTGGGGATGGTGGCATCTTTTTCTCAATGGGTGGTGGTGCTACTCGTGCACCAACCGAGGTTACTATCACCGTAAGAGGGCCTTGCACCGAAGCATTATCGCTCGGTGGGAAATCATCTTGTAATCTCCCAGTAATCCTGGATAGTTGTCTATGTGGAGGAATATGAAAGAAAAACAGGTGTTTCACTGTCAAAAAGTTATACCCGATGAGATGACTCAAGAGATCAAAAAAAACTATTCAAAAACACACACAATCAGTGTTATCATGCATTGAGTTAGATATAAGAATTCAGGGCCCTGGTGTATGGATATGTCGGCTTCCGCACCAATATTGGATTCTCGAAACATAAAACCACACTCATAACACTTAACACTGTTTCCACATAGAAAAGACCAGAGTCTTAGTTCTTTGGTAGAACCGACTCCTTGGATACCACTTTGTCACGACCCGTCCTCCGGGGCCTATTCCATGACTACCCCAAGCCCACCTTCCATAGGCTAGGGGATGGCGACTAGCACTAAAAAGTAATATCCCTAAAACGAGAAGGCATTGCCTTTAAACCTATACTAACACACAACTAGAAGAAACCATGAAGTATACTGCTATAGTAAAAAGTGTACTGAAAGAAAAGGGGTCTGGAATACAAGCCCACCTGAAAAGTACAATTACAACTGAAAATAAAAAAATAGCTCTTGGATAATCCATTGAGGATCCAACCTGAAGGGTAGGAACAGATAACGATCAGTAGTATCTATAACATGTCATGTCAAATGGTCCACCTCTAAGCATCATCTTGTCCAGGCTCCCTAATCCTCTATCCATGCTTTCTGTCGTCTGCACAAGACACAACAAGGTGTGAGAATAGCCCATTTAAGAATGATTATAACAATACTCAAAAGGGACCAAAAGACACCCAAAGGTCTCCCAGAGTTCCACAAAGGAAAAACTACAAAGAAATACCTCAATCACAAAGTACGAAGCAGTCATCAACTCTACTTAGGTATATGACAATAAATATACCTATGTTAACAAAAGATACACATCCCATCCATGAGGAAACTTAAGGCTCCATATTTGAAGCCATTATCACAACTGATCCACGAAGAAATAATACCACAAATGTAACACCATGTGGTAACACAACATCACTAATAGTACCACAAAAGAAACATCACAGAGGTAACACCATGATGATAAAAGTACCACAGAGGAAACACCATGGAGATAAAAGTACCAAAAAGGAATAAACATGAAGGTAACACCATGAAGGTAAAAGCCACATCTCACAGAAGGTATATAAGTAAATAATATATGTACAAATGATTAGTTGAAAGCCTAGATCATCATATTCTGTCGAGAGACACTATTGTGGACTATCCATATTCTGACCCACACATGATTGATAGGTAATAACCCCCATTGACCCACACAGGATCTTACCCACAACTGATCGGTATGCACTAACCCATACAAGATCGCTGAGTGCTGAATCACATAAGATCGGTCCCATATATGATCGGTGATGACCCAAACATGATCGCTCGATACTAACCTCCATATGATATATCTTCAACCTCCACCTCACTGCCAGTCAATGGATTCCTACTCATAGAACATTTGAGAGAACAACTCTTCAATCAATTTATTATACACCAACCTCCAAAAAGTTCCACAAAGAAGTATCCAAAAGGACTGCCTTGTTGTAAGGGTTCTAATGTGACAGACGACGCGTCAATCGGACGCCCGGTCTGTGACTTATAAGAATTTTAGTTTCAAGGCCCCAGTTGGATTTGAGTTCAATCCAACCAAGCCATACTCCAACATTGTACAAACGCATGTGGATTATACAGAATGGACTATCTTGCTCCAAGGGTTCCAGCGGCAAGACAGTTCGTCAAACGGATGCCTGAATTTCATGTTACAGTCCTTTAGGTGAAATTGGGCATGGTTGGGTCCGGGTCCAGCCTGACCCGGTTGGACTGACCTAGCCCGACCCATCCAGGGCTGACCCAAACCAGTTCGGGTCGACCCTACCTAGTTCGGGTCTGAATCGGCTGGGTAGGGTGGCATCGGGATGGCCTACTGGGCCACAGACCGGCCCAACCCGCTTGGGCAGCGTGGCCCACTAGGCTGGCACGACCCGACCCTTAGAGGGGCATGGACCGTTGGGCTCGTGCGGCCCGAAACACGAATGGCATAGCTCGCTGGATTCTTTCAGACCATCCCGTGAAGGGAACAACCAGATAGACTTGCGCAGAATGACCCACAGAGGGGCATGACATGCTGGAGGTGTGGCCCACTAGGGTTGACGTGGCTCGACCCTTGGAGGGGTGCAACCTACTAGAGGCGCGACCTGCTAGGGATCGCGCTAGCAGAAATAGGGTGGGGTGGAGTGGGGTGGGGGTTACCAGTCCCCCCCTTTACACCCAAAGAGCTAAGACGTTTGGGTAATGGAGAAGAAGCACCACATGGAACTGCCCGGTCGCTGCAGGACCTGTAGGGGCAGGTCCCTCCTCCTCTGCTGCGGCTTTGAGCCATGACCATTTCTAGCGGCGCATGACAGTGCACTTCTCCGCCTCTATATGCGGACAATAATTTCCAACCACCGCTGTCACCCACCATGGCTATGGTCGCAACCTTCTTTATTAGCGGTGCGTAACTGCGCACCCCCATCTTCTCCACGGGCGACCGTTGCCGGCCACCACTGTCAACTGACATTCCTAGTTTCATCCAACCCAAATTAAATGCTCGCGAAGAATGCACCAAATTCCAACCAAAGGGGGAGGGTCCGAGTTTTTTTTTTCATTTGGAACGCACCCTTCATGTTATCTTGATAGTAAGAGGGTAGAATAATCAACATTTATTTTAAAGCTATACCGAATAAAAACCCTACGTCAAGATCATTGGAGAACACTCGTGATTGAGGAAGAGTATGTGTTCGTTGTCCCCGCAACAAGCCGCCAACGATGCCGCTCAATCATCATTCTTCAGTTCGTAATATGGTGTCACTCATCACCACTCATTAGAACGGGTCTCGTCCTCCATGTAGTTTGTGTCATGGCACTTTATCAGAACTTTGTCGGTTGGTAAAGTCATGCCAATACCCCTCCCCATGCTCCATATAAATAGGAGAGGGGAGGGTGAGTACCACTCGTGGAATTAATGGGGGTTCATTTAATAGAAACCTTACTAATTCTAATGGTGCTATTAGAAAAGATTTTAGGAGTCAATCCATTTAATGGATTGACACGTCATTGGTCTTTCCACTACCGCTAGTCCATTGGAGGAATAGAAATGAGATAAAAAAAATAACTATTTTTTTATTATTCTTTTAAAAGTACAAAATGTGACTTTTTGTCCTGATCTTCTACGATCAAAGTGATGCCTTCTTTAAGAGAATCTCGGTGTTACGGATTCAATGGTGCCCTCATATTTTTAATCTGATCACCGGTTCAAATGATATAAAATTCTGCCTGCATGTTTACTAAACACACCTAAAAAAATTCAGAAATTCATTCCGGGCACACCGGTCCTCGGAATCACGTGCTGTCAATTTTCGCAGACTTGTAATAATTACATATACTTAAAAAAACATTACATAGAAATTATGGGTATTTATAGGTAACTTTTGTATTTACCTTTATATAGCATGGATTGTTATAGGTGAGCAATGAATTGCCTTTATGCAACTCGGATGTGTAAAGGTAATCAATGTATTATGTTTATATAGAGGGGTTGGGTAAACATAAGTGCTAATATACCACTACAAAGGTACCCTATGTAAAGGTAAACTTTTTTACCTCTATGTAGTCACCCCTACCGCTTAAGGGTAAAAAAACATTAAAAATATATATTTTATTAAGTATTCATATAATTGAAAAAATGTTTTTAATTTATAATAAAAGTTATTTTGAGAATATTTATTAATTAATAATGGGATAATTAATTAATTAATTATGAATAGTTTATAATTAATTAAAAAAATTATATCGAATTTAATATTAAATATTTTATAATTATTAAATGTAAATATTTGAAATATATTTTAAATAAATAAATTGGCATTTATTATGATCAATAAATGAATGTTTTTATTTATAAATCATAGGAGTATTTTAAAAAGTGCTTATAATTTAAAAAATAAGTCTAAAATATAAAATGTTTATATTTAAAATTATTAATTGTTTATAATAAATTATTTAAAAAATTTCAAATTATAGAAGCATTATTTGGGGATTTTTTTAATCACATTAAATATTTAACATTGGTTTAACTGAAATATGAAGTATGTGATATTTAGATTATGAAATTTTTTTATATAATATTAATTGGATTATAAATTTTTTTACAATTCATAAAATATAATATATTTAATATATAATTATATGTAATGAATTATATTAAAGCGTTAATATAGGAATGAATATAATATTTTGATGTTAAAAATTATTTAATTTCTATAATGACAAGTATACTTTTTATTTTTTATAATTTTATTTTATTTATGATTTATACGGTATTAGTTATCTCATGTTTAAAAATATGTATAATCGATTTGGTTTAAAAGTTATTCCATACACTTTTCATTTATATTAAATGTTTATATTATGAATATTTATGCCTTAGTTTATGATATTATACTATTTTTTATAGATCTCTATACATTAATATATGTAGTTATATTCTAGGTATGACAATGAATTTAGTTTTCCAATTATCATAACCTAGATTTATAATTTGAGTTATGAACATGAATTTAGATGTTTATTATAGTTAGTTCACATTAAGATTTATATTTATGATGAATTACATTCTCCCTTGTGTAAAGTCACTCTGAGAAGGGGGAATTGGGGCTAGACCACCTACCGGTCTGGAGGCCTATGCCTAGTCTAGAAAGATGAATTGGGATGACTATATGTTACTCCAAGATTACTAATGTGAAGATTTATAATCTTTTATAACACTATAAATTTACATGAAATGTTCATGTACCTTATGAATATGATGTGTCTGGATATTTATGAATATTTTTGGATCCAATATTTTGGTGAACAATACAAAGTTATGAGTTCTGTAAAGGGTTACAAATCAATATAAACATTTTGATTTAATCGATGGAATAGGATTGAAAAAAAATCTTTAGAAAAACACATACCTAAATATAATAACATGAGATGATATAGTGAAACTAAATCATTTCCACTTACTAAGTGCGGGATTCATTCAAAAGTTACACTTTTCAGGACCAAAATCAACCAATTTGGTAGTTTCATTCTATAGAAGGGTGACTATATATTATCTTGTGTAAGGAAATAAATTAATGGGTAACATTGTAAAATATTGGGGTTTTTTCATTCCATAGTAGGGTTCCCCTAGATTATCTTGTGTTAGCTATTTTTTTAGATTTTATTTGTGTTATACATAGCTGGGAATAACAGGGTTTTGGATACTAAAGGAGTAATTTTGAGTATTATCTATATGATGGATTGGGTTAAAATTTAGTTTCTAACCTATTTAAAGTCCATATAAGATATGATTTGGATGGTACCCTTCCAAAATAACTAAATGATAAGGTTCCCACAATAATTGGTTATTTTATAGTGAATTAGGTATGTTTTCTTACTAAAGGGTATGATGGATTTTGAAAATGGGTTATTATTTTATATGGAACCCATTTAGTATAATTTTTTATTTAATGGTTAATAAAACATGATAATCATATACTAATAGAATTTTTAGATTAATAACATCACCGTAATAAGACTAAAATTTGAGATTAATACTTTAAAGGATATGTTAAATGTACATAACTCATATGATTTCTAGCTTAAGAAACGTTCTTATGGAAAATCCTATGTAATATAACCATAAATTCTTAAGTATAAAACTATTTAAATTTCTCAAAATTAAATCTAAATTCATATGTAGGAATAAAATGATTAACTTATGTTTTCAATGGTTATTATAGGAACGAATATCTATGGAATTTTAGATTCATATACTCTATATGATTGGGAATTCCAAAAGATTGTTAATATAATTGAATGTGTTAATGATTTGGGGAGACTAAGTGATTCATTAATGATTCTTATAATTGATATATAATATAAAATATATATTTTAAATTATTTTTAAATATAAAAGAGATCACAAGATAGAAAATAATTGAAGTTTGAAGCATTTTTTCATTCAAGTAATAAAGCAAGGGAGATGTTTTATTGACAGAATTGATTATTCCTGCTTGAACATACTTGTCATATGATGTTTATTTTATCTCATTTTTCCTGTAAGAAAATGTTTCAATCAATTATTGTTTAATAAAATGAGATGGGTGTTTTTAATGCACATAATTTAGGTTTCCTTAATTCAATAACATGGTTTAAGGGATACTAAAAAATCGATTATTTTTTGTAAGGAAAATCATCCTATTATCATTTATAGAAATGTTATCAGAATATGATTGAATTCAAGAAAATATTATATGATATTCTCATAATTTGGAGAATAAGTGAAATGGAAATATGATGTTGAGGAACTAATACTGTATAGACAGTGAAAGTAGGAAAAAGTTAAAAATATGAAAAATTAGTTAAATAGTTTAAAAAATATTCTTTAATAATCAAATCAAGGTAATTGAAATAGAAGATTTTTAGGAAGGAGTAATAATTCTACATGATGGTTTTTTACGATACCTGAATGAGTTTTTGGAAAGATCAATGGAATTTCTATGTTAGTTATAGGTGTTATAGAAATAAATTCTTTAATTTTGAAGGGTATGTGATACCAATTATATATTTTATAATATTTGTAAATATAAATGGGTTAAAAATCATGGGAATAATTGATATAGAATGTATCATTCAATCCAATGATATAGTAATGTGTTTCTATAATAAATATTTTATTTTAAAAAATTAATCAAGATCTGAGGCATCTATCTAAAGGATGTGTATCTTAATCTCAATTCCAATATTTTCTAATTGAAGTGGTTCAATAGAATATAATTTTTTTGAGGAAAATTCAGATAATTGATCGGACACATGGTTTAAAAATAAAAAAATTCTATAACATACATGAATATATGAGAAGGGTAAAAGTGTTTATCCAGTTATTTTTCAAAACATAAAGGAATATGATTAAAACATCTATTAGTAGAATATTTTAAACAATTATATTTTTTTTGAATAAACATTCTTCAAACACATAGAAAACCATTTATTATATGAAACCAATAGTTTATTTATTAAATATTATATCTATGAGGAAATAAATATTATTTCCCAAACATAAACTAGTTTTTGTATCATAGTAAGATATTATAGAAAGATTATTGTAACTAAGAGATTAGTGGGAGAAAGTTTTAACTTAATGAAGTTAAAAGTTAATAAATAAAATATTATTTAAATTTAAAGTTAATGTGATCACCAATAAATATTCTAAAGTGTTTAAGAATTTTTTGGTAATGAAAAATGTAAAGTGTTACATTTACTTATCATTTAGAAAGTGAATATTACTATTTAAAAAACGAGTATACATGTTAATAATAATGTGTTTATCACTTAATATCCTTAATGAGTTTTAGGATATGTGATGATAAATATAAATTGTAATAGTTACAATTAGTTACCATGAGAAAGTGAATATTACGATTTCTATAAATATTATGCCAATCTACACTAAAAAGTTATTTAATCATTATATACTAAAATATTTTCAGATATGGAGTTAAATAGAATTTAGAGTAATTATATTAGTTACCATAAAAATTTAAACATTACTTTATCCTAAAATGGTTTGGGATATCCTGGTAAAGTAATAATGTAAATTGCTACAACATCTAAAAACATTCATAGAAAGGGTTTAATGGAACGAGATCTAAAGACAATGATGACACACTTAGATTATGTTCTAAATAGACAACATAAGTTGACATAATAACGTTTTATGTCATAAAGTTAATAAGTTTGAATATGTACAAAGAGTTGAATAGTTAGGAATCTGATTCTTCAATCTCACCATTATTAAAAATGTCTTAGTTAATAGATATTTCTAACTAATGAGTTAATGGGAGGTTTTTATTAAATAGAAAAATTGAGATGTGGAAGGATTTATATATGATGTAATTAATTAGTAAAACCCATGAAAGTATAGAATTCATAAGGATAATATGTTTTTTCAATATATGATATGGTAGAAACCCAATGCTAATTTTGATATTATTACTTAAAAAATAATGTTAATTATATGAATTAATTATTTTAAAAGTAGTACAAATTAACTTTAAATTAAGTGCACAAAGAACGATTAAACCACCATTTAAAAAAATATTTTTTTCCAGAGCACATTTCTTTTAATTTTAAATGATGATTTTTTATTTCTAATAAATACATAAAAAATAACATGTGTAAAATATATATTTTTCCCAATTTAGTTAGTTATATCCATACCCTATAATTTAATATCTATGATATAATTGTCATGTGTAAATAATAATATTTTAATAGATTATTTGGATTTGTTCAATCATGTTGTTGCATGCATTGCACGATACAAAAGAGATTTAATTTATTTAAAAATAAATATATCACAAATTATTGGGGTGTTATATTCTCTTAAAGCTTGGTGTTTCATGTCATATACGCTATAAAACATGATGTTCCACTTTTAAAATATTAGGGTGTTACATTCTACCACCTTAAGTAAATTGAGTCCTCACAATTTATTCTTGATTTTTTAATCAGGTGTTTGAAATTTGAAAATACCTTTATTGAAAACCAACACCATGAAAAGATTTAATAAAAAATCCTCTTGATAATAGATAAAGGGATGGAAAAAGTTATTCTAAATTAAATATACTAGGATTCTAAATAAGATAATATATGTAGAAAGTGAAAACATAGATATATAAGAGAATAGTAACACCAAAATACATGTGGAGAGTGATAGAGAAAATGGTTCAGAGGCAGTTAATGACCATAAATACATAAAATTGATGTGTGAAAATGGTTACTTATATCCTAAAAAATGATTATAATAGGATAAATTTTAATTTCAATATCGTTTTCCTAGTTTTGAGTAATTATTTCACTCACTAAATATATATGGAAATATAAATACTTGATATATTTTTATTTCATAGGCACAATTTCATCCTTTGGTTGTGCATTGATCAATTTCCACTAAATATATTACTTTAATAAATGAATATCCAAAAATGATTTTAGGCCTAGAATGATTAAATTAACTTTTAAAAGATTGTAAAATACATAAAATAGTAACAAGATATTCCTCTTATATTTATTAAAACCAAAATGGTTAGAAAATGATTTATAATTAACACCCAATGATCTACTAAATACCTTCCATAAATAGTTGACCATAAGGATTATCCAAAATATGTATGACCAAATATAAAAATTAGTTCATCAAATCGACATTATATTACCTAGAAAATATAATGTTTATATTCATGTAACATTCTAAATATGTTAATTCCATGATCACCAAAAAACTAGAATGAAAAAATTAACTATTTCAAAAAAAATCTCAAGTTTTTAAATATACTCCATTTATTCAAACATGTAGTAAACTCTAAAAAAATTAACAATAAAATTAGTAACCAATTAAATTTTCACCAATAATATCTTATAAGAATATAATTTCTAGTATTATATCAATGTATATGATATATTAAGGGTAATATTCCCTTAATCATGTGTTTTAAAAAATGTTCAACTTTCCACTGAATCACATTTCTTGGTACCATTCGACACGTGCTTTCAAATACATTGAAAAATAGTACTATAGTATAATAATCATACATATCAGGATTCTTATAATGAAAATATCATAAAAAAAAAATTACAACATATTTATAGGATCCAAATACACCAGAACATTTATCATTCTTCTTTAATTTTATCAATATAATAAGCCCGAACTTGATCATATAGCTTCTTCTGAGGTATATTCCATTTATTCCTGGGGAATTCATTTGCATTGTTCACCATAACTATATAATGAATGTATTTCACATTGTAAATTTCTTTCATTCCCTTAAAATCCTGACCATGGTGGAAATTATCTCCACACTTGTAGAAAACTCCCATTCCCTTCAATAAAGTACAAGGGTGTTTTTCCCAATTATCACATGTGGAAAAATCCTTAATTATCTTAATCCATCTATCTTTTTATTTGTTTTTTATATTATTCTATTTATTCTCTTCGAATATACAAGATTCATAGAATTATATCCCTATATTGATTGCATATAAATATAATTCATCATATGAATAATAATTTTGAGGGACTACTACCCTGTGGAGAATTAGATTAATAACTTGAGAGAAAGGGTCATTCTTAAACCCCATGTTGTATATGTAATTATTTTTATACATAGATAACCTTGTAAAATTAGCATCATAATCCAAAAAAAACTTTTTAATTTTTTTTTATGTTAATGAACTTTGTCTTTATTTCTGTTTGTTTCTCATGGGGGAAATATTTGATGAAGAATGTATCCTAAAAATATTTCCATTACATTAGATCTATTTACTCTTCCTCTTTAGTTTTCTAGATCAATAACCAATATTGACCAGCATCACCTTTAATACCATAAAATGAAAGTGAAATCTTTTCCCTTTCACCACATCCTAATTCCATAAAGATCTTTTATAGAGACTTAATCCATTTTTTCTACCATTGGATTATTAGTCTCCCAAAATTATGGTGTATTATATTGCATAAAGTTATCCAACATAAGATAATATCACTATAGAATAGTTTTCTCAATTTAAGAAAGGTTATTTTTCATAGCATGAATAATATGGTCTAATATAGCCATAATATTCTTAGTTTCGATACCACCTGTATTGAATTCCTCTATAGGTAAATCTATACATTGGCCACGATTATTGATACCCTTATTCCTTCCAAGTTTTATTTCTAAATAATCAAATATACTCAATTATCTCATAAAATAAATATTTTTAAGTAATAATATATAATATTAAAAATAGTGTAACACTTAATATATATTAAAAAAAATTATACATAATAAACATTGTTTTCTTGAGATATCTTTATTTTTTAATCCTTTATAATGTATTTTAAGTAAAATGTGATTTATCCAAGGTTTACCTATTAAGAGTTTCAACCCTGATGACTATTAAGGCCCTTTTTCATACAGCAGGTGATGACTAGGTCAATCCCAATATTCCATTATTTGAGTTATTACCCCTTGGTAACTCTATTCCAGAACCATGTTCACTTATAGTATCCATAAATATATGTATATATAAGAAAAAACACACAATCTATTCCATAACAAAACTTAAGATTTTCTGGTATGATTATCCTCAAATATTATTATAGGATTATGTTTTATAATCCATATTTTTATAAGTCTCATTCCCAATATTTCTACTAAACTTCATTTGATACCAACTGTAATGACCTCGACTACAATAGCCCAAATATGGTGCCTACTTTATTACATTGACATAGATATAAAGGGTCAAATATTAAAGGAATGAACATTTGATCAGTTTTAGAGAACTGTATATATACATGACACCCATTTTACATTGTTAATATAAAACAAAACATAATACATAAAAAAATAAAATGAATTTCATCCTAAAAAAAACATTCTAAGAATTCATCTTCATATCCTCATAAAAGGAAGCATCATAAGGGTGGGCATAATTTCTCAGTAATGGTTATGTACATTAGATTCTATCATGAATCAATTATCATAAAAATATCTCAAGGTAAATAAATGAACACCCATTTCATTTAAATAGACTGACTTTCTTGATTATACAATGAATAATTAATATGGTAAGGTAAATAACAAAAAACACATTCCATTTAAATAATAACTGAGAATGAAATGTATCTAGAGATATTATAATTGTGAAAAATATAATGGATAATAATAACTAAATTCTAAAATGTGCAAATTCTTAATTATTGGATTTTATGTCTCAGGCACCATATACCTCTACCATCAAGACCTTTCATAATATGTTTTAAAACAAATAGGTAAAAACTAATCTAGTTTGGAAAAATGATTTAAAACTATAGAGTACAAACTCATATGGTTTGACCCACTAATGTGTCTCATGATACATGTTGATGCATCAAAGGTTTATCTATAACATGACCCAAAACATGTCTACATTTTCAAAATATTCCTCATATATTGAATGACCAATTTAATATCTGAACAAAATGTCTAGCCATTAAATATCCATATTGAGGAAAGAAAATTGGATATCAATATTTCCCTAATTAATCAAATAACTCTAAAATTAAAACACCATATATAAAATGTGATATAGTTTAAAAAGTAAGTATATCCATGATAAATAATTTGGATATTTAGGGGTAATTTGAGGTCTAATGATCACAAGAAAGTGGATATTTCAAGGGAATGTTTTTGGATATAAAAATTAATCAAGAATATCAATTTCAAAACATCCCTTACCCAAAATGATCATAAACCACCCAGAGAAAAAATAAATAAAAAATATATACAACATATAACCACTTCAATAAGAATAATGTGTTTTATGTTGATGATTAGAAATAAAAAGACAATTAAATACATTTTTGAAGAAAATATCCTTTTCATTTTGAAAATGACATTTTAAAACTAAAATTTCTGATTTTTCTTTTTGAAAATAATATTATTTTAAAATAAAATTTTAAAAACATAAAATAATATTTAAAACATATGTGTGATAATTATGGATATAGATTTCGTTCATGTGGTACATGTTAAAACAAATATTCTTCCACTTTTTCAATAAAATCGATACATTTATTTTTTTCACAAGGACATAAATATTCCTTTAATTTTTTTAAAAAAAATTAAAATGGATAAGAAAACATTAATATTTTTTTTGAAAATATTAACATTAATTTTTAAATCATTTTTACAAAACTTGGTTTTGGAAGAAAACAGAAGATAGAAAAAAGTTGGATTTTCTTAAATATATTTTCTCAATGATTTTAATAACCAATGTGTGATAAAATGGTACTAATAATATAAAATATCATGACTAAATATATGAGGATAAAATTAAATGGGTTTATTATACAGTGATAAAATACTAAACAATCTCAATTATAATGAGATTGTGAAATAAATCTTTACAATGATCATAACGTTGAAGTGAGGATTAATTAATGATTTTATTATATTTATCTTGTGTAAATACACATAAAAAAGTTTAAACAAAACATAATATAGTCAAATGTATTTATAAATATAATATTATAATGTCAAATTCAAAAAATAAGTAATATAACCCAATTAAAAGTAATTAAGTTAATAAATTCTTTACAACTTGGTAAATTTTATGTCAAACCCCTTTGGATGGAATAATTCAAATTCAATATTAAAATAAAATGAATTATTAATTAATCATGATATTACATGTAAAAGTCGAATTATATACACCATATAAAATAAATTAGGTGCATAACATTAAAATATGCCTCAAAAAAGGGAAATTGACATCGAGTCCTTTACCTAATGATTTTTTTGGTTGAATCTGATTAAACTTCCTGTCCGGTGGCTTTATCCATATTATTAAATTATACCATAACCATAACTATATTTATAATATCATATATGATCCTTTTATAACATCTTATCACCCATTAATTAATAACATTTCATTATTTTTTTGCTTTAGGTATTAATTTGCCTAATTTTATCAATCATGATTAATTACTATGAATATTACATTGATAAATCATATCCATAATAATAATAATAATAATAATACAATAATTATTATATTTATGCATAATATATATTATTAATATCAATCATGAATGTTGGTTTTGAGAAATGAAGTATGTTATGATCAGGGAGATGGTAATCCATAGGTAAGAATGAGTGACAATCTCATTTTTCAGTGATCAATATAGAATAGAGGTAATTAATATTTTATCTTTCTAGAATGATCATAATATCATAAATAATTTTTTTTAAATATAAATATAAATATAAATATATATCTTTCGTCTCTGTGGTGTGGTGGTGAAAAGAGAGTAACATCACTTCATGGTGGCGATAGTCCACAAGTAAGTGACTGATGATATCATATTTTTGTGAGTAAAAATATAAGAAAAAATGATATTTTTTGTGAATTATATCGAACAATGATTGAAACCATGAAGCATTTCTAAACTGGAAATGTAAGACTAATCATAGATGAATTACTTCATTGACCAAGCGAGTTTTGAATTTTCTTATGACGATGGAAACAACAAATTTAAATACAAATATAGGAGAAATAAAAGAATTAGAGAACACAAATTATAGAAAAAACCCTTATAATTTCATTAACATATCAAAACTTTTACAATGTACATGAGATCTGATCTAATGGTGAGAATTTGGAATGTTTCCCATTAAGAGGTAAATTAACTGGGAATTGAAGAGTATTTAATATTTTCATAATTATGACATCCACTAATATTGTTTAATAAAACATTACCTTGGATGTAATAATTTCATGGAACTTATATAATATTCACTTTAAAAAACCCTGTGGAAAAATGTGATTCCCAAGTAATTCAATTCCATGTTATGCTACCTTATTAAAAACCTTATTAGGAAAACGCAATTGGAAAACCTAATGAAAATAAAAAGAGTGCATCATTCCTAGATCCACCTAATTATATAATTTAATTATGTCTCCATGAAATCAATTAATATTATTAATTAATTATTTTTTCGAGAAATGGGAGGAAGACCATAGGTAACATTGAATGGTCTCCATAAAAATTACAAATCACAGGGAAGACCATCAGTTTATATTAGTTATAAATATACACAATTATTTATAATATTTCCTTAGATATATGTCATATTGTATGATTTTTTAATTAAAATCCTAATCAAGGATAAACCAGTCAAGGGATACCCCCTTGATTAGGGAAAAAGAGAACAATAACCTCAAGTACCTAGAGTGTTGCCTCATTAAAAAACCTTATTAAGAAACCCCAGTGGAAAAAATAAAATTGAGGTAAAAATAGTAAAATAGCTACATCCCCATTCATAATTATCATCATTTAACTCATATAATTTCCACGATCAATTTATAATGAAAGAATTCAATTTTCATTTTTTTGGTATAATAATAATTTATACCATTTAGACTTCAATGTATAGTTAAGAACATTACCTTGCATCATAATACAATTTATTTTTATTTTCATGGTATATATACACATGTACCTGTATATCCTTCATGGATAAATAAAATTTTCATTTATATTTAATCTTTTTAGGATACATATGTTCTTAATCAACCCTTTATTTATAAAATATATCACCCCTATAAACAAGTGATTTAATTATTCATTAATAGTAAAACCATTCCAAAAATATAATATTTTATCTTTATAAAGATTAATTCAAAATACAAGGAAATTCCATATGTTTTCATGATCATCTAAGTCATAGATTTTATAAAACTCTTCAAGATTAAGAAGTTTTTCAACACATCGTAATAATCTGATGAATAAAATCGTTCATACAAACCATGGGTTGATAAATTCAATTTATCTTCATCCTTAACTTAATATGGATACATGAAATAAATATTTTTCAGTTCAACCCATAATTTATCATATTATGTGAAACTTTCAAAAAATTTAATACTCTTCAAGAATTCTAAAATCTTTTATGATTAATATTTAAATATCCAAATATGCATGGAATAATATTTCTTATAACAGGATCATCAATATTTTATAGTCTTGGTAGTTTGGATAATTAATCCATAACTTTATATTTTTAACATTTCATAAGTTCCTTTAATATTTCTGACAAATTATTATGATGTCAACATCTGTCAAAATCCATTTTCATTAATGAGTTTTAAATGAATTCGTGGAAAATATATCATCACCAACATTTGATTGAGATCTCATATTTTTTGGGTTACAAGTGTCACTTCAAGGAAAATATATAAAAATATATAATGTTTTCAATATATTCATTTTATTCTTCTAATAAAAAAACACTTATTACATTTTAGTCATGATGAATAATGATTTTATACAATCAGTTCAACCACACTTCGGGTGTGTATTATCAGAAAATTGATTCCCAACACTTTACATTTTTTAAGTGTTGTGAGAATTTTATCAATGGTTTTCAATGACCATTTTGTAATATAAAACCAGTAGTAGAAAATAACACTTGTGATCATTTAGTGGATTCATCTTTCATATGGATGGATCACAAGGTAGGTGGGAACGCCCATCTATACATCTTCATAAATATATGAGAAATTTATGTCTATAATAGCTTCTAATAATATAAATAATTTACCTCAAAAATGGATGCCTCAGGGTAAATTATTACACAGGGGAATTTATAATGACTCAATGATAATGAATTTATTAATAATTTAGTACACATGCATCGATTAAATAAATTCATCATTCTCCCCCTAACGGATGCCTACTTTGTTTTCAACAAACTCAAGATTAGGAATACACAAATCAATATCAATCATTATAATTGATCATGGATGGTCTAAATCATAATGTCATATATTAAAAGTTATAAGACAATTAAACTTTCAGTTCATCATAATTGATTTGATTGTACAGAACAAATTATTTATAATCACATTTTATGAATGATTGTTATATATCGAGGTACCTTTTTTATCCAGTGTCACCATATGATATTCATTTTCAAGAATACAATTCATATATCTCATTGAGACTTCAAATATAACAAAGCATTAAGGCTTTTTACTACTAGGTAGGATTATATTCTCTATTCTCAAGTCGTTAATAAATTTTATCTACTGATAAGTATACTTAAACAAGCATATACTAGCTCATATTTTATTTATTTTTAATTATTTAATTAAAATAATATATATAAATATTTTACTTCACGAAAAATGTATATAATATCTCTAGGATCTTTCAATATGAAAACTTATATTTTCAGTATAATTTCAACTTTTGGTGGTTAATTAATTCATAATAAAATCAAATGGGTTAGGCTTATCATAAAACAAATTATTTTATATTTTAGAACTTCTGACCAAAATATTTTAAAACTTCAGATGCAAATATTATTTTCAGTACATCTACATGGGATAGAAGACCCCACATCTTTTGATTTTGGTGAATATTGTAGAGATAACCAATGTGTAATAATCTTTTTGATACACAGTACACACCTCACCGCAATCCAAAATTATAATTGACAAACAACATTAAATTAATCAAATGAAGGATAATTCATTTGATAAAAAATCATCAACTCATAAAATATTTGTGATAGGAAAAACTATATCAAAATTTTCATGATTAATTTAATTCATTTTAAGGAATGAGATATATTAATTAATAAAAATTTTACATCAGGGAATGAATTTATTCATCATATTTCATGATTCATGTTTGATAATTTATAATTTATAAATATTGGTCATCTTGCAGAAAATATAAATTTTATTTATTATGATGATCATTGTTTTAACCACGTCAGGTCGTACAATATTTTTCATAATATATATTGGATTATCAAATATATGTAATTTAATCATTTAATTTATGAAATATATTAATAACTGCATCCAGTTTAGGGGATAAATTAATTACATGAAATGATATTGATAATCAATAGAAATATGATAAATAATTATTTTCCCTTGATATTTTTACTGCAAGAAAAATAATTTATAAATTAAGACATTATTCAGTATAATGTAAAAAAATTATTTTCATACCATCCTTCAGGGTTGAATTATTTTATAAATATTAATAAAATACATTGTGGTATAAAAATATTTATTTTCATCAAACTACTTCTAGTGGTTAAATTATTATTATTTATTATGGACAAATATATCACAACGATCATTCGCAAAAAAATAATATTCTCTTCAAAAATGATTTAAAATAATATCATGTGTATTTGCATTCAATTTTGGGAATAAAATAAATCATTTTTAATAAATATTATCATTCACTCTATGTGATAGAATAAAATTATATGATTCAATTTTGTAGTGTCTTCAAGAGAATATACTGAATATTCAATTCAAAACATTCATTAGTTACATCTACTTTAGGGTTTGGATCATATAAAATATATTTAAGATTATTCTTAATGAACATTTAATTTATCTCAATCATTTTATAAGAAATATAATGAAATAGAAAAGAAATAAAACTATAAGATATTTAAAAACATTTAAAATAACTATCATCTCTATTATGAGACTTTATACATCAAAATCGAACTTGACACCTTTAGAGTGCACAAAGAAATAACTGATTAAATTTTTTGGTTCATTTCCTGATTTGATAACTTTCTATCGACATATTGAAGGTACATGTTCATTAATAAATAGAATACATCTTCTTGATGTATGATAAGTACACGATGTTCATTATTAAAGAACCTCTTGTAGTGTCACTTTTTCATTTAATGAATGATGTTTGTCTCAACATCGACCAAATTAGTTATTAATAAAACATATTCTCTATAAGGACCCGACCTTAAACATTAAATAATATTGAATTAAATGAATAATTCACATTGAGGATATTTTCAGGTTTAGAGTTTTAGAGAATTAGGAAATAACTATTACATCTCAAAACTTTACAAAGTATACACTTCTACATAGTTTCCTTTTTTTTACAAAACATGAACTCTTGAAAAAAGAGAGCCATGTCTAGTTCCATGTTTAAGATAACATAAATTTTCCTTGATCCAATCCTTGACCCTATTCCACATTATTTCCTATTAAAAACATATCAAAAAAACTTGGGATGAGCATAAAAATCTCAGTAAGGGTTACACAAAGAAGAAAAGATGTTTGTTTTTTAAAACAACATGTAAACCATGAATACTTTATCAACGTAATACTTTTCACCTTTATGAAGTAGTGAATACTCTCCACTTAATAAAAGATCATTAATTAACGTTTTGTTACCAAAATATTACCATGAAACCCATATAAAGAACATATAACATATAAAGGTAACTTCGGACATAATCATTCTTAAATAGAATAACCATACAGTTGACTTCCACACATATCACTTAATGGAATAGCCATACGGCCGACTTCCATACCCAATGCATTGGAGGTTATAACGTAACCACCCATCCTGGTATTCAAGGCACCACCTGTCATATGGTTTATCACGTAACCACCCGTCAAATGTCCAAGTACCATTATAAAATCATAAGACATAAAACAAATATAATGGAAATAAAACATTTCCACATTTTGATCACAATATCTCACATAAATATAATGACATAACAAACCCATTATAAATACCATTTTTAGTACCAAAATACATAAATGATTATATGGTATTTATTTCATTTTAAAAACATTACAACTTATTGAGGAAGCCAAAGACCAAATAATACTCGCGGTGGCGGAAAGGTCGTTGTCACCGCGTACGTTAAAAAGAAACATATTTTTTGTCATTTAGTAAAACTCTTCATAGAGAAATATTCCTTTTGTATAAAATTAAATTTCAAATGGGTTTATAAACCATATAAATGAAAGTCTTGTATTAGAACAAATTATGCCTCAATGAAAGGAGATTGAGACGAAGTCCCTTACCTCATGTCTGAAGTGACTCGATTGCTCTTTAATCTCCTTAATAATAAACTAAAGTTAATTAATACATGCTTAAGAACCTTTTCCAAGTTTATTATTCCTCTTATATAACTTATTTCCATGCTATAAACATTAAGTAATCATTTAAGTTAATAATGCTCGTTTTGTCGATATTTGGTACTTAAGTCAAAAATGGAATTCTTACAATTACATGTTGTTCACATGGTCAAAGGTTCATTATATCCATAATGATATTCATGATTTGGATATCATATATATCATATATATCCACCATATAATTGTATTTCTAATAGTACAGAACATTTAGAGGTAATAAATGAAATGCACCGTTCATGGAGACGGTAAGTCGTACGTACGCATGAACGCTACTTTCATTTCTATTTCATATTTAATGGAGTGAAATCATAATGATATAAAGGTATATTATAATTCTAGTGTAATATCATATATAATATAATTAAATCCATCCTTTATACGTCCCATATATGGCATTAACGAATCAAATGACTTTTACGGGGCGGTAGTCCACACTTCCTAAAATGAAATTATCGTGTTTACCCATAATGGAAACCATAAAGGTATGCTATAAATGAAAAAATACAGAATCTTAAGGAAACTATAAACATAATATATATCATATATTAATATAATGACATCTTAATGGCCACCATGAATGGTGTTAAAAGAATATTGAACAATAATCGTTTCTTGAGGCACAAAGTCACCAACCACAAAAATAGTATGTTCTTTAACCATTAGATGGAGGTGTGTGTAAGTTTAGCTTGAATACTTATCATAACAACATCCTGGTATATTGAAGATACTGGTGTTGTTACAAAAGAAATAAATAAAAAGAGTTTAGGGGGTTGGAGAAGCAAAATAAAACAAAAGAACACAAGTGAAGACATTACCTTTAAATCGGGTAACTTCTCATGGTTTGAACCAAACGAGTTTCTTGAAGATCTTTCTACAAAAGGTTTAGCTTATAGGATGAGGAGAGGGATGTGGAGAGATAAAATGATCCGAGATTGGTCGAGTGAAAGGCTTGAGAGGTGTGGGTAATGTGGTAGAGGTGGGGGACATTTATAAGAGGAGAGGAGGGGCACTCTTGGAATGTTATAAAATGTTACATTATTATATAACGAGTTTCGGTTTTTAAAGGTCCCAAAATTATAAATTTCAAGGATAAGGTGATAAGAGTTTGAAATCCACCCATCCAATAGGTATTTTACAAGTGAAGGTCTTATATTTTAAATTATCTTTTAATTTTATTTAAATTGTTAAATAATGAGGTAATCGCTGCATCATCATGGTGTTAAAAATAATTTAATTTATGTAATGTCTAAAATTATATAAAAACTACTATGATGTAGGAAATATGGTTAGCTTTCCAATTAATATTATAGTCAAAATTATGACTTGTATAACCCCATGTAAAAATTGTTTTAGTAAAACAATAAATGTTTGTGACATTTGTATTTTAACTTTAAATAAAAAGATATTAATGTCATTTTCTTAACCAAGTGGATCCATGGGGTCCCCAAGTTGACCCATGGATTATTTTTGTCAGCCATGACACATAAAATAAGGTTAGGACATGTTTCAAGGTAATTTAATATTATTAAAACATTATTTTTACCTTAAATTACAATAATTACCTCTAATCGTGATTAATAAACATAAAAGTTACTATTCACCAAAAAAATATTTTAATCCCATTGAACCAAATTTTACATTATAATGAAAACCATGCATGTAGGATTTTTTAAACTCAAATCACCGAAGTGGTAATGTTTCATTTAAATGAAAAATCAGTTTTTTAACTGCCACTTAGTGGTTTCACTATTCATCAAAAATTGAAGTTTTTCAGAAAGATACCAAAAATTCACCCTAAGATATATTTGATATTACGAATTCAAAAATGATGTATATTTTACAAAATTCAAAAGATTTAAGTTTCATTAATTAATTTAATAATTAATTCCCGCTGTCAAAACAAATAGTGTGTTTTTAAGAAACAATATATATCAAAAGACTGACACTAGTTTAAGTCCATTTTCAAAGTGAAATTAATTAAAATGAACACCATTGGATTAAATGGTAAAAATATATTCTAATTTCACTTTAAAACCAATTAAAAATATAATATAATCATATAAATAAATTATATTAAAAATAGGTTTTGAATTAAAATACAACATTTTTCACTATTCATTAAAAATGAACTTTATCGGAAAAATACAAAAAATTTACACAAAGTAAATTTTGATGTCCCAATTCTAAAGAAGAATTTTATTCGGTACAATAAAATTTATATAAGTGACCAAAACTATTTTAAAAGACGGTTCGCCATCAAAAGGTGATAAGTCGACCTTTTAGTGAATATTAGAGTATCTATGTCTAAAATTGAATTCTTTTCTTATTTTAATCCTTTATCTTTTATTGGATAAATGGATAAACTTTTAACAAACATATATAATAATATTTTAGTTATTTCTATTCATTCCCGCCAATACAACGGCTACGTATTAACTACCATTTGAAATAATATTATTATATTACTAGTGTGCAACGTAAGATTTCAAAGAAACTCTTTGTTGCGTATCAGGTACGCCATCGAACAAAGAAACCCCTTTAATGTAAAATTAATATTTAATTCACAAATATTAATAAATATTAAAATTCCTTATTCTTTATTTTCCTGGGATGTTACATCCATCCCCCCTTTTGGGAATTGCGTCCTCGCAATTTTATTCACTTATCAAAATAAGTGGGGGTATTTATCCCTCATAGAATTTTCAGATTCCCATATTTCCTCTTCACCAATATGGTTTTTCCACAAAACCTTTACATGGTGAATTACCTTATTTTGAAACACTTGCTCTCTTCGGTCAAGAATCTGGGATGGTTGTTCTTCATAAGAGAGATTCTCTTCCAACTGAACTACCTCTGGGCTCAAAACATGAGATGGGTCTGGCATATACTTTCTCAACATCGAAACATGAAAAAAATTGTGCACCTGGGACAAACTTGGAGGTAAAGCCACTCGGTAAGCAACTGATCCAACTCTCTCCAGAATTTCATATGGTCCAATTAACCTTGGACTCAGATTTACTTTCTTACCAAATCACATCACACTTTTCCATGGTAAAACTTTGAGAAAAACATGATCACCAACCTCAAAAGAGAGATCCTTCCTTCTATTGTCTGCATAACTTTTCTGTCTGCTCTGAGCTATTGTCATGTGTTTCTGAATCAGCTAAACTTTTTCTGCCATCTCTTCTACCAATTATGGTCCCATCAGCTTCCTTTCACCTACATCATCCCAAAAAGCTAGAGTTCGACACCATTTCCCATATAATGCCTCAAACAGAGCCATATGTATACTGGAATGAAAAATGTTATTATATGAAAATTCAACCAAAGAAAGATGTTGGTACCAACTTCCTTGATAATACAACGATCAAGAATGCAACATACCCTCCAAGGTCAGAATTTTTCATTCTGACAGCCCATCTGATTGAGGACGAAAAGCTGTACGAAAATTTAATTCAGTACCCAATGACTTCTGAAGGCCTTTCCAAAAGATAGAAGTGAACCTGGGATCATGATAAGATACAATGGATAGGGGAAATCCATGAAACATGACTATCTCATTAAGATAAAATCGATAAATTTGATCTAGAGAGAATGTATCTCGAATAGGAAGGAAATGAGCAGATTTAGTCAGTCAATCAATAATAACCCAGATTGCATTATTACCTTGAGATTTCTTCGGTAATCCCACATCAAATTCCATGGATATATTCTCCTATTTCCACTCTGGTACTGGTAAAGGATGGAGCATCCCTTTAGGTAACTTCTTCTCTACTTTAACTTGCTGACAAGTCAAACACTTCACAGTAAAATCAGCAATATCTATTTTCATTCCATCCCACCTATAATACTCCCGTAGATCTTTGTACATCTTAGTACTTCTAGGATGAAATGAAAACGGGGAACTATGATCCTCACATAACAACTCATTTTTCAACTGTGAATCACAAGGCACACATAATATCTTCTCAAACCTCAAAACACTATCATTGTCAATGTTAAATTCAAGAAACATACCCTTTTTAACCAGCTCTACCTTTTTCTACAACCCACTATCTTTCTTATGCGCTTGGTTAATTCCCTCTAATAGAGATGATCTCACTGACACATAAAACAAAATAGAGGAACTTCCTGCACCAACAACTTCTATGCCAAAGTTCATCAAATACATAACCAAAGGATCACGTTCCAAATGTAGCATGGTTAATGAAGCATTACTTTTTCTACTCAAAGCATCAACCACTTTATTTTCTTTTCCCGGATGGTAATGAATTGTACAATCATAATCCTTGATTAATTTCAGCCATCTCCTCTGTCTCTTGTTGAATTATTTATGAGTGAATATATACTTTAAACTTTTGTGATCAGTATATATTTCACACTTTACTCCATACAAATGATGCCTCAAAATTTTTAGAGAAAAAACAACAGCAGCTAATTCCAAGTCATGTGTAAGGTAATTTATCTCATGAGTTTTCAACTGACGTGAAGGAAAAGAAATTACTTGATCATTCTGCATAAGGACACAACCAAGTCCCTTCAACGAAGAATCACTATAGATAACAAACTCACCATTCTTGGAAGAAAGTGCCAAAACTGGAGCATTCCCCAATCTTCTTTTCAACTCTTGAAAACAATCATAACATTATTTTGTCCAGATAAAATTAACACCCTTCCGAGTTATCTTAGTCATTGGACTAGATAACCGTGAAAAATTTTCAACAATCCTCATATAATAACCTGAAAAACCAAGAAAACTACGGATCTCAGTTACATTTGTGGGCCTTGGCCATTCTTCAACAACTTTTGTTTTAGAAAGATCAACAATTATGCCATTTTTTGAAACAATGTGACCAATGAAAGAATTTTTTTGTAGCCAAAACTCACACTTTCTGATTATCCAGACAGTTTATGTTCTTTTAACGTTTTTAGTATAACCATTAAATGACTTTCATGTCCCTATTTACTTTTAGAAAACACCAAAATATCATCAATGTAAACAACCAAAAACTTATCCAAGAACTCATGGAAAATTCTATTCATAAGGTCCATGAATACAGCAGGTGCATTGGTTAACCCAAAAGGAATAACTACAAATTCATAATGGCCATATCTAGTACAAAATGCAGTATTCAGAACATCTGCTTCTTTTACGTTCAACTGATGGTACCCCGACCTCAGGTTAATCTTCGAAAAATACTGAGCTCCCTAGAGCTGATCAAACCAAACATCGATATGAGGCAAAAGATACTTGTTCTTAACAATGATATTATTCAAGGCTCTATAATCAATGAAAAAGTCTCATTGAACCATCTTTAATTTTAACAAACAAGACAAGAGCACCCCATCGTGATGTTCTAGGTCGAATGAAACTGTTATCTAATAACTCCTACAATTGCTTCTTTAACTCTAAAAGTTCAACTTGAGCCATTTGATAAGGGGGTTTTGAAATTGTCTTAGAATCAGGAACTAAGTCAACAGTAAATTAAAATTCCCGATCATGAATAATACCAGGCTACTCATCAAGAAAAACATCAAGATACACATTTACTACTGGCACATCATTAATCTGAATAGTTCCTTTATTTTCAACAATATGTGAAAGGTAACATTCATTTCCATCTTTTACTAGTTTCTCAACTTCCTAATATGTTATCAAAATCAAGGGTTTATTCTTGTACACAAACTGAAAATCTTTTTGAAGAGAAACCTTTTTAGCTCTGCAGTCAATCCTAGCATGATAACTAGAAATCCAATCCATGCCCAAAATAACCTCAAACTCTACTAGAGGCAAAACAATAAGGTTTTTAGGTAGATTCCTTCTGCACACAAGGGTATGATGGTTCTTATAATTTCTTTTTGTCTCAATGTTCCCTCCAGGTGATTTTACCATAAGTTCAGGATTCATATCTTGAGATGGAATTCCCAATTTACTAGAAAACTTCCCAAAAATGAAAGAATGTGTAGCCCCTGAATCAAACACCACATTGGTATAATCTGAACAAACAAACAGTGTACCTGATACTACTGCATTCGATGGTCCAATATCTACTGAAGTAGTTTCAAAGGATTTCACCACCCCTTTATGCTAGTAGTTTGGCTACTTTTCCCCAGTTGAGTTCTTCATTAGACACTCATTTTCATAATGACCAATTTAATTACACTTAAAACATCTTACCGCTGGCTTTTCATTTCCTTCTTGATCATATTCCTTACAGTTACGAGCAATATTACCAGACATACCACACCGAAAGCACTTTCCAGACTTGGATAAAAATTCTCCAGGATGCAGTTTACCACACTTCTCACAGGATGGATATTTTGTTTTCTTACCTCCTTGCTTCTTTAATGAATTATTCCCCTTTGCCTTCCAACAGGACCTCTTATTCTGTTTTTTGTCAAAGAACACCTGATCATCGGAAAACTCCATTTCCACCTTCTCAACACATCGAACAAGTTTTTCATAACATTTTATCCCACGAGAAGCTAAAGCCCTTCGATAATTTGGATTTAACCCTGAGTAAAAATGGTAGAATTTTCTATCAAGATCTCATATGAAATTTGGAGCATACCTTGCCAGTTGAGTGAACATTCCTTCATAAGCAGCCACCGAGTCATCCTCCTGCCTCAATTCTAGGAATTGTTTTTCCGTCAAATGATGAACCACCTTAGGAAAATATTTCTCAAGAAACATACCTTTGAATTCTTCTTAGTGAAGATCATCAATCTCATCACTATACCTGATATGTTTCATCATTGAACACCACTGATCAGCTTCACATTCAAAATGGTAAATAGAAAGACTAACCTTTTGATTTTCTGAACACCCCATGACATCAAAAATCTACTCTAGTGATTTAATCCACCCTTCTGCTAGCACAGGGTCATATGATCCTCTGAATGATGGGGGATGTTGCCTAACGAAATGTTCCACCACTGACATGTTCCTCTATGATTGATCTGGCTGATCTCACGCATGGATACCACCACCATTTATATCCTGAGTCAAATATGCCATCACTGCAACAAACTGTTCAGTTCTGATTCCAACCATCTCAAGTTGCTGATTTGGAGGGTTGTCTTCCTCCTGATGTCGTCCCAATATAGCTGCCTTGTTTCCTCTGCGGAAAACTATTCTGAACATAAAAATATCTTAGGCAAAGAAACATGGTAATATTTAAATGATATATAATTTCAATCACACCATAAATTAATTTATAAATTTAACAATTTTCTAACTCCTAAAGTTGTCTAAACCAACATCTGATACCAACTATAAGTACCTGACCCTAAAAATTACTTAATATTGAATTAAATGAATAATTCACATTGAAGATTTTTTCAAGTTTAGAGTTTTAGAGAATTAGTAAATAACTATTACATCTCAAAAGTTTACAAAGTAGACACTTCTACATAGTTTCCTTTTTTTTACAGAAAATGAACTCTTGAAAAAGAGAGAGTCATGTCTAGTTCCATGTTTAAGACATCATGAATTTTCTGTGATTACATCCTTGACCCTATTCCACATTATGTCATGAGAAAAACATTTCAAAAAAACTTTAGATGAGCATAAAAAGCTTAGTATGGGTTACACAATGAAGGAAAACTATTAGTTTTTCAGAACAACAAGTAAACCATGAATACTTTAACAAAGTAATAATTTTCACCTTTATGAAGTAGTGAATACTCTCCACTGAATAAAAGATCATTACTTACCCTTTTGTAACCAAACTATTACCATAAAACCCATATAAAGAACACATAACATATAAAGGTAACCTGGGACATAAACATACTTAAATGGAATAACCATACGATCGACTTCCACAAATATCACTTAATGGAATAGCCATAAGGCCAACTTCCATACCGAATGCATTGGAAGTTATAACGTAACCACCCATCATGGTATTCTTGGCACCACCCGTCATATGGTTTATCACGTAACCACCCGTCAAATGTCCAAGTACCATTATAAAATCATAATACATAAAACAAATATAATGGAAAGAAAACATTTCCACATTTCGATCACAATATATCACATAATTATATTAACATAAAACATGCATTATAAAAACCATTTTCAATACCAAAATACATAAATGTGTATATGGTATTTATTTCATTTTAAAAACATTTCGGCTTGTTGAGGAAGCCAAAGACCAAATAATACTCGCGGCGGCGGAAAGTTCGTTGTCACCGCGTACGTTAAAAAGAAACATAATTTTGGTCGTTTAGTAAAACTCTTCATAGAAAAAGATTCCTTTTGTATAAAATTAAAAGTCAAAGTGGTTTATATACCGTATAAAATAAAGTCTTGTATTAGAACAAATTATGCCTCAATGAAAGGAGATTGAGACGAAGTCCCTTACCTCGTGTCCGATGTGACTCAATTGCTCTTTAATCTCCTGAATAATAAACTAAAGTTAATTTCTACTTGCTTGAGAACCTTTTCCATGTTTATTATTCCATTTATATGACTTATTTCCATGTTATAAATATTATGTATTCATTTATGTTAATAATGTTCATTTTCTCGATATTTGGTACTTAAGTCAAAAATGGAATTCTTACAATTACATGTTGTTCACGCGGTCAAAAGTTAATTATATCCAGAATGATATTCAGGATTTGGATATCATATATATCTAGCATATACATGTATTTATAATAGTATATAACATTTAGAGGTACGAAATGAAATTCACCGTTCATGGAGACGGTAATCCGTACGTACGCATGAACGCTACTTTCATTTATATTTCATATTTAATGAAGTGAAATCATAATGATATAAAGGTGTATTATAATTCCAGTATAATATCATATATAATATCATTAACGCCATCCTTTATACGTCCCACATATGGCATTAACGAATCAAATCCCTTTGAGGGGGCGGTAGTCCGCACTTTCTAAGATGAAAATATCGTGTTCACCCATAATGGAAACCATAGAGGTATGCCATAAATGCTAAAGTAAATAAGCTTAAGGAAAACATAAACATAATAAATATCATATATAAATAGAGCGGAATCTTAATGGCCACCATTAAAGGTGTTAAAAGAATATTGAACAATCATCGTTTCGTGAGGAATAAATTCGCCAACCACAGAAACAGTATGTTCTTTAACCATTAGACGGAGGTGTGTGTAAGTGTAGCTCAAATACTTCTCATAAACATCCTAGTATATTTAAGATATTCTTTTTGTTACAAAATAAAGTAATAAAGAGATTTTATGGGGTTGGTGAAGAAAAATAAAACCAAAGAACACAAGTGAAGACATTACCTTTAAATCGGGTAACTCCTCTTGGTTTGAACCAAAAGGTTTTCTTGATTTGATTTATTCCAAAGTTAAGGCTTCTAGGATGAGGAGAGGGATGTGGAGAGATAAAATGAGCATATCTTGGTCGATACAAAGTCTTGAGAGGTGTGGGTAAGGTGGTATAGTTAGGGGCCTTTTATAAGAGGATATGAGGGGCACTCTTGGAATGTTATAAAATGTTACATTATTATATAATTATTTTCGGTTTTTAAATGTCCAAAAATTATATATTTCGTGGATAAGGTGATAAGAGTTTTAAATCCACCAATTAAATAGTTATTTGACAAGTTTAGGTCTTAGATTTTACATTATCTTTTCATTTTATTTAAATCGTTAAATAATGAGGTAATCGCTGCATCATCATGGTGTCATAAATAATTTGACTCATTTAATGTCTAAAAATTATAATAAAAATACAATAATGTAGGAAATATTTTTATATTTCCAATGAATATTTATAGTCAAAATTATGACTTGTGTAACACCATGTAAAAATTGTTTTAGTAAAATAATACATGTTTGTGACATTTTTATTTTAACTTTAAATAAAAATTTATTAATGTCATTTTCTTACCCAAGTGGCTCCATGGGGTCCCCAAGTTGACCCATGGATTTTTTTGGTCGGCCATGACACATACAATAAGGGTAGGACATGTTTCAAGGTAATTTCATATTATTAAAACATTATTTTTACCTTAAATTAAACTAATTACCTCTAATCGCGATTAATAAAGTTAAAAGTTACTATTCACCAAAAAAATATTTTAATCCCATTAAACCACATTTTACATCATAATAAAAACCATGTATGTCGTATTTTTGAAATTAAAATCACAGAAGTGGTAAAGTTTCATTTAAACGAAGAATCAGTTTTTTAACTGCCACTTAGTGGTTTCACTATTCATAAAAAATTGATGTTTTTCAGAAAGATACCAAAAATTTAACCTAAGATATATTTGATGTTCCAAATTCCAAAATCTTGTCTATTTTAAAAAATGCAAAACATATAAGTTTCATTAAATAATTTAATAATTAATTCTCTTTGTCAAAACAAATAGCGTGTTTTTAAGAAACAATATATATCAAAAGATTGACACTAGTTTAAGTCTAATTTCAAAGTGAAAATAATTCCAATGACAAACATTGGATTAAATGGTAAAAATCTATTATATTTTAACGTTGAAACCAATTAAAAATATAATCTAATCATATAAATAAATTAGATTAAAAGGAAGTTTTGAATTAAAATACAACATTTTTCACTATTCATTAAAAAATGAACTTTATCGAAATAATACCAAAAAATTTACACAAAGTAAATTTTGATGTCCCGATTCTAGAGAAAAATTTTATTTGGTCCAATAGAATCTGTATGAGTGACCAAAACTATATTAAAAGACGATTCACCATCAAAAGAAAATAGGTCGACCTTTTAGTGAATGTTAGAGTATCTATGCCTAAAATTGAATTAGTCTCTTATTTTAATCCTTTATATTTTATTGGATTAATGTAAACACTTTTAAAAAACATATATAATAATATTTTAGTTATTTCTATTCATTTCCGCCAATACAACGGCTACGTGTTAACTACCATTTGAAATAATATTATTATATTACTAGTGTGCAACGTAAGATTTCAAAGAAACTCTTTGTTTCCTATTGGGTACAGTATCGAACATAGAAACCCCTTTAAAGTAAAAATAATATTTAATTCACAAATATTAATAAATATTAAAATGTATTGTTCTTTATTTACCTGGGATGTTACATTCTCTTTAGGTAATAGAGTGAAATTCCTCATTCTTGAGTCTTTACAACTCTTCATCATCTAATATTTTTTCCAAAAAAGATTCAGAAAATCATATATTATTTTCTGATTTATCAAGAGGGGAAAAATAAAATCAAAAGTATCTTATATATAAAATATGATTCACCTTTAATGTAGAACTTCAAATGAGTGGAGTCTATGCACACATGAATGGTTATGTCAAAAGAAGAATGTTTATAAAAAACATGTGATAGAACTTTTTTACCATGATGTTTATTTTATTTTGATGATGAAACCATCGTCATGATGCACAATTCGAAGAAAGAGATCGTCCTAATAATGTTTTGAAGTCAATAAAATTCTGAATGAAACTATGAAGCATTTCAAATCCAGAAATGTAAGACCAATCATAGATAAATGACATCATTGACAAAGTGAACATTGAATTTTCATATGATTATGGTAACAACAAATGGAAATTCAAATACATGAGAAATATAAGAAGTAGAGAACAGAATGAAGATCCAAATTTCCTCATTATTTCATAACATATCACTTTATTTATAGAATACATGATATCTTATCAAATGGAGAGAATATGGATAGTTGAACATTAAGAGGGAAATTAATTGGGAATTGAGCAATCATAATTATTATCAAAATTATAATGTCCATTATTAATGTTTCATAATAATATATTATATTTTAAAAAATTTAATTTTTTCATGGATATCATTATTATGTAATTTATATCACATATATCCATTAAAAGTATCCATATTACATTCCATGAAAAAAATTATTGAAAAACAAATCACAACACTTCGTGAAGCGATAATCATCCGTACACATGAGAAATGCTATGGTATCCCCTACGAAATGGAATATAAATTGAATATATTTAATATAATGACTCAAAAGGTATAATAATGTTATAAATATCATATATACACTTTATATCTGTCATCATACTTGACTGTGAGAGGTGGTAATGAAAAAATTAATGACATCGATTTGCGAGGTAGTAATCCGCCAGACACACAAATGACGATTTGGTAACCAATTTGATGGAAGTGGGGATGTTTATTGGTCTTCAATTTAATAGAAAAACATATAACTATATGTAAGACACTAATTTTTTCACTTAATCAAGGATTAATAATAATTTAAGGTGGTGAATGAAGAAATATAATAAAAACACTCGTTAAAGAACATTACATATTCCTTGGGTAACATCCACATGGTTGTACTAAAAGACTTACTAGGTTAAATTTATAGAAAAAATAAGGATTATAGGATGATTGGATGGATTTTGGGAAGTTATTTTGGCAGGTAATTTTAGAAAAAAATGTTTTTAAGGTGTGTAGAAGAGATAAGAGCAAGTTTTCTTTATAAGTGAATTCAGTGGGACACTTGCAATTTTTTAAAAGAATAGAGGTACCAACACCTTTTAAATTCCAAAAGGGTAAAAAATAAATAACATGTAAGACATAGAAATTTTAGGGTTGAAATAAAATAAATTTTAGACAAGTGTTTTGGATTATTTTAATTAGTATATTTTGAGTTTAACCCCTAGTAAATCTATTTTTACCTAAACCGTGGTAATTTTTTTTGTTTTTAATATTAATTATGGTAAAAACATATGTTGTACTTATTATATAATAAAAAATATGATTATTAAAAATATATAAAATATTTTTTAAAATTTAATTGACAAAATTAATAAAATTTAATTTAAAATTAATATCATAAATGTGATGAGAAAGAGAGTTTTTAATGATAAAATATTCAAAACATTACATAGTTTTATATCAAAAGTCAATATTAAAAGGATTAAAATAACATAAATTGAATTAATAGATATATAATTTAACTAATTTTACTTTTAAAATATTTATAAATATAATTTTATATTCTAAAAAATTGAAACAAAAGGAAATTTTCATTTAAAATTCTATAGTTTTCATTATTCATCAAAAAATGTAACATTATAGATAAATAAAAAAAAATTAACATAATATTTTTTTAAATGTTAATTTGAAAAATGAATTTATTTTTATAAAATAATGTTTATAATTGTGGTAAAAATTAATCTTTAACAATGTGCACGATGTTCAACTAAACCATCTTTTAGAAAAAAATATATAGTTTTCCACAAAACATTTGTTTTTATTACAAATGATTATTATTATTATTTATAATAAATGAATAGAAAATTAGAGTGTATAAACTATATATTTTTCATAATTTAGTTATTTATATTAATACATTATTATTTAATGTCTAGACTATAATGGTCATTTTTAAATAATAAATTTTTAATAGAGTATTGTGCTTCACATAGTCCCGATGTTGGGTGCATTGCAAGATATTGAAGAGATTAAATTTATTTAAAAATAAATATATCATAATGTCTTAAGGTCTTATATTATCGTATAATATTAGTTTTTCCTATCATAAATGATATCCAACATGATTTTACTCTTTTAAAATAACAAGGTTTTATATTTTTGATATTCTTTGAACTCATTTTAAAGATTTTTTGAACACATTGGAAATAATTAGTAGTTGCAAGTTACATGGTTTTACAGTTTTCTTCATTTATATTTTTTATATTGTTTCATTTTTATATAAATGAGCTGTATTGGGAAAGGGGTAATTTTTTTATTTTTTAAAAATTTCTATTTGATCTTAATGAATCACATCAATAATGTCTTATAATCCCTTAGACCCCGATAGATATATAATATTTGTATTGTTATTTGATGCCATCAAAAAATTGAATATATATTTAAAAATATGATCATAAAACTTCATGGTTCTCATCATATCATGGAACTGCTATGAATTTTCAGTGTGATGGATACATTAATGAAATTATCACATTAAAGTGACTCAGATGAATACACAACATGTGATATGATATTTATTAATATTAATTAATTTAAATATATTGTCAATCAAAATCACAATGTAATTGGTTCTAGGGAACCAACACAAACAATATGTATAGGTTATTTAATTTTATTACTATTTTTTTTATTTGAGGGATGAAACTATGGTATTAGTGGAAATTATATTTGGCTTGGGGTTAAGTTAGAGTGGTCAGGCATGGTAGAGATGTTAAAAATTGTATCAGTTTGGTTATTTAAGGGAAATATTTTATTGGAAATAACATGTTTCAATACTTAATAGGTAAACTATAAAAATTTATTATCTAAATAATTATAGTGAGACACGAGTGATTTGTGAAGTCTAAGAAATTTTTGGTACTATTTAAATCCTAAAGATTTTGTGTATTTATGTTAGCCCATGTATGGTTTCTTGGCCATAGTAGATGGAGATGAGATTTTCATCAAGTACATTATACACTGTCATGATTTGAAATTCATGATATATGTTTGAAGGTGTTTTATTATCATCTTTTTTCTCTATATAAATGATTTTTAATTTTTTTATTCCAGAAAATGATGAATTTTTTACTATCAAATATTTTCACTATAGTACATTATAATGGAAATGTAATTTGTGTTCATGAAATTTGGGTTAAAATAATAGAAATTTATCTTATCTTATAACTTTAATATTAATATACATTTTTAAATGGGTCAATTGACCATTTTTACTGAGTATTAGTGATTGAGGATAGAATTTCATAAAATGGAATGGTTGTTAAATAATTTAAATGTCACCAAAGTACTGTATAGCCCTGTATAAAAGTTGTTTTTTGTAGCTATATAATTAGTCCAATATTTTCTATCTCCTTTATAAAATTGACATTATTGGTTGAAAATCTGGTGCGATGTTTTTATGTTTTGTAGTAATATGTGAAAGGAAAACATCAAGTTTAAGTATGATTAACAAGGATTAATGTAATATGTGTCACACCCCCAAGTAAATATTATGTAGAAAATTATTCAATTATGGGAAGTTTTGATGGTTTAAGAGTTTTTGAATTTTGGATTTGAATTTATAATCATTTTTTATATTTTTTTATTTTTACAAAGTCTCTGTATGACTATATGTTACCATGTAGGTTTTTTAAAACACAGGGGTATCCATTATTGAAAGATACATGGTTCAGAAAAAAATTGAAGTAAATCATGTATATTACCATTATGCATCATTACTTATTATTATTAATCATACTGATGACCTTTATGTAATGTGAAAGAGTGTTTATGTCCATTAAATAAGGGGAAACTATGAAAATTAATCTTTTGTATGGTAATTAAATTACACTTACGACACATAGTTAAGGCCTGGTTAATATTAAGCATGTATCCTCTCTTTATTCAAAGGATTATTCCCATAGTTATTTATTATGGTTTGTGTATAGAATGTTGAATTTTAAAGGTGATCCATTGAAGGGGTTAAAATAAATTCCATTAGAGGTAAAACAATTGGTGTAAAATTTATTAACTAAAATAGTAAAACTATACAAGCTATGAAAAACTAAAATTATATTAATTTACTCTTATACCCCAGCCCGATTCATCTCTAATCAGTGCTCCACTCCTCATATCACATGGTCATTTGAGAGGGAGCACATGGGAGATTATCTTAGTCTTCTTTCATTCTTCTATACCCTTATTTCTGGGATTTCAAGTGGGTATTGAAGGTAAATTCCTCTTTTTCTAATATTTCTTTTTCATTCATAAACTCCCTCTTAGTTCATTATCCTCTCATAAATCCTAATTTCTATAGTGTTAAAAAAAAGGTTTTAAGATAATATAATAATTTTTATTTGGATGTTTAAGTCCTAGATATGGTTTTTATTATCATGGATTATATTTATCCATCAAGGGAGAATTGATTATAGTTATTTTGGTAGTTATTTTGTGTAATAATTTTTATTTGACATGTATTGTAATTCCTTGATTTTTTAAATTCATTTTCTCTTCCAAGTTATATCTATATTTGATACTAATGGCAAGTTTGTAGAAAAAATTTCAATGTTTTCTATACTTATCATAAAATATTTCCCATAAATTTATCATTTTTAAAGAAAATGTTCATATATATTCCAATTGTTTGGGTAAATTAATAATAAGTCATTTTAAAAAGATTTTGATGTTCAAGGAGGTTTTTTGAATATATTTTTTTGTTTTTAAAAAAAATTATTGATATCCTAATGAATTCAGAATGTTATTTCCATGGTTTATATTACAAGGAATGTTTTATAACATGGTTTTCGATATTAAATCCAAATTCCCTTTTGTCACATTATAAATATATTTCGTGGTATATAAGACATGGTTTTTTTTATAGATTGGATTTATAGGATCATTTTAAAGGATCAATTGACACCTTATAAATAAAACGTGTTTTATTGATTGTTTTCACAACCTTGTTTGATCCCCATTTTAAGTAGTCTTTTATAGAATTTTTTCTTATGGAATGAATTTAATTATTATTGGATGCCTATGAAAATTTGAAATGGGACGTTTCTCAATAGGTTATTTGTTCTAAAATGTGTTAATTTGTTATGTTTTATTATTGATTCTTATAATGATCATATTAATTATTGTTTTTTCACATATACTTTGGATATATCATTTGAACCATAGGTTTCTAAGTGAAAGAACTAGGTTCTATATTCTATTTCTTATATTAATGCATTTGATAGTTTCCCCTATTATAGATCATTCCTTTTCTAGGGGAGTTCCTCTGATGATAATTGTTGGGGGTAAGTGGAGTGGTTATTTTATATAGGAATGAAATAGAGGATATTATTTGGTTCCATTTTATTATTTTTGGGATAATCTTATCGTGATTCTTATTTTATAAGTTGATGATATTATATTGGGGATCCACACCACATAACTTGTTTATATCCCTTAATTCACATCATGGTTTTATGTTATTATTTAAATTATTTTTGTTTACTTATATTTTTTCAACTTGATATATGTTTTTGGATTTATTATTTTGTATTTTTTTATCATTGTTAGTTTAGTTACATTTCATCTTCATTTAAAAAATTGGGTTTTGGGAAAACATATAAAAAGGGGAAATGTGATTTTTTAATTTTTTTTTCTCTTTTTAGGTTTTGAATTGTTAGTTCCAATTTTGATTTACAAAATGGGTATTTAAGAGAATGGTTTCCACGAGATTAGAGTATGATACTAGTTTTATTTAATATTTCTCATATGGAAACCAATAATCTAATTGGTGTATAAATAAGAATTTATGATTTTTTATAAAATAAATAACATAGAGTATTTTTTGAAATCATAGTAAACATGTTTAGATAACACCCAACATACAAACCTTCAGGTGCGTGTAATTATCAAGTTTTTATACAGGTGACCAATTTACAATCCCTTATATTTTAATGTTCGTTTTAGTTCACTGATGGATGTTTTGGATTATGAAAGTGACCTTGGGTCATAAAGATATGATCTTTTGATATATAAACATTATATATTGTTTGTGGTTTGAGTTTTTACCAACCAATTTTGAAATATTTATATTTGGTTTTCCTTTTTTATCGATACTGGATATGTTTTACTTATAATTTTTTGTAGTTAAAAGTGTTTTTATGGTTTTTTTGATTATTCCATATTTTGTTTTATTTAATATTTTTAATTTTTAATTTTATATGTATAGAATTTAAAAATAATTGATGCACCATACCAGTTTTTTAGAAATGATCTACTGCACATTTGTTGTAATTAAAGAGAGAAATTATTTCCAATTGTTATTATTTTTATCCTTTAGAGCTGAATTATAACTCTTAAAAATTGATAATGTGCTTCATTATTTTAGGTAGATTGGTTTGAGTGATGTGTCAGGTATACCCTAACTAGTTCTTAACAAAATAGAATATGATAACCCTAGAATTATTTGTATTATTCATTATGCTATAAAGATAGGATTTGGAACAACTCAGTAAGTAAGTCATGAGTTAGTTCATGACCCCCGCCATTTATAATGAAACTTCAGATCCCATTGGTAGTAAATAAATGAATTATGAATTTAGATTATATTTTTGAATATTTTTGGTAATCTTTCATCTTAATTGATTGCGTTCTTATTTATATTATAGTTATATAAGATATTTTGGGTTTTTTTAGTTTTCAGGTTGAAATGGAAGGAAAAATAGAGGTGGATAGTTTTCACATTATATTGAAAACCATGTGTATCCTATGGTAATAGATCAGAACACCTATCAGTGGATGATACATGATTTTTGGATGATTGGTAAAATTGTTTAGAAAATGATAAGTAAATATAAAACAAAGTAAATTTTTTTATTTGAACCTATTTTAATTTATAAATTTCTCGTAAAGTTATTATCATTTATTGGAGATGCATCAAAGAGGGTTTTTGTTATGTATGGATATTTTTTGTATTTTTTGTTTTAAATGATACTTTTTTGTGTGAGAAAATAAACTTATGAAATGTTTTCGTTTTAAAACCAGTTTTATTGTTTCATTTGAAAAAAATATTGAACTTTCTAAAAAAATAAATAGTAAAATGTTTTTAATATATTAATACTTTTACAAAATTACATTTTTGGATTCTTTATCAAATACCTATGGTGAAATAGAGAGGAAATATTTACAATGTGTTTTAATTTTGTGAATTGGTGTCATTTTTCTTGATCTATTAAACTGTATTATGGTTATTCATTTTAATTTTAAAGTATGTATTGATTGGATAAATGTTTTATAATATTTAATATATTCCTCCTAAAAAGATCTTGGTTAAATATTGAAAGTCAGTAAATAAATATAACCCTTAGGGTGATTCCTATAATCTTCTAGGTGTAAACCTTCTAGTTATTGAAGATAACCAGACTCTAAATAGAGTGGTGGAGGCATAATATTCTCCACTATTAGACCCAATGAAAGACTTGTTGAATAAAAAAACATCTAAATTCCATGGAGATGAAGATATATTTGAGGTGATTGAGTTTTTATAGAGGATTTAGGGTATCATAAATTCTCTAGAAACTCTTGATATTTCAAAGGTAAAAGCTATGGTAGGATTGTTTGAAGGATCGATTCAGGTGTGGTAAAAAACGTTTTCCCCTTATTATCTATATATTGATATATCATATGAAATTTTTGAGACTATATTTATCTGGTGGCATTATTCTAGGGATGTAAATGTAGAGAAATACATTGAACTCATGCGTCTCCATCAAGGTGAGTGAATGGTGAAGGAGTGTGTTGATCATTTCTCTGAGCTAGTGTTTTTATCTCCTGAGATATTTAAAAATGAATTTATAAAATATTGATTCTTTACAGTAGTTATTAAACTAAGAATTTGGTCTACTGTTTTTAAATTAATCCAGATATCAAATAAAGAAGTGTTTAGATGGGACATGTTAGTGGGATTTGATCAGGCAAGGAAACCTACTATTAGTTATACCCTAATCTCAAATAATACGAGTAATAAAATTTATTATGGTGGGAAAAGAAATTTGGATATTCCTATGTTTAAATAATACAGTTTCAATGGAAAATTTTCTTATTTCCATGGTTATTATCATAAGAAGAAGGGATATCTTATGTGATTCTAAGGTAAGACCCTTGGGCACTTCAATCCATATTTATTTATAGATCCAATGACATATATTTATTATATCCTTCTAAGTTATCTTTAAGAATTCTATAATTTGAATTATTTATAGAATAAAAATTAACTTATATTGTATCTTTAATTCAGATGATGATCTATTTTAGGATTTATACTCAATGAGTTTAGATAATATTGACACTTTTGAGGTAATTTTTACTTGGTGTATTTCTTATGTACCTCCCCTTCTATTATTTTATTAAGTGTTGGTAGTTTTTGTCTATAACATGCCATAGTGATTGATTTTAATCTTTTAAATTTATATATGATGTTATATATGTGATGATATTTATTTTTTTGGTGAATTTTACTTGGGAAGACTTGGATATGTTCTTGGGTAATCAGGAGAAGTGCTACACCATCTAAGATTATGCACTGGCTAGTTCCCATATTATAGTCTATAAGGTTATCTATTGGCTATTGTTCTATGATTTTGGTCCTTGGTTAACCACCCTTTCAGCTTCATATCCTAAGGTTAGAGCCCTTTTTTAGTTGTTGAGGAATAATTATTATTTATGTTTCTATGAAATTATTATTTTATATGATTTTGATGTATTTTTTGGCCTTACATTATAGTAATTTGGGTGTAATTTTTTTATACTTCCATTTATGAATTTTTAACATGTTTCTGAGTGTTTTTAGTTTTTAGTGGAGAAAATATAATTTCCTTTAATCTTATTGTAAAGATTTGTATTATTTGCGGATGATTTTATTATCTGAATGTATACACTTTATCTCACCATTTTAAGATGAATACAAAATGGAGGAGAGACTCATAACATATCTATGTATATTAGTTCATTATGAATTGTGTCTCTTGATAGTTATTTGGGTTATTCTTGTGATTAAATGATGATATTTGAGGAATATATTTGTTGATATGGATGAATAGTATTACACATGTATTCCATTTCATTGGTTCTTTTTGATATTTTACTTCCTATACCTTGTATTTTATCTATATGAAGGGATGGTTGTAGTTAATGATTGTTTAAATCAATTAATAAATTATATAGAAGACATAATGTTATTTAATGGTATGGATCCTTTGTATCCACTTATTAAGTTGATATTCAGGGTTTATCACCAAACTAAAGATTGAGTGATGTGGTTTTGACTCTCATTCATTTTTTACTTTTACTGATGACCTTATAGGGGAAGAAAGCAGAATGGTTGGGAGAATTATGATACCCCCATTTCAATGTTGCAAAGTAAATTATTTAATTATGGTGTATTTTAATGTTTATAAATTTTTTAATTTAAACATTGAATTTTAGATAATTTTCTATGTTTCATGGATACCACATGGTCACCACATGACTAGTAGTAACTGTATGTTCTTTTTCATACATAAGGGCCTCCTTATGTGAATGGAACACCATTGGTGCATGGTTTATAACAAATCATGTAGATAGCCCATTCACATGGTTCGTTATTATTAGCGACTATGAATATTACCTTTTGGTAAGGGGAAATGATATTTATGGCCTTTAGATAATGGGAAACTTTATTGATGACTCTTATATATGGGAATTCTAGTTCATTGGTGGTGCATAGTTAGTGCACAGTTATAAGTAATAGTGTGGTCATACATTACATGGTGAGTATTCCATCAGTTAATTATACATGGTTTTTACAATGTTTAGAGAAATTTTTTGGATAGTCATCTGAGGTTTGTATATTTATTCGAGTAGATGATGCACTATTAGTTCATAGTTTGGTAAAAAGTAATACCAAACTCTGTGAACATCCCAGAATTAGAATTTTGTGAATGTAGTATTCAACCCATACTTTGTTTATTTCTAATTTTCCCTCTACTTCTCCTTATTCCACATGGTTAACCAAGTGGGATCTTAATGAAGATTCTCTCATTGTTCCTTATGAACTTATTTCTTGAATTTAAAGAGGATATGAAAAGTAAAGTTCTTGTTTTATCATATTCCACCATCCCTTTTCCATTTTATCTTGGTTTATTTTCCTTTTATGAATTATAATCATAAGGTTGGTAGAACCTACGGATTGAGATGATCTAATATTAGGGAATGGTATGTCCATGGATTTGAGAGGTAGTTCTATTTAATGGATTAGAATTATCCATTGAGGGGGGTTTAGTTTTGATGGTTTGGGGTATGTGTTTTTGGGGATATTTTTTATTTTACATTTCATATAATAGTTTATTTCTATAAAATCATTTTTATCTTTAAAATAAAAAATATTTTTGATACCCATGAAGTGTTTTTAAATTATTTTCAAAGATTTTTATAATTGGTATAAATTATTTTTCATTAATTTATTCTGTTCATTTTGAATTCCATGGTTTATATTCTAAGAGTTTTTATAAATACAAAAGAGACTAATTTAAAAATAATTAAAAGATAAAAGATATTTTATAACTCTATATTTTTTTTTCAAATGGAAGTGTTTATTTTAAAATGAATTAAAAATAATTTCTCCATGGTTTTTATATAGATTTTATAACATGTATTTCAATGTTAGATCTAATGTCCCCTTTAGAACATGAAAAAGCATTTCTTGATATCTATTTCAATGATTTTTTATAGAATGTAATTCCATGTATATCTTAATGGTCAGGTTGGTACCTTATTAAGAAAAAAAATTCTTTTAATGGCTATAATGAAATTATTTGAGCCCAATATTATTATGTATTGTTTGTTTTTTCCCTATATAGGATGAATTGAATTGTTATTGGATTCTTGTGTAAATGTGAAAGGGTCTATTTCTTGAGAGGGTGATTGAGGTGAGATGATATTTTTTGTTTTGTTTTATCATTAATTAATATGATGATCATATGTTTTTTTGGTTTTCCCTCCTCAACTATAGAAATTTCAAGGGAACTGTAGGTAGCTACATGACAGATACTAGTTTCTGAAACTCTAGCTTGGATTACTACCTTGGATTTTGTCTCCTAGTGTAGATCATTCCATTTAGAGGGTAGTTCTCCCTATTAGACTAGTTTAGGGTAAGTGATGAGATTGTTTTTTATGGAATGAAATATAGGATGCAGTTAGTTCCACTATTGTGTGTCTAAGATCATCTCGAATTAGGACCTAGTGAGTTATATATGATGCTTATTCTATTTATCAATGATATTATCTTGGGGGGTCCCAAATATATACATTTTTTATATGATAATTCTCATCCTAGTGTTGTGGAACTACTTATAGTATTTTTGTTTACTAGTATTCTATTTATTTTATTTGATGATTCCCTCTTGATTTCAAACATTATTTATTTATTGGTTTAGTAAAAGTTCAATATGATTTGAAAAAGGGGGTTTTAGAAAATTTATAAAATAGGTAAAATAGTATTTGTTATTTTTTTGTCATAAAATTGTAATTCCTATTTCTAGGTTTTAAATTGTAAATTTTTAGGCGTTAGTTACACTTTAGATTTATAAAAATGGAATTTTAATGAAACGTTTCCAAGGGATAAAAGTAAGATTTTTTTATTTAAGCTTTCTCTTATGAAAAAATATTTTCTATATAATGTTTAAAATAGAATTTATGAAATACTTTATAAATGGAAATGGATATAATATTTGGTGAAATATTAATGGTCATATTTTTGTCACACCCTATAGATAATTTTTTTTGTACATAGCTATTATGTTTTCATACAAGTTCCGAAGTTAGGATCCATTATTGGTAAATTTTATCTTTGGTATTTTGATTAATGTTTTGAATGTGGCACAAAGGGGAACGAATTCTCTAAAAACTATCCTTTTTCATATCATCAGTGTTGAGGGAGCCTAGGAGTGTTTTCTAGTGGTTCAGGAGTTTATGTAAGGATTAACTCTTTTTAAAATTCATATTTTGAGTTTTATTTTTGTGATTTTTTGGGGTTTCATATTATTTTTGGCTATGTTTAAAACTGTATGTACATGTTTAAACAAAACCATAAATTTTAGAAATAAAAAAAATAAATATTGGTTTTTAAAAAATTAAAAAACCGTATATATTTGATAAAATCATTTTTTATTAGATTTAAATATTACAATTTAAATAAAAAAATTATGTATAGGTTTTTAACAATGTTAAAAACTTAACATATTGATAAAAATAATACACATTGACTAAAATTTAATACGTATATATTTTCTGTCAATGGATTACATCATAAACCTGAGATATATATTTATAATATCATATGGGGGATAATTACTATTTTGATTTTTCTATTTTAAGGAATATCTTAATCATGATAGGTAAGATATATTCCTTTGTGAATGATTGGAAAATTAAAATTTTTGTGAAATATATATTATTAATAGAAAGGGATTTATTTATTTAATATCATGGGAATTGAATATAAAGTTAGAAAAAATCATTTTTTATAACATGTATGGTGTTATCCTAAATTTAAATATTTTAAATGTGGTGATAATTATCATTCTTGATTCTAAAAATAATATTATAGGTGTTGATCATGTTTTTATAATGAAAAATGTGTGTAGTAGATCCATAAAACAAATACTTTATCTATTATTTTAAATTTAGAATTCCACTCAATTTTTTTATCATTTATACTTATCCGTGAAATGGATGTTCCTAGATTAGTCCTTAGATATTTTTGAGTCATTTCACATGATTTATTGGATTTTTTGAACCCCTCCATCTCCCTGTACTTACACATCATTATTTTCATCTAGGATACAGTTCACCAGTCATGAGTTGTAGGTATTTAAATACTCCATATTCATACCAGTTAATACATAGAAACTTGTAATGTTAGGTGATCTATAATTTATCTTAATAATTTATATGAATTTGTGGGTTAGTAATTAATTGGCTACTGATGACTAAATATATGAAATTATCCTATTTAGATAATCGTATCGAAATAATTAGAATGGATGATGGTATGGTTTTCATGGGAATGTATTACACATGATATTGTTTCATTTTATTTCCTTGATAGTGTGGTTTATTTTTCTTTTATTCATGTATACAATGTATTATTTAATGCATTTAAAACTAAATAATCAACTTAATATTTGGTAAATATGTAAGATAATGAAAGAATTTAGTTCATTCCACTATAAAAAATTACTGGGAAATGTTTTTATCATTTTAATGAGATTTTTACCACTAATTTAGAATTATTATCAAAAGATTCATTCTTACTGAATTTTCATCCTGATGAACTATTAAAAAAAGACATTAAAGGGAAAAATTATTACTGGAAATATGTATCTAATGTAAGAATGTGTTTTTACCTTGTTCCCATAATTTTATTTTCTTTATTTGTATCATACTTATTTCTATTGATATAATATTTACTCATAAATTATTCTTTGAACCATTTATATATTTAATAAATTATAAAATCCCTTAATGTGATTTAATTTAGAACATATCATGATTTGTACACAAGGAGTTGTTTTGATATTATTTTATGATGTTGTATTATGGTAGTTAATTATGTAATGATATGGATGATGTGAGAATATTTTGGAATTTAATTTGATATTATTATATCAAGATCGTAGCCTTATTTGATTCCTTTAAGATTATATTGGACTACTATATGCTTGATATTTATTCATTCCCCTTTGGGAATATTTATATATTCATGGATATATGAATATATGTGTCTTAGTGACCAAAATTATGGAATTATAATAATATGATGTATTGAATAAAGGGGATGATTTATAAATTTTAAATGACTATGAATTCATATTAACAAATATATATTGAGTAAAAGATTATAGGAGCATGGATATGAATATAATTTAAAATTAAAGCTCCATTTTTTGACGATTAATATATATATTTAACCAGGATGATGGTAGAATATGATAAAATAATTGACAATTGATTTATGATTTAATAAGGAAATAAACCTTTTTATAGTATACTTGATGCCTTCCAAGTTCGTAGTTCTGAAAAATGTGTCACCACATGGGACATTAGCTATAAAATGATTATTGGGTAAGGTAGTTTCCTATAAATTATTTGTGTGCAATATATATTTCCATGTTATATAATCTCTTAAAATCTACTATGAGAGTCTATTGGGGCGCATGACACCCATATTTGTATTTTTTTCCATATGTATACCAAACATATATTTTGTAGAGCTAACATATGGTTTTTTACTTACCCTATCCTGATTTTGATTCCATGAAAAAGATATATATATAGGGACTATGTTGGATTACAGTTTTAGGGTATGTGATTATATATTCCATAATGGCTATCGGTTACGATGTATATGTACATTTGTGTTATGAAAGATTATGGTTATAGAGTATAGATATATCAAGGATATAATGACTTACTATTAATATATGTGTACCTATTCATGATCTGTAATAGATTATGGTAAACTGTATAACTAAATATGCTTCGATGTCTCCCAATCATACCATATGACTATGGGGATGTGATGGGATGTGGATGTGATATATTTTTAAGATTAAGAAACATGAATTATAGAGGTTATGGGAGTATTAGTATGTATGTTGTTGGGAGTGTAAGGTGACTAGTTTAGAAGGATAGAGGTATATAGTACCATTTTTTACTGATATGATTTTGATTTTATGTTACTTATTTATGTTAGTTACTTAGTTAGTGAGCCTTGGTGAGGATAGGAATATAGATTATCATATTTAAGGGATTTATTGATTTATTTATATGCTTAATATTTCATTAATATGCCTCTTACACATTTTCTTGAGTGGTTTTGAGGAGGATCATAAAGAGTATACCTGTATTACCATAACTATATATATGTATGTATTTATTTTTATAGGTGCGAGTTGGTTTTTGAGATAGGTTTTATTAGCCAGTGGAGTTTTTTCATGAGATGATGGTGTTTGTGTCCATTTTTGTATTACGTTTTGTGGTATATTTTCTTTTGGGTTTTCATTTTGTGAAATTTTATGTCTTGTGAGTTGGTTTATACATTATTTTAGATTTTAATGGTGGTTATTTTATTTTTACTTAAGAATTTAAAGTTATTTTCATCCATATGCGAGTGTTCCTTACCCTCAGTGCTAGTCATTAACCCATGTCTTATTAGTGGTGGACATTGGTTGTCACTATTGACATCACTGCTGGCCCATGAGGGGTACCAGTGGGGAATGTTCATGAAAAATTATTATCAAAGATTTTAGTTGAGAGAAATGATTAAGCTTGATGATTGGAACTATTGAGGGTTATATGGGTTTGTAGGGTAACAATATCATCTAGACTTAGTACACAATGTATGAGTGGAAGATCGACTAGGGTATATGATTTTTGGACCCTTATGAGCGGAGAAAAGACCTTATGTTTAATGAATCTACTGATTTAAGTGATACTTCAATATTAGTAGTGACTTAATTAAGGAACATATATCATGATTACTTATTCTTATGTTTGAATTAGGCATACATTTGAAATTAGTAGGAATCATTATTAATTAATTTGTTCCCTAATTTGTATGATAGAATATTTTTTATTAAAACAGAATGGGAATGGGAAAAGAAAATGGGATTGAAATTTTATATCAAATTATGTTTGGTATACCTGGAAAATCAAAATGAAATCGTTAAAAATTAATTATAAAATTAAAACTGAAAATCAAATTACATAGTTTCCCATAATTAAATCTACAAAAACCCACAAATACATATCTGAATACCTATTTCAAATCTATGTACATGACAAACAATTACACTAGTGAATGCATCATTTAGGGGTGGGGATATTGATAAGAGAGTTTCCAGGTATGGGGTCATCGGTAGAGGGAGGTTTTGTTAATGGTGGGATAATAATTATTGGTATTCATTTTTAGTTAGTCATCGGGTGGGAAGAGTAGGAGGGTGTGGTTTTAGGTTTTTCATCATAGGGAATCAATATCATGGTCCCAAATCAACTTCAACATCATCATAGTTATGGAGAAGATAGGAATGGTTATAAATATTTAGTCATAGGGCATCAATGACACGTTCTCATTGCTTCTGTGAGGTATTCATATGGTGAAAAAAGAGTACGTAGTCACATGGATTCAACTAAATAATTATAGGGAAATATGAGGAGTTCTATATTGTTTCATGGATTCATTTGTGGGATATATATCTATTGACAAGGACTATAGGATTGGAGACGAGTAAAATCAAGAGTGGGGTTTCTATGTAACTAATTTACCATTGGAATTGGTGATCACATCAATATTTTGACAGAAACAAAATTCCATCATGTGATGAAAATAAATATTCCATATAAACCCTCTTAAATCATAAAAAATATGTCCCACACTCTTTTTATTCATTATTTAAATATATTATATCCTATTTTATATATACCAAACATGGGATTAAATATTTCATATATTGGGTTTGGGAATTACCTAACTATTTTTTATTTTTTATTTATAGATCTATGTCAACATGTCCCATAGGGTCTCACTGATAATGTTTTGAAGGATAAGGTAGAATATAATCGTATATTTTTAGTTGATAAAGGTGACTAATGGATAAATATTATTTGCGATTTATTGTATAAGGACTTGAAAATATATGAGTGATCTACTTATGATCCTTATAGTAAGGAATTGTTGGATCATGTGGATATTTCCAACAATTTGGTCCATATTAGGAAGGAACAATAGATTCGGTTGGATTTCAGAATCTTATAAGGTGATACTATTCATTGGTGGATTGTATCCCATTGTAATTTTAATGATTTATAACCATCTTAGTATATTTTTTTATCATTTTCAGGATGAGTTTATCACTTAGATCTCAATGTAGGAACACCAACATGAGTACTTTTCATATTCTGTATAATCTATAGTGTGTGATATTTCTATATTATGTTTAAAAGCCTCTTATGTTATGATTTATAGTATTTTTCTGACGAGGAGACCAGGTTGTGGAAATTTGTAGAGGCATTGCATCTGGAGATACATCACCATGTCAACCCCTTCACATTATCAATGTTCCATGATGTTATGGAGAAGTAAGATGTCACTGAATTGGTTGTAACTTGAACTAAACTGTATTGGGAGGGGATTCATCAAGAATATCCATAGAGTATAGTTATGGTTAGAGGTTCTCTTCTTCCTTTTCAGTATATTTTTTATATATTAGTGAGTTGATTTAAACCTTCTTCATATTTTTTTACTACACCCTACAAATCTCATACCACTTTCAATATATTAGACATTATTTTTTTTCTTAAATGTTCATTGTAATTGAGATTTTAGAGAGTTTGAAATTCATTGGATGTTATCAAAGGGTTTTGGCTCAATTCCGGATCATTATTTATAGTATTCTCTTATGAGGAATTAGCATAAGGGTTGTCCAGGTATAGTCTGAAAATAAAAAGATAGATCATGTTGATGATAACCCCACGATCTCCCTCATTCATAGAGAGTATCCCATGACCATGGAGGCAGTAGTCATTAGGTCTATATATATCATGGAGCAGGATGCATCTAGATACATGCCTTAGATTTTCAATTAGTATGTGAGGTAGTCTTTATGTGAGGTAATATTTGTTTATATTATACTTGGGTGTATTATTTATTTGATTTGGGAGGTAGAGATTCCTTTAATTAACCCTCCCTCTTATATGCTCTTGGATATGAGGTGGAGAGTCTTCCGGTTCCCTTGTATTGAAAATGCTAATTAGAGGTTGAGTTATCCTATATGATGTATGTAGATATTTTATGTTTATGTTAGAGAAATAATGATGCTCAAGAGATTCCCTATATTTCTGGGTAGATATGTATGATTTCATACTTACTATAGAATAGTTGTGTTCAATACTGGACATAATTGATTAATTTTAGAGAAGGATTATATTCATTGATTCTAATAGGTTATTTGGCATGCGAGATCATTATATGGGTTAGAGACATTCTGAGTCCTTATCATCCATGACGGTCGAGATAATACTGATTTTTTTGGATATTTAACTTTTGGTGTTTCTTAGGGTTACATAAGAGTATACTCATTTCTTTTTTTTAAGTGGTTGTTTTTCTACCTCCTTGTTGTGAGATCGTTTTTGAATAATTTTTTAGTTTCATGTCTCTCAAATATCGATGCCCCCATATAGAACATTGACTCATGAGTTTCAAGATATGAGAATTTTGATTGATGATATTCTACAGAGGGGTTTTATTCAACATAGTGTGTCACCGTGAGGTTCCATAGTCTAGTTTATGAAGAATTAAGATGTTATTATGTGTTTTTTAATTTAATATCATCACTTTAACTATGTTTTATTAACAAAATATGTTCTTATTGTATGGGCTGATGGACTATTTGATCAGCTGAAGGGATCTATATAGATTACAAGGATCTATTTGCAGTTATGATATCATATTATTGGAGTTAAGGGTGATGATATCCTAAAGAATACCTTCAGATGTTTTTATAGAAACTATAATTTTGTGATAATTACCTTTCGTTTCATGAACAAATCAGCTAAATTCAAGGGACTCATGAAATCCATTATTCATGAATTTATAGACCGGTTTGTGGTTATATTAATTAATGAATTCCTTATGTATTCTGAGTCCAAATATGAGTATGTAGAGTATTTGGGATTTGTTTTATAGGTTCTCTAGTATCATAAAATATTTCAAAATCTAAATGAGTTTATTTTTTGGTCATATGTTTTTCATTTATTATGCCATGTCACATCCTAATGAATAGAAGTCATGGATCCTTCAATGATTGAGGAAATATTTTCTAGGGTGTCCCCAAAGAATGTTATTTAATTTTAAATATTTTATGGTCTCGTAGGATATTATAATAGGGGTTTAAATGAAATATATTATATTTTATCTTATCTAAAAAACTGGAACCAAAAGGATTAGTATTCTTATATAGACTGACGAATGTCAATATTATTTTAAGTGTTTGAAGGTGAAGCCGACCAATGCTCTCATTATCTATTTTCTAAATGAAGGAATTATTTTTGTAATTTAAGGAAATTATTAACACCTTGTATTGGGTTGTTTTTTTAATAAAGATAAGTAATCACCTATGGGTATTAATGTTTATGATCTGATGAACATAACTACATGAACAACAATCTTGGGATTACAATACTCATGTTTTCTTTGAAATTATGGAAACAATATCACATTAGTGAGTGATTTTTTGTGTTAAAAAATCATAAGAACAGGAGATATATATTCTTTGAATGCGATTTAAACATGTGAAAAAAATGGTGGATGAAATATTTATATGATTAAGACATTTAGATATATCATACATAAAGGGAATAGAATTTTGTTGCTGATATACTGAATAAAATGTCACATAGAGATTCTATTTATAAGTATAGTGATTCTTAGTGAGTAATGGATGATATTATAGAATTATACCTTAATATAATAGAATAGGATTTTATGATGTTTCTCTATTAGATAACCATACATTCATATTTTATACCGCAGGTAAAAGAATATTATTTGGGGGATTTTGAGGTGGATGTTTGGATGGATTTTATTGTTTGTGTTAAGGACACTGAGGAATGGTCTGAGGATAGTAAACATCATGTGTTATTAATTGGGAGGATATCCATTAACTTGAGGATGCGAGAGGTCATTATTCATGAGTTACACATATCTCCCAAGGCATTACATCAAGGTGTGGTGAATATGTATCATGTCATGCAAAGTTATTTTTAGTGTTACGCGATGAAGATATATGTTGCATAGTTTGTATCCAAGTGTTTTTTTTCAAAATTGTAATGATTGCGGATCATGTTCTTGGTGTATTTATTTTTCCATTGTATGTTCCATAATATATGTTAGAGGATATCTTAATGGATTTAATAACCAGTTTACCTTAAACCTATGGTAGATTTCAAGATCAATAGAAGTATTAGTGTGTTAGAATTTGAAAGAGATTTACAGGCTTTATGGGGTTTCAAGGATGATTATTTCTAATTGTAATCCGTGTTTTAACCCCTAAGTGTGAATAGGTATTTAGTTTTCTTTTTGATCTTAATTATTCCTCAACACTTAATTTTATCTATAGATGTATGATCAAATATATTGAACTATCTAGACTTTGGAACTCTTGTTTTACACATGTGTTTTGGATTTTGGTGTTTCATGGGTGAGGAAACTACCCTTGGTTGAGTATTATAATAATAAAAACTATAACTATACTGTTGGTATGGTCATTTTAAAAGTGATATATGAATGAAATTCCAAATATTTCTTGTGTTGGACTGAGGTTAGAGATTCAATTATTCAAAGGCAAAAATTAGTACAAAGCATTACAATGAATTTATAAGTGATTTATGAGAAGATAAATGGGGGATATATTTTCATATGTCCTGTTATGATCATTAGAGGAGGAATAAATATTTTAATATTTGAGATAATGTGTTCTTGAATGTATATTATCATTATGGGCATCTGAGGTATGGTTGTGGGAGTAATATTTATCTCCAATTTATTGAACCTTTGAAGGTGTTAGTTTGTGTTAGTGCAGTTGTATATCATTTCTCACTATCCCTATAGATGTTCCTAATCAGTTTTGTTTTCCACATATATTAGATTTTTAAATTAATATTCATTCATATGTCATTGACTAAGGTGATTTGGAAGTTTATGTAAATGAATCTTTTGAATAATAACCTATAAATATTCATAAAATTTAGGAGAAGGTGATGCATACGAATTATATTCCATTGTTCAATTACCTATGGATACAGGGTTCCATGTAATAGTGTAGTTAGGAATGCGTGTCAAAAATGTGTGCTTAATACCCTGAGTTGTTTAATGACTCATTTTTTTGATGATATGCATGACCATAAATTGAATGATGTGATGGTCGATAATATTGTACAATTTTATAAAATTTTATGATATAGTGTTTATGTTTTTATTATAGTGATATTTTTTGGTATATATCTCTTGGGGTTTCATATCATCTCTTTTATGTATTTCTTCTTAGTTTTGGGTTGTATTAAAAATGGAAAGAATCATTTGATAAGTATCTAATGTACGTGCTCAAATAATATCCAACCCTTCCTTTTTTTCATTTCATAGGTGGCGAGGGAGTGTGGTGGTGTTTTACAATAGTTCTTGAAGTATAGAAAGATTTAATACATTTAAAAATACGATATTTTGTATTTTTGGATTTCTGTTTTTTGGTTTGATTTTTGGCTAAGTGTAAAATATTAGATATATTTTTAAAAAAATGTTACATTCTAAAAATATAAACTTATATACAATATTTTTGAAAAGTGAAAAAATATATATATTAGATTAAAATCACAAGCATGAAATAAAAATATTACATATAGGTTTTTGAAAAAGTCAAAAACCTTTAATAATGACAAAAATAATTTTTATTCTTCATAATTTATTACATATCAGTTTACTATCTATGAAAAATATCTTACTTATTGATAAAATATATTACATATAAAATTTTTGAAAAATATATATATATAATGCATGATATATATATAAATATTATGTATCATGAAATTAAATTTTTTATTATTTTGAGGAACAATCCATTGTTACTATTTCAATTATAAGTATTATATTTCATAATATATGTAAGACATATTCCATTACAAAGGAGAATGAAATTCTATTTGTCTAATAATGTACTTCATTACTGAAAAGTGATTTATTAATTAAAAATCATTGGAATTGAATGTGCTGTTTCATAAAATGATTCCTTCACCCTTGACAAATTTACACCTTAATTTAAGGAATTTTAATGGGGTGATAATTAACATTCTCGATTTTAAATAAAATTTTAATGGAGTTGACCTTGTTTTTAAAAAGAGAAAAATATTCAACAAGGCCATAATGTGGTTCATTTATTAATTGATTTAAATAAATCCTACTTTTTATGACCCTCACCATTTATCTCACAAGTGAATGACCATAGTTTAGTCCTTATAGATTTGTGTTTCATTTTTAGGGAGTTATTGAATTTTGTAAACCAATGTCTCCCTATACTTGTGAAACATGTTTTTATCTAGGTTATAATTCACATTTCATGAGCTATAGGACTTGATAACCTCCCTCTCCAATACATTTCTTGAGAAAAAACATATCAAAGTATAAGATCTTGAATTTAGCTTAATTTTTATGTGAGTTTGTGGGTTAATCATATATTGGATACCAATGAGTAAATATGGGAGATTAACCTAATAAGATAATAATATGGAACTATTTAAAAGATATGACATGACTGTATTCTTATGGATGTATTATACATGATATTGTTTCATGTTATTTTATAGATATTGTGGCTTATTATGCTATGATTCCTTTATAAAACACCATATTATTTAGTGGTTTTAAAACTAAATAAGAAGCATAATGTTGGTAAAATAAGTAAGATTATGTATGAAATGAGTTTATTCCTATATCTTAAATATAATAAGTTCCTAATAAATGCTTTGATCATGTTGATAGGATAACAATAGTTATTTTAGTTATGTTTTCAAACATATCATTCTCTCTAAATTCTTAATAAAATAACTATTATAAACAATATGGTAAAGTAAATGTTGTTGTTAGAATTTACTTTCAAAAGGCTGAATGTGTTTGCACCTTGTTGAAATTATTTTTCATACATTATTTGTATCATATTTATTTATCTATATATTATATTGATGATGAAAATATATTTTTTATAAATGTAATAAAATATAAAATATATTTTTTGATTTAATTTAAAACCTATTGTGGTTGGTATGTGAGGAGTTGTTTTGATATTATTTTATAATGGTGTATTGTTACAATTAATAATGGAATGAAAATGAAAATGTGACAAAGTGTTGAAATTGATTATGAGATGATTGTATTGAGTTGATAGACTTATTTATTTTCATTAAACATGTAATTGATTTTTATATGATTTTTACTATTCACTCATCTATGGGAATATTTATATCTTCCTATATATATGAATAGATTCATGTTTGTGGACAAAATTATAGAATGTTAATTAAATGATGTATACATTAAAGGGGTAGGATTTAATTACTATATGATGATGAATTCATATTAATAGATACATATTGAGAAAAAGATTAATGGGGTGTGGATATGAATTAATTATTAAATTAAATCACATTTCTCTGATGATTAATATAAATATTGATCCAGGATGATTATGAAGTATAATTAAATGAATGGTAATTTTTTTAACATTAAGGAAACAAATAATCCATGTTGCTTGTATATTTTATGGATTCCTAGTTCTTAGTCATGGAAATGAGGTTTTTATATGTGATGTTATCTATTTAAAGAGTATAGGGTTAGGTAGATCCCCTATAATATATATATATATATACAAATATATATCTGTTCTATTATTTAGTATTCTCCACCAACCAAATCGATTAGGGAAACCAATGCCATTATTTGACCCGAAGTATCATGTGTATTCTCAATATCTAGGTTATCAGTGTTATTGATGGTTGACTATTTACTCCATATAATCTTTATTTTATATGTCGGATGTATACAAACATACATGAGATGGGGTAGATTAATGTATTAATATATGTGGTTATACATGATATAATGACTACTGGTTATGATGTACATGGACATGAAATCTATGGAGGCTTAAGTTTATTATATATAAATGTATCCAAGTTGTAATAGATTATGATTAATAAATGTGTACTTATGGATAGACTGTAATGAGTTAAGGTAAAGTGTATAATTAAACATGTTGTGATAGATCATATATGTAATGGGATGTGGCTATGATATATTTTCATTGGTATGAAACAATACTTATGGAGGGGATGAGAGTCCATAGACATAATTATTTAGAGTTTTGGGTTACTGGTTCAATGATAAAGTGGTCATAAAGTAAATTTTTTATTTATATGTTTTTGATATTATTTTATATAATTTTTTGTGTTTCCTGGTGAGTGAGCCTTAGTGAGAATGGGATTATAGTTTACCAAATTTAGGTGATGAGTTAATTTATATACTTGTTAACTAGAGATTTAGTATACATATTCCACATCATTATGAGAGGTTTTCAGGAGGATCCTAGTGAATACACTTGTATACTCACCCCTATATAAATATATATTTATTTTTTTAGTTTTGTTTGAGTGATTTGGTGATAAAAATGACATTTCTTTCTCATAGAAGTTGTTTGCGAGTTTTTGGTGTCCATGGGTGATGCTATAAGATTTGTTTTAGCATATTTAATTTTGGGTTTGAATTGTATGAAATTTCATGTATTGAGATTTGGTTTATATATTTTTATGAAGTTTATTGGTGGTTCATTTATTATTTCCAAGGAATTTGAAGGCAATTCCTCCCATATGTGAGTGTTTTATACCCCTGGTGGTATTTTCCAACCCATAATGCAACGTCCCAACCCAAGATACACTAAACCGATGCCCTAATCAGGTTGGTTACCTCACCACAAGTGCGCCTCCCCATTTGTAAGAGGTTTATAACTATCTATGAGTTCCTAATGATAGTATAGTGGGGATACAATATCCTCATTATCGGATCAACACAACAAAATAGTAATAAATAAATTAATATATGATGTAGTATTAATAAAAGTTTATGGAAGAATAATAATCAATTGATAAAATGGCAATAACCAAATATACAACTATTATTGTCTGTATGAAGCTACAATATACAGACAGATACATAAAAATGTAATACATACAAAAAATAGGAAAATAAAAAAAAATATTGAGTAGCTATCTCAAATAGAATCACAATAACTATATTGGTTCCCTTCACATGTACTCCATCCTAACATAAAAGGATAATAGAAAGCAATACTGATCCATGAACCTGAACCTACAATCATGTGGTTTTTTTGGGTAACCTAATATAATGGGGGACTAAAAAGGTTGTGACATATAGTTAGTAGTCCCCCATTAATGGTGTATAAATATATTCTGTGCATGAATAAAAACTATATTTGTGTGTAGAAATATCAGTAAAACTATAAGTGGATAAATAAATGTAAATGGGCTAGGCTCAAGTTCCTCAAGGAGACTTGGATGACCATACCTTCTTCAACCATGTCTAGAAGAAATATTAACAGCTTCCATCATGTACATATATGTCAATGTATGAAAATAAGTTTCATAAATATACATGCACTAGCATGGACCCGGGGTTAATTACCAAAATTTCCACATAAGAGGATCACATATCGAATATAGGAAACTGTGTCTATGGTGACACAACCATGTATTAAAATATAAAGGGATATCATGCCCATGGTGTCATAATTTTTAAATGACATCATTCTCAAGGGATTCCATTCTTGAGTGTAACAATATATAAGGGACACCATTCTTGAGTTTCACAACATATAAGGGATTAAATTCCTATTTATCACAACATATTAGGGATTCTATGAATATGGGGTTCCATTCCCATGTATCATGACATATAATTGAAACCATTCCAATGGGATGCTATGGTCAAGTAACACAACATAAAATGGACTATGTGACCGAGTTTCACAAAAAATAAGGGATTCCCTTACTAAGTATCATAAATTCATATTAAAAGGGGTAAGTGAATTTTTCTTAAGTATTTGACATTGTACATGAAAATTTATATCATATCCCATGAAATTATCCATACCAAACTGATTATCTATGATCATTATTTTTAGATAATTAAATAAACTAATAACAAATAGGGTCATGTGAGAAAACATGCCCCACTACATTTCAATTCATTAAAATTAGACTAGAAATGTTCATAAGAATACCATAACTCTATTCAATCATATCATTTAGGAACTTTCATTTATATTAAAATCAATAAGGCCATGGAAAGTTCCACGACACCCATCATCCAAATATTCCCATTTAGATGCCCCTTTTTATTTAAGAAGACAACCCACCACTTATGTGGTTTGGTTATTATTCAAAAATAAATTAATTCAATTTAATCATCCTATACATGATGGAATAATGATCACACCTCAAATAGTGATCAAATGTGTGCAGGGAATTATAATCCTAAGCATTCAAAGAATCACCCAAAAGGGTGTTTTAATTTTCTAGATTATGTGTAGGTCACTATCTTAATGGAAACAAACCCATAGGTGGGAGGGGGGGTTTGATGTGAAAAACCTCTAACAATTCAATTAAAATAAAAATCGTTATCTAATATAACTAATTTTCTTTTGTATTATTGATCTCACATTTTAAGATAGAAGCATGAGAATTATTGTGTGTGGAACAATGGATTGGTTTATCAAAAGATATAATTTAATGAAAATACATATACCACCTACCTCACGGTTAGGAAACATAAATCATCCCAAACTGAGTCGTAAATCATGACATTTTAAGGGAAATCAATGAACTGGATAAACATAATAAGTATATGGGAAAAGAGATTGCATGGATTTAACATTCCATAAAAGAAGATAAATGATGGAAAGAAGAAAGAGGATTGAATAGATTACTAATATAGATGGATTAAATATCTTACCTCTACAGATTCGATGCTGCAAATAATTCTTGAATTAATGGATGATTGATAAAGATAACACCAATCCTAGAAGAGGAGAGTAGGGTCACTAAACATGAAGTGAATAAACTGTGCATGGAGAAAGAAAAGTAGAGGAGTAAGCTTAAAAGAAGGTATCAGAAAACCATAATTTCTATCCAATTAATTATCTAAGTGGTTTGTCCACATGGTTTGACTAACCATTCACTAACAGTGCTGTTCCATTTCTTATGATTCACTAAGGGTGTGATTTAGGAACACAGTTAGTAAAACCTTATATAGCCCATGGGCTTCCCTCTTCAACATTCTCTGGACTACCGCACATAGCAATGAGACTCCTCTAAAACGTCTAGATTAAAACCATGTAAGACCCTCAAAACCACATGAATAAGCCACACAGTTCTACCAAGGGGCCTCATGGTTAATACTAACTATGCAACTCTACGAGTCTCTTCTTATATGGAGTTTTTGAAGATCAATGATTTAAAAATGCATCTGATCTCTTGAGATACTATACAGACCTGCAACATCATCTAAAAATGTTACTTTTAAGCATTCCAAAGCCTAGATTTAGATTCAAAATCTTGGTTTATAGAATGGAACATCCATCAAATGGTAAAATTTAAATTTCCTTCAAAATACAACCCCGGTCCAAATCACAAGATCTTATAGTCTCCCTAACTTATAACTTCTCATCCCTAAGAATCCATGGGGATCAAAAAATAAACTTTTACCCAACCTACTTGGGTTATAAAAATTCATTAAATATATCACATTACATTTTCAAATTCCTATAGAACCTCCAAGAATCTATTTAAGCATACTGTATATAAGCTATTGTACTCAAACCAACACTTTTTTTTCAGAACTGGAAATATGAGATGAAACATACTCAATCACTTCTAACTGAAGACACAATCAGATTGTTTCCTCTTTAATCATCTAGCCTATGAATCTACCTATCATAGGTTCTAACATTTAAAATCCAACTTTGATCCATTGTACCACCTCTATTAAAATTTCGTACATACGAATACGCTTAGCACTCTAATTGCAATCCCCACATGACGCTCAATTCAATCGAATAGTTAATTCCCAATTGATCTCATTTAGAGTGGTTCATACATCATTATTTGAAAATACTTAGTTGAATTTCACTACACTCACCACATCCCAAAGAAGTTCTACAATTATTCCCTCGCCATCTATATGAAACAAGATTGAGAGAGACAGAGATCTAAAGATGATCCACCTATGATTGAATACCAAAACAAATGATCATCTTGGATGAACAATGGTTTTAAAAAACTATATCCTAATGCCTTTAAATATAGGTACTGTGATATTTCACCGAGCATGCTCAATAAAGTCCATAACAGGCTTTCTATAACTTCTATAGAAAAAATGATCATTTATTTTGTCATGGAACGACGTGAAATTTTATGTATACTCGATCCATAAAACTTGGATCATTACCCTTAAAACAGCTATTCTAAGCCCAACTGAAGTCTAGGGTGACCTCAAAATCATTAATTAGAGTCCATAGAGATCATCCAAGGTAATCCATACTCTAGAATGTACAAGTGATATGTTAGTACATTGTTGATATGTGCATTTATAAAAGCATTGACTGATCCAAATGGCATTAAAATCAAATAATTGGATGGTTTCTATATGTTCATCAAAGTCATTTCTACTATAGAACCCATGTATCACATATGAAAAACCATGCATCTATTAACATGCACACTTTTGGAGAACAATTTCCAATGATTCTATTTATCAAAATAGAAATGAATTTTAAATTTAGATCTCCATATAGCTGACACTCTCTCAGTGTACCCTCAACAATGATAAGGCATGGGAAATGATCATCAGTAAGAAAATATTACACAAAGAGGATATTAGTGATTTCCAAATATAACTGAAAAATTCCAATCATATTCAATAAGTGGGATTCCTGACATGGTTCTTAACCAACCATATCTTGCTACACAGAAGAATAAAAATCGAACCACCATAGAACGATTTCTTTATAAAGAGTCCAACTATACAACCAATGCTTCATCATTAACTGATCGTGATGACTTACCACCTGAGGCATCACGTAATCACTCAAGCATAGAAAGTGAGGTTTAACCCAACTAATAGTGTTTTCAATGGTAACATAAACAACCAACCATATAATCATCATGATTCTTTGAAGGAACCAACATATATGGAAACTCACCAGCACCATGTGATTTTAAATCAATACCAACCATTTCCAAATGTTCCTCTTAGGTTTTTTTATCTGTACATGTAAGGGTATTGTTGAACATGATGGATGTGATGATCCTAGCCATATGAGTGTCTTAGTAATCATATTAATAAAAAGATTAAATAATCTCACAACATACACTCCATCAAACACTAAATATGTGTCTTAGAGTTGGCCAACACACTGTTATCATGAACCAACTCGAAAAAGTGAACAACTAACTACTTATAAGATCACTAGGTATGTATAAGCTTATCTGTATCATGAAACTCATGTGATCCATGTGCACAACTATCATTAATATGAAGTATGAAAGCCAAAAAAATATGACCAGTGTGTCCAAAAACCTGATCTTATTTGGAATTTCATCCCAAGCATTGGGAATGATTGAGATTTCCTTTAATGCTTAGGTCACTCTACCTCATAGATGGTCGATTCAAAAATCAAAATATCTCAAGGATTAAACTATTTCCCCACCAATCTAATATTATTCACTATACTATTTTACCAACTCGAAAGGTATCATGTGTATTGATGAATACTTCAATAATATTATATTGACACAACGACACATCACTTGATATTATCCATAGGTTAATCGTCTATTTTAATTAAAATATCTGTTGGACCATACAAAATATTTATGCCCGTAGTCATCTTACCCTACATGAATGTTAATATGTCTGATGAAATTCCAAGCCATCAATAATTGAAGAGAAAGAAGGGTCAGGTGACCCACTATGTAGTTGAACATTCCTTATGAATTCCCATCAAACTAAAACCAATCACTACACTATGCTCATTCACTTTTAAAATAGTTAAATTAACACATGAATATCCATCTTACATATCTGCCATTTTAGAAACCAGATGACCCGCTATGTGGACGAAAATTACCTAGGTATGTCCATCATACTAAAACCAAGAATTACACGATTCTGATTCCAATTAATAAGGGTCAAATTACCACATGAACACCCATCTAACTTGGGTTTCATTTTAGATACTAAGAGTCCTACTCGAGACAAACCACACTAAAAACAGTACCTCAGATTTGAAACACTTACTAAAAATTTAACAATTCTTACATATCTAAGGGAACTTCCTTCATAGAGATAGCTTCTTACTAAATCAATAGCGTCGACATTCCAAATAGGTCATTCCATAAAAGGTAACTAGTATTAAATGAATAATATCTAGATCAAAAAATTGAAAGGTCAATGAGATCTATGAGGTAATTTGCACATTCCCATTCAAGACATAACTCAGGAAAACATTTAGTTCAACCCCTCAAATGAGGTTCTAGGATAAAAACGCCATTAAAAGGTTTAATTTAATGCTTTTTCACCAATTTACCATAACTTTTAATCATTAATGAGATTTATTTTAATAAAATAAAATTACTAGTTATGGGAGAAAACTATTCATGGAAAATTATTTAACTAGAACCATATGACACAAAAAAAGTTATATCAAGCTCCCATTAAAATTTTTTTATTTAGATTAAATCCTAAAATATTTTAGGAAATTTACCCCATAAGTTCCTTTAATCCATTTTGTTCATCCCTAAGATCTCATAATTGGGATTCATTAAAGAAAATATCAATTCCACTCTATAGAAGAAAATTCCCATTAGGTTTTAATTAGAATTTTAATTAACTAAAGACTCATAATAATAATAGAGTAAAAAATAATATAATTTTATTTATTAATAAGAGGGGCACGATAATGTAATATGGTACCATATGATTATATGTAACACTATATTAGCGACTGCAAACACTTCTAAATAAGCATCCCATTTATTATAAGTATACTCCATGGGGTTAAGTACTAGAGAATATAGAAAAGAATAAGGCAACCAATGAGGGTACCATTATTTCATTCATGGTATAAAAATACCCTTAATGGGTTAATATCATAAATAACCTACCTCAATTGAACTACTTTGTTCTAGTTATACATTTAAAAATTTATTCATATGGAACATCATTCCTAAATTATCTATGTACTTTCCTTTGTAAAGGAAACTATATTCTATAAGATTATCTATTTAGAACATACCATGGTTTAGTTAGATTCAGTGCCCTATTAAATTTATTAAGATACATTCCCTTATAGATTACTATTTTCATGAATTTTGAAAAAACCTGGTTTGTTTTATTTGATATTAGAATATCAGAAACTCATATACCATGGCTTGATTATATGTGTTACCCTTACCAATTTATAAGGGCCCATACTCATTATAAAATATGATTGGAACCCACTAAAGCACAATCATAAATGTTTCATCCCATGAAAAAAATGATACATGGTTTAAACATTTCTAGATTAGTTAGTTAAGGTTCCACAATCTAGTTTTATGGGAAGACACCCTTTAGGTTGATGCAGACACTTTAATAACTAATTGTTTTAATATTAAATTAAAAAATCATGATATAATGTTATAGTAAGGTTTATAAACCTATAAATAAGAAACCAAATAATAATATTATATAGATAATAATGATACTAAATCTCATAATGCACATCTGTAATATTTCAGGCAATCAAATAGTGTAACCTACATGGAATGAAATTTTCATGGAACATGAATTTATATATGCCTATAATGGTGAATTTAAGAATAATTTCTTGAAATATTATGATAAGGTTAAAATGTGATAAAACCTATAAATTAGTAAGCAGTTGAAAGTACATCAATCAATCAAGGTGAAATAATAATCATCCGTAATAATGAAGAACATGAACAAAAATCTCATCCTAGGCCACATAATCTTTTCCCTATGCGTGGTTTGATTACTTCTAGAAATGATTATTTACCAAGTGACATCACAAACATTGTTTCTTATCTATCATCCCAAAATAATATGTTAATGAAAAAATAATCCTTTATTACACTTTGTAATGGCCATCCACAAGTTCCATTGAAAAAATTCTCATAGACGGTTGGTCCCACGGCCACAAGCATGGATCCTCATATGTACAAGGCTGTCAAATAGAAGATAGAATCTAATAATGGTATGGTGGAGAGAATATAACCTCATGATCAAATGAGATTACTAGAATACTAATAAATAATGAAATAAATGAATCAATATAAATGAAATACTATAGAAAATATAATAAAATGATAAAGTAGACACCACCAAATATTCAACTATGCATGTATATGTGAAGATATAATATACAAGCCAAAGATATAAAATATGTAATACAAACACATAAAAATTATGTAAATAAGTAAATGATCCAACAACTATATCCAATATAATCACAAAAAATTGGTTGATCATATGATCATGTACTTCACACTAACTTAGAAGGATAACAACAATAAAGCCTAATCTATGAACCAGAATGTTAAATCATGAGGTATGTTAAGGTACCCCAGTGCAATGGAGGTCTACAAAAAGTGAGATATAATAATTAGATCACTACCAATGGTTTCTAATGTTATATAATCAATGAAAACAAAATTCATAATCATGAATGAGTATTAGTAAAAATGTAAACAAATAATTATATTTAAATAAGTCAGGTTTTGGTTCTTCAAGGTCACCTGGATCACCAAACCTACTTCAGCTTCAACTGAAATATCTCTATACACCATCCACCATGTATATATATGCATATATTAGAAAATATTTTTCACAGAGATACATTCATTGGAATAGACTTGAGGATTAGTAATAAGGAATCCACAAAATAGTATCACATATTATATAAGGTATGTTATTCCCATAGTGTCACACGCACATGTCACAAAATAAGGGACACCATGCCTAGGGTATCACAATTTGAAAGGGATTGCATGCAAAAGGGATACCAAGATCTAGTATCATAATATATAATGGATTCCATGCCCATAATTCAAAACATATAAGGGGTTACATTAATGAGTATCACAACATATAAGAGACTCCTTGCCCAATTATCATAATACATAAGATACATCATGACCAATTGTCACAACACATAAGAGACTCCATCCCCATGGGATGCCATTCAAAAATATCAAAATATGTAAGGGTCATCATGTTTGAGTATCTGAACATATAGGGGTTGGCATGCCTAATTATCATAAAGTCATATAACATGGTCTAGGTGAATTTTTCATAAGTAGTTGTAACCATACATGCAAAGTTATATCATAGGCAATAAAAGTATACATCCAAAACTGATTCACCATAATCATACATTTTACTTAAATAAATTTAAAAATAACTAATTGTTTCATGTGATAAAACATTCATTACGTCATTTAAATAAGTTAAAATCAAATTGACCTTGTGCATAAGAATTACATAATATAATTCAATTATGTTTCTCAATATATTACAGATGAACTATTGGAGGCGTGTTTTGGGGGCCAATCCTGACTTCACTTTTATCACGAGAGGGGTGACTTTTTTGGGTTGTTTGTGACATAGAGGGTGACCTTGGGTCACAAGGAAACGATCTTATGGAATATTGGGTAATTTTTTTATTTCTGTGTTTCATTTTTTACTATCCTATTTATCTTGATTTATATATTTATTTCTATTTTATCAGTACCTGTTATGTATTAATTTTGATGTTGTGTAGATAAAAGTTATGTTTATTGATTAGTAATGATGATTATTTATTGAGTTTTCCTTATTATTTAAATATGAATGTTTTATATGCATGTAATTCAAAAGTATAGACACAACATGCTAAATTTATAGTAAATATTTTCTAATTTTGTATTTTTATTTAATGAAAAAATTATTTCCATTGGTTTATATTTTGACATGTTGGTTATTTTCACTAGCCTATGGTGACTAAGAATATGCATCAAGCCTTATAGAATATCAGTTCATGTGATGAAGAAACATTACCTACGTTGATTTGCTACAAGTTTTTTATTTCAAAGATAATTTATTTTTTCTTGGGTTATACTATTTTGAAACTTGTGTTCTTATGACTCATAGTGGATACAAATTTGTAAAATTAAGTAAGAAATAATTTTCAATATTCTTTTGGACTCATGTTATTCATGTATGTATTAAATGGTTATTTCAAAATAATGTGGTATGGATTAACTCAATTTTATAGAATAAAATTATTAATTTATATTTAATAAGTTTAATTGAAAAAACATTTCAATGAATTTTAATAATATGGATAATTTTAGAGAACAATAATTTTTAATGATTCAGATCATGTGTCCATGTTTGGTAAAAGGTTTATTTTTCAATTACAACATGTTTAGTTTTATTTTTAAAAGTAAGGTGTATTTTATTTTATTTTTAAGTTAAATAATTTTTACAAATATAAATATTTAAAAATTTACTATGATTTTTAGAATTTAACAGTACCTAAGATAGATTCTTCCTGTTTTTGTAGGGGGTTTATCTTTTTAAATTTAAATTTTATATTAAAGATGGTGTATTGAAACATTTTAAATGATATGGGAGGTTTTATAATCTAATTGATTCTATTGTTATGGATCTATTCAAGTGGTCACATTATATTAATTTTCAAGGGTGTTATTATTGGTGACTTTGCCAAAAACCTTGATAGCGTTTGTTTTAAATAAATGATTATTATATAATAAAGTGGCATGTAAAAGGTCAATTTGAAATTGATTGAATTAAGTAGAAGGATTTTTCCTATTAGGGTTTTAAATTTTATGAGAATCCTCAAAAACAAGTTTTAATGTGTTTGAGGGGAAATTTTATTTTATGAAAAATGTTTTTTTAATATTTATTGGTATACTAATGAGAATATGTAGATAAATAGTAGATATGTTATTTGATGAAAATGTATTGTTTGGAATTGTTATATTCCATGAAAGCGTGTAAATACGTTTTGAGAGGAGATAATTTAATCATTATATTAGATATTGTTAGACCACGGTTTTACTCAGGATATAAAAGTGCTTCTTGGATTTATTATTTGGATTTTTTTTATAAAATCACAATAGATATGGTGGGAGATTTAATTCATGTAGAAGAAATTTTTTTCTCTTATTAGTTGATGTAACTCTTTGGATTGATAGAGAAGTTAAAAAACAAGATATATCTATTGGTAAGTGTAACCTCATTAATAGATGATGGAGGTGGGTTATAAAATTTATCCTTTGGCTGATGTATCCCCATAGGGAAATAGCGGATTCAAAATATATGTGCACTGAGTAATGAATTAGTGGGAATTGATAGTTGTAACTCAAGGATCATGGAATTCATAATTTCTTTGGATTAGGTATATAGTGTTAAGTTACTTTCTAGATATGATATTGGTTATGGGAATGGTAAGTAGAAACAATTCCACTATGGTAATGTAGTGAATCCATTGGATTTAGATAGGATTAGTACACAAACTTCTTCTTAAGTTAAGATACTTCATTGGTGATAGTGGGGTCATTAGGTCATGTGACATTGGGTGATGAATATATATTAGATTTTTCATAATTGGATAATAGCTTCTGTTCTATTCATGCTTGGATTGAATCATATATTTTAGAAAATATAGTGGTTACCGCATTTTTTTATTTTGATTCCCTTGGTTTCCAAGACATTGGGGCACTATTTGATATTTTTTTCATCATTTTCATGAGATTATTATAGAGTATTTTGGTGATTTTTTTCTAGATAATTTACACATTTTATATCATGAAACTAATGGAATTAATTAAGATAGGGCCTTGTAATCGATGGAATTGAGTGAGAAATTAGAATAATAGTTGTAATTGTATGGTCCATTATATAAATGATTGTAAATACAAGTGATAAGATAAATATGAGGATTTTTAAATTTTTATGGTAGTTTTAGTGTAATTTATTTGGGATTAAAACCTCATAATTTCATGATCAAGCGATAAATAATCATTAGAAATAAATGATGGAACATTGGTGAATGAGGGATTTGGTGGTTGTTGTAACAAACCAAACTATCATTAATGGAAATTCAACTTGATCTTATTAAATGTCTCATAATGAAATTTTTTTATATAAAATTTGAACTTCATTGGATTTATTTTTTTTGGTTTTTAAAATATTGTTACAGATTGTGATCGTTGCTAATATAGTTGTTTAACAGTGATCAGACGATTAGTATAAATATAGGGCTTTAACTAATCTGATTTACTCAGACAAAGGAAGCGATGGAATCATCCAGTATACTTTCCCCATACGAAGCCCATTTGTCAGAGCTCGGAAATGAGGTGGAACCATTTGGATTCTCTCTTGACCAAGCCCAAGTCAAGCATGAACACATTAATCTTGAGTGGAACCGACTATGGGTGAAATGGAAGTTAATAGAGATAACCACCTGAGCAATGTTATCCGAGCCACCTCAAGAGTCCATAACCATTGCACATATTACCCTTCGGTCTTATGTGGGTGTTATAAGTGGTTATGTAACAATACCCTATCACTATTACTATGCACATTATTTTTAAATAAAGAAAGTGCATTCATTTTTTATTGTTACTTTGTAAATAGTTTTTAAAGCACAAATAGTATTTTTAGTGAATATTCAACTAAGAAATATATTTTGATGAATTCATGGATTTTTTAATGAAATAATATTTTAATAAAGTATTATTATAAATAAATTATTTTTTTTCAATATAAATGATCATATAATTTTATCAATGAAATTGTAATTTTTATTATGATTTGAAAGCCGTTTTTGTCAAAACCCATGAATTTTCGATAAATGCCGTTTTTTATTTTAAAATTAATAATTCACTTATTTAGAAAATTATTTAAATACAATAAAATATTATTTTTAGAATCAGGATGTTGAAACTATCCAGTGGTGAATTTCTCAAAATTTTCTGTGACAATCAAATTTTTGGGTAAAAATTAAATATCATTTAAATATATAATGTGTTTTATGACATCATTATGAACCAATAGTGATGTAATAAAATACTATAAAAGATATTTTAGTCCAATATATGCATTAAAATTAAAATCATTTTATTTTAGGTTTTTTTGATTTATTTTACAAAGCATCAGTGGCCCCTCCAAGCCTTATACAACATTTTTTCTTTTTAATTATTTTCCTTGAGAGTGTGACTGACATCCACATAAGATCCCTCAATATTTTAAGGAGTTCTTCCATTGGAATTATAAAATATTTTTTCCACTCCCATTAAAAAAAACCATGGGAAAAAACCATGAGCTGGTTTGTGGTATTGATTAGTTTAATGTGTGGTGACCCAAACCCAAATATTAAAGAATTCCCTCTTCTTTTCTATATAAACCCACCCATTCTCCCAGTTCCTCTTCACTCAAAGACTTTAGAGTTCAACCAACCCCAGACCTCCTCTCTCTAAAATCTTCCCAAGGTGTCCCATGTTCCCAAGAATCCTCTCTCATGCCTCTCCCAAACCTTTATGATCACACTTCCAAGTAAGGGATTTCTTCTTTCTCATTTTTGTCCACTTTTTTTAAGTTGTTATGCCCTTTTTGTTTTCAATTAGAAATGTTTGGGTATGATTTCTAACCTCCCGAATACTTTACTATTTATGTTTGGGTGATGGTATACCCCTTTATCTATCATTAATTCCTTTCATGTACACCTGTTACCGTGATGAAATTCCTTGAGGGATTTCTCTCTCCTCTTTTACATCCAAGTAATTCTTTTGTATTATGCATCTAAATTCAATTACATTTTTTGGGAAATGTATATATATGACCCCTTACTGTCCATTTCATGTATATATGAGGATACAAACTTTTGTATATCATCAACCATTTTCATGAATCCTTATGTCATGCTGTTATGCTCCTGAAATTGGACCGCATTTTTTCAAAGCCAAGATCATTGTGTAGTGAATACCATACCCATGTCTCTATAAAGGGCATTCATCTTTATAAACATATACATATTTAATGTTACTTTAATGTATTTATTCCACATTATGTTATCATGGAATAACTTATGATGTTGATTGATTCCATGATCCTTGTGGCACACTTATGTATAAAATGAAATGTTTAAAAAGGGTGCGCCCTGATAGCACTCCAATGCATTGGGTAAAGATTAGTATCATGATAAATCAAGTGCAATGAGAGTTTAATCATGATAATTCAAGTGAAATGAGGGTTTAATCATGATCTATGTGCAAGGATCCTTGGATCATAATAAAATCATGTCAAAGTTTATTGCCACATTTCCATATTATGATTATCATGCTTTATCATGCCTTTATGTTAATGTTTCTCTTGTTCTCCATTGATATGACTATTTTATAACATTTACTATATTACTCATGTTATTCCATGTTTATTACCATACAAGGATTTATATCTCACTCTTTTTCATGCATATTCTCAGGTTATCCTATGAAATTCTAAGTATAAAGGAATATAATGGTCATGTAAAGGAAGTTTTCAATAAAGATGTTGTACTTCATGTTCTAAGTTGTTATGTAAAGATCCTAAGCCCCAAAGACACTAGAACTCTCGATCTTCTATGTTTAATGAAGTTATTTTTATGTAATAAATCTTTTTTATGTTTATAATAAAGAGGAGGGTTGTCATAGTAAGTATTAGTGGATAAGTTTAGTTATTTTTGGGATTAGGATTAGAAAACCCTAGTGAAGACTTAGAGACAAGAATAAGTATAATAAAAGCATCCCTAAGTACTTGTTAGTATTGAGTATGTGGTTTATCAAAAAAATAAATCCCTGTTTAGATATGAGCTGGTAGAGGTGGCTCAAGCACAGTTTTATCCCATGGGTAAAACCTGAAAACACCGCTTTGAGCTAGACTTGAATGAGAACTGGTGCATGACAATGGGCCTTACTGCACTCTTGGTTAAAAAAATCCTAGGGGATATGTTTTTGTAAATTCAAAATCTTAGTATGAACCATTATTAAGGAAAATAATTTCCCTAAGAACATATGTTAGAAAGTAGATCATGAAAAACATATATTGAAACATATGGATTAATAAGTTAAAGAATAAAAGTAATTTATGAGTCATATATTTTGACCTTGGATTACCCTTTATATGTTACCTATAACTTTCCTTTAATTAAGGAATAATTAATTGTTAGACTTCAAGTAGTTTAATATCATAATTTTATCATGTCTAGAGGGTAACTCAAAATTTGATATGTTTCGTCAGCATGATAAATGATAGTTTTGAGATGGTAGGGGAAGAATCTCATACAAAACAATTTTCCCTTACTGAGGACTTTATAGCTATTATTATATCAAAGTCAAGCTTGTATAGAATCTAACACTTTTTTAATGTCCAAATTTTTTGCAAGATTCTCTATGACATACCAAACACCTCTTCCATACCACAGAATCATCAGGGATTATGGCACACCTATGATAAAATATTAAGCTCCCAACTCTACCACCTTTCAAGATGAGGGAGGTACCATCAGGGTATTTTAAAATATTTCACCCTCTCTAGATAGTATGATGAAGTATTTGATTTTAGAATAGCTTCCAAAGAGGGAGACCTCTGAGAAGCCTATATATATATAGTATTGTCTTCCTGTATTTTTGGAAACTTATAAAATATATTAGAAGAACCACATTTCAAAAATTTCAAATCTGACTCTGTCAGACTATTTTACAAAAACCTGGTACATGGTGATGTTTTGAAACTATATGTTAGTAACAAATAATTTCAAAAAGTGCATCATATTTTCCATTGGTACGATCCAAGTTGCACGGACAACGTCTGAACTAAGGATGTAGAAGAATTTTAATGTACATTGAGGTATTGTTGCACTAAGTGGATCCATGATCCCAATGATCGACGTGATAATGAGGGATTGGGAATGTTTAATGGTGGAGTTTAAGAAACCCTAAAGTCGTTTTTAAATGTAAGATCTCTTTTTGAATGTAATCAAATTGCGAGGATGCAATTTTTTTGGGGGAGGATTATGATGACCCAAAATTTCATTAATGAAAATTCATCTTAATTTAATTAAATTTCTCATTATGTAAAATTTTTATATAAAATTTGAACTTCATTGGTTCTATGTTTTTGTATTTTAAAACATTGTTATGTATTGTGACTGTTTCTAATATAGCTATTGAATAGTGATCACATTATTAGTATAAATATAGTGCTTTATCAAATCTGATTTACTCAGACAAAGGAAGCGATGGCCTCATCCAGTAGACTTTCCCCAAACGAAGCCCATTTTTTGGAGCTCATAAAGTTGGTGGTGTCATTGGGATTCTCTCTTGACCAAGCCCAAGCCGAGCTTGAACACATTAAGCTGCAACGGAACCGACTACGGGATAAATGGAAGTTAATAGAGATTACCACACAAGCGATGTTATCCGAGCCACCCCAAGAGTCTGTCACCATCGCACACCTTACCCTTCTATCTTATGCAGGTGTTATAAGAGGTTATGTTACAATAACCTATCACTATGACTATGAACATTATTTTTGTATAATGAATGTGCATTCATTTGATTACTGATATTTTGTAAATAGTTTATAAAGAACAAATATTATTTTTAGTTAATATTTATCTAAAAAATATATTTTGAATAATTAATAGATGTTTGAATTAAATAACATTTTAATAAAAAATTATTATAATTAAATTATTTTTTATTAAATATAAATTATCATATAACTATATGAATGCAATTGTAATTTTTATTATGGTTTGAAAACCGTTTTTGTCAAAACCCATGTATTTTTGGTAAATGTTTGTTTTTATTTTAAAAGTAAAAGTTCATATATTTAGAAAATTATTTCAATAAAATGAATATTATTTTTGTATTCAGGATGTCAAAATTATCCAACGATGAATTTTTTATAATTTTCTGAGACAGTCGAATTTTTGTGTAAAAGCTAAATATCTTTTAAATATATGATGTGTTTTATGACATCATAATGACCCAATAGTGATGTAATCAAATATTATAAATGATATTATTGGCCAATATATGTTCTACCATTAAAATAATGTGATTTTAGGTTTGTTTTAATTATTTTACAAATCTATAGTTGATCCTCCAAGACTTATAAATCATTTTGTCTTTTTATACTTTTTTCCTTGAGAGTGTGACTCAACTCCACATAAGCACCCTCAATATTTTAAGAAGTTTGGCTATTGGACTTATAAAATATTATTTTTTCACTCCCCCTTGGCCAAAAAATGAGAAAAAACCATGGTCTGGTTTGTGGTATTGATTAGTTTAATGAGTGGTGACCCAAACCTAAATAATAAAGAAATCCATCTTCTTTCCTATAAAAACCCACCCAAGATCCCACTTATTTTTCACTCATAGCCTTTATATTTAGAGAAACCCATGAAATCCTCTCTATAAAATCCTACCAAGGATCCCCAACCTCCCAAGAAGCCTCTCTCAAGCCTCTCGCAAGCCTTTAGGATCACACTTCCAAGTAAGGGATTTCTTCCTTTCTTATTTTTTCCAAAAACAATTTTAATTTGATATGCCCTTTTTTTTAATTAAAAATGTTGGGGTATGATTTCTAACCTCCCCCATAATATCCACTTTATGTTAGTATGATTTGAGACCCCTTTATCTCTCATTAATGCCTCCCATTTAAACCCATTACTATGCCAAAATTCCTTGAGGGATTTATCTCTCCTCTTTCACATCAAAGTAATTATTTTGTATTATGCATCTATATTCTATTACATTTCTTGGTAAATGTATCTATATGACCCCATTACTATCAATTTCATGTATATATGAAAATACACACTTTTCCCTCTCATCAACCATTTTCATGAATCCTTATGTCACATTGTTATGCTGCCAAAATTACACCACCTTTTTCCAAGCCAAGATCATTGTGTAGTGAATACCATACCCATATCTCTATCAAGGGTATTCACCTTTATAAACATATAAATATTTAATGGTGCTTTCATTTATTGATTCCACATTACTTATTTGTGGAATAACATATGATTTTTATTGATTACATGATCCATGTGTCCCACTTATGCATGAAATGTAATGTTTAAGAAGGGTGCGCCCTAATAGCGCTCCAATGCATTGGGTAAAGATTAGTATCATGATACATCAAGTGAAATGATGGTTTAATCATGATAATTAAAGTTCAATAGGATCTTACTCATGCTCCATGTTAAATGATCCTTGGATCATTCTAAAATCATGTTAAATGTTTTTGTCACATTTCCATATTAAGATTATCATGGCTTATCATGCCTTTATGTTAATGTTTCTCTTGTTCTCCATTGATATGCCTATTTTCTAACATATACTATATTTCTCATGTTATTCCATGTTTATTCCCTTATTGGGGTTTATATCTCATCCTTTTTTCTTTCCTTTACTCAGGTTATCCTATATAATGCCAAGTACATGGGAATGGAGTGGTCATGTAAAGGATGTTTTCAATAAAGATGGTGTACTTCATGTTATAAGTTGTTATGTAAAGATCTTAATCACCAAAGACACTAGAACTATCTATATTCTATGTTGCGTCAAGTGAATTTTTTGTTATAAATAATGTTTGAGTTTGTAATAAAGAGCATTGTTGTCATAGTTTGTATCAGAGGATAGGATTAGTTATTTTTGGGATTATGATTAGAAAATCATAGTAAAGACTTAGAGATAATAATAAGTATAATAAAAACATCCTTAAGTATTGGTTAGTATTTATTAAGTGGTTTATCAAGAAAATATATCCCTTTTTTGGACACGAGCAGGTAGAGGCGGCTGTAGTAGAGATGTATCGTAGGGGAAAAACTTGAAAACACCACTTTGAGCTAGACTCGAACGGGAACTGGTGCACGACAACGGGCCTTGCTAAACTCTTGGTTATGAAACTCCCGAGGGATATGCTTTGATAAATTCAAATGCTTAGTAGAAGCAATTATTAAGGAACAAAATTCCCCAATGAATATATTTTGGAAAGTAGATCATGAATAGAATATATTGAAGCCCATGGATTCATAAATTATGGAATTAAAGTAATTTATGAGTCATCGATTTTTTTCCTTGGATTACACTTTATATGTTACCCATAAAATTACTTTCATTAAGGAATAATGAATCGTTATACATCAAGTAGTTTAATATCACAATTTTATCATGTCTAGAGGGTAACTCAAAATATGATATGTTTCATCAGTAGTATAAAGGATAGTTTCAAGATGGAAGGGGAAGAATCTCATAAAACACTCGCATCCCATCCTAAAGACATTCTATCTATAATTATAGAAAATTCAAGATCATATAGAATAGAAACCATTTCCAATGTACAACTCTCTTTCAAGACACTCTGTAACATATGAAATACCTCCTATATACCAAAAAATCATCAGGGATCATGGAACACCTATGATGAAATATTAAGCTCCCATCTCTACAACCATTCAAGACGAAGAAGGTACCATCATGGTATTTTCAAATATTTCACCCTATCTAGACATTGTGAAGCACTATATGATTTTAAAATAGTTGTCGAAGAGGGAGGCCTTTGATAAGTCTATATATATATATATACAATATTGTCTTCCAGTATTTTTGGAAACATAGACAATATATTAGAAAAAACACATTTCATAATTTCCAAATCTGACTCTGTCAGACTATTTAAAAAAAACATGGTACATGGTGATGTTTTGAAACTATATTTTAGTAACTAATGTTTTTAAAAAGTGCATCATATTTTCCATCGGTATGATCCCAATTTCACGGACTACGTCTGGACTAAGGAATTGGAATAATTTTAATGTGAATTGAGGTATTATTTCACAAAGTGGACCCCAAATCTCAGTGATCGATGTGATAATGATGGTTGGGGAATGTTTAATGGTGGAGGATAAAAAACCCCTAAGTAGTGCTTAAATTTATGAGTTCTTTTTGAATGTAATCAAATTGCGAGGACAAAATTTTTTTAAGGGGAGAAGATTGTAACGAACCAAAATTTCATCAATGAAAATTTTTCATTATGTAATTAAATGTCTCATTATGTAAAATGTTTATATAAAATGTTAACTTCATTGGTTTTATGTTTTTGGATTTTAAAATACTGTTAATGGTTGTGACCATTTCTAATATATCCACTGAACAATGATCACATGATTAGTATAAATATAGGGCTTTAACAAATCTGATTTACTCTAAAAAAGGAAGCGATGACCTCATCTAGTAGACATTCCCTATATGAAGCCCATTTGTTTGAGCTCGAAAAGGAGGTGGATTCATTGGGATTCTTTCTTTACCATGCCAATGATGAGCTAGAACACATTGAACTTGAGCGGAATCGATTACGAGAGAAATGGAAGTTAATAGAGATTACCACCCGAGTGATTTTATTCGAGCCACCCCAAGAGTCTGTCACCATCGCACACCTTACTTTTTTGTATTATGCGGGTGTTATAAGGTTTTATGTAACAAGACCCCAACAATATGACTATTTAAATTATTTTTTTATAAATAATGTGCATTCATTTTATTATTGTTACTTTGTAAATAGGTTTTAAAGAACAAATAGTATTTTTAGTTAATATTCAACTAAGAAAAATATTTTGATGAATTAATGGATTTTTGAATTAAATATTATTTTAATAAAATATCATTATAATTAAATTAATTTTTATTAAATATAAATGATCATATAATTTTATTAATGCAATTATAATTTTTATTATGGTTTGATATACGTTTTTTTAAAAACCGTGAATTTTTTATAAATGTCAGTTTTTATTTTAAAAGAATCAATTCACATATTTAGAAAATTATTTAATAAAAATGAATATTATTTTTTAAATCAGGACACTAAAATTATCCAATAGGGAATTTTTCAAAATTTTCTGAGACAGTTAAATTTATTGGTAAAAATTAAATTTCGTTTGAATATATAATGTCTTTTATGACATCATAATGACCCAATAGTGATGTAATAAAATACTATAAATGATTTGTTCGGACAATATATGTTTTAACATTAAAATAATGTGATTTTAGGATTTTTTGATTTATTTTACAAATCTTTAGTGGACCCTCCAAGACATAAAAACATTTTGTCTTTTTAAATTGTTTTCCTTGAGAGTGTGACTCACCTCCACATAAGCACCCTCAAAATTTTTAAGAAGATCATCCACTGGCCTAATAAAATATTTTCGTACACTCCCCTTTGTCAACAACCATGGGAAAAACCATGGGATGGTTTTTGGTATTGATTAGTTTAATGTGTGGTGACCCAAACCTAAATATTAAAGAATTTCCTCTCCTTCCCTAAATAAACCCATCCAAGTTCCCACTTTCTCTTCACTAAATTCCTTTGGAGTTCGACCAATCCCTGACCTACTCTCTCTAAAAAATTCCAAAGGTTCCCCAATCTCACAAGAATCCTCTCTCGATCCTCTCCCAAGTGTTTGGGATCACACTTCTTAGTAAGGGATTTCTTCCTTTCTCATTTTTGTCCAATTTCTTTAAGTTGTTATTCCCTTTTGTTTTCAGTAAAAAAATGTTTGGGTATGAATTAGAACCTCCCAAATACTATCCTATTTATGTTTGGATGATGGGAGACCCATTTATCTCTTACTAGTTCCTCCCATTAAAACTAGTTACCGTGCCGAAATTCCTTGAGGGATTTCTCTCTCCTCTTTTACATCCAATAATTATTTTGTATTATGAATCTAAATTCCATTAAGTTTGTTGAAAAATGTTTCTATATGAACCCCTTACAGTACATTTAATGTATATATGATGATACAACCTTTTCTCTATCATTTACTATTTTCATGAATCCTAATGTCACGCTGTTATGCTACCGAAATTGCACCACGTTTTTCCAAGCCAATATCATTGTGTAGTGAATACCTTACCCATGTCTCTATCAAGGTTATTCAACTTTATACACATATACATATTTAATGGAACATTCATGTATTTATTCCAAAATACTTAATCATGAAATAAATTATAAAGTTTATTGATTCCATGATCCATTTGGGACAGTTATGCATGAAATGAAATGTCTAAGAAGGGTGCACCCTGATAGCACTCTAATGCATTGAGTAAAGATTAATATCATGATACATCAAGTGCAATGAGGGTTTAATCATTCTAATTCATTTTAAATGATGTTTTACTCATGATCCATGTGCAATGATCCTTGAGTCATGCTAAAATTATGTTAAATGATGTTTCCACATTTCCATATTGATATTATCATGCTTTATCCCGCCTTTATGTTAATGTTTCTCTTGTGCTCCATTTATATGACTATTTTCTAACATGTACTATATTACTCATGTTATTCCATGTTTATTTCTTTACTGGGCTTTATATATCACCCTTTTTTCATGCATGTCCTCAGGTTGTCCTATGCAATGCTAAGTACAAGGGAATGCAGTTGTCATGTAAAAGATGTTTTCAATAAAGATGTTGTAATTCATGATCTAAGTTGTTAGGTAAAGATCCCATTCCCCAAAGACACTATACCTCTCAATATTCTATATTGTATCAACTGATGTTTATGTAATAAATCATGTATTAGTATGTAATAAAGAGTAGGGGTTTCATAGTTCTCATGGAACACTCTAGAGACGAATGGTGTGGTGGAATGAAAATAAAAAATAAAATAAATGATAAATGATTTACAATGGTATTGTATAAATTAACCTTAGTGAAATTATGAGTTTGGATTTTATAAATTAACATTAAGGTGGTGAATTTCTATTTTTGGGTGTTCTAGGATAGTTCGATAGATGAATATTGTTTTTCCATATATTATATATCATATCATGTTAATGGAAATTAATTATCTATATTTTTATTGTGGAGTGAAATAAAATTACTTATAATAAATAGGATTGGAACCTTTGGGTTTTATATTTTCTTGCGGATAAGATATTAACAAATAAGTCAGGATCATTCATGAGTTTTAACAGAATCAGATTTCGAGTAAAGTGATATCATATTTTGCGTGTTTGTTCTTGTTTTTCTTGGAATTTTCTAATAAAAATACTATATTTGTTGAGGTATAAGTATGGATCATTTATCACCTAGATAAATTATTCATGTATTAGTTATTCATATATTGGTTTATGTAGAATAAATTGTGGGTGGAGTTAAAAACATTAGTGAGTACTGTTGGATGACACATGCCTAGTATTGATCTTTGTTGAGGTTTTAAAGGGGATAATTTGTTTTTATACTAATAGTATATATGTTTAATTATAAATATATTTTTATTTTTGGGAGTCAATATATGGATTTGGTTTTTTTATAGTGAGAAGTGTTGGCTTAATTCTATACACGATTTTCAAGGATTAACATCACAATAGTGGAGAGAGGTCCTATACCTTTATTTTTAGTAGTAGATTGATTGATTGGTTGGTAAATAGTTTTTAAAGGTCAAAAACTATATATGTTGGTAGAATTTTGAGGCTCATTTTGTTAAATATATTTACTTGTGCTTAGTTTTTCAAGGATAAAAAATATTAAAGGAGGTTAGAATTGATGGGATCGTTTTTTGGATAAGAAGAAATAATTTGGTGAGTTTGAGTACCACCATGGTATGATATGTGTGGGGTGTTTATATGTTTTATGAATAGGTCCAATTTATATTATTTTATATTTAAACATAGTTAATATATATTATTTAGAGGTTTTTGGAAGAAATTATAGTGTTTTGGAATCCTTTTGAAGGGTGAATGGGTAGATTCATAGTCGGGGACTATGTATTATGCCTTGGGAATTATGAAGGATATTCATGGGGTGGTAGTGTTGGATATAAACTAAAATAATGGAAATAATAGTTTATGATATCCCTTGAGTTTTAAGATGTGATATCAATGATATTTATATCATAGTTTATGATATAATCATATCATAAATAGGTATGGGATACTACTAATTGCCAATATTATTGTGTATTATAGGATCTGAAATATAAGATTCATGATATGGATGTTCATGATCCCAACTATGTCTTACCATAAGGTTTCATTAGTTATGAACAAATAAGATTGATTTATTCAGTTATTGAGAAACCATTCAAAATGTTGAAATGTTAAAACTCCAATGACATGTAATGTATGACATCCATGAGATAAAAGTTTATCTATTGATTATTTGAATCTATTAATTTATTCAGTAGAGTATATAAAATGGATACAATCCCTCTAATTTTTTGTACCCATGATTTATGCTTGCTAAACTAGAGGTCCCATCATCCTGAACCACTATCCATATTCTCTTAGATAACGGTCCTAGCACCTATTTGGTGATTTATCATCCTCTCATTATGAACGAGGATCCAAAAGGTGCAATCCTTCTGATTAAGAAGACATTAAATAGTTGATATAGTTATCCCATTCAGTTACACTACATCAAAAAGTAAAATATGGAACTTATATTTGTAAAGGTATTATTTTTTATATTCTTCATTTATGCATATTGATTTTGTTTTTGATTGATCATGCATTTCATGGGTCTCTATTACTTTGAATTTCAATTCATGTACACCCGAAGTCTCATAAGTTGTATCAACTTCATTAATTCAATGTATACATATTTTTTTCATTTTATGTTTTAAATAACATGCTTTAGTAATGTGTTTGATTCCATATCATAATGTATGATATGTCAATTTGCAATATATTCATATAAATCATAGTGCATGAATACCATATATCATATGTCTTGATATAAGAAAACCAATTTACTTGAGCTATGTAATAAGCTATGATACCCATTATCATAAGATATCAATGAGTATTTAATTTTTAATGAATAGAGGATTATTCGATATTGATGATATAAGTGATATCATTGAATACAATAATTCCCTATGAAAATTACAATAAAATGATATGATATCCCCTATAAATTAAAATTGGCTGTATCATAATATACAATTCTCTATTTAAGGTTCATGAATAATTACCCTTAGTTATCATTCACAACATATGAAAAATAATCCCATTATCAGTCATAAATTATGAACATTATCCCCAACCAGGATTGTTGGGGAATCTATCTTGCATCCACTGCATATGGGTTCAACTCACAACCACTGCACATTGTTCCTCCAATTTTGGGGGTCGGATATAACTTCCCCTTATGTGTGAGTGAACAGAGTAGGACTAGCATCACCATTATGGAAGAACAAGTTAAATGTTGTGGGAATCACTAGTGGAGTGGTGCTAAGACATTTTAGGTGAAGGGAGATGCATGTAGGCTAGAGCTCGTGGTGACAATAGTGACCTAGATGGATGGTGGTGTATGACTGTTTTAGGTGATAATAAGGATAGGTTGGCTATCCTTACAATGTTGGACGATGGAAAGGGTTTCCATGTATTGGTGATCATAGGTGCAAGATAGTGTGGGATTTCATGGTAAGCATATATATATATATATGTGTGTGTGTGTATGTGTGGTATCCTTTGATCTACCTATATATTTAGTGTATGGGTATTGGTCTTTAGACATGTAATAAGATACCTCCACCCATTAAAATGAAAGAGTTTTTGTTTTCTACAAAATTGGGGGGTCTCCCAGTAGAGGCCCGAAGCTTGATGTACATAGATATTACATTATTTTTTAGGAATACATAATACCTAACAAAAACAGACACACAAGGACCGTAATAGTTTTGTGTCTTTGGAAACTTGGAACGTAATCTTCTAATCGTGGTGAAACATCTTCAACATCTCCCATAAAGATCTTCCACTTTTTGTTTCCTTACCTAAAGACTTTCTTTTTAATCATGGGGGAAAATAAAACATAAAAAGGGTGAGCCCAAATGCTCTGTAAGGGTAAACCAAAGAAATATCAATCACTTCATATTCATAAGAACACAACTTTTGGAAATCTTAACCAGCAAAAGAGATCATAATTTCAAAACATGGGATAAATCATAGTAGTGGAATGTAATCGCAATAATCATAACTTAAAACATGAAACTTTGTGGAATACACACATAATTATAGAGAATCATTTCTTAGTTGTCAAGACTCATATCCAAGACTATCTTAGTAGACAAAGTCCATTTTTGAACCGAGTTCACTCCCCGTTTTAGTCCTGTTTCACTAAACTGGTTTAACCTGCCATTCCAGCCATGTCTATCTCATGAGATATAAATCTTTAACCAATGCATTGGAGGTAGATATAGGTCCCAACCATCTCATAATGATACCATTCTTATGTGTGCCACAAAATCAAAAAATCATACATCATTGCATAACCCATGTAATAAAAATGGGATTCTTAAACATCGTGACATCATAAAACAATTCATATAAGATAAATGGATTCCATAAAAATAATTCCATAATAACATAATAAAATCAATGTAATAATAGGTATATAAACAAAACCCTATATTATCTTAGATGGAAAATAATTTTAATAAAACACTTGAACTTCGTTCATGAGGAAAATATCATTTCTACTTCGAAAACATTTTTCCTTTATTAACATGTCATACAATTTTAAACTAAAAGAAGTTGATTAAAAATAAACTTGAAAACTTGTAAAGGAAGCTTCTTGGAAATAATGTTTTAAAAATCCATTCATGTCGAATAAGTTAAAAAACATTCTTCTCGTACTTTTGTCGGAAAAGTCAAAAAGTACCTCGAACAAAAAATGACAAAAGATTCCATTCGTATCTTTTAATAAAAACTCATAAAAGGGTAAAATTGGATTTAAAAAATTTTATGTGGATGGAAATAATATTACATATTGAGGAAACAGATGTGGATGATAAATATTCCCTAGTAAATTCTGAAGTATAAACAATCTCGGATAAAAATGAGATTGTGAGATTTTCCCTTACCTTAGGTCCGATTTGCTTCATAAGTGTCCGAAACCCCTGTATAATGATTTAAATAATGTTATTGACTTATTCCAGAATCATAATTATTTTTATGATATAATATATGGTCATGTTCTTAGCTTCTTATTAGTAATATTTAATTACTACTTGTTATCCAGGTGTTTATTACTTTTTGTTCTTATGCGTGTTTTGTCGAATAAATTATTATTCTTCTTTTTACGTTATGGATACCTAATTTCCAGAATGGTATTAGTGTAATATATATCATATTAATTCATTAAATTCATTTATATAATCATTATGCAATGAAGATCATGTAGAACGAGTCACATCATATCGTGGAGACGGTATTCCGTACGTATGCATGAGCAATGATATCGTTCCCATGATCGTGAAATTGTAATGGAGTGTATGTATACTATTTAAGAATCAATATCACTTTAGAATAATCATATATAGTTATTATTTACACCATTATACCCATCCATGTAAGGTGGTGGTGGAAAATAGATTACACCACGGCGTGGAGACCGTATTCCGTACGTACGCACGCGCGATGATTTCATTTTCCGTAGGATGGATAGATGGTGAAGTAGGGTTGTTTCATACTTATAATAACATATCAGTATATTAGTGATACTTATGTTATTACATAATAATGAAACAACTAAAGAAGAAGAAGTGGAAGAAGAAATAAAGTTGAATGAATCGGTAACTGACATTACCTCTTCTTTGAAGCGCCTCTTTGAGACCTCCTCTTAGGGCACTAAAATTGGTCTTTTAAGAATACCGAGACCTCTAAGATGTTTCTAGGGAAGTGGAGAAGAGAATTTTTCAGGGTTTTGTCGAGATTTAATGCTCAATGTGGTGTGAGGAAGAGAGGGAGGAGGTTCCCTTTTATAAGGGAGGAGAGGGGCACCTTTGGAAAAACTAAAAATATTATTTTATTATAAAGTCATATTCGGTTTTAAATAGCTCAAAATTGATTTATTTATAATATAATGTGGATATGGGTCTAAATAATATCATTCAATAGAATTTGGAAAAGTTTAGTTTACTATTTTAACCTTATCATTTAGATTTAACTTTAATTTAGATAATTTTACTTTTACCGTGTCTTTTTGTGTTCTTACACTATAAGGTTAATAAACATACTATAACAAGCCAAAAAAACCCCAAGTTGTTTATTATTAATATAGATAACCTTATCTAAGTCATTTGGACGAACCATAGATTTTTAGTAATATAATAACAATTAATAATATAATATTTGTTTTAAAAACTATTTTATGTCAATTTTGACACTATTTGGTAATTGATTTTTGTGAAAATCATAACAGAATTATTAGTTCCAAAAAAGTTAATTAAATCAACAATAACATGTCATATTAAAATATAAAATTATTTTAATTCATAAAAAGTCTCATATTACATTTATTTGGGTATTTATAAAATCAATTATGTCAATATTTCATTAATAAGATAATTACTGCATCATCATTGTGTCATAAATAAATTAAATTATTTAAAATCTAAAAATTACAAATAAAATACCATTATGTAGGAAATATTTTTATCTTTCTAATTAATATTTATAGTCTAATTTATCTTATGTATAAACCTATATTAAAAATTATTTAGTTATTAAACTTTGATTTTAACTATTTTAACCCTTCTTTAAATAAATTAAGAATAAATGTCCTTATGTAATCCAAGTGGGCCTAAATAGTCATATTTTATTTATTAAGGTTGTTTTTGGTCTAATTAAACTTATCCAATAGAATTAAGACATGTGTTAGGGTAATAATAATATCATTTTTACCCTTAATTACCCTATTTACTTTTAACCGTGGTAAATAAAAGTAAAAAGTTACTATTCATCAAAAATTATTTTCATCTCATTGAACCACATTTTACTTACTGACATCAACCGTGTCTCTCGTATTTTTTGAATTCCACTCACAGAAGCAGTAAAATTAAGTTTTATGTAAATTTGCAAATTCTCCTAGAAGGTGGGTAAAAGACGGTGAAAAGTTCAATAAAATTTATATATATATAAAAATATTATAAAAATACTCCAATGAATAAAATTGAACTTATATAGGTATTATGTATCAATTTTTACCTAAAATAAATTGAAATAAAATAAATAATTATTTAAATAAAGAGTCGGTTTTTAAATAGTAACCCAGTGTTTTCACTATTCATCAAAAATTGAAAGTTTTCAGAAAAATACAAAAATTTCACCCTAGTCTAATTTTGATATTCCGAATCCAAAAATGAAGTCCAATTTGAAAGATAAAATTTATAAAATTTCAAAAAAGTGTGTATTACTATTCATAATGGCTAGTTCATAATAATATTATAATAATATCTCGTTTAGTGAAACTCGGTATTGCGTACACGCTATCGAGGAAGGTCACGATTGCGTGTAATGAAAGGCAAGTCAGGGATGCATGTTGTGGAAGATCCTTTTGGGTTAGCATACAACAGAAGACATTAATGAAATAAAAAAGAAGATTTTTCATAATATCTCGGGGTGTTACATTCTACCCCCCTTAAAATGAATTTCGCCCTCGAAATTCGTCGGGGTTATAAATGGTTTACTACTAGAAAGTTTCTTTAATAGAAACCCACATCATAAAAAGGAATACCAAAACTTGGCTTTAAAAACTAAAGTATGAAACACAACGGTTACCCAAATTAACTCATCACTGGGTTTCCACAAAGGAGAATAAAGGTGAAAATATGGATATGGAAGAAAAATCTAACCATCATATTCTGATGGAGAGTGGTAGAGAACATGGCTATGAAAAAGCCAACAATCACAAAGCCATAAATTTGTGATGATCTAAGGCACCATCTGATTCATCAGATATAAGAGCACCGAGACAACGTTTTTGGTTTTCATGATCATTTCCATAAAGTTGATGAAATTGGAATTAGAAGAAATACTTTTGTGATTTTGGTATAGTCTCACTGTTGGTCGTTCTTTGGACAATTTCCACTTCATCTCTTAAAGAAATGAAGTTGAATTTTTCATTCGTGATGTGTTAGAAGATCATGTTATAGAATGATGGGTCATTCCATCTGTCTCAAACAAAAGGTTAAAAAAGTTATCAAAAAATACATAAGTCCATATATAGTGAGCTTAATCATATATGGTTCCTAAAATGGACTTATACATCATATATCATACTGCTTAATATAATAAAACTAGTTTCTACTAAACATATACTTCCTGTAGGCCAGTGGTAGGTGATAAAGGCCAGTCATATTTCGGTTGTGGGTTCAATTCCCACAGCCTTGTCCGACGCGATGGGATGTCTCCCATCCTACAGGCTTTCCTTTTTCTAAAACTAAATTACTGTAACATCCCATCAATAATATCGAAAGAAATTCTATCCTTAAACAATAATAACTTATGTCCAACATAATCCATTCCAATCTTTAGGTTTATCAAAAATACTGGTGTCCAATCTCATATTATAGTGAAAAATATTACAAAAGAGTTCATATAACAAGCATGTTAATGCCATCGTTGATCCCCATATATCATGAGATATGTCTTGTTGGTCACATTCCAAACATTTGAAGGCCTTAATCATGTATTCTCTTGAAAAATGAATACCCATTAAATTTTAGTGAAAACATGAGTGCTGTCAAAAGTTAACTCTTTCCACATACCAAAACCTCAAACCATGATATAACTATTTCCTTATATCAGTCATGAGATCATGAATACTGTCAAAAATTTCATTTTCACCTTATCCCTTCATTATGCGCATATCATCTTTTTTCCAAAAATATCTCAATTACTTTCCATGGTTACCAGTATAATAATATTATTGAAAACCACAATATTCAAATATATAAATATTCTAATATTCCATGATACTATATACAACATTATTTTGGAATCCCATTACATAAAAACTTAATCATTCCACCACATCGTTGTCATATTCAAAATCTCCAATAGTGATCGCATGTGACTTCCCTTTGTCCTTTTTCATAAGTGGTTGCTCATGTCGATCATCACTAACCCTTGGATTAGGGCATTTATTAGCATAATTCCCCATTTCCTTGCACTTGAAGCATTGAAGTGTTGGGGGTGCGTTCCATGCAGTCTTTTCTTTATTCACATCATTAGAAACCCTTTTTCCATTACTTCGACACTCAGCTGCTCGATGACCTTCTTTTCCACACTTAAAACATTTTCTAGCACCTTTAAGAAAATCTCCACCGTGATTCTTTCCACACTTTGAGCATAAGGAAACATTCATCTTTTTTTTCACCATTATTCTGAGATTTCTCCTTGAACTCCATCTTTCGTTTCTTGTCAAATCAATGATATGGATAAGTAACAACAACTTCCATTTCTACCTTGATAGAACAATGCACAATTTCTTCATTGCTACTGAAGTCTCTTATAGCTAATCCCCTTCAAAGATTTGGTTTTAAGCCACTGAAGAATTGATCAACTTTACTTTCAGGTTGGATGATAAAACCAGAAGTGTACCTTTCAAGTCTTGTAAAATTTGCTTCATAGGTACCAAAAGTTTCATCATCCTTTATCTTTAGTTCAAAAAATTCCTTCTCCATCTTTGTTCGAAGAATTAGAGGGAAGTACTTATTGAAAAATAAGTTCTTGAACTCGTCCCATTCCATGGACTCAATTTCATCTCTTGGCCTCGTATTCTTGATAAGATTCCACCATTGATCAGCTTTACCTTCCAAACGATATACTTCTAAGATGACTTTATCATGTTTAGAACATTGAGGAACTAAAAATATCTTTTCAGTGGTACTGATTCATTGTTCAGCAACAAGTAGATCAAAAGACCCACTGAAAGAAGGTGGACATTTCCTCATGAAGGACTCAATAGAATATTGTTCCCTTCCCTTCTCATGTGGAAGTCCAGAATGATTCATAGCTTGTGTAAGTTTAGAAATAAGATTTTTCACTCCATCTACCATTACATTTGTTTTTTCTGGAGGAAAATCATTGCATTGTCCATTGCATTGTCCATTGCATTGATCAACACGGTTCCTACGGGTTCCAGCCATCGTCTAAAACCCAAAAAGAATATTCTGAGAGGTAAAAATCATGCTAGGGAAATCAACATAGTAAAGGGGGAGTACCCTCAATATCTAACATCTTAGGTTAAATTCTAATATCGTTAGCGCAATTCTAAGACTATTACCAATACTTATACTTAGCCTTAGTGACATCCCTAGACATACCTTAGAAATATTTCTAGGGATCTCACAATTTTTTTCACATCCTAGTTTCCAAAGGTTAAATAATCCTTTTCTCTGATACCAATTGTAGAGACCCGAAGCTTGACGTACATAGATATTACATTACATTTTTGGAATACATAATACATAACAAAAACAGACACACAAGGACCGTAATAGTTTAGTGTCTTCGGAAACATGGAATGTAATCTTCTAATCGTGGTGAAAGATCTTCAACAACTCCCATAAAGATCTTACAATTTTTGTTTCCATACCTAAAACCTTTCTTTTAATCCAGGGGGAAAATAAAACATAAAAAGGGTGAGCTCAAATGCTCAGTAAGGGTAAACAAAAGAAATATTAATCACATCATATTCATAAGAACATAGCTTTTGGAAATCTTAACCTACAAAAGAGATCATAATTTCAAAACATGGGATAAATCATAGTAGTGAAATGTAATCCCAATAATCATAACTTAAAACATGAAACTTTTTGGCATACATACATAATCATAGATAATAATTTCTTAGTAGTCAAGACTCATAGACAAGACAATCTTAGCGGACAAAGTCCATTTCTGAACCGAGTTCACTCCTCGTTTCAGTCCTATTTCACTGAAGCAGTTTAACCTACCATTCCAGCCATGTCTATATCATGAGATATAAATCTTTACCCAATTCATTGGAGGGAGATATAGGTCCCACCCATCTCATAATGATACCATTCCTATGTGTTCCACAAAATCAAAAAATCATACATCATTGCATAACCCATGTAATAAAAATGGGATTCTAAAACATTGTGACATCATAAAACAAGTCATATAAGATAAAGGAATTCATAAAAATAATTCCATCATAACATAAAAAAATCAATGTAATAATAGGGATAGAAATAGAACCAAATATTATCTTAGATGGAAAATAATTTTGATAAAACACTTGAACTCATTTCTTGAGGAAAATATCATTTCTACTTCAAAAACATTTTTCCTTTCTTAACATGTCATACAATTTTGAACTAAATGATGTTGATTAAAAATACACTTGAAAAATTGTAAATGAAGCTTCTTGGAAATAATTTTTTAAAAATCCATTCATGCCGTATAAGTTAAAAAAACATTCTTCTCGTACTTTTGTCGGAAAAGTCAAAAAGAACCTCGAACGAAAATCGACAAAAGATTCCTTTCATATCTTTTACTAAAATCTCACCGAAGGGTAAAATTGGATTTTAAAAATTATATGTGGATGGAAATAATATTACATATTGAGGAAACATGGATGTGGATGATAAATACTCCACAGTAAATTCTGAAGTATAAACAATCTCGGATAAATATGAGATTGTGAGATTTTCCCTTACCTTAGGTCCGATTTGCTTCGTAAGTGTCCGAAACTACTATAAAATGATTTAAATAATGTTATTGACTTATTCCAGAATCATAATTATTTTTATGATATCATATATGGTCATATTCGTATCTTCTTATTAGTAATATTTTATTACTACTTGTTATTCGGGTGTTTATTACCTTTTGTTCTTATGCGTGTTTTGTCAAATAAATTCTTATTCTTCTTTTTTAGGTTTTGGATAAATCATATCCAGAATGGTATTAGTGTAATATATATAATATTCATTCATTAAATTCATTTATATAATCATTATGCAATGAAGATCATGTAGAATGAGTCGCATCAAATCGTGGAGATGGTATTCCGTACGTACGCACGAGCGATGATATCATTCCCATGATCGTGAAATTGTAATGGAGTGTATGTATACTATTTAAGAATCAATATCAATTTAAAATAATCATATATAGTTATTATTTACACCATTATACCCATCCAAGTAAGGTGGTGGTGTAAAATAGATTACACCACGGCGTGCAGACGGTATTCCGTACGTACGTACACGCGGTGATTTTGTTTTCCGTAGGATGGATAGATGGCGAAATAGGGTTGTTTCATAATTGTAATAACATATCAGTATATGAGTGATACTGATGTTATTACTTCATAATGAAACAACTAAAGAAGAAGATTTGGAAGAAGAAATAAAGCTGAATGAATCTGTAACTGACATTACCTCTTCTTTGAAGCGCCTCTTTGAGACCTCCTCTTAGGTAACTAAAATTGGTCTTTGAAGAAGACCAGGACCTCTAGGATGTTTCTAGGTAAGTGGAGAAGATAATTTGGCAGGGTTTGGCCGAGATTGAAGGCTCAAAGTGGTGTGAGGAAGAGAGGTAGAAGGTGCCCTTTTATAAGGGAGGAGAGGGGCACCTTTGGAAAACCAAAAAATATTAATTTAGTATAAAGTCATATTCGGTTTTAAATAGCTCCAAATTGATTTATTTTGAATCTAAGGTGGGTATGGGTCGAAAAACTATAATAAAATAGACTTTGGACAAGTATAGTTTACTATTGGAACCTTATCCATTAGATTTGACTTTAATTTAGATAATTTTACTTTTACCGTGTCTTTTTGTGTTCTAACACTATAAGCTTAATAAACTTACTATAACAAGAAAAACTAACCCCACGTTTTTTATTATTAATATATATAACCTTATCTAATTAATTTTGATGAACCTTAGATTTTTAGGAATATAATAACAATTAATAATATAATATTTGTTTTAAAAACTATTTTATGTCAATTTTGACACTATTTGGTAATTGATTTTTGTAAAAATCATAATATAATTATTAGTTCAAAAAAAGTTAATTAACTCAACCATAACATGTCATATTAACATAGAAAATTATTTTAATTCATAAAACGTCTCAAATTACATTTATTTGGGTATTTATAACATCAATTATGTCAATATTTCATTAAGAAGATAATTACTGCATCATCATTGTGTCATACATAAATTAAATTATTTAAAGTCTAAAAATTTAAAATAAGATTCCATTATGTAGGAAATATTTTTTTCTTTATAATGAATATTTATAGTCGAATTTATCTTAAGTATAATCCTATATGAAAAATTATTTATTTATTTAACTTTGATTTTAACTATTTTAACCCTTCTTTAAATAAATTAATAATAAATGTCCTAATATAATCCAAGTGGTCCTGAATGGTCATATTGTATTCCTATGTTTTTATTTGGTCGAATTACACTTATCCAATAGAATTAGTACATGTGTTAGGGTAATAATAATATCATTTTTACCCTTAATTACCCTATTTACTTTTAACCGTGGTAAATAAAAGTAAAAAGTTACTAATCACCAAAAATTATTTTCATATCATTAAACCACATTTTACTTACTAACATCAACCGTGTCTCTCGGATTTTTTAAATTCCACTCACAGAAGCGGTAAAATTATGTTTTATGTAAATTTGCAAATTCTCCTAGGAGGTGGTTAAAAGACAGTTAAAAGTTAAATAAAATTTTTATATATCTAAAATTATTATTAAATTACTCCAATGAATTAAATTGAACTTATACAGATATTATGTATCAATTTTGACCTAAAATAAATTTAAATAAAATAAATAATTATTTAAATAAAGATTCGGTTTTTAAATAGTAACCCAATGTTTTCACTATTGATCAAAAATTGAATGTTTTCAGAAAAATAAAAAAAAAATCACCCTAGGAAAATTTCGATATTCCAAATCAAAAAATGAAGTCCATTTTGAAAGATAAAATTTATAAAATTTCAAAAAGTGGGTATTACTATTCATAACAGCTAGTTCATAATAACATTATAATAATATCTCGTTTAGTGAAACTCGGTATTGCGTACATGCTATCGAGGAAGGTCGCGATTGCGTGTAATGCAAGGCAAGTCAGGGATGCATGTTGTGAAAGAACCTTTTGGTGTAGCATACAACACAAGACATTAATGAAATTGAAAAGAATATTTTTCATAAAATATCGGGGTGTTACACTCCCTACCTATTAAAAAACCTAAATTTTCATATAGGATAATAATTATAATTTTTTAATTATTTTTATAAATCTTCTAATAGTTAATAATGTTTTTATAAAATTTAAATGTTAGGAATTGTGAAATGATTATTTTCATTCCAAAATTAAATATGAAAATTTTATATTTTTATATCATTTTTTGGAGAATTAATAATTTGTTTGTATATTTGTTTATTACTTTAAATATTCAAGTATATAAAATGTTAATGAAATATAGATATTTCAAATGAATAATTTATATGTTAAATTGATTCTTTTAAATTGTAAACGAATGTATTAAATGTAAGGTACGATCAAATAAGATTTAGTTTTCATATACCTTGACCTTAGTTTCTGATTAAAATTATTATATTAAATTTAGTTAATGAATATAGTTTATACATATTAGGCTTTAGAGTTATGATGGATTGAATTTTCTCTTGAGTAATGTATCATAGGGTAGGGGGACTTTGGTTTGGAATTCCCACTATCTTGTAGGATTCTTCCTTATTTTATGCGTTAATGGATTTTTTATCTATCACTTTGGGATTACTCATATAGATATTTTTAATATCATATATTCTAAACTTTTACATGAATAGTCATTTACCTTAGACATTGGATAGATTTCTCTACGTATGAATATGTTTGGATACAATATTGGGTTGACTAACTCAAACTATTAGGTTGTGTGATATGGTGTGAACATAATGATTTTGTGGACGAAATACGGATTCAAAAATAAAATCATTTAAACCATACATACAAAAAGGAATAAAACGTGTTATTATAAAGATTGTATACAATGTAATAATTATTAATTTGATATTGATATTATGTGTATAAAATTTTTGATACATTAAAAAAACCAACAAATACAAAGTTTGATATTCCTTGTTGACCAAACACATGTCAAAACCATGACCATCCAACTGGGTAGTTTCACAATAAAGCAGAATTCCCATGAATTATCTTACGTACGGATATGTGGATGTGGTTACACCTAAGGGTTAGGTAATAACAATCCTTTGTGAGATTTGGGTGAAACATTGCTTAGAAACAATAATGGTCAAGAAACCATTACAATTTAATTGAGTATTATCCATATGATGAATATGGATAAAAAAGATTTCTACAAAACTATACAAGAATCAAAACTATTACGATTGTCAAGTTTTCCTTCCTAAATAACCCAAGTGGTTAACTTCATGATGATTTGAAGTAATTTATTATTTAGATATATATATTTCTCACTAAATGGATATGATAAATGGGGTCATAATTTTTATGGGAGTAATTTCATTAAAATTCATTTGTAAAAGAAAATAAAACATGAATCCCATGAAAAAAATCCTTACAGAGGGTGAATTTATCAATTTATACCATGGTTACCATAACATGAAATATTCAAGGCACTATAGCTATATAAATATTCATCTGATTTGGGATTATGAGCCATAGATTTGTGCTTTAAGGCTTTACAGCCTTTGATAGACCAAATGCCTTCCATCCATGAGGTTCCTGGTCACATTACACCTTCCAGATAATTGTTTTTGATCCACTAATACTTATAACAATGAAGCAGTTAGGTCTAGCCATAAGGGAGAGGTCCCCAAAAGAGAAATTAGAGGAAATATAAGCCACCAAAGTAGATAAAACATGATTGAAAGAATGATAGGGAATCTAAACTACCATTTACACCAAGCACCATGCGTCTTTAAATGGTGAAATTCTAGATGAGCTTCCATGAATGGTGGGAATCTTGGTACCATCAAAAAACCAGATGTTGTGGATGGGAAGTTATAGTGTGTTTAAGTATGTGGGACATTAGGTTATGTATTGGGACTTATTCTTATTGGGCTATGGGTTATGTAAGGATTCCCTCATAAATTTTTTAAAAATGGAATTATAAAAAAATAAATAAAAAACCCAGAGGCCTTAAAGTTTGGTTTGGAAACTAGCTATAAATTTTATTAAAATTGGTATCTATGGTTGAGAAGGGATATCAAGGAGAATCATTTTGAGTTTTTCGATGTAAAGGGAATAAATATCAATTTATAAAACTATGACTCTTGGGTAATGGATAATCTGTTTACATAATACATTTTTTTTCAAATAAATAGGGACTCAAAGATAATAGGGAATTGAAGATAGGTGATATAGATCTTCATGCTGTTAATGGATGTAACATCCTTTTTTTCTCAAAGGTACAAATAATTTGTATTTTTATTATAATTACATTGTTTGGAACATATAATGTTACATAAAGGAGTAAATGAGGTCTCAATGGTGTCCACGGGTCATTCAGATCCTAGAGTGTTGAAATTTAAAGATACAGACTGAGACACATGGTTAGTAGAAACTATCCTACCCGGACTGCATGGTTTCACTAAACTGTGCTGCTTCACAATGTAGTGACCTAGGGGATGCACTATTTTTCTTCATCTATATAACCCAAGGAGAATGGACATGTGAGCTATCTACACTTTTTTAGGGAGTATTGTTTCATGGCTGCTTCACATTTAGTGAAATTGTGAAACTTAACCATGTGGGGTTCACCTTGAAGTAGTGTATTTGTGAATGGTGGGAACACGGTTTGGAAAACCATGCAGCCAAAACAAGTATGCTAATATTTGAGGGTGAGATTAGAATTTTCCCCTTAATGAAATATTTAACCCTTATTTTTTTTCTGCCATGCTTCTCTTGAAGACTCCTCCACCTCCTCTCTACACATGGATCCCCTTTCCCTATAAACCTAGGGATCAAGCCAAATCTTTCAATCGTAATATTTTTCTCTAACTGTCAGATGCATCATAAAATCTATCAGTAAGATTCTCAATCATATCCCTTATAATTAAAGGTTATTCAATAATCTATTGTACTATACTGGTGAAAGATAATTTTTAGCATTTTCTAGGAATTTTAGGGTTTGCTTAATTTCTCCTATTGTATCTCAAATCAATGGTCAACTCTAGACATGGGAAGAATACGAGGATAAGGTAAGTGGTATCTGTGCTCTACCCTTGTTTAATTGCATTATATATTATGAAATATTATTCTATGAGCCAAAAACATCCTCCATCAACTATAATTTTTAATTAAATTAAATTGAAACAATTACCTAGTCCTTTGTGAATTGAAAAAGTTGTGAATCATCCCCAATGATTTATATCCTTGAATTTATGTCAAAATGCATGTGGTCCCTAACATTGAGCATTAATATAACATACATTAGATATCATAAAAATACTTATCGGGGTTTTTATTGATAATTGATAACATGAATTGATTAGGGTGGTTTGAATTCTGTGATGAGACATGTGTTATCCCACTATACCCAATTCCATAAATGAAACATTAAACAAAAATTCCGGGACCATTATGCTTGTTAAGACATAAGGGTATCAACAAATTAAATAGTAATTTTTTATAGACATGTAATAATGATTTGATTGACTAATTCCTTTCACCTTAGCATTGAGGGTGATACAACTTTTTCCAAATTTAGGACCCTTGTACGGACTCTATGTGCCTCTTGGTTAGAAATGTTAATGTTCATACACCTTTTGGGGGTGACACTAGCTATGCCTTGGATAAGATCTCTGACCATTGTTCAATTTCTAGAATAAGAGCATTGAAACTAGTTCCCTAGGGAATACCCCATGGATGATCTTAATGGCATGATGATTGTTCAATGTCATATGAGAGACTCGAGCCCCTACATCCGATACCAAGAATAGACTCAGAGGCCAGTTCTTGTTTTTTTCACACCACGAATGGTGTGAAACTTTTGAATTCATTATTTGGTCACCTTGGATGGATTCTTGGTCATTACATCTATATTGAGACCCCAGAGTGATACATATAATTCTTTTAGAATTACCTTGCATGGGATCAGGGTGACTACTAATATTTTTGTAAAGATATTTAATTGAATTAGTAGGTAAGTGATTTTTTTAAAAGAGAAATAGTCCTTTGGTTTTGGAAACAGAAGTACACGTCCTCAAAGCCCAACCACAATATTGGAGATAGTATACCTTCATATTTACTATATACCTAACTTCAACATCATTGGTTCTCTGGGATTAGACTCCCCACCTTAGGCCAAAGCATGTATAATCAGACATATGTCATATTGTTACCCAATTAATTTTACATATATAATATTTCTATATTAGATTTATTATTATTGTAACACTATTCATTTTATATTACATAAAATGGGTTGGTATAGAAACCATTAGTGGTGGCATATTGAGTTGTATCTCACACCATAGTTAATCCGCCGTTGGTACCCATGCAGACTTTATGAATTCACATATTGATAAAGAGAAGTGTTTATATTATGATGTTTGATCCACCTTACTCGGATGGTGTTTAGGGGTAATGGAATAATCCTATGCTTGAGATTCTAGATATTGTAGTTTTTGACCATTTTTATATTTTTGGTTAGCATGTGGTGTATGCCTAGTTTCCCTATTCACATTGCATGTTTTTCTATAGATACATGACATAGAATCATTATTTACTTGTATCTATTTGTTAAAAATATTCTACATATTTTTTATTTATCATATATGTTTTATTACTATTTTTCTTCTGCTGTTAAATGATTATATCTACTTCTTATATTTATCACTTTTTTTATATCCATATATTTCTATGCTTCACTATGATCAATGATGGAATATTCTTCCCATAGACACACCCAAGGCACCCACTTCTAGTCAACATCTTTTGTGATTTAGGGATATGCATGTGAGTTCTTATGGACCACTATATCGGGGCACCGATGAGTGGTATCTAGGGTGGGATGTTACAATAAAGCACAAATGTTTTAAATTGGATATTGAAACATATGATCTAAGTCCACAAAGTGGATTATTTGTATAAATTGAGTATTGTGATTATGTTCCCACCATAAAAAATGATTTGTATATTAGGTATGGATAAGAATGGATTTTTACTCATTATTATAACCAATAGTTGTTGTATATATATTAATGAAATGATTCATTTTATTCGGAATATGGTAAATTGTTTATAAATTTTAGATATTGATAAACCTAAATATAATATTCCAATTAAGAAGGTTTGGGTTGAATCTTGTCCAACCCCCGTTTGGTGTTTATTCCTTGGACATATAAATGAAAAGCACAACCAAAGACACCATAGAGATAGATTTTTTTTGACTCATTTGATTATCAATCATTTGATACATGAAAATAATTTTTTATTTCTGAATATGGCTAGATCATATTTTTTTAGAAATATATGAAAGGGAAGGTGGACTATTGGATCTCATACATAGTGATATAAGTGGACCAGTGAGTACTCAAGAAAGTGATGGTTTTAGGTACATTGTTACTTTTATTAGTTAATTTTGTCAGTATGGCTATGTTCTTCTGATGAGACACAAGTATGAAACATTTTATAATTGAATGATTTTAAATAAAAGTATATAATAAACTAAGAAAAAGTATGAAAATTCTCTTATTAGATAAAGGTGGTGAATAATTGAGCAAGTAATTTACTAATATGCTTATTGATTATGGAATTATTACAAAAATCATTCCTCTAAGAATGCTGTAGTGGAATAGTGTGTCTTAGAGGAGGATCATATCTTGTTGGACATGGTTCTATTGATGATGAGTTAGTATTAACTTCTTATTTAATTTTGGGGTTATTCTCTAAAGACAAATGTATTTTACCTCAAACACATCCCATATAAATTAGTCATAAATACATAAAAGGAGATATAGACTAAGAAGCATCCAATTTTTTAGTTTACAAGGATTTGGTGTTATTAATCAAAGATATAATTATTGGACAATGATAATCTTATACCCACATAAGAAAAATATTATTATATTTGGATATCCTAAAGAAAAAAATAAATATATTTCAATAACATTATTAAACAAAAAATGTTTATTCCTAATTGAATGATGAAAAATTAATTGAGTAGTTAATGGGATGAAATTTAATCATGAAGAAGTTAAAAACTAACAAAAATATTTTACCCGAGATTAAAATTGACCAGTATTCAAGAAGAGTAGTTGCAAAAGAACCGACTTAGGTTACCCAATAATCTATATGGTATGGTAATATTCATTAAATTCCTATGAGATATAAATTTATTGTAGAAAATTATGATAAAATAATGTTCATGGGTGATGAAAATATTACCTATGAAGAAGATGTTGAGAATATATTTTTTAATAAATGCTTAAAAGATACGGAGTTTGAAAAAGACTCCATACAGAGTAACCTTGTTTATTATTTGGTAAATACACCTGATGATGTGTAACCCATAGGGTGAATGTGGGTTACCTATAAGAAAAATGAAATGTATTGTTTGGTATGTACCTATAAATCATTATTATTGACAAAGAGTTAAAAATGAATGTTATTGTCTATAAAGATAATTTTTCAACAGTTTCATTGATAAATTCCATTTCAATATTTATTGCTATAAATTATTATGAGATATATCAAATGGATTTCAAAATCACATTCGATGAAAAGAATTTAGTCACAGATGTTTATTTGGCATATCCCAATGTTTTTAATCTATCAAAATATATTTATGATGTATAAAATTTGCAACCATACATTTTTAGGTTGAAGAATAATTCCATGAGTTGGATTATCTTGTTTGACGATGCAGTCAAAGAGATTTGTTTCATCAAAAGAATGTATTATTATTTTTTATATAAGATGATTTTTAGGAGTTTTTAATGTTTATGATATTGTTGATGGATAAAATACTAAATAACATAAATTATTTATAAATGTTTCTTTTTGTAGATATGTGGTTAGGAAAATTCTTATATATGAATGAAATGGGTGAAATAGCCTACAAACTAAGTATAAATATCTATAGATATAGATCAAAGGGGATACTTGGACTGAGTCAAAACACAGACATTGGTAATGTGATAATGTTTTTTATCAATAAGAACGTCAAAAGGGGTTTTTAACATTATTCTATGTCATAATTAATTGGAAGATTCGAGATCCCTATTACCAGTTAGAAAGGATGGAAATAATTACATATTTGTATGCCATGGGATCTATCAATTTTTTAATGATTTGTACTCAAATTTATTTCACCTTTTCTTTGAGGATAAATAGTATATATAAACTTAATAATGGAGAGAGTCACTCGATTATAGTTAAGAACACCCTTAAATATTTAATATGAAATATGGATAAACTATTGATCTTTATAGAAGATGATGATATCTATTTAAAGGGATTAACTGATTTTGGCTTGTAATCCATCAAATATAGAATAATATCTCAATATGGGTTCATGTTTTTCCTGAACAATGGATCTATTTGTAGGAAGAGTTTCCAATAGGCCACCATAGTAGACTCAGTAACAGAGGAAGAGTATATCAATTTGTCAAATGTTGTAAAGGAATAATTTTGGATTATGATTTTAATTTCTCAACTATGAGTGGTTCCTAGAATCTAGGGAGAAATAAATACTTCTTATGATTGAAATATAGCTATTTTTCAGTACAAGAAACCGTAATATAACCAAATGTCTAAAAATATCAGTCAAAATGACCATCTCATTTGAACGATCACTAAGAGGGGAGATGTTATGTTCTTTTGGGTGGATATATTTTACAATGTAGCAGATCTATTGGAAAATCCATAACTATTGAAAAATCATGGGGGTCATGTTGAATCTCATGGTATAATATACATAAGTTATTGAATGTAATGGTTTTAAACGTATCATTATTTTCTACGAATGGAATCCTCTCTTTATCATTAATCCATGTGTATTTCATCTTATTTAACATTAACAGTAGAATAATAATATCCCCTCGATGTAAAAATTTTAGTTATCCCTAATAAATGATCATTATAAATTATTACAGGAATTGATGATATGTTACGGTTATTCTGAATATAATATTTTACTTGTTAAAATATGTGTATATGAGATATGTTAAATAGATTAATGAGGCAATATGTTGATAATTATTACTTTAGTTGACCCTCCAATGTATATCTCATGGAATATCACACAGTAATTAATATACTTTAGGGTGTGTTCTTATTATAAATCATTTTTTTGTTGGAGAGATACCTAACTTGAGAATATTCATAATTTTATAACTTTGATATGTAATACATAAATATTATCTAATTTGGGAGTGTTTTCATATTCTATAGATCACATCCTCGGTTAGAGCTCAACTAAGATGATATTTGTCTACTAGTGTGACAAGAAAAGATATATGGGCCCCTGATTTTTTTTAAACTGAGGAAATTCATGTGCTCATCTTCTAGATTAGTGACACAGTATGTATTCATTGACCTAGTCAGTTTCATATATATAATCATGTATTTATGAATTTTTTTTAATAAATTGACATGTTTCATGCCTTTTAGTCACTAAATTTCATTTATAAATGGAATATATAGGTATACATATGATTTATATGATATATCATGTGGTGGAAATTTTTTATTCAGAGATAATAGTATGTTTTTGTTTGATCAAACTAGATCCTTTAGTTTCTAGAGTAGAACCATTATTTTTATAAAGACCAATATTTTATTTATTTATTAAATTGAGAATTTATTTTTATTAATGAAACAAATGTCTGATGGGTCACATGGTTATTTCAATGGATAATAAATAAATTTTTGATCGAATGTTTTTTCAAAAATGAATAGGGTTTGATAAACCATATTCGAAAGAGTTTTGGATGATTCAATAACAAGTTGTAATGTTTGGCATAATGTTACTATGGGATTTTTATCTAAGTGGGATATTATTGGATATAAACTTAAATAGAGGATATAATTTCTTATTAAATCCCTTGAATCATAATATTTGATATGGATGTGATGCAAATCTCATATAATTATATACTCATATCATAAATAGGAATTACATGATGATGATTATGTATATCATAGTGCATAATAAGATTTATGATATGGGATGCATGTGATGAGATTGGAAGGTCACAACCATGACATTGAACTCAATTTCATTGGTTATGAATTTATAATATTATTTTATTCATTAATTGTGAATCCCTTTGGAACATTTAAATAGTAACACTCTAATGGGATGTAATGTGTGACTTAAATGAGATGGAAGTGGATGAAATGACACTTTTAATCTCTTAATTTTAGGAATAGTGTGTATAAAAAGGATATGGTCATTCCCATTGAGTGTAACCTCAATTGATTAAGGCTAATATAAATATATCATTATCCCATTATGTTATTTATATTCTTAAAGAAAATGTAACTATGGCCCATTAGGTGTTCAAAGCTCCTCTTATTATGAATGAGGATCCAAAGGAAAGTGTGATACCTTATAGGTATGTGTCATTTGAATACTTCTCTGATGACACAAATAAATTATACTACATAAAAGTGTAAATATTTAATTCAAAATAGTAAAGGTTTGTTTATTTATGTTGTTCATTTATAGAAGATGAATCAATTGTTGAAAAATTAAGCATTTCATATGTTTTTTCAGCTTCCATATTCATTTTTTGAACACCCCAAATTCCATTTGGTAGAAATTAATAAATGGTTTAATTCATGGTAAGTAATACCATTCATATATACCATGAATTTTAAGAAATTTAGTCTAATGAGGAATCCATATTCAGCCACAAAATTTTCGAGATCATGCAATTGGGTCCTATGTTCACTAAAAAGCAGACTATGTTTTGTATTTTTTACCAATTTATATGGAGTTTTTATATTATTTCCTTATAAATATACCTATAAAACTTGGAATGATTTTGTTGTGTGATTTTGGGTATCTCTATTATCTAGATCTTCACTACCTTTGGGTATTTTACCAATATAGTGCTAGACTAAAAATATATCACCATGAAGTACTCATCTCTTATGGTGTTTGGATTTCTTCTTTTTAGATTACCTAAAATGTGGGTTTCAGAATAATTAATGGTGGTGAGTTTAGATTAATTTTTTATTTCTTTATTAGTTTCTTGAGATGGATAAAGGGTTATGATTTTTGAATTTGGTGGCGTGATTCTGCTTCATTGGTAGGATGAGGTAGGAGACTTATTCTACACACTTTGGTGTTCTAATTCTGTAGTTATTAAATGTTATTTTTTAATTTAATTGTTTTTTAGATTAAAATTAATTTAATTATGGTTTTTATTTTATTATATAATATATACTTTTTTGTGTGAATGGATTTAGATGAAATAAAACTCTTTGAATTGAGGGTGAGTGTGTGAATTTTAGAAAACATTTAGAGGTAAATATAAAGTAGATTTATGAAATTGCATGATTTTTAATTGTATAACTTTGTTTTAATTTTTTTTTAATATTTTTATTTATTATTTTTTGATAGTTTTGGTTTGAATACCTTGAATTAGGGATGCAAATTCTCACATAAGTACCGATTTCCCAATCATGTTTGATGGCGATGATTGAAAAAGTTTATGGTGGTTAGTATTTATTAGTAAGAAGTGAAATATAACTGTAATTATTTAATGAGGGGATTTACCTAGGCCTTTAATAGAATGTTGGGTAGTGGTTTAGGGAGTTAGGGAATTAGGATATGTTAGGGTGTGCTCGATTTAAAGATTTCTATTATTGGAATGTGAAAATGTCTACTTTTGGTGTATTAAAATGTTGTGAGATTGTAGATTTTTTTTATAAATTACATTTAGATATTATTTAATCATCACATTCCGGGTGAGAGGACCAGTTTTGGATATGTTTAACACTAAGATGGGGGGAGGTGGTGAATCAACATTGGGGGATTTTTAATCTAATTGTTCATTTTGTCCCTTTACCTATTTTTCCTATTATGATAATGATTATATTATTTTCTTCTCCCAATCACATAAAATAATACTAAATTAGTAAAGAAAATCATGACTTTTTATATGGTTCACTACTCAATAAGAGTATTTAGTAATTGGAATGGTCAGAAATAATCCTGACCACAAAATACACTAGAAAAAATCCTTTTGTGTGGATTACAATAAGTAGTATATGACCTTACAATTGTATAAAAATATGTAAAATATACAATAGTGCATGTTTTATAACACTTGGAGGGATAATTATACTTCCTACCAAGATAGTATTCTCCTTATTCATATGGGTTTGTAACACTAAGAAAGTCCTCCACTTGTTGGTTCCTGTATGATGTCATATATCTACTTTGTTCTTCCACTATTCACTAGTTAATTTCTTAGAATCATGCAAGTAACTCTTTCTACCTCTTTCTAGTAGAAAAATAAAAGTTGTAAAATCCTATTATTCTATTAGTCACAATAATATTAATGTTTTGGGTGCTAATGGACATTGAAATTTTCTCTGACCAAATTATAATCACCGGATATAAATTTAGTCACCAAATAATCTTCTCTTCTTCTCACTTTCTTCTTCAGTGCAAAGAACAACTGCACTGAGATATCTTCTTCTTCTTCTTATTTTACTAAAAAAATTATTTTTTTCTTATTGAGACAAAAATATCATCTTACCCTTCCATAATCATAATTTATATTTCATGAAAAAAATATTGATTATCAATTCTCTTCTTATGATTTGATACACAATAATATGGAATAGTATAGAAATGTATTATTATTTTCCATGAATACTCAATACCAACACATCAGTGTTTCAGAATAATTTATCTTTACTTGGTTTACAAATTAGTAGAGTTTCATGTCTTTTTCTTCTTCACACAAACATACTATGTGTGTTTTCTCATAATTATTTTTTGTGTTTCAACTTGGTAAACACATGGTTTAACATCGAAAAACATATTGGGGGTATTATTATGAAGCACTATTTCATATAAATATTCATATAGAATCACTAAAAGAGTGTGAAATTGATAGGTTTCTAGTCCCTCATATCATATTCTTCAAAAATATTGATGAGGATGTAAACACCTATCACGTGTACACAATATTTCTCCTTTAAGAACTATCTTTTATCCTCTACAAACTGAGTTGATTCTCTTTGAAATGTCTATTTAGTTAAACATTATATTAACCACTATTTTTCATGGATCCCCCTCTTGACGATCACAACCTTCATGAAGTAAACTGCCTTCATAGTACAAACTGCCTTCATGATTCTCACTTAATCAATAAAAAATACCATCATGGAAAAGAAACCGTTAATTAAAATCATTGGCCTAATTTAATAATTTATAATTACTTTTATGATGTAAAAGTATTTATATAAATATGGCTTTGCGGAGCTCCTCTACTTTTTCTAAATTAGAGTGATTTTATATTTTCTCTATTATTTCCATCTAAAATGAATTGGGGGTCACCATATATTTATAGGCTCACCTATTCAAGATTCCACACCACCTCATGTTATTTTTTTTGGATCACTAAAAAATATCTTCATGTAGATCCTCAATTCATGATTCCCCATTGATATTTATCATTATCGTGAAGATCATAATCAAACCATTGCATGCTCATGATTCCCCACTAATTGTAATCATATAGATTACTGTCACCATTGGAGACACTTATCATAATCATAAGGATCACCATAAAAACATTCACACCTTCACAAACCACCCTTCATAGAGCCCAATATATGTGAAGGGCATTCTTTTTCCATATTTCATAAGGCCTTTAATGAAATTAATCTTTTGTGATGCTATCCCTATTTTGAATTTAGGACCCCAAAAATTTAACAAACACTAGGAAATGATGCCACCTTAAAAATTTTCCTCATCAACACCTCATATAATTTTTTTAGTAATCTATATTTTCTAATAAAGATAAATTGGTGAATTTTTAAAGAATCAATAAACTTTTACCAGAATCCACATCATTCCAAAACCACTCAATTTCTGTAATTATGAACCTCATCTATTATGATATTTAAACATTTATCAATCACCTTTAGAATCATTATATTTATCAAGGAATTTAATTTAACTTCCCTATCATCTTGCAATGTATTTCTTTACAATCAAACTTGAATATGATTGGAATCACCATTTCTAAACATTTCTTTCATAATTTTGGCATCAAAATTTCTCTAAATAACTTATGATATTTTTGATATAAAAATCAGTAAAGCATCATCAAATTTATCTAAGATATTTTTTCAACCATGAAATCCAATTTCATCAAATTAATCAATAATAATTCTATATTTATTACCTTGAGACTCAAATCCTTCAAACGATTCACTTATTTCTAGGATTTTCAAGACTTCAGGACTTCATCTAAGCTCCATTAACTATGTAAAAACATCATCATTTTGACCGGACATAGATATTATTATCTCATTGATCACTATTGAACAACAATGAAAATTAGTTGATAATAAATATAATCAACAATCAAAGTGGGATCTTCAAATGGGATGTGTAGGAAGTCGTGGGGGTATCCTATTGGGTAGTTATTGTTAATTATATCATAATAATCCCAGTACACACCTAAAAGTTTCTTAGGAATATTTTTATGTTTGTAGGATCATCACACAGTGGTTTGGATTAGAATATTAACATTATTAGTGGGAAATAGTAGAGGACGAGGGGACAGTTACCTATTTGGTTTGGTTGAATGATTTATGTATTTCTACTATGTAGTTTTTTGTATTGATGTTGCATGAAGTTAAATTCATGGAATTACATTGTGTGTTGTTTTTACTATAATCTCATGGTTGTGTGTGTTTAGTTTTTCTACCATCACCCATTGTATATTTATAGATTATCATATATTATTACCAAGCCATTAGTAGTCAGTGGATGACTCCATGGGGTTAGTGGGAATCTTATTTTGCTCATTTTTAGTTTTGTTTGGTCTGGTCAGGTCGAGATACTTCATTAAATATACAAAAGTTATGCATTATCATGATTGAAAAAAATTAATTTTGATTAATACATGTGATAATTGTGTTAAATCATTTGATTTATGGATTCATATAGGTAATTCTAGATATGTAGTATATATGATATGTATATTGAAAATATATGGCATGAAAATTTAAAATAACTTAAAAATAAAATGTGTTAGATTCATTCTAAATGAAATAATTATCAAGACCATGATCATATAATATGGGTGGTTTGTTCCAATTTCAGGTTCCCATGATCCATATTTTGAAAGGAATACTGAATAAACTAGTTATAATATAAGATAAATGAAAAATATGACTCAATTTATTAAAAAAATTTCAATTGTAAAATTTGAGTTACACTTTGATGAGTAACCCTAAAATATAACTAACTAGAGGAATGTAGTTGAGATAATTAATTATATAAATTTGGATTATATTTTGTCCACTAAACTAACCTGGATCTATAAATAATATAATTGATATAATGGTTGTCCTAAATGTCTGGGATGTGGGAGAATAATAAAATACAACTCATAGACCAATAAAATATATTTTTTGATCCACTAAGATATATTATTACAGGGTTTATCATTTTAATTTAATTATATTTAACAAAGTATTGAATATTGTAAAACATGATACTCATATGAAAAATAACATTTTTTAGATGAAAATTACTATAAATATGACATTGAATTTATCTTTGAGAGTATTAATGGGATGATAAGAAACATAAAAATAATAATTTTCTTTTATGTTATTAGATCTTGTGATTTTTTCTCAAGAAATAAGGAAAGTTCTAAGTAATAAAGAATCAAATTATAGAAAAATAACCAGTTTATATTGGATAAAATATGTTTAATGATGATTATATAAAAGATTGAAAATATTCACTTGATATATCAGGGTTTGTGTTTGTTTCCAAGGGAAAAAGTTGTAAACAAATTGGAATATATATATTTTTAATGTGATAGATAATATGAAAATTATACATTTGGAAGATGAAATTAATGATAGATATGAGGTTTAAAAATAATTTTTTTGGTGTAACATGATAGAGGGGATATAAATTTCCATTAATAATAAAAATATAATTGGGAATGTAAATGATTTGTAAGGATAGGGTTCACTTATCAGGTTAAATATTTGTATAGAAATATTACTATAATCATTGATAGTTATATTTCATCAATGAATTAATAATTATAACATTAATTAATTAATTTATTATTTACTTAATCATCTAAACATTTTTTTAAATCTTGAGAAATACAAGTGTGTTTGTATTTTTTGTACCGTTATGATTGTACAAATGAATAATTTTGAAAATGTGATCCATAATATTTTTTTTCAAGAGTCCCACAAATGTTTTCATAATCAAAAAAAAGGAGGAGTCACATATGAGGGGTAATATTTTAATTATAATAATTCTAAGCATTGGAAACATAATTTCTAAAATACATGAAAGAGGTGAAAAAGAGTTAGGGAGAGTTCACATCATATATTAATGTGATGAAAATTAATTTATCTATTAATTATTTATGGGTATATGATAATTGGTTAAAATTACACTCTGATAAAGAAATAAAAGGATTAAAAATGTACTGAAGTTGGTAAATATATTGAGAGATATAAAAATAAATTTTAGGTTTTAATGGAACTTGGAAAAAACAGACTCTATTAGAAATAAAGAAATTATTATTTTAAATTTTTTAAATTTAGATCAAGGATGTATTTTTATAGATGTATTTAATTGTTAGAAATAGATGTTTTAGAGATTGAATGATTTATAGAAAATAAAAGAATTAATTATTGGGTTTTTTTAATAAAAAAAGGATTTTATAAGTGGTTCCCAAAGCCATAAAATTATTGGAATACTATTACTAGGTACCTGGTGAAGAAAAAAATGGAGATTCCCCATTGGTTTGGCTACCATAAACCCAATGACCATGTATTAAGAACCCGATGGATCCCAGGTTCCTTTTTTTAAAAGGGAAAAATATATTTTTTGGTTATTATTTATTTTTAAAAATGAAAACCTCTTTATGTTTCATCTTATAAAGAAACTGGTAGTAGTGGAGGTCGAAATCCACTTCCCCTCTTTCCCATTTATTTTCCCTTCTTCCATGAGATGGTTCATGCACGTTTCATCATGTCAATTTGAGGTATCCTCGCATTGAATCTCCCCTTTCTTATTTACCTTGGTCTCCTCCAATTTTCAATGAATGATATTAGAGATTTTATTAGTATTCTACTATAAAATAGTGGAATCATATTGTATTTTTTAGGCTTTCATAAGCATTAAATAGAAAAATAATTATTAAGGGTTGTTTATTACAATTTCAAAAATAGAATGTTAATAGAAACAATAGTATTTTTTTCATCACGTTTCTGTTTAATTGATGAGTAATTTAGGTTTTTAAATTATTATTTTTTTGTATACTCGGGTGTACAACCTAAGTACTATGAACCCCTTTTCTCATATTTTACGCACTACGACATAACTCTATGAGTATTACCTTATTTATATCAATTTTTGTTTTTAATATAATATTCAAGTCTTATTAAATTATGAAAATTATTTATGTGATAGGTGATAGTGTATTGTAATACTTTTGGTAGGTGTTTGGAGTTATAAAATGATATATAAATGTTTTAGGTAGACATTACCATTTAGAACCAATTTATTGGTATTTTTTAGATTAATTACAAGTTTGGTCATGTGAATGATATTATTCCTATTGTGTTTAACATTATTTCATGAAATTATATCAATCTATAAATAGGAAGGACATAAAGTTTTCCAAGAGTCACCAGTGGTCCACATAGATTACTAAATAGTTTGTTTTGGGGAACCTTGGTTGAATAGGTGTTGGTGGACCATCCTATTGATTTCATGGTAATGTGAGTTGATGTTCTAAACTAGTACTAAGAAATTTAATGGTTAAAATTTTAAAATATTATTTAAAAGGAAATTGATTTTATTTTATACTTTTATGTACAAAAAATTGATTCAAGTGGATGTTTTTGAAATACTGTTTTAACAAAATTATGGGTTTTCCAAAGTGGTGTTTCACGGGATTTAGTTAAATTAATAGGTTGTGTAATTTCATTTTCGTGTTTTATATATTATATATTTGAATTGCGATTTATGAAAATACAAATGGAGAATGTTTTGAGAATTTTTTAGGTCTGGTTGACATTGATTGAGTGATGAACCGCTTTAAAAGGTTGTATAGTTATATGTATTGTTTTTCAATTGATATTTCCATTGTGTAGTTTCCTCTTATTTCATGACTATGACTGAAAGTATATTTAAAAATGTGGAACCATATCTTGTGTTATTTATTGGTTATACTATGCTATGTTGTCTAGTTGGTTTCTTCGTGATGGTATGCTCATGGGTCCTTATTAGGTTACCTAGGTAGTGATGAAGTCTAAAATCCTTTGGGTACCTTGAATTCATAAAGATGATCCATGTGTGTGTTATGAAACAATATGACTATTAAAATATAGTTAATGATCAGGGTATAAGGAGACCATTTAAATGGTGCATGAATCATACAAGTAACTATGTGATGAATGAGATCATTTACCATCAATATTTTGGGTAGTTATAAATTAATTCTTCACTAGTGATTGATAACGAAGTTCCTTATGAGTGATTCTTTATTCTTAAATAAAATTTTGAGGTGAATGATTTTACAATTGGAATTTTCATTGAGGTATAAGTCCATTTTTTGGGTGGTAGACCAAATTTTATAATGACTTACAATATGGGTATTGAAATCATTGTTGGTAGATCTAGTGTTGTGATAAATCCATGTAAGGGACTATGATCTTGGGATCATAGGAGAGTCGGTTCCCTCCCAGGGTTATTTAGATTATTATAATATGTACTAATGTGATTGGGAACATAGCTTGTGAGGTAGTGATACTTTAATGATAGACATATTTTACGGAGATATGATCCATTTGGAGAAGTTATTTAACAGTAAACCTCATTGTTTGATCCATTCTTGAGGTGTGAGATACATATTTGTATTATGATATTGTGTTAAATGATTGATTTTATTAGTTGATATATATATATTTATGATAAAAATTCTATTTAAAAATCTTTATTAGGCCTAGAATAATGACTAAATAGGCTCTAGAAGAGATAATGGAAGATTCTTGGGACAATTTATCAACTTAATTTGACCATGCAGTTTGACATTCTCTAGAGATACATCTATGGTAATACTGTGGCTATGTAATACACTATTGATGGTGAAACTAACATAATATCAATGAGATCAAGGTTTATAATAAATTTTACATAATCATTATAGAGACCCATACTTTAAGTATATTGATATTACTTTATAATTGATGTATATACTTTATAAAATATAAGAAAACCAGACAAGACGTTATATGTATATTGTCATTAGAAACTAGGAAACATAAAATGATATTTCATTAAATATCTACATTTTCCCATGTTTATTTCTTCATAACTAGACACTTTTTGGAATATCATACTTAATAACCTTATTCATGACCTGGGGAAAATCATATGAAATAGGGATCTCAAATACTCAGTAAGGGTAAAAAAAGAAAATATCAATCATATCATATTCATAAGAACATAAAATTTAAAAATCTTATCATAAATATAAATGATCATAATATAATGTCATGGGATAAATCCTAAAAGTGCAACATAATCCCAATAGTCGTAACATAAGACATGAAATTCTGTGTCATTCACAGATAAGCATATAAAATTATTTTCTATTAGTAATGACTCATTTCCAAGACCATTATAGCAGACAAATTCCATTACTAAAATAGGTTCACTCCTCATTCAAGCATTTTATTACTGAACCAGATTTACTTGCCATTCCATTCATTTCCATATCACAAGATATAAATTATTACCAAATGCATTGGAGGATGATATAGGTCCCACCCATCTCACAATAAAACCATTTTTATGTGTTCCACAAAATACATAAAAACATTTACTATTGCATAACCCAAGAAATAAAATTGGTTTCTTAAACATCATTCCATCATAAAAAAACCCATAAATGTATTTTATATAAAAAATTCCATAATTTAAATAGTAAAATCAAATTAACAACCTGGATAGAAACATAAACCTATGTAATCTTAGATGGAAAATAATTAAGATAAAACACTTAAGCTTTATTCCTGAAAAAAAATCCTTTATTTTCAAAAATGTTTTCCTTTCTCAAAATACAAAAAAAATTTAGAAGAAAAAATTTAATGTTAATAAAAAATTGTAATATTTTAGGGTAATGTTCAAGGAAATAAATAATTAAGAATTCATAAAAAATTGTTAATGCCTTAAACTTTGAAGAAAAAATATCCCCGTAATTTTGCTTAAAAAGTTAAAAAGTACCTCGTACTGAAAACCACCAAAGATTTCATTCACACCGTTTAGTATAAATTTACTAATGGGTAAAATTAACATTAAAATTTTATTGAATGATATAATTAATATCTAAAATTACATATTTAGGAAACATGGATGTGGATGACAAATAAACCCTTTTAAATACTTACGAATAAATAATCTCAGATAAAAACAGGATTTAGAATTTTATCTCTTACCTTGGGTGTGATATGATTCGTACATATCCAAACATCTTGTATAATGTTATAAATCATGTTACTAATTTATTCCAGAATCATAATCATTTTTATGATATTTATGATCATATTTTCATTGGTTTGTTAGTAACATTTCATTTTCACTTGTTATTTGGGTATGAAATGATTTATGTTCTTATGCATGTTTTGTCAGATAAGTTCCTATTAATATTTTGAGGCTATAGATATTTCATTTAAATCATGGTATTATTATAATATATATCATATTTATTCAATCAAATAATTTATATAATCATTCTTTAGTTAATATTATATAGAATGAATCACATCGCACCATGGAGATGGTAACCCATACATATGCACACACAATGATATCATTCCCATAATTGTTGAATGATATTGAATTGAATGGAGTATAATATCTCATAATTAATATCATTTTATAATAATCATATATAGTTATTGTTTCCACCATTATGCATATATAAGTATGCTGGGGGTGAAAAATAGATTACACCATGATGTGAGGACGGTAAGACGTACGTATGCAGGTGTAGTGATTTCATATTTCATAGGATGGATAGAAGGTTAAATAAGGCTGTTTAATATTTATAATAACATATAATTATATTAGTGATACTAATGTTATTAATTTATAATGATACAACTAATGAAGGGCATGTAGAATAAGAAATAAATTTGAAAGAAATGGTAGAAGAGATTACCTCTTCCTCGATGTGCCTCCTTTAAATTTCCTCTTAGGGCACTAGATTTGATTTTTTAATAATAAAAGATCATATATAACTAAAATAAAGAATTTTAGAAGAGAAAATTGTAGGGTTGGTCGATCTTGAAAGCCCAAAATGTCGTGAAGACGTGAGGGAGAAGATTCCCTTTTTTAATTGAGTTGAGGGGAACTTTTCTAAGCCTAAACATATTTATTTATAATATAATAAAACCCCACATAAATGACTCCAAAATTTCCCTATTCCGAACATGAGATGAGATATGGTTGTAATATCATCAACCAATAAATTTTAGAAAAGTTTTTATGTAAATTTTAGAATTATAATTTTAATTAACACCTAGTCATCCAATTTAATTTTAATTGTGGGAATAACATTCATAATTTTTAATGGTAACAAATATTTAGTTATATAGTGTTAATTTACCATAAATGGATATTTAAGGAAATTATAGACTTTATAATTATCACTTTTTTAATTTTAAATATTTTTATGATTTTTAAATAATTTAATAAACTTTTATTTTTATAAAATTTCAATAGTGTCAATTTTGACACAAATCAGTCATTTGATATTGAAAAAAATTACACAGAAGATAAATTCGATAATAATATTTAATACACTCCAAAAATATCATAATCACCTATAAAATTCGTGTATCACATTAATTAGTTCATATGATAATTATTCTAATATTTTTGTGACCGTTTATTTGATATTTTTATTAATAAAATAATTTCTACATCACTATTATGTCATCATTAATGGTAATTATTTAATGTATAAAAATTAAAAATAAACTTCTATAATATAGGTAATTATTTTATATTTCTATATATTATCTATAGTAAATATTATATCCTATATATCCATATAGTAGAATTAATATACTTATATCAAATGAGATTGTCACATTTTGTCACATTTATTAGTTTTTATTATATTCATGTCATATTCATAGGTAAGTGGACATAAAGTGATTAAATTTTGAAATATAGATGATAAGGGTCGAATTTAGTCATCTAATAGGATTTTTACAGGCGTTAAGGTAATTTTATAATATTATTGTTACCCTTAATTACCTGATTTACCCTTAACCCTAGTAATAAATATAATTACCAAAGATACTATTCATAATGCACAAAAATAAAAGTATCCTATTAACATAATTCAGAAAAAATAATTAAAAATATAGAATCCATGTTTACAATTTCAAAACAGATATTTTGTATTAATAAATTTAAAATAAATCCTGTTGTCAGAATGAGAGAATGAGTTTTTTTAAGTTATAATATTGCAAAATATTGAAATGTTTTTACATATGAATTCAATGTAAAATTAATTCCAATTACCTTAATTATATTAAATGATAAAAATAAATTCTATTTATACCTTGAAACAATTCAATAATATAATTTAACAATATAAATTATTTCAATGAAAAAAGAAATTTTTACTTAAAATTAAGCGTATTTTTAATATTTATCAAAACATAAAAGTTATCAGAAAAATATCATAAATTTTTCTTAAGTAAAATTTTATATCCCGATTTAGAATAAAATTTTTATGTGTTCATATAAAAATTATTAATGTTCCAAAATATTAATTTAAAATGGGTTCTCAATTCAAAGGGGTAAAATTACCATTTAAAAAATATAGATTTTTATAAATCAAATAAAGTTTTAATCATAACCTATGACTGAAATATACATTGGAAGAATATAAACAATATTTTATTATGTGTATAACACAAATATATCTCAATAATTTTATTACAAAAATTATTTCACTCAAAAATAAAAATATCTAATTGTTTTATATTTTTCAAAAATAATTGACAGCCAATGAATTCATAATGCATTTTCACAAGTTATTTATAATTATTCCTACTAACTTAACAACTATTTTATAATGAAATTTTTTTAATAAGGGAATCTTTTATTTTGTTTCAACTCACGATTGTGTAAAAAGCAAGATACTAAAGAATAAAAAATATTTAAAAAAATTTCATAAAAACATCCAAGTGTTACAATCATACCACTAGATCAAGCATTTATGATGATGTGTGATACATAAGATATAATAGGGATGATCTTGGGTATTATATCTGATACTTTTTATTGATTTCCAATGAGATAATATGTGGGTATGACATAAAGGTTGATTTTATTATTTCATGTAGTTTTCACCCATTTTTTATATTCTATTTTATCATGGAATTTTCATTAAAATGTTATTTATTTATTTGAGTCTTTTTTAAAAACCCTTTTTGGGATTTAATTATTTCTTAATACTATCATTGGTGGTTGATACTTATTTTATTTATTATTATCATGGTCATTTCTCATGATATTACGGGTTTTGGTTATTGATGGTTAGTTAGATGAATAATGTGATAAGTTAGGTTTAGTAAAATGGGAATCTATGGTATTTAAGTACGAATATTGGTGATAGAGTATGTTTAGTTGAGTTTATCCTAGTGGTATACCTCATTAGGATTTGATAATATATGCATCCTTGGTTATATGTAGGTTGCACCTGGCCTAGGTTGGGTATTACCATATATGTCCTTGAGGCTCATGTATATTCTTCACCACATTGGAACAAAAGTATGATGGTATTTCATGAACATACATGGGTTAAATTTATGGTTTGATTTGGTAAAACCCACAATAGTATTGCACATGTACCCCTGAGATCACTAATACTTAGCAAGTCAAGGAGAGTAGGGGAATCCTACAGGTGTAATCAGACTCACACCATACTAGTTTATATGACATGGGTTTCAATATATACGGTTAAACATTATATTTCATTACTCATCCATGTATCAACATAGATTTAGAGATATACCTTTTTTATGAGTTATTCAATGTAGGACAATGTTTTGATAGGAGGATATCATGAGTTGGGAAGAGGCTAATGTATAATTATTTCTTTATTTATGCAACATATATATCTTCCAAGGGGATAAAATGTTTATCTATTTTTTATATTATATAAGGTATTCATCAAATGAACGTGGAATTATAAGAAACCCATAATAATCCCTATCTGTCAAAAATATTATCATCATGTTAAAAAAATAACATAAATATTTTCATACCTGAAGAACAAAACCTTCATCACTATTAAACCTGATTAAAAAATCAAGGTTGAAATTTCTGTTGTAATATCCAAAAAGATAATAATTTAGAGAGATTAATTTGGCCTTTTTATCATTAATTATAACTAGAGGACCTAGAAACACCAAAGGGCTGCTCGTAGAACTCAAATTTTCATCAGTATAATTTGAAGTTAAAAGAACTAATCCAATCCATTTTTATCATTTTTAGGGAAATTATATCATTTATAGTTTTTAGGAATATTTTTATATTTATTATGAAGATGGATAAAAATAATTATTTTTATGTATTTCCATTCATTTTTAGAATTATTTTGAAAATAAATTCTTTTAATTATGTATGTGTAATTGTTTTGGAAAACAGTTATTTCAGAAAAAATCAGATTTTTGCAAAGTTTATGTTCAAATGTATGATGTGAAGAAGAATGAAAATATGGTTATTTTAGGGATACATAATATATTTTAATATCCTGGATGAAATGTTAGATATTTTTTTTGAAAAAGTAAAATTTTTTAAAATTGAAATATCTTTTTAATCATGTATGATTTTCACATTCTTATGTATTAGGAAAAAAATTCTTAAATTTCCGTTGGAATAATATTTTTGGAAATGTTTTTTATCATAGATATATTTTAATATGTTTATAATATTATTAACGAACTGAATTTATGATATATGATTAAGTCTCACATGTTACAAATGAATATATTTGTTTTTTATGACAAATATATCTTATATATTGTGTAAGTTGTTTATTTTTCTTATGTGTTGAAAATAATTATTATGTATCCCTTGGCCCAAAGTTTTGAGAAAAATAAAGTATCTAATGTATAATATGAACATGTTATATATCATCATCACCTATGTTTTTACAAAGGTAAATATGTTACATATTTAACTGGATATTAATTGTCTAATGTTTCGGTGATTATTCCAAGGGAATTGCATTTGATATTTCATTTTTTGAAATTTTATCAAGGATTTTGATGTGAAGTTTTATCCATTTATGAAATAATTAACATAATATTTTTTGTTATGAAACATTAATCCATATTCAAAAAGAAAAAAAATTTAATTAGGTAATGAGAATCCACACACCATAAGGGATTGTTTCATGATAGGTAGAAAATTTAATGATTTCATGTTCCATTTTCATTTCAGAAGTACCCATGCTATGTAAAATTAAATTACACCATAATTGAATAAATATCAAAGAACAATTGAATAATAGTTTCATGAAATTACCAAATATTACAAAAAGGTATGATATATGTTGAGAAAAGTAAAAATTTTCAATTCATGTCTGTAACTATTACCACTTGTTCCATAATTTTATTAAAATGATACAGTTCAATTAGATGATGTGGTAGATTAAAGGGGGGAATATTAATAGTATGTGATATTGAGGGATTTATTAAATAGAATTAAAATACGTATTCACTTGTGAATGAATCACATGAGGATTAATAGAAATAAACATTGAATAATTTTCTATACTGTCATCTAGAAATAGAAAATAAATAAATGATTACTACATGTGTGACTGTTGTTCCCATGGAGTGATTTAAAATCTAATACAAGGAGGGAAATTTTATAAAGAAAACAAGTATTTTAAAAGTAAAAACCAAAAAAATAAAAATATTATATCTGTGATCAATCATTGCATTGAAGGAGAAGATATGATTAATTGACATATTCAAAAATAAGTGAATATATTTTTTGATTGGTTTAGATATCTTTAGCTAAAAAACCTTAGTGGATACAAGAAATGGAAACCAAAAAACACATATTATATGTCTCAAACATCATTTAATATTTATTCTTCTAATTATTCTAATATTTTGTGTTCTTAAATGAAAATATATTCATTTTTCAGGAATACTATTTCATTTTATTTTTATTTGATTTTTTCCAATCTATGACAAAATTAACCCTATTCACTATTTAAATATATAAATAAATGTTATTTGTAGGTATAAATTTTGTTTAATTAGGTTTAATTTATGGAAGTTATTTACATTGTTTCATCAATTTTATAGGGGAAACACTCATACTGATCTCTAGGAAAGATTAAGAATCATAATTAGGTGCACATTTTGAGGTATTAGAGTGTAAATTAAATAATGTAAAGAGGATGAATAAATAAAAAAGCTAAATGGTGTGTCCACTGGTTAAAAAATGATCAAATATTCTATTATTAATCTTATTTTACACTTCTTTTTAATCAATTATATTTTTCATTTCAATCATTCATTCTCACATATTCCCTTTAATATATATTTTTTTTATTTAAATATTTCATAAACTTATCAAATACATAATTTTATTATTTTTTAAAAAAAAAGAAAAAAAAAGAAAATGTTGAACTTAGCCTACAAAATACTAAAGAGAAAACCTTGAGGATTGATATACCATTTTCTTTGGGTGTAAAATTATTATATTCATTTATCAAAAATATATTTCCCATTAATTTAGCATTGTTTATATGGAGTTTTCTAAAGATAGTTGAATATGTTTTTGTATTTATAGAGGTTAAAACCATGATTTTCTACCTTTATATAAAAATATTGAAATATTATATCACTCTAGAACTAGAGAAGTTAGGACTAAAAGAGAAAGAAAATATATTATTGACCTTATGAGTGACGAAAAAATCATATACCCACCGAAGATTTCTTCATTTGTAGATATTTTTGAACCCATCAACTCACCAAGACGATAAATTTTTTAACATGAAATTATATTTTATTGTAATAGAGAAATTATGGAATTGACTTCATCATATGAATAAAGTCAACAAAACTATGTGGAATACCAAGATTCAACTATAGGTTTTAAAATAAAATATGCATTAATTCGAAAAAAATCTTAATTTAATGCACTAAATGTAGAATATCCTCACAATAATATTTGTTAATTAAATTATATTTGTATTAAAATGAATCCACTATAAGTAAATGGATATTAAATGAAACATATAGATTTTAATTTTTCATTGGAAGGAGTGTACATGGATTTGTTTTTCTATTCTCAATAAACATTAATTATATATTGGAATGGGTTGAAAAATAGTTCATTGAAGTTTTTTTACAACTATGAAGACTACTGTAATTAGAAAATAGATTTTTTGGAACAAGAAAAACTCATGGTGAGACTTTACATGGTTATTTAGAGAGACTAAAAAATATTTTTCATTAGTTTACTTTCCATCAAATTAGTGAATAGATTATAATTCAATATTTCTATGGGGGACTTTGTGCTATTGAAAAGATGATGATATATGATACTATTAGAGTAGATTTAGTAGATAAAACCCTTATTTTTAAGAAACCTTATTGCTAACATGATTTATAATTCTCAAAAATTTGAAAAAAGTGGCATGCCTGATGTCAAATATTCATAATAAGTTCCCACTTAAAATTCTAAAAACATGGCTATTGTATGTTAACTTAGTAATATTACCACTATGGTGAATTCAATGTTGTTTTCTATCACTCCACAAAACCAAACCATGATTGAAATAAGTTATCATTAGTAGGTTCATTTTTTTATTTATGGAAAAAATGAATGCTTTAGTGATAAATTCACAAACATTCAAGAGTCTTCTGAAGCATTCAATGTTATTTTTCAAGTGAGACCTTTCTTAAAAAAAGAACAACATCCTTTTCAACATAAAAAAAATTTCAACCAAGATTAGAATAATTAGTTTAATGATAAATTTAAACAACATAAACATCAATGAATATTTTTCAATGTCTTTATGGTAATTGAAAAACCTTGGTAATTTCATGATAAAAACGATTATCAGCCAAGAAACACATCCTTACTAGAAAAACCCATTCAAAATTCATAAATTACCCTTAAAGGAAAATTAAAATAACAATATATTATTTCAAATACATTTATTACTCAATTAGATAAATTGGAAATTATTATTGGGAGTATGAGGAATAAAATGAGTGGATCACTTCATTCATAACCAAAAAAATATTAATGGGAAAAGAGATTTGAGTGTTATACAACATAGAAATGAAACTAAATTGAACAACTGAAAAAATGATAATTATAAAGATGATTATAAACCTAAACATATTCACGATAATTTAAAACCTTTCTCACCCATCATAAAGGCAATTGAATAACGACCCCCTACCATTGAGCATTTTGAAAAGTCAAGATATGTTATAAAATAAAGAAAATTAAGAATATGGTTATTTTCGTGAAATAACTAATTACTATTTGAAAATTATGTTAGGGAATTAAGTTTTTAATTAAAAATTCAAAATAATTAGGAAATTCCGTAACCACCAATATCTTATCCAAGGGGTAGTCCACTAGTGAAAAAGTGTTCTTAGAGTGACATGAATAAGGAAGTTTTAGAAACGATTAGGAATGTTCAAGGTTATATATTTTACATGATGTTGTAAAAAATATTACAAAGTATTAAAAGTGTTTGAAATTAATTATCTATCATAATAATAAATTATAATGGAAAAGAAAAATTAAAACACGGGAGGAATGTTTTATATATGATTCAACAAACCTTCTAATCAACCAGAAAGATCCATATAAATTCAATATTCCTTTCAAAATAGAATAGTTTATATGTAATCATATCATCCTAGATTTATAATATTTACTAAATGTAATGACTCGTTATATTTAAACAACATTATGTTTTTGAGAGATAAAACCTTCTAGGATTTTAATTTTTTTATCCAACTGAAATATAACATAATTTGATGGTATCATTGAGGATTTATTTATTATATATACAAGATATGATGTTCCATTAAAATTTTATGTTTTGGATATAGAGGTTGACATATTTAATACACATTAACCTATAATTATTGAATTAAAATTACTGAAAAAATAATTAAATAATAATGTTTAATCAGTGTAACATCACTAAAATTTATTTCAGAATAATATTATGCTCGATATCCTGGACAACACGCAACAACGAGCTTTTTGAAAACTACGATATAATATAAATACATTATTCAAAATTTTTAAGTATAACAAAAAAATTAAATTGAAAGTATTAATATGAATAAATAAATTATATATAATATGTATGAAGGTTATATATAATGAAATAAATTGATTAATTTATAGTAAATTTTTACTGAATTTTAAATAAATATATTTTATGTATCAAAAATAAGTATTCTTCAAAAATGTTTTTAGTGTATTGTATGCATTGAAATTATAATTAATTTCCAAAATTATAGTAATTTTTAGTAAACTAATATCATTATTGAAATCATCATTTCAATATTTTCGGTTGCTCATTTTTTTCAATTGTTTGAAAAAAAAAATAATTCTAGTAAATAGTTAAAAATGATGGTTTAATAAAAAATACCATTTAATTTCATTAAAAATATTTATTTAAAAGAATAATTTTTTTTAATTTTATATTTAAAAAAATAACTATAGTCAAATAAAAAAAATAACTAATTAAAAATGATTTATAATAAAACCAAATTTTGGTTAAGTTCATTTTTTGGTCTTGAGAACACAGTTTTTTAAAACACTTTTAATTGTGAAATGTATAATTTTCATAATAAATTAAATAAATAAACATTGTTTTAAAATTTTAATGACATTTTTAGAATAGTATTTTAATAAAATATTTTAATATTCATATTGTAGTTTTTACACATCATGGAATGTAAGTAAATTTATTTTTATGCTTAAATAAGAATTTTGTTAAAATAGTCTCCAATGCATTTTCACACTTATTTTAAACAAAATTTATTCCAATTATAGAATTGGAATCCGTTAAAATGGATTCCATTTTTTATGAAGAATAGTTATTATAATTTAATAGGTTTATATTAATTTTTTTCATAATGAACTGTACAAATAGTAATATTTTGTTAAAACAATTAATGTTTAGACATGTTTACATGGGGGGGGGGGGGTTAAACTATGAGATAAGGTTAAGAATTAAAAATCATTTTTTTAATTATTACATTCCTAAAACACTATAAAAATATGTTATCATTAATTTTAATTATTTTCTATTTGGAGAAATTTTTATTTATAAGTGACCTCATATTGTTGAAATCTTTTTTATTATTCTATGGGTGTCCCTACTTAATTCTAAAAGGGTCCCTCATCTCCTACCATCTTCCCAATATATAGTTAGTCTAGATAAGAACACCAATATCCAATAAAATTACTATATTTATTCCATTAATCATTAAGCTTTTGGTATTCTCCTAAGACTATCCTAAGAAGGCTTAAGGTGCAAGCCAAAGGTGGTCTCTCAATGATTAAGTAATCATATTTACTAAATATTTCAAAGATTAATTCTTCTCATGATTCATATAAATATATTTAATCCTTCATAAAATAATGAATCTAGAATCATAAATATACTAATATATATTATTATGATTATGAAAAATCAATTTTATACCCCCTTTCAATAAAATGATAAATTAAAGTATCGCTCATGAGTACATGCAGAATACCACCTACACATAGTGATCTGATTAATTTTAAATAATAATAATTCATGGTTATTTTTTTTGATTTATTTAATTTTTTATATGATATTTTTCTGATAATTTTGTTTTTAATTATAATATCTTATCTTTCTTTATACATTTCTATCTGTTGGATAATGATAATGTCCATCATGCGTACATGTGGACTACCACCTCCACAAGACGATATGATTCAATTTCTATTTATGATTCACATGGAAAATATTGAAGATAGTCTTATTAAATATATATTATATTTATTAAATAATAATTATTTTTAATGATTAACTATTATTTTTCGTCCTTTTATTCCAACTATCAAAAAGTGGAAACAACACTCATTCGTACGTATAAACCATTGTCTTCACAAGGTGATATATTTAATTTTACATCACTAATTTATATAAAAGGATATAAAATTTTATATAATGAATATCTATGATACTTAATATGTAATTAATAGTCTAAAAGATATGGAACCATGATAATGATTTTGTGACCATAGCCTTCAAATCCAAACATGCATAAAAACAGAGAAGTTAAAACCAAAAATGATGATGATAATAAAATATTGTTAATTAATGAGTGATAATATATTATAAGTAAACAATGTATTTTATTATAAATTTGAATATAGGTTTTTTAAATAATTATAAAAAATTTAAATTTATTTTATAGGATGAAAAATTAACTTATGACGCAAATAAAACATAATATAAGGGTGTCTCATCTCACTTTTATTCCCTAGAGATATATGACACATTCACCAATTGTTTCCTTCTTATGGGGTATATAATTTATGTTTAATTTTTATATATAATGAATCTATTTATATTTATAGTTTTTATGTTTTCATTTGATTTTATTTCATTCATTTGTGTTATGATTCAAAAGTTACCAAAGCGGTACAGGTTTATTCATCAATCTCACCCTTATTCAGGATTGTTTATATTAGTTTTATTTGGGGGGGGGATTATATGATATTTATATCTTAAATAAGATATATTTACTTCTCCTATATTTATTTATGGTAATTAAAAGTTTTCTATTCATTTTTCTCTCTCCATGTACTCAACAGTCAAAAATAAGTTTTAATGGAATGTAGACATTGTTATTCTATTATATTGGAAATAGTTTAATTATGTGACCATATTTTCTATAAAATGTTTTCATGAATTATTTTACTATTCTAAAAATATTTATTAAATTAATATACACTCATAATTGAATTTCTATAAAATGGGTTAGAAGGAATATTCTCTTAATTTTATTAATGAGGTACATTTTACTAAAGGATTTTACAAAATATTTGTTTCAAAATTTACCACATGAAATTTTTTTATTAAAATCATGCAGATTATTTACATTAAATATTACATTACAAGTTTCCATATTTCGTTTTAATAAAAAAAATTCCTTAATAGTTTTGAAATTTTAAAATTTTATATAAGTTATTTCAAAAATAAAATGGTAAATTTTTAATGAAATCGTCCAATGATATTTAAAAACTATTTTTATATATTTAAACATCATTTGATGAATATTATGATTTACTAAGGATATATTCTAATGAAACCTTGTACTATATTTCTTTGGATTAATTATGATGATGATATTATATTTTTTATTGGGGAAGAATATTGAAATTATGTATACTTGTTATAAAATATAGATATTTTTTAGGATTATTGATTTTATTGATTATTTATCCCAAGATCATGATGAATGCATTAGACTTTCATGTTACAGATGAGGCATGTTATATCCCCTTTATGCATTGGTGGATCTCATGAGAAAACCCATTTATGTGTTAGGTATATGCCTTACCTATTTATGTATGATGTCTTGGAATAAGACCTTGACTGTAATATTTTGACATCCAACATTATGAATTATATCATTATGAAACTTGTTATTGTTATCCATGTGATTACTTATATTTTCATGTCATCCATGGATTTAGTCCCCATTTTAGGATATTAGTCATATGTAAGATTTTATTATTATTTATCTATTCCATATTATTCATGATTTATTTATTCTCTGATATCTTCTATTTAACTTTTTTCCTTATAGAGAATTTAATAACACATTTATTATTTTTTTACATTCCCTTGGATAAAAATAATTTATCAATAAAATAATTTAATGATATAAAAAAATTAATAATAAAATCATCAAAATAATTTTATGTTTTATTTCCTGTTTTCATGTGTAATTTGGGAACAATGTATGCATCTTATCTCATAATACTACTAAAATATTTGATCATTTATGATGTGATCTAATATATCTTGTTACAAAGTAGTAAAATAATCAAAGGTTTTATATTACATGATTTGGGGATTTGAATTTGATATGAAAAAGTGTTTACTATAAACCTTAGTAATTAGATTTAAGAAAACCTCTATTAGAGAACCTAACCCTTATGATAGAATTTGTTTCCACGTATAAGTTTAAGATATTATGAAAAAATTTGGTAAAGTGGAGATTGGTTTTTTCCTAGAAAACACATTCATGTATGGATGCTTGAAATTGGATGCGATTGTGGCATAAAAGCACATAGGTTTTATAAATTTGAAAGATGATAATTGAGTGGAGACTCAAGTGTTACCTGTGCATGATGAGTGTCCCTACGAATGAATACCTATGTTGAAATACCTAAGGTATGTACCTTTGTAGATTCACACGATCTTTACAAGACATTCATAATGATTTAAAATTCTGTTTATTATTTAATGAAATTACCAAGGATAATAAACTTATTATTTTTATATTATCTATGAATATTTTTGTAGATTATATTATGTATTTCATCAAATTTAAAATTATACACTACGAATCATATTTTTATTATCTAATAGAGTGTATTATATTTTTATAAATGACACATAATAGAAGGAATAGAAAACCTATCAAACCTCATAATTTGTTCAGAGTTTTTACTCATGATAAATTCAATATGAATAGTGACACATATGATAAAATTATGACTATTTTAGATGATTGACTCAGGTTATATAAAATAAAAATTCTCATATGGAACAATCTATTTCATCACAACACGATTCATTGATTTTGGAATGATTTATGTTATAGAAAATTCCATCCTTTAATATAACTAGTAATATGTGTGTAGTTAAATAGTGTATCAGGTCCCATGAAAATATATTTATTTCCTTGATAAGTAATGAAAGGGAGAATACTACTATAGTAATGTATTGTTTAAATGAAGCTGGTGATCAATAGGGGTCATTTATTCAAGATATAATGGAGGAGTTGGAGAGAAAGAGAATTTAATTAACGAAGTCTAAATATACATTCTTATAAAATTAATTTCCTCATGACCAATGAGAAGATATCAAATAGAAATTACTGAATATAATATATAATGAAGAGTAAATTATTACTGAGTATGAGGAGAACTTTACATGATTACAAAGTCATGATACAAACAATTTACACAGTACCAAAACTAATATTGACTGTTTCTTTTATGGATTTAATCCAAGCCTCTAAATTGAAATAGTCTGTTAAACATATTTATAATATGTTGATATGTGATTGAGTTCCATTAAGACAACTAAATAATTCTACAAGTCATATATATCCTAATAAATCAATAGAATAATAAGATCAATAAGATAAAAGAAAAAATAAATATGTTGAAGCAATAGAAGGGAAGGATGAAACTTAACACATGTGATAATTTTTAAAAGAACAACCTTGGTACTTTATCAAAGGGAAATTATGTTTAATTCAGGTGTGGAGGGAAATTACATTCTAAACATAAATGAATGGGAAATAAATTAACTACCAATGTCTATTGTTTCAATAATATGGAGTTGGGGTACTATGAAAATGAAATCCCAATGTGTTGAAGAAATTTATCTAAGAAAAGTCTAAGAGAGTAATTCTAGGATTATTAAATTACTATAGTTGATGTCGAAATACCAAAAGTTGGGATAACATGTACTTTGATAATAAACTGGTGCTTCATTTGATTCCACATCTACACACTCTATTATATTTTTCATAGGCATAGAATCATCCCTTGAAACGACGAGGAATAAATTTTCAATGAATAATCCTAGTGGGAATATAGTTATTATATATCAAGAATATGTACAATTATTCCTCAGTTATAAACATGGTTGTTATACCTTGGTTTGGCATTGAAAAAAATAATTTTTTGGGATTAATTTGTTTTTAGGAATTAGGTATTAGTATATGAAGTATAAAATAATTTATGTTAACATAATGGTATTATAAACTAATGGTTAATGTTTTATATCATTTCTAAGGGTGTTATTATTTGTTTTTTTAGAATTAATGTATTAATCATTCGAAAGAATGTTATTCATATTGATTATAATATTAAATTGCTTTAATAATTTTTTACCCTGGAGAAATAAATTTTCATTATTTTAAGGATTTTATAATCCCATAAATGTTTATTATAGTTCTTTAGTCATGTAAAATTAAAATTGTTTTTTCATCTTTGGAATATGGGATAAAAATAGGGGGAAAATAATTGAAACACACAACCAAATTATGAATTTTCTTAGGTATTTGAAGAAATAAATTATATATACATATATTTTAATTGGTAAAATAATTTCTCATCTCTAAGATTAGGATATTTAAAATGAATTTTATTTTCTTCTTATAATCATTTTTGATTAATTTATGGACCTTCTACCCCTAGCTAATTGAACAATTTTTGGTCATTAACATTCTTATGAATATATTTTATAGGACTATCTGCTATTATTTGGAAATTATATTTCTCCTCCATTTCAATATTTCCACTTTCACCTAGTGTTATTATTAAATGAGAACCTAATTATGTGTTATATTAGGCGACATTTATGTTTCCTACTTCCACTTTTGAGAGGAAGTTTTAATATCCCTTTGTATAATGTTGGTAAAAAAGGTATTTTAAAATGTTAAAACATTGATTACCAAGATAAATAACATATGGAAGGATTTAATTTAAGGGGGGATGTAACAACCCAAAAAGTTAGATTAAAATAACACTATGATCGATATTTTTCTTACCATTCAATAATGCTATTTAAGAGATATATTGTGAAAATATTATTTAAATGTGATAGTTATAACCAAACCATTAAATTAGAATCATGATAGTAATAACCAAATTATTAAAACAAATTTATTAACATTTTATATAATAAAAATATATTGATTATGTCAGACTAAATATGTAATTAATTTTCAATAAAAAGGTTTTATACATAAAAAAAGTTTTCTTCAAAATATATTTTCATTAAAATTTGAGTGTGGATATTATTATTAATTTATACCATTATTAAAAGTATTTTTTTGGAAATTAATATTATTTTTGAATTCATAACATCAATAATTTATTAGGAATATTTTTTTGAATTTTTTGGAAAAAACCTATTTTTATTAAATAGTGAAAAATATCATTTTTTAGAAAACTATGATTTTTCTTAAAATAACTAATTTGAAAGTAAAAATAATTTATAAATTTAATATCTAAGTAAAAAACTCCTTATTTAATTTATATAATATAATTAATTTCATACGAATCATCATTATACTTTATTTTGTTATAATTTATGGTTTTAAAAACACATTTTTCTAAAAACTAGTTTTATGTGGGTAATGTGTTTTTATGTTAATAAATTAAATAAATAAAAATTTATTATTATTATTAATTAAATTTATATAATATTAATTAAATTAAATATTTTATATATTAATCTATTAGTCTTTAGAAGGAAAATAATGAAATTAAATCTAGTTTTAGTCTTCAAAATGAATTTTATAAAAATAGGTTTAGCAGCATATTTTGAACTAATTTTAATGTAAATTTCATAAAATTTTAGAATTTTAATCTTTATAAATGAATTAAATATTTTTAATCATCTTAATTAAAATAAATTAAAATGTTCAACATAATTTTTTGTCATAATGAATAGTAAAATTCATAAAATTTTTGTACTATAGTTAATGAGAAAACTGGTTTACCTGGGGTGTTAAATTATGATATAAGGTTAACAGTTCCAAACAAACCTTGTATAATAATTAATTTTTAAGTATATTTATACCTTATCTTATCATACATTGAAATATTTATCCATTTGGATCAACTTGAACTCGAAAGTGACCTTAAATTATTCAAAAATAATGAGTAATTCCATGTGTGTACCACCCCACACATAAAAAAGTGAACCTTATATACCACCTTATTCAAAATTTATGAGAAAACTAGGACATTAAATCCCCAAAAAGTCATTCCATCATTATTAATATTCTATTTTTTCCTAATACATTTTCAAAAAGGCTTAATATGTAATCCTGTAAAGGTCTCTCATAGTAGAGGTAACAATCCTTACCAAGTATTTCAATGTTTATTTCTTCTTCTATTTCCTAGAAATATATTTTATCCATACTAACATAATGAATTTAGTAAAATTAATTTTCTAATATTTTATAATGATTATGGTGTATCCATTTTTGACCTCCTTTCTATAAAATGTGAGATGAAAACACAGCTTGTACAAACATGTGTTCTACCACCTCTACAAAGTGATGTGATTTGTTTTCTATCCCCATCCTTAATGGTTGCTTATTATGTTGGATTTAATATTTATATATTATATTTAGAGAATAATTATTCTTATTTTATTATAATATTAGATATACCTTCTTAGTCCCCCATCAGTTGGAAAATGATTACATCGCCCGTGTGTGCATGTGGAATACCACCTCTAGAAAGTGATGAGATTAATTTTTCATTTACAATTTTTCTATATAGAAATTAGGATGGAATTAATGAATATATTTTATATTTATTATCATATAATAACTATGAAATGATGAATTATTATTTATCATCCATTTATTTAATCCATCAAAAAGAAGAAATGAATCTCACCTCACTAGAAGTACCTAGAACCACTCCCGTATTCTTGTTTCACTCACAAAAAGAAAAGAAAGTGAATATAGGATTTTATTTTCTCATATCTCAAACAACACCCTGGGATGTCACAAAATTGTTGCTGAATTGTGGAACCAACCAACCCATGTATGTTTATGGGAGAGATTTCATAACACACATTGAAACCTGGAATATGACCTTAAGTTTTGGATTAGAAAACAACCCTCATGATATCAAGATATGGATGCTGTCACAGTGGATATTGATCACGATGAAACATGCCATGAAGAAAAATGGGATGAATATATGTTCAGTGAGCTCTAGAACAAGAAGAAAATCTTGTCCAACATGATTCTATGAAATTATCATCTGGCTTGGGATTGTGTGCATGACAAATGGATCCACGAGGGAGATAAACACATAGTTTTTTCCTATACATTCATCAAGGAACAAAGGTGAATCATCAAACCAAGAATCACTCAAGTGGATGACATCCACGTTGATGATAACGATGTTATTTGTGAAATTCCCAATTCGTACATCAACGTTGTTATAGTTGTCCCCAATTATTATACGATTAATGGTTATTTGGGTGGATTTATGGAGTGTTAGGAATTTATTCCCCAATAAATTTACAATACTAACAATAGGGCCTTTGAGACTATGCCAACTGAGCATGAGTTTTACAAAAAGATGCATGGTCTCCCACCAGAGATCACATATTTTCCAGATAGCTTTCTAGGTGAATACTACAGAGGGTCATAGAACTAAGACTTTCCTGTGCTAGTAAAAGTAGTTCAAGAATTATTAAAAGGGGCCAGTCTTTCATGGGTTTCATACTCTAAGACCCTGGTTCATATTCCAATAATAAAGAATATTTCTTCCCTCCTCCACTATAAAATTGTGAATTTATGAAATTTTTAATAAATGTTTCTTGCATGCATCATTAACAAATGTCTCTTCCTCAGGGGATATCCATTGAAAAGAATCATTTCATCAAGGTAAGGTCAATATAATGTGAAATTTCTATCACCTCATAAATGATCAGTGACATCAAAAATAAGATGATAGGTTTCAACAGGGCCCTAAAGTGTGACATGGACAAAGAATATGATCATGTTGAATGGAGTTTCATTATCAATCTTATTTCGAGGTTGGGTTTCTCTCTCAGGGATCTGAACCTTCTCTTAAAATGTTTTCGTTCATCCTGTCTCTCTATATATTTCTTAGGGAAATTACATAGATTTTTAAGGATTTCTGTGGACTCAAGAAGGGAGACCCACTTTCTTCAGACATCTTCATCCTTACACATTATTTCTTTAGTATTCTAATCAACATGAGAATGTCTAATATAAATATCCTTCCCTTTCAATGAAGGAAAGGCACCCATTACATATCCCACATTATGTAGGCAGAAGACTCTACTATTTTTCTGATTGATAGAAATACATTATTCATTGTACATCAAAGGTACTTGAATACTACTATATGTGAAGTGGGAAACTAATCAAACTATCAAGGATACTCTTGTACAACTCATATAAATGAACGGATAGATGTGAAATTTCCCTCATGAACAGCCTCAACATGATGTGTGGAAGCTACCCCATGCAATACTTTTGTTCCACTATCTCATGCTAATGACATCACATCCATAATTTCGATATTATTGTTGGGAGATAACCAATTAGATTTTTATTTGGAAGAACTATTATCACTCTTTAAAAGTTATAATTTCTCTCGTAAATAGTGTAATTATTTTAATACTAATTCATTCTCTCTCCACTTTCAAATTTCATAAATTGGTCCTTGAAAACATTGAAAAACTCCAAGCCTCTTTCATTTGGGATGACCAATCTAATGACAGGAATCACTCTGTGTCATGGGAGAGAATTTCTAAACCCACAAGAGAGGGAGGAAGCAGTGCGAGGAACCATTATATTGCATGAATGAAACATTATCCTGGGAAATGGTGGAGGAGAAGACCCTCTGGGGGATGTTTATGGGAGAAAAATCCAAGAGGGAGACAAGCTCCACAAGGGGTTATTCTTTCACAATATGGTCCGAGGTCTTCCCCCACCTTAATATCCTTCAAAACCATTCCCATTGGATCGTTAGAAGAGGATATATTTCATTTTGGTTTCCCAATTGGGAAGGATCATATCTTGGTTTATTGGGGTATCCAACACCCATTATTACTTTTAAGGATACATAAAAATTTTCAAGATTCATTAACATCATTCTGTACTAGAGCCAGTGTGCCACCTTCATCCTAATGAACATTAGTGTGGATCTTGACAAATTCATCTTTACTGAGTCTTTATATGGGACCTTTACAACCAAATATTTTCAAAATATCATCATCTCCAATGATATCATAATTGATTTGGGGGAGTTTCTATAGAGAAAATAAAAAACATATAAATAAAATTTCTTGGGACAGATAATCATAAATTGCATAGTTTCCAAGAATGAGAATATCTGAAACCTTTATATAATGTAAACCTCAAAATGTTCATACTATAGAATCGATAGGGATGAGAGAACAAACCAACTCTTCATTGAGAGAGATTGGTATCACTCAATTTGGATCTCATTTAGTGACTTCATAAGCTTCTCTTCCCCTTCTCGGCAAAGTAACCCATTCCTTGATCAATGGTTCCTTGGAACAAGTACTTATAGACCCAATATAATGGAAAGATCAATGTTCCTATCATATGTTTTCTAGTGAATTTGGAACACACAAATCTTAGTAGGCCTTAAAGGGAACCACAATCTGATGACCACTCTGGTCATTTGGACAAAAAATATTCTGATTTACATGACCAAGTTAGAAATGAATTGGGAGGATTCCCCCACTCTCAGTTTTTTGCAGACTCGATTCTTCCCACTCTCCTCAATCCTTGGAATCTCATATGTCCATTGGTTGCATTTGAATCCTCCCTAGTTAGGCCTCAATCATAATTGAGATGGATCATGTTTTTCAAGGTTAATGAATGGCAATGGTGTGGGGCATGAGTCCTGGGTTTTGTCATATTTTACATTAGCTCGTTCTTAGGCCATGAAAACTCCCTTCATGCTGAAGGTATGGATTTTTTCATAGATCTATAACATTCCATGGAAAACATCATTGTTAAGAAGGATGTGGATATGTAATATCTCATTTTCTATGATTCCCTCTACAGTGTGATAACCCTTGGTCAACCACTTATATCTCATAATGGTATACATTCATGATATATCCCTAGATATAAATCCTTCACACTTAGAGGGAATGTAATCTGGTCAAAGACTACCTCACCTATTTATTGGTCCATGACATAGGTATCACATGCTTCTCTCATTTTAATTACTTTCCTCCCAATGGAATTAAATTTTTTAGGTGAGATGCCCAAGGGTTGCACCATTACATGCCCCTTAGTTGGGTCTACGAAATTCTATTTTTCATTTTTTATATCCATTGATAAAATATTTAAGATTGATCTAATATAGAAGAATATAAATAACGTAACCATGATCCGGATGACACTACAATAACTTTCTAATAGAATCATTCACGGGAACGAAGTAGTTAACTACCAGAAGGATGATTATCATGAAATATTAGTAATGAATGGTTGATATGGTGTTATAATTAGAGAAAGTATGATATTATAAGTCTGAATACGGTTTTGTAATAGAGGTATAATAAATTTAAAATTATTATACATAAGTTTGAAAGAAATTTTTATGCAAGTCAAACCTGAGTTAAGGGTTTCTTGTCTCACCTTTGTTTTCGTGAGAAATATTCCATATCCACCACTTATTTCCTTCATGTAGTTTACATACATTACCTTTGATATAATATATCATAAATCCATTATATTAATCATATTTAAATTTTCATTTGATGTTATTTATTTCTTTTTTATTATGAATCAAATGTTACCAAAGCTGTAACGATTTATTTTACAATATCATCCTTATTTGGGATTTCTTATGTCTAAGTTTAATTTGGGATTATTATATGATATTTATATCTTAAACCATATATATTTTATTTTAATCTTTTATTTTAGGAAATTATATTTTTTCTTTAAAATATTCTCTCTCTAAGTACTAAAAAACTTGAAATTTGTTTTTTAAGGAAAAGTGACTTTATTTTTTTCAGTCAGGAATATTTCTATTCCATGCCAATATGTTATATGAAATGTTTTCGAGACTGTTTTTAATATTTTTAAATGATCTATTGAAGAATTTTTTACACATTTTTTACTTTATATTAAATGTTTTAAAATAAATGTTATTATCATTTTTTGAGAGAGGTAATTTTTACCATTGGTGAGAAAAGAATATTTTTTAACATTTACCATAAGAATAACTTTTCCTACTATTATGACTAAAAATTTCCTTAAAAATATCTATGATATTTTTTTTAATTTTTTAAAATAAGTTTTTAACATATATTATGGAGACATTTATATTTTAAATAATATATTTTAAAAAGAAAATATTATTTTCCTCAACAAAAGATTCTGTAATATTTTAAAAGTATTGTCACCTATTTCATTATACTTTGATAAATATTATGATTTAGTGGTTATATATTCAAATGATACAATCCATTATACTACTCTAGATGGACTATGATCATGATGTTTTATTTCTTATTAAGGAAGAATATTTTCAATTTTTACGATAGTTTTCAAGTACGGTTATTTATGTTGATTATGTATTGTCTTAATTATTCACCCTTTTCATGTGATGAATTAATTGGACTAAATATATGATGGTTCGGGACCTTTACATCTCCTTGATACATCAATAGGTCTCATGAGAAAAACTAGTTTTATTTTTTGGCATACTCTGTACCTACATAAATATGATTTCATGGAACAAGTTATTGATAATTACATTAGGATTCCCAATACTATGAATTCTATCATTATGAAGCTAGTTATTATTATACACATGATTATTTAGGTTTAAATTTCATCTATGCGTTTAGATACATTTTTACGATATTAGTTATATGGAATATTTAATTATTATTTCTCTTTTTTTATATTGTTCTGGATTTATTTATTCTATGATATCTTATATTATACTTAATCCCTTACTATGCATATAAGCTCAAAATTTATTATTTTTTGCATTCCCCAGGATACCAAAAAGGGATATATGAAAATATTGAGGGATGTAATAGAAGAAATAACAATGTTTTCAAAAATATTTTTTGACTTTCTTTCATGTTTTCAACTGTAATTAGATAATCATATATATGTATATATATATATATAGTATCCCAAGAATACTAAACTGTTTGATATTTCATGATGTGACCCCATGCATATTGTGAAAATTTATTCAAATAACCAATGACTTTATGCCACCAGAGTCAAGGATTTATAGTAAGAAAATATTATTACATTAATTTGATGAAAAATTCCTTCACTTCAGTTTTTTTAAATCCATTAAATACCCAATGAAGTATCATTTATCTCCACAAGTGTACATGATTGATTGGTTTTTAATTATGTTATTCCATGATTTCACAAATAATAAATCACCACATTATATTTCGTAGAATATTATTTTATTTTTTGATGAAAATGATATAGCATCCCGCCTTTTTATAACATAAACTTTCATTACATTACACAAAACTGAGGATCTTTAAGGTCTAGTGTCTTGGAAACCAGGAACAAAATACATGAAAGCAACATAAATCATTCTTCATAAACACTTGAAAGGCTTCTCCTTAAGTTCATCATAGGTTCATTACTGTATCTCATAACCTGGGGACATACATCAAATGAAAGGGTGAGCAGAGGGCCCAGTAAGGGAAACAAGAGGAACATTTTACATGTGAACTTGATATACTTCAATAAGGAAATGAAAAGAACTTTAAGGCATGAGAAAGAAATAATGAGGCATTTAATAATAAAAATAACATTTTTCATAACTTGAAGATGTGGCTACATCATTTAACATAGATAATCATGAACATATCACCAAGGTCCATCCCCAAGGTGTCATTTGAAAATTACCAAGGTTATTCACCAAGGTATCATGAAAATTGTAATCTCTAGTGGTTACATCATTACCCAATTCATTGGAGCGCTATCAGGGAGCACCCTTAAATTTTCCTTTATTATCATGTGAGACACATATATAATCATCAAAAATTTCATAAATAACCCATATAGCATAAAATAAATGGGTTTCATTTCATAATCATAACGTTTAAAAAACCGCTTTAAAGACATGATCCTTACGTCACTTTAAACCCACGGAAAGGGAAAGCGGGTCTCATGTATGTAAATCCCAGAATTTAAAATAGAACATTTTGATATATATGTGAATACCCTTGTAGAAATAAGAGCTTTGAGTATTCAATTTATAACATAAAATAATTTTGAGAGAAGAGAGAGGCATTTTGTGACAAAAAATTCTGCAGCATAACGGCTATGTTTCGGGGTTTTAGAAAACATTGAAAAGAGAGGGGACATGGGTCAACCAATCATAAATGATCCATAAAACAGAAGGGGAACGGAATAAGAAGGATATATTTACATGTTAATGAAATTTTGAGGACATACCATTTGAAATGAAAAACATGGAAGGAAGACAAAAATTAGATTTCTCTTATGAAAATTCGGAAGCCTAACAGCGTCACTAAAACTTCAATAAAAATGAATTGACAAGATCAAATAGGGTCTCTCATCATATGATCATAAGAGTTCAGTATGATAGATATATAGATCATACCCCAACATAATAAAAAAGGAACTTGGAAGACTTGATATGAAAATCGAACTTGAAAAATGAGAAGGGTGAAAGGATCCCTTAAAAATTCGGCAGCCTAACAGCGTCACTTAAACTTTCATAAAATGAAATGATGGGAGTAAGAGGGGATATCTCATCATATAAACATGAAAAGGGAAGTAAGAGGAATATAAAAGAACATCATCTCAGATAATAACATGTAGCATAAAAGGAATGACATAAAAGAGATTACTTGAAAAGAAAGAGAGAGGTCGGATCCCTTACCTTAAAACGTGACTCTTGAAACTCAATGTTTTGGACCTTGAGGGCTTGGGGGCACCTTGGGAGGACTCCTTGGAAGGTAAGAAGACCAGAACTTCGTTGGGGGAGAGTTGGGAGTGAAAAATAAAGGAGGAAAGGGTGGGTATTTATAGGGAAAGTGAGGGGACAAGGAAATAATGGCCAAGGGACACCTCACATGTGCTTTTCTCAAACCCATGTGATCTCCCTTGGAATTTATCAAGGAGTTAGGCCACATGGGGCCCCCAAAACAATAATTCATCACCCTTAGCCGGCCAACCCTTAAAAGATCTCATGACATCATCATGACACAGTTATGATGTCATTAAACATATCGAAACCCTAAACTGTATTTTTACTATTCACTGAAAATTCAACTTTCTCAGAAAAATCCCAAAATTTCACCTTAACCAAATATCAATGCTCTGATTTCAAAAATGAAATCCATTTTATAAAAATAATTTTATAAATATCTTTAATTTAATTTTTAAAAAACACTATTCATCGAAAATTCATTTTTTGCAGAAAAATCCCCAAAAATTACCTTAACATAATATCGATGATCTGAGTTCAAAAATAAAGTCCTTTTTATAAAAATAATTTTCTAATTATTTTTAATTAAATTTTTAAAAAACACTATTCATACGAAAAAACTAATACTTGAATAATAATTTATGAAACTGTTATTTACCCATTTTATTGAATCACATTACTTAATCTAGGTGTCTAAATTATATTAAAACTTTCTTTGAGTGAAATTAATAATCCATTTGGTCACATTACTAATCCTAAGCGTAAAATCACTATTCATAATTTACTATTCATCAAAAATTAAGTTGATCTTATTAGACTCCAAATTCCTTACTGAACACTTTTGTAGAAGGCCATTTTTTGAAAATAATTACACATCATTAGTTATTTAGGGTTTACATAAATATTTTAAAATATCCTTTCTTAGAAATTCATCAATAAGACACATTCTAAAATTATCCAGACATTTGAAATTTCACAAACATCACTAAAGGAATAAATCTCAATTCATTTGTCCCAAAGGATTACACAAAGAAGCTAGGGTCTCGTCACATAGCCCCTTATAACACCGGCATATGACCTAAGTGTAAGGTGTGCTATGGTGAGAGAATCTGAGGGAGGCTCAGATAACATTGCCATAATAGTAATCTCTACTAACTTGAACTTCTCCTGTAGGCGTTTCCGTTCAAGCTTGACACGCAGGAGTTCGGCTTGGGCTTGGACCAAAGCAAAGCCCACAGATGCTACCTCCTTCCCAAGCTCTGATAAGTGGGCTTCATAAGGGTCGAGTCTACTGGATGAAGCCATCGACACCTCTTTCTTCATTGACCATTAACATCTTATTAAATCATTAAGAGTAAGTTAATATACTACTCAAAAAGATTGGGTCGTTACAAATGATTTGTATGAACATGATAATATTTAATATTAATATGATTTGAATGTTAAAAATGAAATATTTAAGGATTTTAAAATTTCTTATTTTTCTTAAAATTTGATTAAAAATAATGAAAATATTAGTTATATTTTGTTTCCTATTTTCAAAAATAATCTATAAGATTTACATGTCAAACAACAAATAAGTATTCTAAATTGGTTGAAATTAATGTCTTTTTTTCAAAAAATGATTTTTTTTAATGTGGAATTTCTTATGAAAAGGACCCTTGTGCATAGCCTACTAAAATAATTTCTATTTCTATTTATAATTTAATGTATAGTTGTTTTTTAAAACATTAATATATGTAATAAATGTTATTAAGTCCATAATAACATATTTTCAAAGTTAAAATATCCCACCTAAGTTATGAATGTAACCCTTACTTGGGATCCTCAAATCTACTTTATTAAATTAGAATAGTGGATTTCTGGTGATCTTTTCTAAAGGGGTATCAATAGATTAAGAGAATAAATTATTTGGACTATTTATAAAAAAAGAAGTGTTCTATAGGACATGAATTATAAAAATAGATTGGAATTTTCCATTAATTTTCATGAATATAATCTTGATTCAGGAAGATAAAAAAGCAAATAATCTATTTTAATAAAGGTTATGCCTAACTCTTTTGGATGATTTTAAAAATGAAGAGATGATATTGATGACTAATATAATTATTATACTAATTTTTGATAGCTAATTTGTGTGTATTATCTATATTTTTTCTAAAAAGAGTGCTTTTACCATATTAGATTATTAATTTGGAAAACTCATTTGTATTAGAATTCCTAATAAATGGGGAGTGGGTATTGATAACAAAATACACAACCTATTAACTAGGAAGGATCACTACCCTTTAATTTTTCTTGAGAATGTTCTTGAAATGATTATAGAGAATTATCATTAATGTTTTCATGGTGGGTGTTTAGGATTCATTTAATTTTATATTTTCCATGAATATTAAGAGATAACCACCTTCAAAATTTTATTCAGTACATTTCCATATAGAGGAATACCTTTTTGTTTGTGTAATGATTTAGGAACTTGTCAAAAGTGTATGTTGAGTATCATTTCAATGTTATTATAATAATATATGGAGGTTTTAATAGAATATTTTATAGTATATCGATAGTCTTTTGAGAGTCCTTTAAAGTGTTTTTATATTGTACAAAAAACATTCATTGATAAACATAATGTTGAAAATAATGAAAAATGACATTTTATGATATAAAGGGCAATAATTACTGACCATATTTTGAAAAAGGATGTAATCCATGTTAATCAATCCATGTTCAATGTCATTTATTCACAACTTTAACCAAAAATAGTAAGGGATATAAAATCATTTCTTAGCATTGTGGGTTTTTAGAGATGATTCATAAAATATTTCAGTAAGAAAACTTTTCCTTCTTCAAGTTTCTATTAGAAAAATTCGCAATTTGAAATTGATTACTGTTTTAAACATGTATTTATGGAGATAAAACAGATATTGGTATCCCCACCCATTATCTAACCTCATTTATTGAATTTTTTCTTTGAAATGATGAAAGATGCATTTTATTTTACATTGGGGTATTTTTGAGTAAAATAATGGAAAAGAAATATCATGTCATATATTATGTTTCCAGGAATATAGATCAAGCACAAACTAACTACACCACAACTAATAATGATATTCTTGTAATTTTTTTTATTTAGAAAGAAATATATAATACCTAATAGGTTTCAAGGTTACCATTTTCACTGGCCATTCCACAATCATATTTCAAATGAAGAAACATGATTCAAAAAAAGGTTGATAATTTGCATTTTTTTGGTTATACTTATTTATATATATATTAAGGATAATATGAGTATTCATAACCTATTTTATAACCATTTAAGTTGACTACCCACTATTTTAAGTGAAAAAATTGAAATTTTTTGTACCAATCAAGGAGACATTTGCTGATGAGTAACTGCATGTTATTAAGAGAACACTACCATAGTTTTATAATCCTATGAATTATTTTATTGTAAATGAATTATCCCACTAGTTTTAAAAAAAATATGTTTTGATGATTTTGAGTGATGAAGGGATGTACATTCTTGATGATCTGTATGTATGGAATCTAGTAAGGAAAAAAATATAGAGATGAATCACCGATTGTGATTCATTTAGAGTAGAATATTTTTCATTCATTGAGTTATAATTTTTATTTTAGAACCAAAAGAATAGACTAAAATTTTATGGATTCATATTTATTTTGGATCACCATTTTCAAGGATATTTCATAATTTTTTAAAACATGTAAAACCGTTTAGTTTAAAGTATTATTTCCCTAAGAGATGAAACACCAAAAACAACCGCTGTTATTTGGTGATGAGTTTCATATTTTGGAAATAACCTTCATTGGGGATTTTTACAATTATTTTTGGTAACTTTACATTTTTTTTATTGATTACACAACAACGTGGGTAGATGTTATACGCACAAGAAATGAGTATTTAGAAGTAGTTAAAAAATTTATAATATAAATATTATTTTATTGGTTTTGGCTCCAAAATATTTTCATCACTAATGAAAAACCATTTTTAATAAAAATTATATGTTATTTTTAAGGTAACATAGTGTGTATATTAGGGTTCATACACCCAAATATCCTTAAAAAATAGAATTATTATGCTTTTAAATAGAGAGATAAAACATATTTTGATGAAAACTATCCACACAAATAGAAAAGTTTGTAGTTTGATATTGGATGATTCACTTCGGGCTTATAAGACTATTTTTAAAAATATAATTTTAATGTATCATTTTGGATTAATATATATAAAATATTTTAACATTCTTGTTGAGCTACGACAAATTTTTTAATTTTTTTCAAGATATTTAACCTGGATATTTTTTAATATATATAAAAATGAAAAAATTTCTTGTGGGAGATAGAAGAAATTAGATATAATTATTTTAAAAATTATTGGATCTCCAAAGAGGAAAAAAAGTAATATATAATGATTTTATCCTCAATAATGAGTTCAAATAGGGAGATGAAGTGATACATTTTGAATAAATAAACAAACTTCTTATTAGGAAATTTCATTAAAAATGGTTAGATCATTTATTATTAGTTAAGTTTTTCTATTTAGTTCTATAAAAATTAATGAAAATGGGAAGTAATCACCATTTATAGTCTATTGAAATATATTAAATCTATTTATAGAGTTTTTTAGGAGAATCCATAGGAGGAGTTTCATTTTCATGATGTTGAATACGACTAAGGACTGGTTGTGTATTCCCTTCTCGATTGTTTGTTTATATGTGTAAAATTCTTGGTTTTCATTAATCAAAAAAATTATTTTACAATGTGAAAATTACAAAAAATTAGCGTGGGGTTTTGGAACATCCTTTTATATATCATTATTCCGTTCATTTTTCTTTATCATTTTGAATTTCTATTTTTCATTTTGTTTAGAAATTTACAATTCATTTTTGTGTGTTTCAGTTTAAATATTTATGATTTTTTTGAAACATATGATCCAAAATATTATTGTATTTACAGTTTTTTAACAAATAATATTGTGTTAAATTGTTTTACGCTTATAAATTAACTAAAATTATTGTCTAAATGAACGTTATTTTAGATTTAATGTTTTGGGAAATGAATAAAATATCCATTTTTGTGAATCCCATTCCATGAATCACTTTCCAAATTTAAAATATCATAGATTTTAGGATTCTAAAAACATTCGAAATATAATTCATAAAAAAAATCAATTCTTGAGTGAACCAAACAATGATTGATTAACCATAATTTTATATGAATATATTATAACATTATATCCTTAAGGCACTTTGGTCAATGATGAATGAATAAATAATTTTGGCTCAAAAATACTACTTTCAACAGTCAACTATTATTCTAGGTTATCTATTTATTTTAACCTTTATAAGCCATTACTAGTCATAAAAACCCTGGTTAGGAAGATATATTAAAAATAAGAATTCCAATCTATCATTCCCTATAATTAAGATCATATTCTTTTTTGGACTAAGTGTGTGTGTGTGTGGGGGGGGTATTTTTGTTTTCTTTAAAATTTAATAATTCTTTTGGATTAAAATATAAGGTCAATAATATGATTTTTATTTTCATTAATTGAATCAATTTTTATAAATAATTTGAAATATAAAATCATATCAAGAATCAATCACGTTAGAAGTACCTTAAAAAATATCATGTTCGAGAAGCTAAAAGAAGATTTATTATTTAGATATATTCTTATAATGTTCACACAAATTATTGAAGTTAAAAAACACTCTCTTCATTCAAAACATAATTATGTTTAGAATTGAAATAAAGAATGATGAAAAATTTATTGAAGGTATTTGGCTGAAGATATTTTTATTGATCAAAAGATAAAGGTATGAGTTATTTATAAAAAAATACATGATTTTGGTATTTAAATAAATTATAAAGGAGTAATGAGGATTCAATTCTTAGTTATAAAACTAGAATCATGTATTTTACATAAAACCGAGAAAAATATTTATTCTTTCCCAATTTTATAACATTTGAAACAACTAAACCCTTAATTATAGAATAGGAATGATAAATCATCATGATTAACAAAATTACTTTAATCTTTTGCGAGGATATTTAGTAAATCATTAATTCTATGGTGTCCCATTCATGTTTTTGGGTGGGAAATTTTTTTCATAGATTTGAATATTTTTAGTCGAAATAAAAACACGTCCTGCGAGGGATGTGTTTAAGTGTATTGGAGGATGGAAGAAGTGATAATATAGTTAATGTACCCAATATTTAATTTAGAATAAATAAAATTTATAAATAATGATAATTTGTGGTTCGTTGGTTGTTAAATTTAGTGTCTCCCATTTTATTGGGTTCTGAATATTCCTTTGATAATACATTTTATTATAACTTGTTCAGGATACCAAGTCATAAGTCTAGGGGACTAATAAAACTCATATTTTCAACAATTTTACTTTTAATTTCAATGAATTATTTCCCATATTTTTTTGTTTTAATATAAAATAAATTAATTCTAGGTTTTAGGAACATTTTGGGATTTATTTTGAAAATGGATAAATTATTGATCTTTTAGTATTAACATTCATTCCTACTTGTAGTTATTTTTTTCTCAATTTTTTTAGAAAAGAGATAGTTTTGAGTAAAATATATTATTTTTTAAAAGTGTTGGTATATAGATATGGTATGAAACAGAGAGTAAAAAATATCTAATTCTAGGGATAAATTATATATTTAATGAGTCTTGAGGATATGAAATATGTTTTGTAGAAGAATTGAAATATTGGAAAACAGACACATCTTACACATCATGTGAGATGATCATCTTATTAAATATCATTCAAAAACATCTTACATATCCATTTGGAACACAATTTTATAAAATTTCGTCATCTTTCATACAACATAAAATGTTTATCCTCTTATGCATGAACTAAAATTGATATATTTTTCAAATTATCACATGATATGTATGAATTATTATTTTATATATGAGACATATGACATATTTATTGTGAATATGAATTTTTTTATTGAAAATAATGAATCCTTATCCCTCAAAACATGATGTTTGTAAAACCAGTACATCTTATTTATAATATGAACATGTTACATATCATCTCGGCCATTGTTTTATCAACATTAAATTTCATATGTATTGTAACGGCATAGTCTATCCCTTGATCATGATATTTTCCGCTTTGGTCCTAGACTACTTCATTTTGTTTTCCCTAGGCTCTAGGCCTCAGCCATCTCCTAGTAGAAGGCCTCATAATGAGAGAGGTATCCTCACCACTTTATAAAGGGGTCCTTCGGGATCCTCCTCCTTCGATGTGGCATATCCATAATTCACTCCCTAAGAAGGGCCCAACATCCTCACTAACACATCAAAATGGCACTGGATATGATACCATTTGTAATGGGTTAGGCCCAAAGTAGACAATATTTTTATTGTGGGTTGGACTAGGCCATTACAAATGGTATCAGAGTCGGTGTCCATTTTATGTGCCAGCGAGGATGTTGTTCCCTTCTAGGGGTGGATTGTGGTTATCCCACATCGAAGGATGAGGAGCATAAAACTACCCTTTATTAGGTAGTGTGGATACCTGTCACATTATGAGGCCTTTTCATGGGGGATGACTTGGGACTAGAGCCTATAGAAAACAAAACATGCAGGCTAGGCCCAAAGCAAACAATATCATGATTGTTGGCTTAAACGAGCTGTTAAATGAATTATTTGGGATATTAATTATCTAAAATTTGGTTGTTTTTTTACATGGAATTTCATATGATATTATTATTTTATAAATTTTATCAATTCTTATCACATGGATTTATATAAATTAAATAAATAATACTCATAATGTAATTCATTAAAAAACATGAATTTTCATAGATATAAATTGAATTGGAGAAAAAATATATATCAACATAGCAAGGGATTGGTTCATTCAATGAAGTAACATTAAAAAATTCATGTTCCACTACCATTTTAAAATGACAATTTTTAAAAAAAAATTAAATTATTCCATGATATGAGAAGGAAAAATATGTAATTGAATGATCACGTTGATAACTAACCTATTTCACCATGATGTGTTGGGATATGCTGAGTCTAAGAAAATTTTAATGATCATAATTGTGATTGGTATCCCATGCATTGCAATTAAAATAAAATGTTATAGCAATATCAGGTGGCCTAGTTGATTAAAAAGTTGAACATTAAAAATATCATAGATATTTTCAAAGAGATAATTAAAATGTGGATAATGATTTGAATACTAAATGCAAGGTTTCCATACCAACACACAATGAATACCAATTTATGATATAAAATGGAAAATAAAATAAATAAAAAATTATTAAATGTATGGTGATTGTTCACAGGGATAAAATATTATACAAGGAGAAAACATCCATGAGGATTATAGGTATTTTAAAATGGAGTAGTAAGAAAAAATAATAATAATCACCATCTTAAATTATCACACTGGAAGGAGAGAAGATCATGACTTTACTTGGATAGAAAACTAGAAGGAAATGTGTTTTTTCTAGTTTATCCATGTTTGCATAAACTCTTTTAATAGATATGTGTAGTGGAAATATATGAACTCCTATTCTATGTCTTGAACAACATTTCATGTATATTGTTCTAATTATTTAGAGAATTTGTGTTCTTGAATAATAAAAATTTTATTATTTTGGAATTATATTTCTTCTATTTTTTATTTATTTATAATATATAATGATAAATAATTTTACTCACTATTTAATTATATTATGTGTGGACTTGTTTTGGAGTACGATGACTATAATTTGTCTAAAAATCATAAATGTATTTAATAATTTAAATCACATCTATTGGTGGAGAAACACTCATAATGAGGTATTGTTATTATTTTAAAGAATAATTATGTGCACATTTTGAGGCCTTCAAGTGAGAATTGAATAATTCAAATAAAAGAACTTTTTGATAAAAAATAAGTGTGTTTTGAATGGTTGAAACTTTCTTATTGATATTATTCATAACCCAATTTTATAGTTCTTTTTAAAAAAATATTTTTTTTATTTTTAATATCCACTCAATAATATTTTCATTAATAAATATTCTTTTGTTTTATTTTTTTCCTCAAGCTTATCAAAGCCCTAACATTATTTTTCTTTAAAAAAAAGTGATAAATGTGAACACTTACCATAACCTTGTCAAGAGATAACCATGGGTATTGTAATATTGCATTAATTGAGGTAAAAACATTGATAAGTATTTCATCATGAGATCCCCACCCAGAAGATGCCAATATTATCTTCTTAGAGAAGATGAATTTTGGGTCGAGATGAAGATAGATTAGAATTATCTTTCATGTATCGAGGGTATCATCAAAAAGAGCCATGTTATCCATTTTATATAATCTCTTATTTAAATTAAAGGAGTTAAATCACTGGATCATCGACTACCATCTCATTGGATCAATCTCAAATTACTTATCATTGATGAGTATTGATTAATATTTGAAAAATTGTACCATTTATTCTTGTTTATCCATTTAATGATTCAATCTCATTGATTAATAATAAAAGGAATCAATAAGATTATATTGAAGTGATTTATTCAAGTGAAGTCATAAATTTAATTTTCATCATAAAATACAATAGTGGCTCATCATACACTACGATTGAGGCATCCATATACCCAAACCTCTACCTATAACTGAGGTATATCATAAAAATGATATCCTTATTTTTATTACAAATCCAGAAATATATCACTTTCATTAAAATTACATAAATAATTTCAAAAAAAAAATTAAATATCTATATGAGTCAGTCAAAAAATTGTTTGGATATAGTTTATCAACACCTATTTGTTTCGGAACAAACAGATTTTAATAAATTTAATACTTATCTAAAGGCTAAACTGTGTGACCATACAAGCCATAGTAGTATTAAACACAAATTTTAAATCTTGATTTCATAAATGTAAGAATAGAGTGGGCTCTATAAAAATAGAACTGCGGATCAAGATACTATGGTTTCTAATGAGATCTTGAGAAAACGTAATCATATCCCCGTATAAACTTGTCGACCACAAAATACATTGAATACATCATTTTTATACCTATATTTTCTATTTTTACATGAAATAATGTGACTACAAGACATGGAACACATGAATACATGATTGGCCATTTCATCTATTCATGATTATTTGATAAAGATTGACCAAGTCTATAAATATATCACATCTCATTCATCTAACAGATGAGAACATCAAATTCCCCCCATCCAAGTAGATGAGCGCATCATATGTGACTCAATTAAGTATGTCCATGAATTTCTTTAGTTTATTTCAATTAAGGCCCCAATTTTTTTGCCTCATCATACAAGTAGAAAAATAACTTATTGGTTAAGATCCGACCAATGGAATGATGAAAAACAAACATATGAATCCCCATATTAGATAAGTCTCGAGTATTTTATAATAAATATAAAAAAGAATAACAGTTCCCAGGTTAGGAGTCTCACTAACCACATGATACAATGATTCATTATAAACATCGTTATGTCCACAAGGCTGAATACCCTAAGAGGGGGGGGGGGGCAGGGTGTGAATAAGGGTATGAATAATTTAAAATTAACGCCCGTTCTGATCTTGTTTCGCTGTTAAGAAAAACACTATTCTCTCTCTTTCCTGTTGCACAAAGTAAATTGAATGTAAAGCATGCAAATGACACAACAATTTTAATTGTTTCACCGCAAAGGGCTACGTCCTAGAAGCATACGCTGACAAGTTGTCGGTCGTACCAAATTCCACTAAACTTCACTAGTTATGGATTACAAGGTTTGGGCTAGATCACTTATATGCCCAGGATCACTACCTTTACAAAGTATAGGGTCAGCTCACTGCTTTCCCAAGGGTCACTCCCTATTTCTCTCTCTCTGGCTCACTGCCGATGGAGAGGATCACCTTCTTCCTCTTCCTTTGCTCACTGCTCCGGAAAAGATCCACTCACAGTTTATAAACCTGTAGGTCTCTTCACTTGAATGAAATAATGAATCCTCTATTGTATGTGGATGCTCTGTTGAAGTCCAACTTTCTCCCGTAGATGAATCTCTCTTTGCACCGAAGGTATCGGGCAATCTTCCAGTTTCCACGCAGCCCTGAATCACTGTCGGAAATCAACCTTACTTGGCGCCCTTCTCTAAGGTAGCGTGCAAGTCTCAGCGCGCAAGTCAACACTGGCACACAAGTATTTATTAACCCTTGCGCGACTCAAGCTTAAGATTCTCCAAACTTGTGCGACACACTTCCTTTTCTGCCCAAACCACCTCAGGCGTGCAACAAACACTTGGCGCACAAATTCATTCTCTGGCGTGCAAGTCCCACTTGCACGACACACCACCACTTGCGCGACCACCACACATGAGTGACAGGAGCTCTGAATCATCAATGTGTTGAACTCTGGTGAAGAATGAAGAGGGTTGGTCCAGTATTTATAGGCATTTGGTCACCCCTACGTGATGACACGCAAGTCTCTCCTCGACGCGCAAGTCTCGGCGCGCAGGTCTCTTCCCCTGCAAGTCACTTGTGCAACCCAATTCCAAACTTGCATGAACCTCTTTCCTTTGACATATTTGGATCTTATGATCTTTAAAAACCATAGGCGCACAAGTTATCAAGATTCTAAGGCATCGACGTGCAAGTCTCTTCACGGCGCGCAAGTCACCTGCACGACACCACCAATACTTGCGCGACACTTATCCCTTTTACATATTTTGATGATCTGATCATGAAAAACATATGGCACGCAATTTTCCAAGCCTTCTTGTACACAGAGCACATGTCCCTTTTCCAAAGACCACTTTTCTTCATTTTTTGATTTTCAGGCCCAAAAATTTGGCAAACACTGGAAAACGACGCCACCTTGTATCTGCTCTTTTTTTGCCGTCTCTAGATCATCCATTTCTTTATCGACGTTCTTGAATCAAACAAGGATCATTGAACACAACTCTTGAACTCGACAATCCGCCATGAAATCCCCTTTTTCAACAAATTTGTATGTCATGGTTTCCTTTTTCAACAATCACATCACTGATGTCCACTTTTTCAACAAACACAATCACCTCAAAAATGCTTCAATGATGCCTTGAGGGATTTTTTCCCAACAATATTCCCCATTGGGTTTGTTGACAACTCTTCCATAAAAAGATACAATGTTTATTCTTCAGCCACCATTCACCTATTGTGATTTTGATAGTGATCAAGGATTTACTCAACACAAACTCTAAACCCACATGAGCAATGCTCGGCGTGAGAAACAAGAGTAAATGAAATTTTTATCAATGAATCCCGTCATCTCTGACTTTCACTGTTGACACCAAATTGATACCAATTTTTACCAAACTGATACCAATTGTTGGAAAAATTATTTCCACATTCCAACATATCACTTTTTCTTTTATCACGATCCTCAGCTATCGTGATATCTATTATTTGATCGATCACTTCTAGCATCGTCAGATTTAATACTCTCCCCTTTCACATTACTCTCCCCTTATCTGGATACTCCACCTGTCAGCTTCTCCCCATGTCATTCATGATTTCTCAAATTTCCACATTGTCTCCCCCTTGAACAATCAATATTTTCTCCCCCTTTGTCAATGAACCCAAAGGTTACTCCATTGCAGTCTGTACCATAGTAGAGAACACATATCAGTACATTAGGGAGACACACATCATACCTCAGGGAGAAGGGAGGTGGGGTATTCCATATCCACACTATTTCAAGTGTGGTGAGTCGACTGAACTCCCTGATCCAGTCGATTCCTATCAAATGCTTCCCTGGTTAAGGCCTTTGTTAGAATGTCTTCAACCTATAGTTCTGTAGGCACATACTCCTACTTCACGATTCCCCACTCCACTTTCTCCTTAATAAAATGACATTTGATCTCAATGTGCTTTGTCCTTGAGTGATGAACTCTATTTTTTCTTAGATTTATAGCACTTGAGTTATCACACTGGATTCCGATCGGAGACTTCACTTCAACGCCCATATCTTCAAGCTACTACTTTATCCTCAATAATTGTGTGCATGCTTGAGTGGCCACAATATACTCAGCTTTTGCGGTGCTCAATGAAATGAAATCTTCCTTCTTGGTAAGCCAAGAAATACACAATCCAATAAGATAGAATGCACCACCTGACGTTGATTTTCTATCATCTATTGAACCAGCCCAGTCTGTATCAGTATATCCCAATAACTCTTTCTGAGATTTGTCGTTATATGTCAAGATGAATTCCACCGTTCCCTTGATATACCGAAGTATTCTTTTCACTGCGAGCATGTGACTTTCCTTGGGATTACTCTGATATCTCACTGCTTGGCATGTGGAAAAAACAATATCAGGCCTTGTCAAGGTTAAGTATAACAAACTTCCAATAATTTTCCTATATTCTGTGATATTAACTTCATTTACATCCTAATCTTTTGATAATTTTATCCGGGTAGGAACCAGAGTTTTTATCTCCTGGGAATTTTCCATGCCAAACCTTCTTAACACATCCTTGTCATATTTTTATTGAGAAATTAATGTTCCATTCCTTCCTTGTGTTACCTGTAGACCAAGGAAAAACGTTATCTCTCTAATCATTGACATTTCAAACTCATTTTTCATGAATTCGGAAAATTGTCTGCACTATGCTTCATCTGATCCACCAAATATTATGTCATCGACATAGACCATCACCATCATCCTTTGATTACTGTCATTGCTGAAATAAAGATTGTAATCAACTCCTCCACACTGGAAACCAAACTTCTTCAAATATTGATCAAGCCTTGAGTATTATGCCCTTGGTGCTTGTTTTAGTCCATACAACGCCTTCTTCATCCTACAAACTTTGTTCTCATCCTCATGAATGAGAAAACCATCTGGCTGCTCAATATATACCTCCTCTTCCAGAACTCCATTCAAGAATGCGGATTTTACATCCATCTGGAACACTTTAAACTTTCTTTGCACTCCTATGGCCAAAAATAATCTGATTGTCTCCAGCCTTGGAACCGGTGCAAATGTCTCACCAACATCAATTCTCTCTATCTGGGAGTATCCCTTGCACACTATTCATGCTTTGTTTCGAATCACTACGCCATCTTCATTCATCTTATTGCGATAGACCCATTTAGTCCCGATGAAATTCTTGTCTGCTGGCCTCGAAACAATCTCCCATGTATGGTTCTTCTCAATTTGATCAAGCTCTTCATTCATAGCCTGAAACCAGTTTTCATCTTCAGTTGCATCGGAAAAAAATTCCGGCTCCACCTGAGACAAAAATGATGTTTGTTGTAACGATTTAATTATTTGAGTCTGAACTGGAGCAGTCTGATCACCAATGATATTCTGACTATCAATTTCATCTCGACTCTTTGGCTTCTTTTAGACACAGACATGACACTTTCTTTTTCATCATCAGTATCTTCTTCTGAGTCAGCCACTACCACTTCTGCTCCCCCTGTGTTTCTTACCACATCATCACTTTCATCCCAGAACTATTCACTGGATCGTTGAGTATTCTGTTGATTTCCAACTATAGTGACATCATTTCTCTCAACAATTTTCCCAGCCTCTTGTTAAAGCATTCAATGCTTTGCTTTTCCCTAAGTAGCCAAGGAATATCCCCTCATATCCTTGGGCCTCAAACTTCGTTTGATTTTCTTTTTTGTGGATGAAACACTTACTTCCAAAGATTAAAAAGTATTTCAACATTGGATTTTTTCCGTACCATAGTTCATACATAGTCTTCCCTTGCTTCAGACACAACAGAGACCTGTTTGAAACATAGATCGATGTCAAAACTGCTTCCTTCCAAAATTTCTCTGGTAGGTCATTATCAATAAGCATTATTCTGGCCATGTTTTTGATGATCCGATTTCTCCTTTCAACCACTCCATTCTGTTGGGGAGTTCTCACTGATGAAACTTGATGCCTTATCTCGTGTTTCTCAAGATAGTTTTCAACTTGAGTGTTTGTGAATTCTGTACTGTTTTCAGTAAGAATCTTATGAATTCTCTACCCAAGCATCTTTTCTGATTCCCTCCAATACTGCTTTATGAAACTGAACACCTCTGTCTTATGGGTAATAACAAATATCCAAGCCATTCGGCTATAATCATCAATGAAAAGAACATAGTACCTTTTCCCATTTATATCTCGTGGTGAGATAGGTCCACAAACATCAGCATGCACCAATTCAAGCACTCTAGTTTATTTCTGTTCCATTGTCCGGTATGTCTTTCTGATGATCTTACCTTATTGGCAAGCATCACACGTATGAGTTTGATCATGTGATAGTTTGTGATGGTTTGGCATAGATGACCATGTTGCTTATACCACAACTGGTATTCTTCCTCACTAGATAAGAGGCACGAATCATCTTCTCCACTTACAAGGTATAGATTCCCTCTTTTCCCTTTTCCCTACAGAACAACTTCCCCATCTTTTCCCGTGAAAGTACAGGTTATGTTGGTAAACCGTATAGAATGTCCTGAGTCACACAATTGACTGGCACTGAGAAAATTATGACTGAGACCTTCTACAACCAAGACATCAGCACGTCTGATTTCTTTACCCCAAACGTAGCCTTTCATTATCCAATTATCTTCAGGACTTCACCATTTCAAAACTTGAAAACTCTTTCTTTGTCATATTTTATGCCTATAACCAGATCCTTGTTTCCTATCATGTGAGACGTAAAACCACTATCAAGAATCCACACACCAGAACGATCTGATGCTTTAAGGGAAATTTCAGCAACTACTTCCTTCTCTGTTCTCTTCTTCTTGGTCCATATTTTTGTCCCCATATATGGTATATATTGAGACTCATGATCATTCTCAGAGTATAATAGACCAGCTTCATCTTGCAGAGATACAAATCTGTTCTGAAATTTTAACTCACTTGTCGGTTTATTGATCTGCTGCTTGCAAACATTTTGATTCTGCTTTGGCACATTTCTCTTAATGGTCGAAGTGCAATACCTATCCATGTGTCCAAATCCTCCCCACCAAAAACAGTGTCATTCAAAATATGTTCTGGAAAACCGTTCTCTATTTGGATACCATCTCTGTTCATGTTCCCTTCTATATCTCTTGGCTATGTAACAAACATACTGTGAATGTCCCATTTTTCCACAACAATAACACCTGATATAGGATGCATTCCTTCGTGATACTTCAGCACTATAAATTTCCCTTTGGGATCACTGAATATTCTGATTCTGTTTTGTGCCCAAATCAACCTTCAATTTCGGGACAGGGGCTTGCGGTCTGACTTCAATTGTCATAGATTTTTATTCTTGATTAAGCCCTAAAATGGCCTTAACATCTTAGCTCAATTGCTGCTTCTTCCCTGCTGAACTACTAGGCTCCTCTTTCATCTTATCTGTCTTCTAAATGGCCTACTTTTCTAATATCACATTGGGGGTCAAGAGTTTTTCTTGATTCTTAATTTTTTATCATAGACTAACCACTTATTCTTCAAGCTCTTTGATACGTCTGACCTTCTCCTTTCCTGTGTTATTCAAACAATTAATTTCCTTCTTTTATTCCTCAATTTTAAGTTTAAACTCAACAATATTTTCTGAGCTCTCTGGTGTTGAGGATTTTAGTCTTTCAATTTCATCAAACATCTTAGACTTTTCTTCATCCTATTATTTCATATAGAGTTTGGAATCACAAACCACTTTATTGGATTTCTTTGTTTTGGCTCTCCAAACATCTATCTCCTCAAGAGCTGCTTCTAATTCGGATTCCATATCAACTCTCCCTTCAATTTCTTATTATTTTTCATCATCAACTTCTTCCTTTTTCTGGGAACTACCAACAATCACCACCATGGAATTTACCCCACGATCTCTGCAATTTTCTATTTCCCCATCCTCTTCATCCTCAGACTCATCCGAACTTTCTAATTCTTGTGAAAGAATATTCTTTTTCTTGAATAAATTTCACATGAATTGTTTCTTCCCTTTCATAAATGCTGAAGTTTTCTTCATGAGAATTTTAACTTCATCATCATCATTATCATTATCTTGAATCTTCTTGGGGAATCTTGCCGCAAGATGACCAACCGTTCCACATCGAAAGCATGCTAGTGGAAGTTTCCCTTTATGCTTTCCGCTTCCTCTTTGCAGATTTGAAGAAAGGAATGACATCACCTTATTTGTCTCTTATTCCTCATTAGAACCTTTAATGGTGAGATTATTCATGGCCTTGAATGCCACCTCTTGGGATTTACCTTTTCCACAGTATCGTTATCATCGGTTCTCATTTCATATGTAACAATAGTGTTGTGCAGGTTATCCAATGTTAGTTCTTTTGTGTCTTTATCTTCCAAAACAGAAAATTTGAGATTGAACCAAGGTGGAAGTTTTCTCAATATGCGCTTCACAATTTTTATATCTTAGATAATTTCTCCAAGACCCCGCATGTCTTCTACCACAGCATTTACCCTGTCAAATAATGCATCAACATACTCATTCGGGTTCATTCTCAGATCTTCATACTTGTTCCACAACACTTTTAGCTTTGCCTCTCTCACCTTTGTATCCCCTTCATATATATTCAAATTCTCTTACCACATGGTATGTGACGTTTTTCATGAAATCACCTTTGTATAGATGGGATTGGAGAGGGATCCCCCTAAGGCATTGATCCCTTTGGAATCAGCATCCAACTCTCTATGTTCAGCTTCTGATAATGCACCACTATTAATATCAGCTCTGATACCATGCATAGCTACAACAAACACATCCATTCCAAAATATAAGAAATAGTGTTGCATTTGATTCTTCCATATCTGAAAATTACATTCGTCGAAGATCAGAATCCATTTATGATTAGTGACCTCTATTTAGAGAAGAACTACTATCAACCTTACTCTGATACCAATTGTTAGGTCCACAAGGATGAATAACCTGAGGGGGGGGGGGGGGGGGGGGGGTGAATCAGGGTATGAATAATTTAAAATTAACGCCCGTCCTGATCTTATTTCGCTGTTAAGAAAAAAACTATTCTCTATCTTTCCTGTTGCACAAAGTAAATAGAAAGTAAATCATGTAGAGGACACAACAATTTTACTCGGTTCACCGCAAAGGGCTGCGTCCAAGGAGCATACACTGACAAGTTTTCGGTCATACAAAATTCCACTAAACATCAATAGTTGTGGATTACAAGGTTTGGGATATATCACTTCTATTCCCAGACTCACTACCATTACAAAGTTTAGGGTCAGCTCACTGCTTTCCCCAGGGTCAATCACTGTTTCTCTCTCTCTGGCTCACTGCTGGTGGAGAGGATCACCTTCTTCCTCTTTCTTTTCTCACTGCTCCGCAAAAGATGCACTCACAGTTTATAGACCTGTAGGTATCTTTACTTGCATGAAATAATGCATCCTATATTGTATGTGGATACTCTGTTGAAGTCCAACATTAAACTGTAGATGAATTTCTCTTTACACCGAAGGTATCGGGAAATCTTCCAGTTTCCACGCATCCCTGAGTCACTGCCAGAAATCAACCTTACATGGTGCCCTTCTCTAAGGCAGTGCGCAAGTCTCGGCGTGAAAGTCAACACTGGAATTCAAGTATTTCTTAACACTTGCACAACTCAAGCTTAATCTTCTCCAAACTTCCGCGATGCACTTACTTTGCTGCCCAAACCACATCAGGCACGTAACAAACACTTAGCACACAACTTACTTCTCTGGCGCGCAAGTCCCACTTGCGCGACACACCACCACTTGCGCGACCACAACACCAGCGCGACGGGAGCTCTGAATCTTCAAAGTGTTGAACTCTGGTGAAGCATTAAGAGGGGTGGTCCAGTATTTATAGGCATTTGGTCACCCCTTCACGACGGCGCACAAGTCTCTCCTCGGCGCGCAGGTCTCGGCGCGCAGGTGTCTTCCCCTACAAGTCACTTGCGCGACCCAATTCCAAACCTACGCGAACCTCTTTCCTTTGCAATATTTTGATCTTTTGATCTTGAAAAACCATAGGCGCCCAAGTTATCAAGCTTCTAAGGCATCAGAGCGCAAGTATCTTCACAGTGCGCAAGTCACCTGCACGACACCACCAATACTTGCGCGACACTTATCCCTATTTCATATTTTGATAATCTGATCTTAAAAAAAATATGGCGAGCAAGTTTCCAAGCCTTCTTGTACACGGCGTGAAAGTCCCTTTTCCAAAAACCACTTTTCTTTATTTTTCGATTTTCAGGCCCATGAATTTGGAAAACACTAGAAAACAGTGCCACCTTGTATCTTCTCTTTTTATGTCGTCTCCAGATCATCCATTTCTTTATTGACATTCTTGAATCAAACATGGATTGTTGAACACAACTCTTGAACTCAACATTCCACCATGAAATCCCCTTTGTCAAAAAAAAATTTATGACATGGTTTTCTTTTTCAACAATCACATCACTGATGTCCACTTTTTCAACAAACACAATCACCTCAAAAATGCTTCAATGATGCCTTGAGGGATTTTTGACCAACAAACATACACCCCTAAGTGTATCGATAATTTTATAAAATTCCATTATATATACATTAGTATTTAAATCTATGTAATAAGTCTCAACTTATTATCATATGAGCCTATCATTCATATATCATATATAAATATTGTATCTGATAGAAAATTCTAGTCATGATAAACTTATTATATCATTATATCCAATAATACTCTATAATGATAATCTATTTGGGATAACATAAATTGGTTCTTTGAGTTAATATTACCATTCTACCATTCATGTAAAATAATTTATAATAAAAATTAATAAATGATAAACAAATATTTCCACTATTATAAATTTAGTATTTATATCCAATCATTCAATCTATTATATATCTTGTACCAAGAGATTTAACATGATCCTCGTTCTGTTTCTCGGGTAATGGATTCATCAATGGTTCCACTGTATTTTCCTATGTATCCACAAAATTGATCCTAACATCACCCCGTCTAAATGATCTCTTGTATGAAATGGTATTTGTGAAGGTTGTGTTTGTTTATTTGGTGAGACTATGGTTCTGTGGTCTATTAATATATCCATTGTCATCACATTGATTCTCCACTAATCCCTATATTCTAGGAACCACTCAATGTTAATAAATGAACTTATTAATCTATTTTCTCACATCATCTAATGAAGTGATGTTATCTTAATCAATTATTGAGTTTACTACAGTGGCCTGTTTAGAACACTCCCAACCGATGACTACAATATTTAGGAAAAGCATGAAACCAAATTGAGATCTCTTGTGAACTTTATATGATTAAAAACCATCATCAACACAAACCTATACAAAAATATCATCCTCACATAAAATGATTAAGAAAACATCATTAGTTCTTCTTGAGTATTTAATGGTGTTCTTAATAGAAATATAATGATTCTCACCAAGGTTATATTGGTATCTAATAGACATTGTAATAGTAGAGGAAATACCAAATTGATTACACAATATAATATACATGATGTATCCTATGTGGAAATCATATGGAAGGAAATCCATCATTCACAAGAAGGATCTTGAATATTCATAAAATTCATATTTTTCAACGATGGTAAAAACCCATTTTTGGAGTTCTATATGTTAAAAAGTGTTTCAACTTTACCTATGTATATGTTTTGACTCAGTATGAGAAACATATAAGATATTTATATATGTATCTTCATACCTAATATGTAGGTTGTTTCACCTTTATTTTTTATCAATAATCTTTTACCCGACAATATCTTTATAGAGTTTAATTTTAGGACAGTATTTCTAATGATAAGTATGTCACCCAAATACAATATCAAAAATAATATGACAGTCCCAATAATACTCTAATATAAAAGAGAATCATTTACAATTTTTATGAAATTTAACTCTTTGAATACATCATCAAACCAAATATTTCAACTCCGAATGTTATATTCAACCCATAAATGGACCATAGAAAATTTTATACCCTAGATGACTCATTGATAAATATAAAACATTTGGGATATATCATATACACATCCTTGAATAAATTATCATTAAGAAAAGTTGTTTTGATATCCAAATGATATATTTCATAAAAAATGATCTTTTTTGGAATGAAAAGCATGAATTGACATTATCATCATAATAGGTGAACTCTATCTTTGTAGTTAATACCATGAATTTACTTGTAACCCCTTTCCACTATTAATTATTAATAGGTAGATACACTTCCATCTATGTCAAATTTCTTATGAAAAAATAAACTTCATCCTATTGGGTTTTCCCCATCATGTGAATACATAAAAATATTGTCCATTTCAGATTTCATGGATTTTAACCATTTCATGGAATAATATCTACCAATAGCTTCCTGGTAGGTAGTATGTTTAGATAAAATAAAAATTGATTTAATATAATTTTAAATAAGAAATTTATATCGCTTATGACCTTGAAGAATACTACAATACCATTTTCATTCTTGTTTAATTTAGTCATATATTATTCTATAAATAATTTTGGAGCTGACTCAATTTTGATATGAGGAAATGGTATTATTTTCTATTCTCTAACATCTCCAAATTCAAATTTCCTCCCACTAACATATCAATTAATTTTTATTTCTTCTCTTGGAATAAAAAAATCAGTCCATAAACACTTTTTCTTTCTATATGATTATAAATGTAATATAACTTAGTTTCCCTAGGATAGCTAATAAATAATGATTTTTCAAACTTAAGGTCATTTTATTCCAAAGACTATTGTTTTATCTATGCTTCATATCCAAAATTAATCTTAAAATACTTATGGGGAAATTTACAAATCCATATCTCATATTTTTAATTTACGAATTCTATATGAGGAATAATTTTATGTAGGAATTCAATAGTCTCCATTTCATTATGCTAGAATGAAATATAAAGGTGACAAGAACACTTCATCGAGGGAAACATTTCCAATAGGGTACGATTACTCTTCTCAGATACACTATTGTATTATGGTGTCATTAAAGAAATGTGTTGTAGATAAATTCCATAATATCTTATAAAATGAATGAATTTATGGATAAAGTATTAACCAACTTGTTCTGATTAGAGAACCTTAATATTTATTCTAAATTGATTTAGTACATTATTCTGAAACTCTTTGACCATTTTTAAAGTTTCATACTTGTGTCACATTAAAAACAGATAACCATACCAAATAAATTCATTAGTATATGTAACAAAGTACCTATAACCAAAACTTTCTTGGTTACTCATTGGTCCACATACATATATATGCATAAAATCTAACTTCTCACTATCCCCTTCACTCTCTACACTAAAAGGGGATTTGGTCATCTTGCCTAATAAGAAAGATCCACATGTTTCCAATGATTCATAATCATGTGAGTCAAAAAATCCTTCTATATGGATTCTCTTGACTCATTTATCATTTACATGTCTAAGGTGGCAATGATAAAGGTATGTGGGATTATAATTAACCCTGGAAATATTATCCATATCAATAATGTATATAAACCATTTACCATATTCATAATGGAAAAAAACATTTATTCATATATATAGTAAAACTTTTTTTCTTACTAATGAATTAAAATCTCATCTTTCCCAAACAAGATACAATTTTTTTTTAATTGTGGAGGGAATATTATAATGTTCATCTAATAAAATAACTAATGAAATGGGCATAATTATATCATTAATGTATAATTACAAGGCAATAACTCTAACTCCACTACCGATACAATGATCTACTTGAACCGTACCAAAAATCCTACTATATCTATTTCTATGTTCAACTACAAAAATCTGTGATACACACACAATATCCAACACCCATGAGTTAGAGTTTAGTGAATTGATCTCTGAAATATTCACAATCATATGCTCTAATTTTTCTCTTTTAGTACACTTCTCATCCTTAGATTCCAATTTTGAATTGTATTTTAGTTATTAAGTATAACATATCTCATAATCATTAACATAGAATATTAAAAAATTTATAATAAATACATATCTATCAGTGATTATCATGTTTTTCATATTTTAATAAAGTAATATTAATGAAAATACACCTAATAAAAATGATGACTCAATACATTATAACCATTTTTTGAGCCAAGTTTCATATATCAGAAAGCAATGCGTCATCATTTAAATTCCTCATTGGAATTAGTTATTATTATATAAAACCATCACAATCATATCACATATGATTTATATATAGTTCATTTTAAAACTCTTTGAAGAAATCAATCATACAAATAATCTCAACTCTATTATTCTAGTACCATAACTCTTAGGATATCCAAAATAAGTGTCACCCAAATCGTACAATGATATTTGATTACAAAACTCTAAGGGTTATCCATTTACATCATTCTTTATTAAATATAATTTATGGGAAACCCAATTTGGAGGAATGACAAGGTCAATTGATTGAGGTCTTGACACTTTCTCACTTTGGATTGAATCCCACACATATTATTTTAGGTATTTTCCTTTAAAATTCTCACACATTTAATGTAAATAATTAATATATTAAATTCATAACTATTACACATTATGTATTCTTTATTATCTCATGTTTTATTACATTGTGTATGGATGAATATGATGATTTAGTTTTGGAATCCCTTTTTTAGAAACTAAATCAAATTTTACACAATATTATTTGGATACCCTTTACACAACCAACAAATGGGTTACTCACCCATAAATAGATGCGAAATATGTTCACACATATTTAAATATATAATATGAATATGGTACATGAAATCTTCATGAAACATATTATAAATATATTATATTGACAATCATATCATGAGTAATACTCGAGTGACATATAGCCAACCTATGCCTTTCTAGAAAAAGGAATAAGCCTCTCGGTCAATGGGAAATATAACCCAAAATCCCTCAATACATAGTGAATTTACTCAAGAGTGAATACAATTCATAATAACTCTAAAACCAAATATACATATAAACTATATTCTACATCAAATTTAACATAATAACTTTAATTACAAAGATATGTTAGGTTTGATGGGAAAAAATATTATGTTGGAAGACCTAGCATATAATGCTTGGATTGGTAATATATAAGATGAAATTATCATACAAATTAAAGCATACAGAAAATTAAAAATTTATATAAAATTTATAGTCATTAATATTTAGAAGGGTTAAAATAAATATAAACACTTAATTTAGTTTAAAAACATGAGATATAGATATGATATTTTCAATATTTAATTGAGTAATGAAATATATCACTTTAAATTTCATAGCACTTATCAATTATAAATTTTTTATAAAACATAAAAAAATCTACCAAAATATTAAATTTTAGTTACTTTTTTTTCTATATCACATTATATGACTGATAATAATTTTTTTTAATCATAATATAAAATTTATATCATCACAAATAATATAAAATATCACAATTATCTTGTAATATTTAATTATATCACTTATATCATCAATACTACATAATTATCTATTTTTCCAACATTCGATATTAAATCATAGATTATTATATTAGATATAATAGTTTATATTATAGTTTAATTCCATAGGTTATTAATATTCTATACCCTATGATATATGGCTATCAAACAATATGTTTAATCAAAATATAAGCAAAACAAACAAATCATATGTTATGATATGGGCTTAAGAACATTACAACTGGAATGTTCTCTAAATACATAGATGAAAAAATGCTGCTCCATTAAAGATTATGGATTTGAGACAATAGATGGGTGGTGAGAACACCTTATGGCATATGATAATTTCCAACATGATATTCACACAAACGTTTATAGAAATCCATTACCCCATAACACGAGATATAAAACTTTTTGTATCAGTAATGGAGATAATTGGTTTAGAGCCATGATTTATCAACACTAATACAGAAGACTTATTGAGAATTATTTAAAAAAATTTCCATTTATTTGAAATAATTGATGGGATTCAAAGTCTTCATCAAATAAACATGGCAGTGGAAGAAACCCATAACAATATTTATCAATTAACAATAGTTTCAACATGCTAAAAAAATGAAATAAATACATGAATACATGAATATAATAAAGATCTGTCATAATTTAATTTGTTGAAGTGTTCTTGATTGAGAACATCGATGAAACAAATGAATATTCTCATATCTAATGGATTACACCAAACTTTATATCACCATTCTTAATGACAGGACCCTAAAACACTAATGGGTGCAATATCCTTCTTCTATGGGAATACGAATGGTTTTTTTGGGATAAATTGATCCTTTTCATAGCTTAAATGTATCTAGTGTACCATCAACTAAAGGGATCACAACAAGTTCATAGTCTATATTCATTGAATAAAGATATTCAATGTGCTGAAGCATCGACTTATATCTCATTATAGTCATCACATGTTACTTCCCATTAATGGATATTCATAATCATTCAATGATTCGAATGTTTTTTCATCTATATACATTTTACAAATCAATCTCACTGATTCATAATCGAAAGACCTAATCGAAATATGTGGTAGTGATTTATGAATGTGATATCATATAGAAAATTCTCATCATACAATACAAAGGTAAAAAATCATAGACTATGATCGAGGTATTTATAGGACAAAAATTCTAGGTATGACTCCAGGATATCAAATAAATACGTATCTTTAATGTATTTATAATAATTATATGATGTGTATTATGTATATTGTTGGATTACATCACTGTATAAATAATTAATTTCATTTAAATTGTTTTACTTTTATATATTGGACTGTAAGGTACATAATATAGTTCCTAGTTTTATTTCTGTAGATTTGGGGTATTTTGAATGTTTGGATGGGTCATGTTTAATTTTTGGTCAAATTTTCCCAATAAGGGTTTAATTGAAATCATGATTTTCCCCATACTTCACTTGGTGTATTCCACTAGTCCCCATCCTACAACATATGGAGAGGCATGACAAAGATTATATATTACTCCATTTTAAGTTCCATTTTTATAGACAAATCAAGATATACTACATGCCCCTAATCAAAATTTTTTATTGAAATTAATGAATTGTTGAGATATGTTAAGATAATATATGTATGGGTTAATATAGAGATGAAACTTTCACTTATGAGATAAAGTGTGTATTTTTTTTATTTACTTTCTCACTCAAGTATACTGCATATAATTTCATACATAATTTTAATGGTAATTTTGAGTTATATATTTCATAGTAATTCATATTTCATGATTTTAATAGGACACGCTATATGCAGAGCTTTATAAATTGATACATTTCTTGTGTTAAACATGACTTTGATATAGGAGTAGTTGGGTATGATGTTGATCATATTGAATTTTTTTTCTTATCGACAATTGAATTATTCCATCCATATAATCGATATAAAATTTTATCCCTCTATTGAGTAATATTGAGTTAGTGTATAACTATAATTAGTGAAGTGAAATGTGATGTACTCATCAACATGGATGAATGACCAATAATGTCTTCATCTCCTTTGATCAATCATATTTTAGAGAATCCAGAATGATTGAGTTAACCTATATGTGATTGACATGTTCAATGTATCATGTATATACATTATGTATATGATAAATGGATTGTATGAATATGCATGTTATATAGAAAACCATTTTGTAGACACATGTATTTGGATACACGTGTTTGAAAGAGATTGTAAAAAATTCCATTTTTATTTTGGTTATTAATGTTTTTCTATAAGAAACTCTTTAATTATGTTTAAGTATTAGGAATTCACAATTAGTATCAATATTATATAGTGCGATGGGGATACACATAAGACTATGCGAATGATGATTTTTTTGGTTCAACAAATTTTTCAAAAAATGTGAGAGTTTTTTTGATTACTTATCTGAAATATTTGAAGTATATCAAATAAATTATTTATTATAGTATCACAAGTTGATACATATAACATGGAATAATAAAATGTATATAAATATTCTAGGAGGATTTATTTAAAATGGGAAATATGTGGATAAATGCACTAAAACACACATTGAAAGGTGTGATATCAGATAATTTTCTTTATATAATAAGTTTTGTTTAGAAATATATATAATATTATTTAGTGAGATATGCATGTAATAAGATATATCTCATAGGTATTAGATTACCTACTTGTACAAGTGTTATAATTCAACCTACCAAAGGTATTATTGAATGATGTATAGGATGATATAATATATATTTATTAATCATTTAAATATTAAATTTTTAATGGAAGTATAAGATCATGAGTATGATTTATGTTACAAAAGATGAAATATTCTATTCTACATTGGGATAATTTTGGAAATTATTGATCCAAAATTATCAATTTATAATTATTTATAATGGGAGAGGAGTCTTGTGGTTTGAGATATTGAATAGAATAACTCTACATTCAAAAAAAATCTCATTATTCTTTGTACCATTACTGTTTATAAGCATTTTAATGCCTTGGGAAACTAGTATGATCCTGTAATACTATATCGTGATTCCATAGTTGGTTTATTAAATATAGAGATATGATTTTGTTTATTGTTGCTAGTATATTTTTATCATTGATCCTAAAAAAAGAAGAATCAACTATAAAGTGAAATATATGGTCTTCATTTGTTGTATTTATTATAAGCCTATACTATATTGATATTAAGTTTATGTTTCATTTTTATTTAATAAATTTAACATGTTTGATTTCATTAAAACAATTCACATTTCTTATTAGAATTTAGGTGAGAATATATGTTTTTTGTTATTTAGAAATTTTGTATCATAATTATTTATTATTTATTATTTTTAATATTTTTTCTGTAGTATGTATTTCAAGGATCAAATTTACAATCATTGTTTTTATTTATATATTTTGTTTAACAAATTTAAAAATTGGATTATATAACATAGAATATATGACATGTATCATGTCCATTTCTAATTTTTTTATTTGTTTCATGTTTGCATGTTATGAGTAATTATATATTTATTTATAAAATTATATTTTTTGAGTTTTTAAATAAGAAAATAAAATAGTTCTTAAATCGTAAATGTGTACACAACTTTATAATAATTATTTTGAAATATTTTATTTTAAAAAAATTATTTTAAATTTTAAAATAGTTTAACATAATATTTTTTAAAAATATTTTTATGTATATATGTTTTATTTTATAAATGAAAAATGATGACAAATTTATTGACACTGATTATGGAAAAAATTAATTTTTCCATGTAAGCATTTCAATTTTACCTTCTTGGAAATGGTGGAATGCAGTTTTTTTGAATATATCATTATAATAATATGATTGGAAATTTATAAAAATCATTATAAAGTTTGATGAGTAAAAAAATATTTAATAATATATCAGAATTAATATGGTTTAACATGCTTAAAAATTAAATAATATTATTTAAAATTTATTAAATGAATAATAATGATTTAATTTTGAAATATTTTTATTTATATGTAATTAATCAAATTTATTAATATTAATATTATAATAAAATGGATAAAAAATTATAAAAATTATAATTAAGTTTAATATGGTTTAATAAAATATTAAAATTAAAATTTACTATAATTATTATTTTAATAAAATTGTAAAAATTCTAGAAAAATCATAATAAAACTTAAAATATAAGATTTAATTTAATTAATTAAAGAAATTAAACCTCATCATATTTAACATTATCATAAAATGATTTTAATTTTATAGAATTCTGGATAATTTGTAATTATAATGATGTTTAACTATATATTATCCCTAAACAATATAACAATCATCATTACAATAGATTTTTTACTATAACACATTTATTTGTATTACATGAAGAAAAAAAATACTTATATCCAAAGAATGTAATTAGATAAACCTTTATATTTTTATAGGGTTTACCAATAGCAAATTGGATTGAAGAAATTTAGTGTAATAGACTATATCTTCCATGATCCGTTTCATTCTCTAGTATTTGGTAGCAAAGAATGTTTATCATATTATTAAAAGTTTTTTTAAAATGGTTTTACAATTTATGAATATAAATTTAAAGTGGTTCAATTATTTGATAAGTAAATCTCATTTTTATTAAAATGATAATAAATCCCAAATTTATTTTTTAAATTTTAATTTAACTATATTTTTTATTTTTATTTTTAATTTACCATTATGTAGGCCCCCTTTCAATGTATAGGTAAATACCCCTTACCCTTACATATCCATTTTTACTATCTTGTATAAAGTTCTATCGATTTTAATATAAAGGCAACTCAATTCATTAGAGATCACATAAATGCACTTTTATTGTTGTGTGGGTGTAACCCTATTGCATGAATGTCCTCAAATTAGTGTAAATATTCCTATAATGTAGTATCTGATCATTGTATAGGCAGTTCTGATCTTTTATGAGGCTATATGAAAGATTAATAAAGATCTCTACATCTCGTTATGGTAAAAAATGTTTTTCCTTGACTACATTAAAGTAGCCTACTTAGAATTAAGGTAAACTACTTGTTACCTTTGCTACATCAAGGTATTTTTGAACATCATGTAAGGGTAGAGTCTCATAAGGGTAGAGATGTATAAAAATCTTGTTTTATTATAATAAATTTATATACTTCTTTCAGAATTGACCTTCAATGTTTTTTATGAGAACATTAATTAAAACCACGGAGTTAAAAATAGATATAATGAATATGAATAGAAACATTGGGTTTATTAAAATTTAGAAACTTTAAAAGTATCCATGGGATGTAATTAAATATAAATATAATTATCTACGAATAAAATATTAATTTTTTAGGAATATTTTCTTGAAATATTCATTTAAATATATATTTATAATTTAAACTATAATTATTCCCTTATTTTATATTATTTCTCTCTTATGAGTTTGGGTGATCAAAATATTGTCATTTGTGTCTAGTGATACTTCAAAAAATTTCTCATGCCCTTCCAATGATTTCCACCATATGATTATTATTTTTATCTCTCCATTTTGGTGTATCAAGAAGATGAATATTCTTCCCAAGGTAGGTGATATTTTTTATATCTTGTTTCTTTTGTGAAGGTGTGATTCAATCATATTTTATATTCTATGGGTAGATTGATATGAACAAAAATAAATATGTTAAAATATAGAAATAAAGATGAAAATGTAATATCACATGTTGATAAATATTTTTTCATTATTCTACAAACTGGAGAATAATTAAATAATATTAATGCATGTTGTATATCATCACAAGATAATAATACAAAATTAATTAAAAAATAGAATTTTGTATCATATTTTATAATTTATTATTATTATTTATGAAATTAAAGAAAAATAATTGATATTGAAGAATTATGTCATAAAGGTAATGATTTATTTTATTGATATTTTATAGTTACTGAAGGATTATATTTATTATAATTTCTAATTAATATTATAAATGTAGTTAAAAAACATATATTAAATGATATGGAGGATAATAATATATTAATTTATAGAAGGATGAAATAGGGAAGTGGTATTTTGTGATCACATGTGACCAAAGATATATTTATGTTTCCTCTTTGTTTTCTTTATATTATGCTATCTACTAGATCTATTAATTCTGTTATGTAGAATTACTGATATAACTGAGATTCTTCAAACTGGGTAATTCTAGAATGATGTGATATTTAATAAAAGATGAATAAGAAACTTGTTTACCACACTTCCCTGAAATTGATTGAATATTGAAGTCATGATGGAATCATATTTATCATTGATTCCAAGCTTATACTATCAATTAATTATATATTTATTATTTCAAAAAACATAGGAAACTTTTTTCCATCAATTAAAGATGGAAATAAAAAAAGTTTTTTTCCAAAAATAATTTTTTAGGGTTGAAGAAAACCATTATTATTTATAGGAGGCTCATATGCCTTGATATTATGGCCTTAGTTTCAATGATTTTTGTGATCAAAATATTTTGTTTCCTTATTTTGATAGTTTATTTGAGCCTACATTTTTTATATTTTTATTTCAATGATAAATAACACCCTAATTAATATAAAACCTAGTTATGTCATTCAATTTTGACAATTCTTTTGAAATTTATTATAAAATTAATATGAGGACAAAATCATGGATTTTAATTATTTTACTCATTAAATATATTTTAATGTAAATCTATAAATTGGTCTTGAGATTTATAATTTAATTATTTAAAGGATTTTAATTTTTTATTTTAATTTGTAAACAATTTTTTTCTGAAATTGATTTTGTCCTTTAATAAAATTGTTGATTTTTCTTTTATGATGTTTCTCTCATGTGAGGGGTGTATTCTATGTGTAAGTGAAATAGGATATATAAGAGTGGAGGTGAGATGTCCAAAGTTTACAATCTATGGTTGATTGAGCTACAACATGCTACATGAAATGTTGATCTACAACACCCACTCAGGCTATGTAAGGGTACTCCTCACCCTGTGTCAGTGTAAAATATATGACTATCCATATATATAGGGGTCAATAAAACACTATTTTTGTTACAAACAATTGCTCCATGTGTTGTGTAATGGTTAATGGTAAGTGAATAAGTGTTATACTACACATGTTTAGCTGCATCATTTTAATTTATACACAACTAAGGAACTCACATAATTATATATCACTAAAGATGGGGGTTTTGTAAGGGTAGAGAGATGTGTCATAAAGCTCATTGATGAGTTAAAAATTATATTTAAGGGTTGTTACATTATCCCTAAAGCTATGAAAGTGTCATATATTATTCTATGGTTATATGTAAAAGTCACTGAAGCATCAGACATGGGGCACAATGTTCTTCTAAAATTAATAAATTACTTCAGGGTCAAGTATATGAACACTAATACAATGGAAAAGGTAACAATGGAGGCATGTAAGGGTTCTCATGGGGATAAAATCTAATATTTAGAATGTGGAAAAAATGAAAATAAAAGTCACATTTTTTTCTAAATTAGGAAAGATCCTCTCAGATGACCCACAGAGATATCATCAAGTAAGGAAGAAGAAAAGATTCCTATGAATTAATAAAAAATTAAAAATCTTCAATCACTACATAACTCAATCCATCTACCCAATCAGCCGGGACATGTGTACATCATCCAAGGAAGAAGTGGAACTTGATTTTGTGATACTAAATTTCAAAATAATGGAATAATGTGGTTGATATTATTTTAATTATTCACTTCAACCCTCATTACAGAGGATTGGAACCTTATACATTAGGCTTAACCATATTATATTTATTTAACATTAATTTCAACAATCAATGTTAATTTTATTACAATTTCTATTCATCATGTTATTATATTCTTGCCCCATGATTCATGTTTTTTCTTTTATATTGTTAGTGTTAAATCATAGACTTCAATCCAGGATGGAAGGTTAACTCAAGGGCCACCTTTTCGATGAAAACCATTGAAATAGAGTCTATATACCTAAAATAATTTATTATATTTTTTTATGACTGTCTTACGGAATTAATAGGATATGTAGATCCCCATTAAAGGTCGATGAAGACCACCATATCTCAGATCAAGGCCTAGACTCTCCTCCTGAAACACAATGACTGAATGACTGCACATCCTAGAGTCCCCGTGAAACCATCACAACAGTATGACCTAGAGAGTAGAGAAGGAACAAGAGGCCAGAGAAGTGATCAATTTCACATGGCCTTGATAGAGAAGTATCTTCACTAGGACCTCCAACCTGAACCCTCTAAGCCATGGCTAAACAAAAATTACACTTGAAAATACATTAAATAAGAAATAACCACCAAGAGTTAATGTATAGAGAAATATGAGGCTGGATGTAAGACGTAGACCAAGGAAATCCATTAGAATTATAAATTTACATCCCAAACCAACCAAAGAAGAAATGACACACCAGGATAGAGTGGGGTCAGAAATGCTGCCAACTAGAAGGGAATAGTAGGGATGAGCCAAGGAGGGATCCACCGGGGGCAAAGGACACCAAAGGGATCAAATAGGAATGAAGAAGAGGGGAAACATGAACAAGGAATGAATAAGGGGAGAGGAAATGGAATGGAGAAAGGGTAGGGAATAAGGATGAAGAGGGAAGTGGGGGGAGAAATTACTGGAGACAGCACGTAGGCCTCCCCACCAAAATCGACCGAAGAAACCCTAGCGGGAGGTCGGTGACAATATCGACTATGGATCTTGTTTTGTTATATATATATATATCATCATTGAATATTTTTATGATTTTGTATGATATTTCCATTTTTGTTTGGGCTCTATTCTTATTTATGTGTTTGGTGTGCTTCTACGACCTCTGTCGAGTGGTGTTTGGATGGTGACAGTGACTGTGTTGATAGTCGTTGATGATACTCGTGGTGTTTGTTAATGATTTTCAAATTAGGATAGAATGGATATCTATTTTTTTCGATCACTATCTCCATAAGTGTTGTATGGAATTGAGGATGACAGTAGTTTAATAGGCTGAGGATGGAAGATGCATGCGATAAGACTCTAGCTATCATGGGTGGCACATGGCCCGAGGCCTCCTTAGGTTGGGTGTCCCTCTTTGAGTTACATATTTAATTTGAATCTTGTATTTGGCTGTCTATTTTTAATTATTCGGTTATATCTTATCCTAAATGGGGATATTTTGAAAATAAATAACGGAATTTTTAGTTACAGTCTATGGAGATGATCATATATCATGAATATTTCCTTCCCATTTCCATTCACACCACTGAATATCCTAGACTCTCTCACTACTCATTTTTTTGTAGTATGATGGAAAAAACGATTTCGGTAGTGGATGATATCATTATTGTGATCCATTTAAGTGAGTGAAGAGTGGATCACTTAGGGGATTATTCCTTAGTGTGATAATCATTCATATATTTCAGGTAGTGAGGCTGTGCATAGATGGTTAGAACACATATAAGATTGAATTGAGAGTCATATTTAGGAGAAAATTATGGATCACTATGTTGAATACATGGGTTTATCCCTTTATTTAATCTCATTATACTATAATTTTTTTAATTTCTCATATATTAAACCATGAATCAATTCCCCCACCACTTATTTTAAACATTTTAAATAAAATAAAACTATAATAACTTTTTAATATAGGGGATTATCCTATGACCGAATCCTTGAGGGATGGCCCTATTTATCCACTTAGATATATTAAAATAGTTTTAAATTTTATATATACACAATATTTTATGTAATTATATCATCATAGGTTCAATTCAAAGGGATAAAGGATGGATTTTACCCTCCCAAGGACATCTATAACCAGAGGGTTTCATTCTTTTTTTTGTTTACCCTTTTTTTATTCATTTCTTCTATTAAATATGGGATAATAACCATTTTGAGAACATTATCTAATGTATCCACACACATAATTGTAGTTCACATTCAAAAACGTTTTTGAGAAAGTGAATTCTCAAAGAATGTAGGTGTAACATTTAGTATACACTAATGAGAGGGATAATGAACACTACTACCATCAGGGAGAATAACAACATCAACTATATATGCCCTAAACCAAAAAAATAATAAGAATCACATGATAATATTCAATAATTTATCATAATAAAGATTTAACTAGCATAAAATAGAAGGAAAAAAATATTTAACTAGTATTATTGACATAATTGGTTTTCATGATTACTAACACCATGAAAACATTAACAGGGAAAATAAAAAAAGAAGATGAAGAAGAATTAGTTAATATGTAGTTTTCTTAAGAATTCATCCATGAAATGGAGAAACATCTTAAAAATACATCTCTACCACAAAATTTTGATATGTTTCCTATGGGGCTCATAGAGAAACATGAAATTCTAGCTGAAACATTAAATGGTAATGGAAAAATTCTAAACTCTCTAGTCTTTCAATTCTCTAAAAAACAATTTAAATCAAAACCCTTGGGATTTAGTGATGAAGATTCATAATTACAAGACTTTTTATTGGAATAAGTTGAACAATATGGGATGATGGGATTTAAATGAAACTTGATGTATCAATTTACCTCTCCTATAGAAACTAGTTTAGAATACCTTATTAAAAATCAATAAATCATGGACAAGCTACATAAGGGAGTAAAAGTTTACATAAAATCTAATTAATTTAATTTTTTATTACTAAAAATACAATCTAACTCTCATTTTACTAAATTTATAGTCCAGGATAAGTATAATTTGACCATTTTTAGTAAATAAGGACCTAAGGCTGCCACCATTGAAGAGAGGATGAAGTTTAAAATAGAAAAGGATACTCAAAGTGAAGAGGAGGATCATAATAAAAACACTATGATAGACTACTAAATATGAAACTATATAATAACTATAAGTCTACCAAATAAGTTAAATGAGAATAAAAAATAAGATCTATGACTTATGGGGTAGCCTCCACTCCACCAACCTTGAATTGACTAATATATAGAGGGATGAAATTTATAAGAGGAGTTCCCAATGGCTCCTCATAAAGAAACTGAATGTGAAGTTGCTGCCTATGAGGGGGAAAATATCGAAATGAGATCATCATATTATAATTCATTATATTAATAATTACTTGTTGATTATCACTTTTTTAATAGGTATAATAAAGATCAGTAAAATAGAAATTTTAAGAGGAATCCACAATATAAATGGTCAACTTTGAGTATGACCTATATATCATCCGACCACCCATACTTTACTAGTTACACAACAGTTATCAATGTGTAGAAATAATGAAATCATGTAAAGGGGAACACAAATTTTATGAATAATTGATTAACACATCATGGAAGTGTGTTTGACTGTTTTTATTAGAAAAACAACATCATATGACATATTAGGGTTAGCAAATGACTATCAACCTATATGCAATCAAAACCACAACCTATTTCGGAAGGGAAAACCCAAGACTCTCCCTATCATCTTTATTATTTCATTTTCTATTTTTTTAATAAAATCTAAATGTTTTAATTCTATTTTTTCTATAGTGTTTCAGAGTGTACAATGACATAACATAATAGATAAATATATCTATAGAATAGAAAATGGAGAGACAAATCAAACTAACCATCATAATAAACACCAGGTTCTGATCAACTATTGCATATGTTCATTAATTGTTATTTTGTAAAGTATATATTGAGTTTCCAATAGTAAGTACTTAACATGTGTAGTGTGAGGGACATTAACATGTTTATGAGTTATTTTAATGCTTTTAGTATCCAATTTTTTTTGATCCATAAATAATGTATGTTTCTATTATTTAGTGTGTATTTAGGCTTGGATAATTTGATCTTTACTATTGTCCTGTATAGTGGAAATTAAATTCTAGATTTTAAGGATTCATTATTTTTAACATTTTTTGTGATTGTATTATTTTTTAGTAATATATTACTAAATTTTATTAAAATTAATTCTTTATAACTAGAAAAAAATTTATAAATGAAAAGAAATCAGTGGAACTAAAATAATAAAATGAAGGAACATGAACTAAATAAATCAAACTCAGGTAACCTACCCTTAATGGTTGATTATCACCTTCGTGATACTCCCTAAAATATATTTAGATTGTTCTTTTATATTTGAGTAAAACTAGTAGATGTGATATAATCTTCTAATCTACCGATTTAAACAAATACACATGGGCTTGTGTCTATGATTTCCATCAAATAATAGTTAGAGAAACCTAAGAGTAGACTACCCAAGCATTGGTTCAATTCCCTGACTATTACAATTAGTATTAGGGAATACATAATATATTATGATTGTTTATTTCAAAGTTTTATTGTACTTATTAAATATGTTATTAAAAAAATATGGATGGAAAATTTCAATAAGTGATATTTGAAAAAGGTTATGAAAAGATTTAAGGAATTTTAAACTTGTATGAATAGGGGTAAGATGATATATAAGATTTTCATTTAGTAAGTATCCAATAATTGTGCTATGTATATTTGGTAAATAAATATTATAGTAAAGGTATTTTGGGAATGTTCCACTTAATAACATCTTAATTAAACTAGGATATTCTACATACAACATGCAATTTAACTTGTAACCTAATTTAAGTGAGGTAGTGAATGAAATTCTAAAATGAGTAAATATAATTCAAAAAAAAATATCTGAATAAGTTATTTACCTCATCTATTATTTAAATATAAAAACCTAGGTAAGACTTCCATTTTTTTAAGAGGGAATATTTTTTTCTAGAGAGTGAGAAAGTGTATTTGTGGGGGAGTGATGTGGGGAAACGTTTTGAAATTTTAATCTACATTTTAATAATAATTAACCAATAATTAATAAAAAACTCTAGTAAATATTTTTTTGAATTTGGAATTAAATAGATAAATAGATAAAACCATGATTTTTTTCTTTTTATTTATTATTTGGATGTAATTTAAATCCATAAAATATAGTTTAGTTTTATAATTTTATTCCTTAAAGGAATTAAATTGTCAAAATTTTTGGTCTTAATCATTATTTTACATGAAAATTTTATGGCCTTCATTGAATTTGTGATTTTTCATGTTTTATTTTGCACTCACATGAGGGGTTTTTTCTTAGTGTAGGTGAAACAATTTTCATAATAGTGAAGGTGAGTTACAAAAAGTTAATAAGACACAATCATTCAAGATACCAAGAAACACATGGCCGATTGGGATCCAAAACACCACATGGTCAATTGAGATACAATGTGTCCTATGAAAGGGACAACACTTGAACATCTATGCTTAGATATAAGGGTACTCATCAAATTGCATCACAAAAAAATATAAAGTCATCCGTATGAATATGGGTAATCATTGCCCTACTTCAAGGTTACAAAAGTAATCCATGTGTTGGGTATGGGTGAATGAAATGTGTATAATGGTCATACATGGATTTTAGACATATTTCATGGTAGATGTTGCATGGTAAAGGTGGTCACTTAAGGGTAGAAAATGAGATATGAAGGATATTTAAGGGCAGATTCAAGTTTCTCAAAGGTCATCTATAAGGTGAAAATAATACATAATGGTTATTCGATGATTCTTGAAGATAAATAAGGTTAAAAATTTGCCTAAGGTTCTATCTAAAGGTAACTGAATCTTCTTACAAGGAACGTAAGTGTCATCCAAATAGAAATAATATGCATAAGGGTTATCAGTGTGGATACTCAAGATACATAAAGAAAAAAAGGTGATATGTAATATTTATTTTAATGATAATAATAAAAATTCTAAAAGTGTTAAGATGAAATTTAAAAACCCCATTTCCTTTTTTCAACCAAATCAAGAAATACGCTCTCCAATAACCCATGTGGCTATCATTATGTAATGAAAATGAGGAGGATCATGTGGAAGAATTTAAGTAAGAAAAATGTTTTAGAACTAATTATCTAATTTTATATACACCCTAAACAAGTGATCATGGACTCCATCCAATAAAGAAGACGAGATCGAGTTCTCCATACTGAATTTCAGATTAATGGAAGAAGTAGGTTCAACCACATTTAAATATTCACATGTACCTTTATAGTGGGGGATTCAGACCTTGAACTTGGGATTCATCCAGATTATGATTAGTTTACTATAATTGTGAAGATCAATTTTAATTCCAATATATTTGTATTCATTGTGTTATTCTCATCATCCCCCATTCTTGATGGATCTTCTTTTGTGCTGCTACTATTATCTCTCAATTTTCCATACATGATTGTGGGATAAAACTAGTGTCACATATTTAATGAAAACATGGGAACCGGAGTCTATTAACCTATCATGATTTATTTTATTTTGTATTTAATATATCACGACATTGAGAGGTTTAGGATTTGATCATAAATCATGTATCTTTCCATCCAATTTCTATTTTCAGAAGCACGTTTCCTTTCTTCTGCCATTGTTCAGATTAATATTGTGTGATGTATTAAAAGGTTTGGGAATTGGATGAGATATTTATTATAAAATATTTAAAATAGTGATAATTTTATCACTTAGGGGGTTCTTAATGAGTTTTATGAACATTCAAAATTTTTTTTGAAGAAAGGCTATGTATATCCAATTAGAACACACATAGAATTTAATTGAGAGTCATGGCAGTGAGAAAAGTATGAATCACTAAGTTCAATCCATATTTGTGTCACTTATAGAAATATATTATGTATGAAATTTTTATTTTATTTTCTTGTTTCATAAAACTATAATAAATTACCTTCATCTACTTTCAAACATATAAATTAAACAAAAAATATTTTTTTCCAAGATAGTAAAATCTCTTAAGATTGAATCCTTGAGAGACGACCTTGGATAGCCACCAAGATGTATTATATGTCCTTTAAAAATTATTTATGAAATAACCATGATAGATTTATGCATCAATTATCTATGAAATTAGATATTTGATGTTATTTTTTGATTAATTGGTATGTTTAGAATGTTTATTTAATAATTACTAGGAGTTTCCAAGGGATATAGTACTATATGGTTCCAATGATGGAAGGATGGAAAGTAATATGAACAATAGTGTCATGGATGACATTGAGGAAGTCCAGATGATTTATAAGCAATAATTTATTATTGATTAATTGTTTGAAGCTTTATTTTTATGGTTTTATTACCAGATAGATGTTTGTTATAGTTCCCTACTTCTTAATGAGGTTGGTTTATGCACAAAAATTTTATCCTAGTTTTTGTGTCTTAGTATGAATATTAGAGTACCTGAATATTATGAAATGAAAAATGAATTAACAAATAAATTAATATTGATTTGGATTATTACAGATTATAATGAGAAATTTGAGAATGAGGAATGAATTTGGGTGCTGAATGAACTAGATTTGAAGATTAAATTATTAATCATGGAAATGAATATAGAATAATATTAATTAATTTGTGGAATATTTGATAATTGATATTGAACATCATTTTTTATATGCACATTTGAGATATATTCCCTAGTGATGGAAGTCACGCGTCAGGTGGGATGATAACTATAGTTGAGTATAAGTATAGGTATTCTCCCTTAGTGTGGTTGTGTGTGATGTATTTTATATTTTTTAATTTTATACACCTCACCAACCATGTTTTAAGGGAGAACATCAAAAAAATGTTTGGGGGGACTAAAAAACCAATATTTATAGGGAAAAAATAGTAAAATTCTCCATCACCTCTTCCATCACATAGCCTATAGTATTTTATATGGCCATATCCGGGTAGTGATGGACATAGTTACGGGGCTTGGTCTTACATTAGGTGTGATATATATTGGTTTTAATATACAATTATGTATAGGATATGATTACATTTGGTATAAAACATAGCTTTATTTGAAAATGGTGTATATATCTTTCCATTAATTTACCTACATGGGATATAATGGATTTAAATATTTTTCTTCATGAATGGATTGTAGTGGCTTTTATTATAATACTTTGTTGGGAATGAAATTCAGATGATGAGGTTGTTCTAGGAAAAACTGGTGAAAAATGGTTGTTATACGATTGCATAGAGTACAAGATGGACTATTGGATAGATGCACATAGTACGTGAGTTGTTGGGGGAATGGGTGTTAAAAATAGTGGTGAAGTGGAAGAAGGGTACCTTTATTTATGTATATGATTTTCATATATACTTATTTACCTCTATGAGTTACTTTGAGAGTGATCCATGGGGATGATGCAAAATTCATTTACCATTAGGTGATGAGTTGGGTTTATATGTTTATTCATCGTGCTTTAATATGATTCTTTCACATTTTTCACAAGAGAATTCAGGGAGAATCATAATGATGTACATTTGGTAATCAAATTTTTAATTTAAAAACCTTTTTTGGGTCCATAAGAGCTAGTAGGTGATTGGGGTGGGTGTTACAAGATATAGGAGTTGTTTATGATATATTGGAATTTTTTTGGAACCATATAGGAATTATTTTGTTATTTTAGTTGTTCTAGTTTGGTATTCCATTACTTTATTTATAAGTGTTTCTTATATATTATTCATGTTTTTAATTGGTGATATCTAATATAATCTTTTATTTATTAAATTTACATATTGATGTAATATACTTCCATTTTATGTATTATATAATTTTGATGCTAGTTATGGATCAAGAAAAATTATTGTATGTGTCTGTTATTGAATTAGTTAGACAATATATAATAAGATATATTAAATTAATAAATTAACCATTAATATTTTATATGTTGTGTATTAGTGTTCCTAAAGTTTTTTATGTCCCTGTTGTGTATTCTTTGATGTTATTCACCAGGATTTATATAAGATCATCATAGAGTGGAAGTCGATGACGATGAAACATGGAGGAGTACACCTATAAAAATTTTATTCTTGAGTTTATTGAAGTATGAGGACATCATTTCAGATTTAGAGACATAGGATTGGATAAAGGAGGTGTATATTTCCATCAACTAGATTCACTCTCGGAAGGAATATGAGGTTTCATTATCTAGGATGATTCTTTTTGTGATCGAATTAGTAATCCTTAAAGCCACATCTTATATTTGATGCCAATTTGTATCATGCACATGAAATTCCTCTGTTATTGGCTATAATTACATGAGTGACTAAAATCTTCCATAAAGGATATAATTTAATGAACCATTTCATAATATCAAACATGCGGGAGGATAAAAATTCACAAAATTAATGACTGAACTTGTGGTAATATTTACTTTTGCGTTAGATCACATGAGTAAAATAAAAAACACTCATGGAGTGTACTTAGTTATTTTATAAATCCACTGTTTTATGATCGAATTATTTGTTGAAATCAACCAAAAATCTACAGAACCCAAATATCTCCTTAATATTATCCTTTTCATTTTTGTAACTGACATGACATGGAGGTTGGATTGATCACATCTGTGTAAAAAATGGTTTTCCTCAACTAGTGGATACATCAGGAGGTGGAATGTCTTTTTAATTCCACTATGATGATCTCTCTCAAATCCATGACATAGATATCTAGATATTATAATGGATTCTTTATTTAATTTTATATAATTTACTAGATTCTCCATTTCTAATTTAATGAGGTTTCATATTTCTTCCTTAAATATCCATGATTTTTAGTTTCAATGCTTCTGATACTATGATTAATATTTATTCAACCTCATTGAAACCCAATAGTGGTATCAAAAATTGAATAGTTCTTAGTTTTCAGAAATCATGATTGAAAATTTAAGAACACCAAAGAAAAAAATTACTGTATCAAATACCACATGGCTTGGTTAATCAATCACCGCACCACATAACTGACCATTTCAGACCATGTATTAGGTGTTATCGCTTGGAAAATTTCCATCCACTCTTCATTATAGCATAATCGGAAAACCATTTCAGTTCATGAATTAATATCTCATGTATAAAATTGGGTATAATATCATTACTATTCCATGGCGTGGAATCCATTTTAAACATGTGATTCGGTTCATCAAAATGACTTCAGTAGGATAAAATTGAACAAGTTTAAGCTACGGTGCGAAGAAAAATAGTCATCTATTTATTTTCAATTTAAAATTTAAATAATTATTTATAAAATTTCTATAAATTATTAATAAAAAATCCATTTTAATGACATTATTTAATAAATAAAATGTTAATTAATTAATTAATTATAAAGGGTTTATAATTTATTAACAAATGTTTTTGAAAAATTTATTATTAAATAATACATATATATATAAAGTAGTATTTAAATGATTCTTTACAATTTATATGTCATGATTTAAGGGCTATAAAAAATGGTTTTTTGATAATCTTAAGAGTAAATTGTAACGTGTTTATCAATTTCATAAAAAAAGAAAATAATATAGTTTTCTTTAAATTTTAAATTATGAATTATTCATAATAAGTAATTTTGAGTAGACCAAAAATTAATATGTTCTTATTTTAAATGCTATTTATGTGATATAAATATTTTGTAAAATGTTTATAGAGTAGAATATTGATTAAAAAACTATTTACTATTCTTAAAATTTCGTTTATTAAAAAAAATCCATACAATAGTGAATATGAAATGTTCATATTGAGAACACATATTAATGGTGATATTCATATTTATAGATTTAACATAACTAATAATGTTGAAATTTAAAATGTGTTAATTAGTATAATTTACTTATGAATTGTTCATAAATTGTTATCTTTTGTTTAAATGCTTGAATTGTTCATTTATTTAAATATTATTTCGTAATTTTTCTATAGTTATATATTTTTTATATTATTAATATATTTTTATTCCAATATTTATATGTAAAATTATTTCTAAGATAGATATTTTAATTTTTATGCAAGAAATGAATAAATAATGAATTTTATTTTTCATCAACCTTTGCCACTAATTTTAAATATAATTTCTGAACTCAAACTTAGTAAGTGAAAAAAATTTAAGCATTTTATGTTTTAGAGATATCAATGGTTGGATTATCTCTTGAGTAATGTCTCCCTTGGGAGATGGAGTTATGGTCAAACTATGAATTATCAAAGAGTTTTATGCTATGTCTAGAAATGTGAATGTTGTAGGTTATCTATCACTCTGGGCTTACTCATGTGGAGATTATCAATCTCATAGAACTCAATTTATTTACATGAAATTATCATATTACTTATGAATACGATTCAATTATATATGTATTAATATTTTTGAATTATAATTTATTATGTGAGTAACCCAAATTATAGATTGTGAAATGGGTTACACACCAATATGGTTCAAACTTATATATTTGGTAGAGGGATTAAGATTCCAAACTAAAATACCATTAGTATGTATACAGAAGGGAATAACATGAGATAGTATGGTCATATTAGATCCCGTCAAAATATGAAGTGTTAGATTTAACCAAAACATGTACTTGTATAAAACTCAATCATCTAACAAGGTAGGTCATTCTAAATCTAGGTGCCCCTAAATTATCTTATGTCATGAAATAAGTAAAAAGTTTCTTTGAATTGTAATATTCAGTGTTTACTTCTCACGTTCATTGCCCTTATATTGTTCATTAATTGCTTTTTTTCCTTTGATATGTGTTAAACTAGACCGAAGATCATAAAAAGAATAAGCTGCTGGAGGAATAGAGTTTAGTATATCCACATAATTTTCTTGAACAAATAATTATCCACTAAACTATTAAATAGTCACAAATGTTGTTATTGAGATTATTCCATACTCAAATTACCAAATTATTGGAGAAAATTTAAAGTGAACTAAAACTAAATGAAATACTAATATTGGCTCACGAAATCGATATAACATAAGGGGGATAATTTTAGTGTGACCCCATTTAATATATATAATTATTAAATGTTTAAAAAACATGAAACTGATATGATAAAATATAATATTTCCTATAAATGTAATCATAGTCAATATTGACCATGAATTCAATCATTGAAAAGGAATATATAAATGGAGGTAACTTCCTCGAATGGTATTGAACATTGAGAATATTTTATAAAAAAGAATGATAGTTCACTATATTATAACAAACTATTCATAAGAAATCAACTAGTAATGCTCTTTAAAAAAGGACTTAGTTGACTTTTTTAGCCATCTAAAATAATAAAATTTAGTCTCCACACTCATTCTTTTTACCATGGATTTGAAGTTAGAATGAAGCATGTGATCCTGTATGCCTGTAAAATGATAGATAACCTGAAAATTCATCATAATTATAAATATTGTCATGAATGATATAATGTATAGAAAGATATTATTGGTGTAATATGATAGAATGAACCTCATTCTCCACTCAGGTACTAAATTTGATTGGGTAATTCAATGAACTTGAGAGGCTAGTTTCACCTTCTATACTTGAATAGGATATAGATTTTTCTTAATCACTACTAGATAGGTTACGAGAATTTTTAGTGAAATATATTATTAATGAACTATGTAATCAATTAACGAAATCTTAAATGTGATAAAGATTGTTGAGAAGGACATGGAAAATTTAGTATCTTGTACCATGTTGATGTTATGGGAAAAAGAAATTTTTTTTGGCTAGAACTGAAAGAAAATTGGTCATGGAGAGTCCAAAATGAAAACAAAAATGAAGAATATTAATTAAATGAAGGTGTTTTTATTATGAAAGAGTCAACTATTAGAGAAGAAAATTTATGAATTACATCAATGGTTATAATAATCCTTGTGGGGATTCCAAATTAGTTTTAAATTTTATAGAATTTAATTATATTATTTTGATCAATATATGATATCTACTCACTGATTGATATGTACTTTAAAAATATATGTGGTCAGAAGGTGATAATTAATTTATGTTTTATTATTGGAGTTTTATTTCATGTTATAGAGACAAAAATAATTTAATTAAGGACATGGATTACTCAATATTTGATAGATGTTTCATATGTTTTTTATCTCATTTTTTTCATAGATAAGAACATGTAGACAAATTATTTTCGATAAAATAAAATTGTCTATTGTGATGCACAAAGTTATGATGTAATCACATGATTTAAGAGACACTAAAATTGGATTAATCTAGTTAGAAAATTTATCCAATTATAATTTAAGATTTTTTTGATAATATAATTAAATTCAACAAAATTTTATCTGATATTCTCTAAGTGTTGAGAATAAGTGAACTAGAATATGATGTCTAGGTTTTAATACCATATTAACAAAGATAATGAGTAAAAATTCAAACATTAAAAAAAATTAGTTAAATAATTTTAATAATGTTTCTTTAAGAAGTCGGTCAAGGTTATTGAAACTTAGGGTTATTAGGGAGAAGGAGTAATAACTCCATATGATAGATTATAAATATACATGAAAATGTTTTAATAAACTCCATGTAATTTCAATGAAAGGTATTGTTGTTATAGAAATCATTTATTCAATTTTGAATAGTTTTTATGACAAATGTATATTTTAAATGATTCCTAAATATATAAGTTTTCAAAATCATAGGAAGGATTTATAGAACTCGTGGTCTTAATTAAAATGATGATGCAAATAGATTCTATAAAATAAATTTGATTATAAAATAAATCCATCATGAATAAATTATTCTCTGTAAAGTATTTCTACATTCATTTTATTTCTATTAAATGATAAAATAATGAGATATATTTTTTATAGAAATGATGATATGATTAATTATATACACATACTTTATGACTCATTATATTCTATAACATACTTGAAAAGAATAGAAGGGTAGATTTTTTTGATATGTTAGTTAATATATAAAACAATGCGATTCAACTACCTATTAGGGCCATATTTTAAAGAATATTATTCTTTTCTATAAAAAATATTCATGCACATAGAATACCGTAAATTATATTTAATAGTAGTTTATTTGTTTAATATTACTACTAAGATGAAATAAATGTTACTTCGTAACACAAAAGATTGTTTTTTTTCTTAGTAATATATTCTAAACAAATATTGTATCTATGAATATAGTTAGTATATGGTTGAATTTAGAGAATTAAATGTTTTAAAAATAATTTATTAATCTAATATAAAAGTTAATGTGATATCCACTAAATATCATAATGCATTCATGTTATGAAATGTTAAAAAAATTATAAAGTGTTAAATTTAGTTTTCATTTAGAAAATGAATATCATTACTTCATATAAGATTATAAAAGTTAAATTTAAAATTTAATTACTCATGAAATCCTTAAAATCTTTAGTGAATTCTGATAAATGTAAATATAATGTGTTAGATCAGTTACCATGATTGAGTAAATGCCATATTATCCTAAATGTATTCAGGATATGCAAGTAAAATAATAATGTAAAAGTTGCATTATTTAAGTATTTCAAAGGAAATTTTTGATGGAAACGGTTCCAAGTAAGATGATGATGGACTTATAAAAAGTTTTATGTAGACAAAACAGTTTAAATTAGAATATTTTTTGTTATTAGGATATGTTGTTGCAATATGTTCAATGATTTCAATGTTAGTAATATGATTCCAAAATATTACCATTATTAAAATTTGATTTCTCAATAGTTATTTCTCATTATGTATTTGCTATGAGGGTATATTAAATTTTCAAATATAGATTTGGTAGGAATTACATATGATTTATAGCGTTAAAAAACCTCAAAAATAGAAACACATATAATATTTATTAGTTAGTTTATTATATATGAAACAATAAAATTATTCTTATGTTGGGGTTTTTTAATATTCATAAAATAGTTTAGGAGTTTAGAATGATTTAAATTAAATTTAAGTATTTACTTTATCATTATTTCATTTTTTTCATATATATATTGACATGAATTCCATGAAGTGTAATAATACATAGACTCTAAAAGTATAACATTGAGTTATCCTTAACAGATATTCACAATGAAGTATTATAGGTTGTGAAAAAAATTCTAAGGTTATAATGATTAAGACTCTTTTATTAAGATATATAATATTCTCACAAGTTACAAAATTTGGTTTTTGTGCATTATATGAACTAGTAAGTATACAACATGGAGTTTTATAAAAATATTTCGTGTATACTAGGGGTTTATGGATCAAGTTTTAGTCCTTATACTTGAGGTTGGTGGGATACCTAATGTCACACACGTTTTTTTTTCTGTCTTTGTATTGATCCGGCCCATTCCCAGTTTTAAAAACTGAATTTGTTTCTTTTATAACTCTTTTGTTTTTCATCCTTTTTCACCCAATCAACTTCCCAATTGTCCTATACTGATATATTAAATTTTATTTATCCTTTTGGACCCATTATAAATTCATAAGTCGGGTGAATTTGGGTCACTTATTTAGGTATTGGGCCAGCCGATGGGCCCATTTCCTGTTTAAAAAAAAATAATTTGTTTCATTTATATCTTTTTCATTTTTTACTATTTTTCGGTAATTCCACCTCCCCCCGAAGAAAATATCCCTATCCTCACCCCCAATATCGTTTTTGACTCTTTGGAGCTCATATGGGTCGCGTAAGAAGGAGAAACTTCTCAGGATACCTCAAATCGTCCAGATTTGACAAGGTAAATTGTATCATTCATAAATTAATCAATTCGTACTCTTTTGACCACCTATTTTCTTTCCCTGGTTCGTCCAGATCTTAGGAGTATCTCCATGAATTTTAAAGCCATTCCCTTCCCTCTAGGGTCACAGATCTAATGGAAGACGAAGAGTTTTCTAGGGTGAAAGGTGAGATTCCTTCTCCTTTCTCCTTCCTCTTCCCCCTCCTTTCATTATTTCTTTGATTTATATTGTACCCTAGTCTTGATCGACCTAGGGTTTTGTTATAAAATGTTTTTTTATGGGTTTTATGTTTGTTTAGGTCTGGTATTTATGGTTTTAGGGTTTATAAACCCGCGGCGGGTGATTTCGGGTGTGCGTTTCAATTACGCCAAAGATTTGAGGTAGGATATCCCTTGCACATGCTTTTATCATAGAAGTTTCATCATTTTAATATTATCCTATATACTGATATATATGTATATTATTGTTTTAAATCCTTTTTATAATTTTCTTGGTGTGAAAAGTCATTTTTTAATCACTGTTATGCGAAAGGTAGTGTTGTTTTGTCATGAAAGTAATCAACAAGTGTTTGTTTAAATGTTCCATTATTTTGAAATTTTTTTGTGAGGTTTATAATCTAGTTTATGGTATTTTTAACATGTTACAGTATCTTAAATGAAAATATGACATTCAATTGGTGTTTTATTCCTTTTCATGTACATAAAATAAACTATTTTGTTTAAAAAGGGCATGGAAAGTGTTTTATAAATTGCCCGGTTGGCTTTTATGTGCGATGTGTGATTTAAAAGTTATTTGATTGGATTTATAAAGGAATTGGAATTATTATAAATGGTATTTTTGGGTACTTATATTGATTTCCAATTTTGATTTGTTTTTACAATCAAGTGGGTTTTTATTTACAACATATTTTGGCCGGAGTTGCCAAAAAAATGGACCGTTTCACATCTTTACGAAAATGGTTGTGTTTTGAATATGTAACCTGAGTATTATAAGAGATTTATGAATGAGGTTTGCAGCCGTAAATGATGTTTATACAGATACTTAATAAAATTAAAATTCATACCTTCATCAAAGGTTAGTTTTGAGAAAATGTTTAAAGGCCCGTTTGGTATTTCCTAGAAACGAAGGAGTGTTTTACTTGTATATAACAAGTTGTGAAATTGGGATTGTTTTATGGTCCATTAAATGATTTTATTAAATGTTTATTGGGATTAAAAATATGATTTGGTTTGGTTATGATGTGCGTTTATAATTTAAAGAATGTTTTTGAAAGAGGTTTATGTGCAAAGCCTCAATGCACTTCATTAAATTGTTTTACCAAAATATTTAACGGTTTGTTGATTAGTGTAAGAAATGTGAAGAAAGATTATGGTATGTTTGTGTTTTTATGGTTTTGGAATGTAATTTGGATGTGAAATGTGTATTTGATAATATGTGTAACTAGATTGAGCACTAAAGGGAATCCCGAGTATCTAGGTGGGCGGACGTGTACTAGTATGCTAGTGATTCTGTGGGGGTTGGCCCCTGCTTCACATAGCAAGTTTCATGATGACAAAACTAATTAAACTATGATGAAGATGATGATTTGGGACCACTAGGTTATGGGTATGTTCCCTACTAGTGGATTGTGCATGAGAACGGATATTTATTATGGTTACTTTCACCGAGATACGAGGTACCTGGGGCTCACAATTAACTAGTGCCTAGGGGTATTCCCATGACTAGTGCTCATTGGCTATTTTGTACTCACCGTCGGCATACGGTGTGTTTGGTTGGTAAATTCAGTAGTATGTGTTATTTATTTGAATGTTAAAATTCTTTAAAGCAGCCCTCTTGAAAACTATGTTCATTTTTAAGTTTCACCTCTTTGAAAAAAATAGTTACTTGTATTTTTGTTTATTAAACATGCATGTTTTTTTCTGATAATTATTATAGCATGGAACCTCATTTGAAAACCATACGTTCATATCTTGAATTTCAAACTATAAATTGATGTTTCATTTATTTTAAAGGAATGTGCATTGGGAATAGAATATCGGGCTAACCTACTGAGTTTTAATACTCACGCCTATAGTCTTCTTCTTTTTTAGCCCTTGTGCATGTTTCATCTTTAGTTCGATCACCTTGGGCGACTTTTGATCATTGTGTTGGAGAGTGACCAGAAGTGTCACATGGAGTTAGTTGGTCATTGGGACTGTTCATTTGAGTTTTTGTTTTTGTTCTACCATTAGTTTCTTGTATAAAAAATATTTTGTTCAATTTTTATATAAATTCATTTTGGGCTGTCCGTTTATTTCCGCTGTTTGTTTGATTGTCTATATATGGGAGAAATCGTTTCCTTGTGTACTCTATTGATTCCCTTGGTGCTTGTCACCATCCCGAGAGGATCGGGAACGCCTCTCGGGACTTGTCGCGGGCTGGCCTAGGTGACCGGTTCAGGGTCGACTCAGGCTGGTTCGTGACAAAATGGTATCAAAGGAGGTTGGCTCTTAGCGGACCTTTCTTTTTAGAGTGCCCTTGTTATTTTGGGGATGTCAAGGTAGATGGAGTAGGATTGTTGGGACTTGAGGGGTAATTGCATGAAGAGCATCGCGAACTCTTTCTTGTTCTAATCCTCAGGTTTCCAAGGGAGTCCAGTTTTATTAGTGTCCTTTGTTCTGGTTGATTTTTTTTTTGGTGTTGGGATAAGACAAGGGGAGCCTGACTAATGGCCTCCATGAGCCCACAGGGCCTGGCAAGCCATGTGGATCTGGGGAATGGTCTTATTAAGTCTCTCTGTGTTGGTGTTGTGTTTGGCATATGGCCTCCAACCGTATGGTCAAGTCACCCACTGACACTAGTTCCCTTTTTTGGGTCTCTTGAACCATTCTTGAATTCTGAATTTTTGTTTTTAAAATCCTTCTGTGAGAATTGTGGAAATGGGTTTTAATGTAAGGATTAGATTTTGAAAATTGAAAAAAAGGGGGTTTCAATAATTAAATATAATAATGGTTTTGGAAGGTTGTGTTTTTGTGAAAAAAATTGGGGGAAGCAGAAATGATTTAAAGGGATTGGATTATCCATAATCTAAAATTGTGGTTTGTTGAAATAAAATGTTTTGAAATTGTGAATAATTTTAAAGTAATTATGAATATTTTTTTAAATGGGGTATTTTAGGATGTTAAAAAGTTTTTGAATTGGATTAATTAGTTTTGGCAATTGGTTTTGATCGGTTGGTGTTTCACTACAAACGGTATTGGTCTCAATGGACCTCAGATTATAAAAATATACATTGCTGATTTTTTTTTAAAAAAAAATGGGAAGGGGTTGTTTGGAGTGGCTTGTTTATTTAAAAAGTTTTTTTTTAAAATGAAAAGGGGTATGTTTTTAAGAAAATGGTTCTTAATGTATTGTGGTTTTTTTTGTGAAATATGAAAAGGGGTTTTCACTTGGTGGTTGGTGTTCCTTTTGAAGGTACATGATTTTTGGAATGATGTTGTTTTGTTTTAGCCTTTGAGGTTTTCATGAGTGCTCACATGCATGGTTTTATTTATATCTGGAAGGATGAAATATATGGTATGGTGGTTGGGTGCCTGGGGTGGCATGGAAATGTGCATGTGAGTGAGACTTGATGAAACACCATTGGTGAATGTTGAAACCCACCAAGTTAGTTTGTTTTTCAAAAGTGTTTTGAGTTGAAAAATGTAGTCCTTTTTTTATAAACGAATGGTTATGTGGCCCATTTTTTTTATCTTGTAGAAGAGTTGTTTATTCAGTAAGATTCCATGTGATCTACAATTCATACTCTTGTTGTATCTTGAGATGATATCTTGTTGGTGTCTTGGATTTGGAGAAATTTTCATTGGGTTTCTAAAGATGTGTTTGATGTTGTGATGTGGCCAGGGATAGTTCTCCGTTGGAAATATTTCCTACTGATCAACCTAAGGATTCATTTCAAATGTTAAATCTACCCCTTTTGATGATGCCTCAACCTGTTTGTTGGAATAGAGTGTAGTTTGGGATCTATTAAAAGTGCTTCTAGGTCGTGATAATTTTTTTGGACAGAGCAGTTGTTTTCGGTGATGTTGATGTGTTTCGTCTAATTCCTCGTCTATTATGCCCCTCATTTGGAGTGATAAGAAATTTTGATATATATCTATGAGTTCCTATTTAGATGAAGGTTTCTGTTTGGTGATCAAGTGTGGTTTTTTTTGAGTGGTGTGACCCTTATCACCTGACTACGGTGCAGCAAATGCTTCAAGAATCAGGGCTCCAACCATAGGCCTTGGAGTGAAGCTTTTCACGCAGTCAGGAAATCAACAGAGGTGTGGAGTGCTAGATTAATATCCTTACTCCTCTGTTTTTGTACGTTAGTTACTATGTCAATGTTTTGGTTCCTCATTTCTATGAATTTCCCTTTGTCTCATCAAGCGTGGTGGACTTAACCCCTCACAAAGTGTCTATGGTTATTCCTTCATGGATGTGGGTTTTCAATCAATGTCCCTGTGTGGACCTCCTGTAAAAATCAGGTGTAGTCTTGGTGTTACCTATTCATAGGTGGAGAGTTTTGGGTAGTTTATTTATTTCTTTTGTGGTTTTAGTGGCCAAATTATTGGGTCCTCTTCCATCCCATCCTCAAGTGACGGGGGTCCAGAATTGTGTTGAATGTGTCGACCAAGTTATTGTCCCATACATTTGAGAGTGGGTTGTTTATATGTTCATGTTGTAACTCTATTAACTTGGTATATTATGTTTTTGTAGGAGGGTTTTTTTGGGCTTGTGTGAGTGAGTCCCAACTCTTGCTCATGTTCAATTCTTGTCTATTCATTGCTAGTTGGTTTCTAATGGTGGGGAGACCCACCATGGGTCTCTTGGATTTTCATCCTAAGAACATTTCTAGGGATAGATGATTCTTAATGGTGGGGAGTCCATTCTGGAATCCTTATGTGTTTTTTTTCAGCTGGAAAGTGTTATGGCTTTCCGGGGGCGGAAAGCTTTAATGGTGGGGAGAATTGTCACACACGGTTTTTTTTCTGTCTTTGTATTGATCCGGCCCATTCCCAGTTTTAAAAACTGAATTTGTTTCTTTTATAACTCTTTTGTATTTCATCCTTTTTCACCCAATAAACTTCCCACTTGTCCTATACTGATATATTAAAATTTATTTATCCTTTTGGACCCATTAGAAACTCATAAGTCGGGTGAATTTGGGTCACTTATTTAGGTATTGGGCCAGCCCATGGGCCCATTTCCTGTTTAAAAAAAAATAATTTGTTTCATTTATATCTTTTTCATTTTTTAATCGTTTTCGGTGATTCCACCTCCCACCCGAATCCAATATCCCTATACTCACCCCCAATATCGTTTTGGCCTTTTTGGAGCACATATGGGTCGCGTAAGAGGGCGAAATTTCTCAGTATACCTCAAATCATCCAGATTTGACAAGGTAAATTGTATCATTCATAAATTAATCAATTCGTACTCTTCTGGACACCAATTTTCATTCCCTGGTTCGTAAAGATCTTAGGAGTATCTCCATGAATTTTAAATCCATTCCCTACCCTCTAGTGTTGCAGATCTAATGGAAGACGAAGAATTATCTAGGGTGAAAGGTGAGATTCCTTCTCCTTTCTCCATCCTCTTCCCCCTCCTTTCATTATTTATTTGATTTATATTGTACCCTAGTCTTTATCGACCTAGGGTTTTGTTAGAAAATGTTTTTTGATGGGTTTTATGTTTTTTGAGTTCTGGTATTTATACTTTTAGGGTTTATAAACCCTCGGCGGGTGATTTCGGGTTTGTGTTTCAATTACGCCAAAGATTTGATGTAGGATATCCCTTGAACATGCTTTTATCATAGAAGTTTCATCCTTTTAATATTATCCTATACTGATATAAATGTATACTATTGTTTTAAATCCTTTTTATAATTTTCTTGGTGTGCAATGTCGTTGTTTAATCAATGTTATGTGAAAGGTAGTGTTGTTTTGTCATGGAAGTAATCAACAAGTGTTTGTTTAAATGTTCCATTATCTTTGAAATTTTTTTGTGAGGTTTATAATCTGGTTTATGGTATTTTTAACATTTTACAGTATCTTGAATGAAAATATGACATTCAATTGGTGTTTTATTCATTTTCATGTACATAAAATAAATTGTTTTGTTTAAAAAGGGCATGGCATGTGTTCGATAAATTGCCCGGTTGGCTTTTATGTGTGATGTGTGATTTAAAAGTTATTTGATTGGATTTATAAAAGAATTGGAAGAATTATAAATGGTATTTTTGGGTACTTATATTGATTTCCAATTTGGATTTTTTTTACATACAAGTGGGTTTTTATTTACAACATATTTTGGCCGGAGTTGCCAAAAAAATGGACCGTTTCACATCTTTACGAAAATGGTTGTGTTTTGAATATGTAACCTGAGTATTATAAGAGATTTATGAATGAGGTTTGCAGCCGTAAATGATGTTTATATAGATCCTTAATAAAATTAAAATTCATACCTTCATCAAAGGTTAGTTTTGAGAAAATGTTTAAAGGCCAGTTTGGCATTTCCTAGAAACGAAGGAGTGTTTTACTTGTATATAACAAGTTGTGAAATTGGGATTGTTTTATGGTCCATTAAATTATTTTATTAAATGTTTATTGGGATACCAAATATGATTTGGTTTGGTTATTATGTGTTTTTATAATTTAAAGAATGTTTTTGAAAGAGTTTTATGTGCAAAGCCTCAATGCACTTTATGAAATTGTTTTACCAAAATATTTAGCGGTTTGTTGATTAGTGTAAGAAATGTGAAGAAAGATTATGGGATGTTTGTGTTTTTATGGTTTTGGAATGGAATGTGGATGTGAAATGTGTATTTGATAATATGTGTAACTTGATTGAGCACTAAAGGGAATCCCGGGTATCTAGGTGGGCAGACGTGTACTAGTATGCTTGTGATTCTGTGGGGGTTGGCCCCTGTTTCACGTAGCAAGTTTGACGATGACAACACTAACTAAACTATGATGATGATGATGATTGGGGACCAATAGGTTATGGGTATGTTCCCTACTAGTGGATTGTGCACGGGAACAGATATTTATTATGGTTACTTTCACCGAGATACGAGGTACCTGGGGCTCACAACTAACTAGTGCCTAGGGGTATTCCCATGAGTAATGCTCATTGGCTATTTTGTACTCACCGTCGGCATACGGTGTGTTTGGTTGGTAAATTCAGTAGTATGTGTTATTTATTTGAATGTTAAAATTCTTTAAAGCAGCCCTCTTGAAAACTATGTTCATTTTGAAGTTGCACCTCTTTGAAAAAAATAGTTACTTGCATTTTTGTTTATTAAACATGCATGTTTTTGTCTGATAATTATTATAGCATGGAACATCATTTGAAAACCATACTTTCATATCTTTAATTTCAAACTATAAATTGATGTTTCATTTATTCTAAAGGAATGTGCATTGGGAATAGAATATTGGGCTAACCTACTGAGTTTTAATACTCACGCCTATAGTCTTCTTATTTTTTCAGCCCTTGTGCAGATTTCATCTTTAGTTCGATCACCTTGGGCGACTTTTGATCATTGTGTTGGAGAGTGACCAGAAGTGTCACATGGAGTTAGTTGGTCATTGGATTGTTCATTTGAGATTTTGTTTTTGTTCTACCTCTTGTTTCTTGTATAAAAAAATATTTTGTTCAATTTTTATATAAATTCATTTTGGGCTGTCCGTTTATTTCTGATGTTTGTTTGATTGTCTATATATGGGTGAAATCGTTCCCTTGTGTACTCTATTGATGCCCTTGGTGCTTTTCACCATCCCGGGAGGATCGAGAACGCCTCTCGGGACTTGTCGCGGGCTGGCCTAGGTGACCAGTTCAGGGTCGACTCAGGCTAGTTCGTGACACCTAAAATGGAAACATCCTTACTTTTATACCCCAATTACAGTAGTCTACATGTTGACTTAGCTAATAAGGTGTGGTTTGGAATGTTGATGACCATTCCATCAATTAGAGCACAATGAAGATGTTATTTTTCATCTCATATGATGTGTATAATATATGGTCCCTCAATTGAGATAGAATATGGAGTGTGCAACCACACCTAGAAAGTTCATATGATGCATTTATATATATAAATAAGGGTAATGTTATGTGATTATCCATATAGATGAATGAAATGAAATGCATTAATAAAAAAATATAGTCTTTAATATGATATTCAAGAACAATTGAGTGGCTTATATGGGATTGAAATGACTTTTATTCCATGGAAAATCTATGTATTGAAAAAAGTTAAAATATTTGAATGCATATTTTCATATAATTTTAACCTTGGGATATGTTGGTCTGATTCTTGGTAGTTAAGGGGATTCATGTGTCTGCAAAACCATCATGTTAGGTAATTACTCTTATCTCAAATGGCTTCTAATGAGGTTTGATCATGGAACCGGAAACACCAAAAAACTCCCACATCTGTATCATGCTATAGAATTTCCTTCCTAAGGATTATGGTCATTGGGAATTATTTAATATAATGCTTAGGAACACATATAGATCAAATGGATTAAATGTCGGACTCATCACACCCTATTGGGGGGAAATTAATGTAATCTGTAGGAATCTCTTATATATTTATTTCATGTTCATGAATCTTTTCAGAATCTTAATAAGTGATTGGATACCTTGACATTATCAATAAATAAGTAGTATATTTCAGTGTGAATGTGTAAACATATCATAGTAATTCAATCATTGTGAATATATATATAAGAGGTTCTAAATTGACAAAACCATCTGTATGTATCAGGTGGTTTTTCATCATTATCTTATTATTATATAGTGACAAGGGTCTGGAGGTCCCATTTTTTTAAGGACACACAAATGGACACTCTATAAGATATAACTATTTAGAAGGTTGTGGGGAACTTGTTGTGTCTGTATTGGACCCACAATGAGTATTTCTGCATATACTTACAAAACGAGTCATAACCCATGTAGTTTTATGGAACCTGATGGGGATCATCGTACCTTTTATGTTCACATGAAAAGGATCGATCCATTTAGTTTAGCATTTAACGGTAAGGATGTGTAGTTGAAATATTCCCAAAAATTGTTTATATGGGACTTACTCATGAGTGTCACTTTCTAGTTGACCTTGAATTGAATACATTACAACGAGAATATGTTGGTATCACTAGAAATATAGTCTAATGAATATAGGTATCATTGGGAATATAAGTTCAAAAGACTTATGTGGTGAGACCGAGAGGGAATAAGGCCCTCAAGGTGGGGATATGATTCAATGAAAAAATACGCTAATATAGGGATGATCTCCAAGGGATATAACAGTAGTGGTGATGGGATAATGATTTATGATGATGGATTTGAAACTCATAGAGGCATTATAAATATTGTAACACCCCGAGATTTTATGAAAAAATATTATTTTTAATGTCTTGTGTTGTACGCTACACCAAAAGAAGCTTGCACAACACACATCCTTGACTTGCCTTTCATTACACGCAATCGCAACCTTCCTCGATAGCGTGTGTAGTACGTAATACTGAGTTTCACGAAACAATGATATGCTATTAAAATATTATTAAAACTAGCCGTTATGAATAGTAATAACCACTTTTTAAATTTTAGAAATTTTAGCTCTCAAAATGGACTTCATTTATGGATTCGGAGTATCGAATTTAGCCTAAGGTGAAATTTTGGTACTTTTCGGATAACTTTCATATTCTGATGAATAGTGAAAATTACTAAATTATTATTAAAAACAAATTTTTTAATCGAAATAATTAATAGTGATAAATCATTAATTTGAGTGGTTTTAAAGTATATTTAGAATATATTTTTACAATTTAATACAATGTTGGTCATTGGATGTAATTTCACATTTAAACCAGACATAATCAAGTGTCAATCTTTTGATAGATATTGTTTCTTAAAAACACGCTATTTGTTTTAACAGCGGGATTTAATTATAAAATTAATTAATGCAACTTTTATGTTATGAATTTGGTAAAATAGACTTCATTTTTGAATTCGGAATATGAAATATATCTTAGGATGAAATTTTGGCATTGTTCTGAAAAACATCAATTTTTGATGAATAGTGAAACTACTAAGTGGTAGTTAAAAAACTGAATTTTTCATAAAACTTAATTTTACCGCTTCTGTGAATGGAATTTCAAAAATCCGAGAGACACGGTTGATGTCAGTAAGTAAAATGTGGTTCAATGAGATGAAAATAATTTTTGGTGAATAGTAACTTTTTACTTTTATTTACCACGGTTAAAAGTAAATAGGGTAATTAAGGGTAAGAATGATATTAATATTACCCTAACACATGTCCTAATTCTATTGGACAAGTGTATATCGACCAAAAACAACCTTAAGTGTAAAATATTATCATTTAGGCCCACTTGGATTAGATTAGGACATTTATTATTATTTAATTCAAAGAAGAGTTAAAAGAGTTAAAATCAAAGTTTATTTACTAAAACATTTTTAATATAGGGTTATACATAAGATAAATTCGATTGTAAATATTCATTAGAAAGCTAAAACGATTTCCTACATAATGGTATTTTATTTGTAATTTTTAGACATCAAATAATTTAATTTATTTATGACACAAAGATGATGCAATAATTATCTTATTAATGAAATATTGACATAATTGATGTTATAAACACCAAACTAAATGTAATTTTAGACTTTTTATGAATTCCAATAATTTTCTAGGTTACTATGATATATTAGTGTTGATTTAATCAACTTGTTTCGAACATATAATTCTGTTATGACTTTCACTAAAATCATATATCAAATAGTGTCAAAATTGACACAAAATAGTTTTTAAATCAAATATTATATTATTAATTGTTATTTTATTCCTAAAAATATAAGGTTCGGCCAAATGACTTAGATAAGGATATATATATTAATAATAAACAATTTGGGGTTCGTTTGGAATGTTATAGTAAGTGTATTAACCATATAGTGAAAGAAAACAAAAAGACACGGTAAAAGTTAAATTATTTAACTTAGAGTTAAATCTAATTGATAAGGTTAAAATAATACCCTAAACTAGTCTAAATCTTATTGGATGATAGGATTTCGACCCAACCCCACTTTAGCTTCTAAATAAGACCCTTTGGAACCATTATAAACCGATTTTGACATTAATATAAAATAATATTTTGAGGTATTCCTAAGGTGCCCCTCTCCTCCCTTATAAAAGGACACCTCCTCCCCCTCCTCCTCACACCAATTTGAGCACTCAAGCTCGGCCAACCCCTGCCATTTTATCCTCTCCACTTCCCTAGAATAATCCTATAGGTCCTGGTATTATTCAAAGACCAATCTTAGTTCCCTAAGTGGAGGATTCAAAGAAGCGTTCCAAAGAAGAGGTAATATCCATTACCGATCTTTTCAATTTCTTTCTTCTTCAACTTCTTCTCCTTTAGTTGTTTCATGATAAAGTAATAACATCAGTATTACTTACATACTGATATGTTATTATAAATATGAAACAACCCTAATTCACCTTCTATCCATCCTACGGAAAAATGAAATCACCGCGCGTGCGTACGTACGGAATACCGTCTCCACGCCGTGGTGTAATCTATTTTCAACCATCACCTTACAAGGATTGGTATAATGGTGTAATGAGTAACTATATATGATTATTATAAAGTAATATTGATACTGAAATAATATATATATATACTCCAATATAATTCCACGATCATAGGAACGATATCATCACTCGTGCGTACGTACGGAATACCGTCTCCACGATGTGATGCGACTCGTTCTACATGATCTTCATTTCATAATGATTATATAAATGAATTGAATGAATAAATATGATATATGTTACACTAATACCATTCTGGATATAAGGAATCTATAACCTTAAAAGATTAATAAGAATGTATTCGGCAAAACACGCATAAGAACAAAAGGCAATAAAGACCCGAGTAACAAGTAACCATGAAATATTACTATCAAGAAGCTAAGAATATGAACATATATGATATCATATCAATATGTATGATTCTGGAATAAGTCAATAACATTATTTAAACCATTATACAGGAGCTTCGGACACGTACAAAGCAAATTGGACTTAAGGTAAGAGAAAATATCACAATCTCACTTTTATCTGAGATTGTTTTTACTTTTGTAATTACTGGGGTGTATTTTATCATCCACATACATGTTCCCTCAATATGTAATATTATTTCTATCCTTCTACAATAGTTTATATCCAATTTTACCCTTCGGTGAGTTTTTAGTAAAGAATATGAAAGAAATCTTTTGTCGTTTTTTTTCGAATGAGGTACTTTTTGACTTTTCCGACAAAAGTACGAAGAATGTTTTTTTAACTTATACGGCATGAATGGATTTTTAAAAACATTATTTCCAAGAAGCTTCCTTTACAAGTTTTCAAGTTTATTTTTAATCAACTTCTTTTATTTTAAAGTTTTATGACATGTTATGAAAGGAAAAATGTTTTTGATGTAGAAAGGATATTTTCCTCAATAATGGAGTTCAAGTATTTTATCAAAATTATTTTCCATCTAAGATAATAAAAGGGTTCTGTTTTTATCCCTATTATTACATGGATTTGATTATGTTTTGATGGAAACATTTTTATGAATTCCTTTATTTTATATGAATTGTTTTATGATGTCATGTTGTTTAAGAATCCCATTTTTATTACATGGGTTATGCGATGATGTATGATTTATGATTATGTGGCACACATAAGAAAGGATTCATTATAAGATGGGTGGGACCTATATCTCCCTCCAATGCATTGGGTAAAGATTTTATATCTCATGAGATAGACATGGCTGGAACGGAAGGTTATTTCGGTTCAGTGATACAGGACTGAAACGAGGAGTGAACTCGGTTCAGAAAGGGACTTTGTCCACTAAGATAGTCTTGGCAATGAGTCATGACTAACAAGAAATGATTTTCCATTATTATGTGTGAATGCCACAAAGTTTCATGTTTTATGTTATGATTATGGAGATCTCATTTCCACTTCTATGATTTATTCCATGTTAAGATATTATGATCTCTTTTGCAGGGTTTGATTTTCAAAAAGATATGATATGATTTTTATTTCCTTTATTTTCCCTTGCTGAGAATTTAAGCTCACCCTTTTATGTTTTCTTTTCCCAAGGATATAAAGAAAGGTTTTAGGTATAAAAAAAGGGAAGATCTTTATGGGAGATATTGAAGATCTTTCACCACGATTAGAAGATTACGTTCCGAGTTTCCAAAGACACTAAACTATTACGATCCTTGTGTGTGTGTTTTTGTTATGTACTAAGTATTCCGCAAGTGTAATGTAATGTCCATGTACGTCAAGATACGGGTCTCTACAGTTGGTATCAGAGGAAAGGTTTAGTCAACCTTTGGAAACTAGGATACGAAAACGTTAGTGAGATCCCTAGAGATATTTCTAAGGTATGTCTAGGGATGCCCCTAAGGATAAGTATACATATAGGATATAGTCCTAGAACTATGGTAACGATATTAGATTAAACCAAAGATGATAGATATTTAAGTTAATCCCCCTTTATTATGATTTTTGCATCTAACACTATTCTGTTTGGGTTTTAGAAAATGGCTGGAAACAAGATGATTCACAATAATGGAGGATATGATGGACAATGGAATGATATTCTTCATGAGCAACCAAATGAAATGGGATTTGGATGTCCAAACATCATTATTATGCCAAATCAGCAATCTCACAATATGATCAATAAAGTAAAATTTGGTAAGTTTCCTGACTCGACTAATAAGAGAAAGATGGAGTTCCATGATGATCATAGAGGAAAGAAAGTTCAATTTCCCCTATGTAAATCATGTGGGAAGAGGCATCAAGGAGAATGTTTCAAGGGAACTGGAAGATGCTTTGGGTGTGGAAAAGAAGGACACAAAGCATGTAAGTGCAAAGGAAAAGGGTCGGTTAACACCATGGATGAGGATAATGGTATTGCTACGACATCAAAAATGGTTATGTGTTTTAAATGTGGAATGTATGGGAATTATGCAAACAAATGCCCTAAGGGAAAGACTCATGAAGAGAATCAGTATGGTCATATGGGTAGTATTTATGTGGATGATGATGAAGAGACTACAAATGATATGTGAGATGAAAGAATTTTTGAAGCTCGGTCAATGATTTGAGAATGTAGTGGAATGATTACATGTTTATCATGTGTAATTTTGGAATAAAGAGACATCTATGGATTGTTACACTGTTGTCTTTCCTTGTGTTTTGAAAGTGTATGATTAATGTTACCAGTATCCATGAAAGGTGATTCAGATATTTTTGGAATGTAGATGATATCCGCATAATGAAGGGATAAGGATAAAATTAAATGTTTGATAGTATTCATGAGCTCATGATTGATATAAGGACTAAGTGATATCATGGTTTGAGTATATAGAATTTTGAGGATTTCGGTATGTGAAAAGTGTTAACTTTTAACTACATTCAAGTTTTCACTAAGGTTCAATGGGTATTCAAGAGAGTGCAAGATTAAGGCCTTTGAATGTTTGGAATGTGACCAACATGATATATCTTATGATATATGGGGATCAACGATGGTATTAAATCTCTGGTAATCGTTTTCACTATGTTATGAGAATGGAATGCAGTATTATGGATAAGCCTAAAGATTGGAATGGATTATGTTGGACATAAGTTAGTATTTTTTAAGGATAGATGTTTTTTCGATATTATTGATGGGATGTTATAGTAATATAGTTTTATAAAAAGGACAACCTGCAGGACGGGCGACAGCCCATCGCTTTGGACAAGGCTGTGGGAATCGAACCCACAACCGAAGTGCGACTGGCCTTTATCGCCTACCATTGGCCTACAGGAAGTCCCTGTTTAGTAGAAACTAGTTTTATTATATTAAGCAGTATGATATATGAAGTATAAGTCCATTTTAGGAACCATATATGATTAATCTCACTATAGAATGACTTATGTATATTTAATAACTTTTGCTAACCTTTTGTTTGAGATAGATGGAATGAACAGTCATTCTATCACATGATCTACTAACACTTCACGAATAACAAATTCAACTTCATTTATTTAAGAGATGAAGTGGAAATTGTTCAAGGCACGAACAACAGTGAGATTGTACCAAAATAAAGTAAGTATTTATTCTAATTCAAATTTTCAACTTTAGGGAAATGATCTTGAAAACCAAAAATGTTGTCCTAGTGATCTTATACCTGATGAATCAGATGGTACCTTATATCATCACAAATATATGGATTTGTTATTACTGGCTTATCCATAGCCATGTTCTCTACTACTCTCCATCAGAACATGATGGTTAGATTTCCCTTTCATATCCATATTTTCACCTATATGGAAACCCAGTGATTAGTTTATTTGGGTAATCGTTACATTTCATACTTTAGTTTTTAAAGCCATGTTTTGGTATTCCTTTTTACGATGTGGGTTTCTATTAAAGAAACTTTCGAATAGTAAACCATTTATAACCTTGACGAATTTCGAGGGCGAAATTCATTTTAAGGGGGGTAGAATGTAACACCCCGAGATTTTATGAAAAAATATTATTTTTAATGTCTTGTGTTGTACGCTACACCAAAAGAAGCTTACACAACACACATCCTTGACTTGCCTTGCATTACACTCAATCGCAACCTTCCTCGATAGCGTGTGTAGTACGTAATACTAAGTTTCACGAAACAATGATATGCTATTAAAATATTATAAAAACCCGCCTTTATGAATAGTAATAACCACTTTTTAAATTTTAGAAATTTTAGCTCTCAAAATGGACTTCATTTTTGGATTCGGAGTATCGAATTTAGCCTAAGGTGAAATTTTGGTACTTTTTGGATAACTTTCATATTCTGATGAATAGTGAAAATTACTAAATTATAATTAAAAACAACTTTTTTAATCGAAATAATTAATAGTGATAAATCATTAATTTGAGTGGGTTTAAAGTATATTTAGAATATATTTTTACAATTTAATACAATGTTGGTCATTGGATGTAATTTCACATTTAAACCAGACATAATCAAGTGTCAATCTTTTGATAGATATTGTTTCTTAAAAACACGCTATTTGTTTTAACAGCGGGATTTAATTATAAAATTAATTAATGCAACTTTTATGTTATGAATTTGGTAAAATAGACTTCATTTTTGAATTCGGAATATGAAATATAGCTTAGGATGAAATTTTGGCATTGTTCTGAAAAACATCAATTTTTGATAAATAGTGAAACTACTAAGTGGTAGTTAAAAAACTGAATTTTTCATAAAACTTAATTTTACCGCTTCTGTGGATGGAATTTCAAAACCCTGAGAGACACGGTTGATGTCAGTAAGTAAAATGTGGTTCAATGAGATGAAAATAATTTTTGGTGAATAGTGACTTTTTACTTTTATTTACCACGGTTAAAAGTAAATAGGGTAATTAAGGGTAAGAATGATATTAATATTACCCTAACACATGTCCTAATTCTATTGGACAAGTGTATCTCGACCAAAAACAACCTTAAGTGTAAAATATTATCATTTAGGACCACTTGGATTAGATTAGGACATTTATTATTATTTAATTCAAAGAAGAGTTAAAAGAGTTAAAATCAAAGTTTATTTACTAAAACATTTTTAATATAGGGTTATACATAAGATAAATTCGATTGTAAATATTCATTAGAAAGATAAACAGATTTCCTACATAATGGTATTTTATTTGTAATTTTTAGACATCAAATAAATTAATTTATTTATGACACAAAGATGATGTAGTAATTATCTTATTAATGAAATATTGACATAATTGATGTTATAAACACCAAACTAAATGTAATTTTAGACTTTTTATGAATTCCACTAATTTTCTAGGTTACTATGATATATTATTGTTGATTTAATCAACGTTTTTCGAACATATAATTCTGTTATGACTTTCACTAAAATCATATATCAAATAGTGTCAAAATTGACACAAAATAGTTTTTAAATCAAATATTATATTATTAATTGTTATTTTATTCCTAAAAATCTAAGGTTCGGCCAAATGACTTAGATAAGGATATATATATTAATAATAAACAATTTGGGTTTCTTTTTGCATGTTATAGTAAGTGTATTAACCATATAGTGAAAGAAAACAAAAAGACACGGTAAAAGTTAAATTATTTAACTTAGAGTTAAATCTAATTGTTAAGGTTAAAATAATACCCTAAACTTGTCTAAATATTATTGGTTGATAGGATTTAGACCCAATCCCACTTTATCTTAGAAATAAGACCCTTTGGAACCATTATAAACCGATTTTGACATTAATATAAAATAATATTTTGAGGTATTCCTAAGGTGCCCCTCTCCTCCCTTATAAAAGGACACCTCCTCCCCCTCCTCCTCACACCAATTTGAGCACTCAAGCTCGTCCAACCCCTAACATGTTCTCCTCTCCACTTCCCTAGAATAATCCTAGAGGTCCTGGTATTATTCAAAGACCAATCTTAGTTCCCTATGTGGAGGATTCAAAGAAGCGTTCCAAAGAAGAGGTAATATCCATTACCGATCTTTTCAATTTCTTTCTTTTTCAACTTCTTCTCCTTTAGTTGTTTCATGATAAAGTAATAAAATCAGTATTACTTACATACTGATATGTTATTATAAATATGAAACAACCCTAATTCACCTTCTATCCATCCTACGGAAAAATGAAATCACCGCGCGTGCGTACGTACGGAATACCGTCTCCACGCCGTGGTGTAATCTATTTTCCACCATCACCTTACAAGGATGGGTATAATGGTGTAATGAGTAACTATATATGATTATTATAAAGTAATATTGATACTGAAATAATATATATATATACTCCAATATAATTCCACGATCATAGGAACGATATCATCACTCGTGCATACGTACGGAATACCGTCTCCACGATGTGATGCGACTCGTTCTACATGATCTTCATTTCATAATGATTATATAAATGAATTGAATGAATAAATATGATATATGTTACACTAATACCATTCTGGATATAAGGAATCTATAACCTTAAAAGAAGAATAAGAATGTATTTGGCAAAACACGCATAAGAACAAAAGGCAATAAAGACCCGAGTAACAAGTAACCATGAAATATTACTATCAAGAAGCTAAGAATATGAACATATATGATATCATATCAATATGTATGATTCTGGAATAAGTCAATAACATTATTTAAACCATTATACAGGATCTTCGGACACGTACAAAGCAAATTGGACTTAAGGTAAGGGAAAATATCACAATCTCACTTTTATCCGAGATTGTTTTTACTTTGGTAATTACTGGGGTGTATTTTATCATCCACATCCATGTTCCCTCAATATGTAATATTATTTCTATCCTTCTACAATAGTTTATATCCAATTTTACCCTTCGGTGAGTTTTTAGTAAAGAATATGAAAGAAATCTTTTGTCGTTTTTTTTCGTACGAGGTACTTTTTGACTTTTCCGACAAAAGTACGAAGAATGTTTTTTTTAACTTATACGGCATGAATGGATTTTTAAAAACATTATTTCCAAGAAGCTTCCTTTACAAGTTTTCAAGTTTATTTTTAATCAACTTCTTTTATTTTAAAGTTTTATGACATGTTATGAAAGGAAAAATGTTTTTGAAGTAGAAAGGATATTTTCCTCAATAATGGAGTTCAAGTATTTTATCAAAATTATTTTCCATCTAAGATAATAAAAGGGTTCTGTTTTTATCCCTATTATTACATGGTTTTGATTATGTTTTGATGGAAACATTTTTCTGAATTCCTTTATCTTATATGAATTGTTTTATGATGTCATGTTGTTTAAGAATCCCATTTTTATTACATGGGTTATGCGATGATGTATGATTTATGATTATGTGGCACACATAAGAAAGGATTCATTATAAGATGGGTGGGACCTATATCTCCCTCCAATGCATTGGGTAAAGATTTTATATCTCATGAGATAGACATGGCTGGAACGGAAGGTTATTTCGGTTCAGTGATAGAGGACTGAAACGAGGAGTGAACTCGGTTCAGAAAGGGACTTTGTCCACTAAGATAGTCTTGGCAATGAGTCATGACTAACAAGAAATGATTTTCCATGATTATGTGTGCATGACACAAAGTTTCATGTTTTATGTTATGATTATGGGGATCTCATTTCCACTTCTATGATTTATTCCATGTTAAGATATTATGATCTCTTTTGCAGGTTTTGATTTTCAAAAAGATATGATATGATTTTTATTTCCTTTGTTTGCCCTTGCTGAGCATTTGAGCTCACCCTTTTATGTTTTCTTTTCCCCAGGATATAAAGAAAGGTTTTAGGTATAAAAAAAAGGGAAGATCTTTATGGGAGATATTGAAGATCTTTCACCACGATTAGAAGATTACGTTCCGAGTTTCCAAAGACACTAAACTATTACGATCCTTGTGTGTGTGTTTTTGTTATGTACTAAGTATTCCACAAGTGTAATGTAATGTCCATGTACGTCAAGATACGGGTCTCTACAAATATCCTCAAAATGGGAATAAAGAAAATATATTTAGAATGAAACTGTTCAAGGTTAAGTGACAAGACTATAAAATACAGTTCCACATCATGTGGTAAGGAAATTGTTGTACATTTTAAAAATGTGATACTAGGGTGTTGTCAAATTAGTTTTATGTTAGGTAGTGTGGACTTATTTTCCATGAAAGGTGAAATAAAAAGGGAATAGTGAAGGAATTATTCATATGGGTCTAAACTAACATATTTATCAAGAATATAATCCTTAAAGGATAATAGAATATGTCAATCATGTAATACACATAATGAGGAGGAAATAAATAGATATATGGTTCTAATGGTTTGATCAACTCAGATCATTAAGCTCACATGAGTAATGCTCTATGTGAGATATAAGGGATATAGGAGGTTTAAACACATCACTTAAGAACATGAAACTAGATTTGAATGTGGATTACACACAAAATTCATCCAAGGATATTTATCTCTTTATAGTTCATTGATGATTCATTACTGATGAAATAATCAATCGTAAACTCTTGCATCTCATTCCTAGATAATGTATTTATCCACCAAACTTTCTAAATATTTCTAAGCCAAGATGTGGTATGTAATATGGAGGCCAGAAGAGAGTAACATCCAATAACAATGATATAGGGATTACTCAAGGAGGGATATGTAATAACCAATAATTTTTAAATGACATCTATTTCCTGAATAAATGTGTATTATATTACATTAAATAAGTATTAGACTCATATTTCATATAAAGAAACCAAAAAATCATTTTTTTCATTAATGAAAATCATTACATTTATCTGTAAATAAACCCAAGAATATTCTAAACACTACAATAGGTGAAAAAATATATTATAAAATGTAGAATGGGAGAATTTTTATAATTCAAATCCTCTAGAATCATCGCCCTTATGACCAACACTATATAAATGAAACACAATATTAAGAAACCAATTGAAATTTTAGAATTTTTTTTTGAACTTTGAGAGGACTAAGGTGAATAATGAATGAACAAATTAATTAGTATTTATTTTACGTAATGTATCCCTTGTAATAGTAATATGATCATTGTAATAGTAACATACCCATTGGGAATAATGATATAACTGTTGGAATAATAATATGACAATTAGAATAGTATATTGACCTTAAAAATATAAAAATGTAATTTAAAATAATTTACCATGGGTAATTTAAGTAAAAAGAAAATTATAATTCCATAAAATAAATATCAAAATCAAAACACATATAAAATAAAAGAAAATTTTTAATAATTTTTTTTAGGTATTTCATAAAAATAATAATTTTTATATGAAAAAATTAAAATTATTTATATTATAATATTACTGTGATAAAATCAGTTTAATCATTTTAATAATTATATCATAATTTTCAATGGTTGATTTTTTTAAAATTTCTAAAATACATAAATTTTTATATGAATAGTAAAAATTTATTTTTTTCATAAGTGGTGTCTTTAAAATAACATAATTAATGAGGCAATAATGATATAATAAATTATGGAAATATCTAATTGACCATGTAAATATTAAATTTGATAAATGGGTAATTTAAATTCATTAAACATGTTTTACAAATCTAAAAATTACTTTCAAAATTCTAAAGTCAAATGCATTCCTTTAGAAAATATTTTTTCATTTTTCAACTTTTCTTTTTAATAAACTAGTGAATTTGAATTATCACGTGTATTAAAAAATCAAAAAATTTATATTTTATTGATATATGTTTATTTAAAAAACATCATTATTGGATGGTTTATATTGCATATAATATTTCGTTTAATATTTTATTATAAAAATACACGTCTCCTCATGTATAAATAACACCTCTCCCTCCCCTTGGTAAAAAACATCACTTCCACTTGAAAATTATAATTATCTAAACAAATAATATATCCTAAGCCTATTTTAATCAATCACTATGTTCTGGGGAAAACTAACTCCAATCATCAAGCGATTTTATTATCATACAAGAGAAACAACACCAAGAATATTGTATGTTTTCATCAATTATTTTTTGTATTTTCTCCTCTCTTCCCCTGTTTTATATCCATTAAAAACTAAAATATTTTATTAATAATTATGTATTATGTTATAATTAGATTAATTCTATCAAAATACTTAAATAACTATGTTTAAAATTAAAATATATTTATTAATTCTTGTACCTCTTCCTCAGATAATGTTCCGTTAATAATGAATTAACCAAAAAAAGATTTATTCAAATTATTTTTTTATCACCAAACATATTTATGGAAATAATAAAATTTTTAAAATATATATAAATATATTTATTGTTTTATTTGGTAATTAATGATACTAATTTAAAAAATACCTCGAATAAATATCTTAATTTAAGATAAAAGAGAATTTTTTTGGAAAAAATGAAGTTAAAATGTTTTCCTTTTAAAAAAGAAAATTAAAAAATATAATAAAAAAATATAATTAAACAATACTTTAAAAAATCACAATAATTCATTTTAATTTAAATTTTTTAATAAATATTTGTTTATAATTCATGAGTTTGGAAAAAGACAAAATAATGCGGGCTTTGTGGTAATGGGATTCTCAATAAAAAACTCTATCTTTTGGGTTATCTCCTTTTTTAAATTTATTTCTATACAAATGTTCTTATAATATCAATAATACATCCTTTAAATATTCATAATATTTTATTTAGGGGGTATACAAGTTTTTACCCTTCAAAAAAACTTTCTATGGCATTTACAATGCTTTATTAAGAATAAATCAATTTACGAAACATCTCTTCAGTTATCTTGAGTAATTTCTCATTTCAATGAAGAAAATGATATTTTATGAAAATGTATAATATTCATTATTCAATTGATAACCCTAATGTTCATTTCATGAATTATTATTTATGTAATATTTTATGAAACCCATTTCTTTCCATGGTATATTTCAGGACTACAAGTGTTGTCTTACTATGTGGCGTAAATGATTATGATCTTGTTATGATGTGATGGATGGGGAAAAAATATATAGACCCCAAATTCATTTGTTAATGTGATATATCTTGTGATATACTGTATATTAGGTGTGAAAATGATGCTATTTTTTCATTTTTGATGATATGATTTAAGCACATATATTAGGAATGGACATTATGCTATCTCTATTCACAACTTTGGGAAGTATTAGAACACAATGCTATGATGTTTCATTATTATGAATATTCCATATTACATGCCATTATATAATATTTACATCCATATTTTTATGATGACCTTATGCTTATGATATGATGACATTGATTGTGACCACCCATGTATTATTGATTAATAGACCTTATTCAACCCCTTACTGGAATTTTAGCTCATCATTTATTTGATTTATATCCTCGAGTGACATTATGTACAATTAAGATAGTGAGAAAAATAATTAAAAAGTATTTAAGTATTTTTTTAGTTTTATTTTGTACAATTTATGTATAAGACTAATTTTACTAAGAAATTAAACCATTGTGTCATGTACTTGTTTCACTGTTATGTTTTTTATCTTTAAAATGATGTAATATTCATCTAATGAATTGTTGGGTCATTATAGTTGGTACCAAATCATGTATTAGTTAATATGTGAATTAGGATTAGAAGACATTAGTAAAGACATAAGAGTAAGTTTATCTATTTGTAAACATCCAACAAGAAATATTTTAGATCGAGGAAAAGAATATGAATCCTATAAGATATGGCTTTAGAGTTAATTTTCACATAATAATAAATTCTTCATTCATGATTTATCGACCCATGATTTGTAAAAAATTTATTCATTTTAGATAATTGTGTGAACTAGGAAAAATAATGTCTAAAAGTTTTGTGAGGGAAAAGGCAATGATTATTATAATGAAATTCTGAAAACAATGGTAGATGGAGTACCAATATTCATGGAAATTATTACCCAACTATCCTAGTCTAGGATTAATAACCTAAACCAAGTGTTATGTTTAACTTCACCCAAGAAGGAGAGACTATCCATTGATTCTTTTTTGAGGCAATGACTGCCGATGTTTAGTATATCTTATGATTCACTTGTCTCAAAATAGTGGGTTAACTCAATGGTTATGATATATTTTTTCTCCACTATTCTGTGAATGAGAAAGATAATCTAGTTGTATATTGTTTAGATTCATAAGATAATAAATGATGGGCATTGATAAATAAAACCATGATGAAGGATAAAATTGTAGTTATATAGTGGGAAGTCTTTTGTAAAATATATCATAATATGTATATACCTAGAAATATTTTAATGAAGATGGATATATAATTATTATAGTTGAAGAAAAGTTAAGGGGAATCAATAATTACTTATGAGGAAAACATTTAAAGGCTTCCAAGACACACTTGATGTTTTGTTATAAAAAATGAGATAAAAATATATACATTTTTTAGTAGTTTGAAATCACACCAAAAAAGGATCTATCTATCTAAAAATTTTGATGTTATAAAAAAATAGTTCTATGTGATTTAAAAGTAGAGATAGAGTTTTCTTAATGGTTTTATTGTTATAGATATCAGAAAAGAAGAATAGAGTTTCAAGTTGGTGGGACAAATGAAAAATTAGGAAAGAGTATCCAACCACATATATACAAAAAATGTGGGTATAAGTGTAATGGGAATTTATTTTTAGGGATGTGTAAATGATTCAATTTTGGGAGAGAAGGCCACCTATTTCATGAATATAGGAGATACATGAAGAAGTTTTCAAACTTGAAAGGGAAAATGGGGGAACATCTTAATGCACCAACCATTGTTAAATTCATCAAATATCAGGATACCACACACCATGCATGATAGTACACTAAACAACGGGTCATTGAGTGTAATCATTCCCATTAACCACCAAAGACAATGGAGTATGAGAAATATACTTACATTACTATTGCTGAAGTGGATCGTAAAAATAATTCATACAAGGTACACTTTTTATTAACTCAATAATAGCTAAAGTTTTAATTGATTTAGTTTCTATAAATTCATTTATATCCTATAGGTTTTCTATATTTGTTGAATCACAACCTTTATACCTTTAAGTATAGATAGATATATATATATATATAAACCCATAGTGGTGTGATCAATTAAACCCAAGTGTTGTAATCCTCTCCCATATGTGGGAAGATTCTTCCAATGAATATCATAATCATTCCCCCTGTATAATATAACAATTTAGTGGGCATGAGTTGTATCTATTAATATATAATGAAGATAATATATTGTGAAAATGAAATATATTTTTATATTATAGACCATCCCCTAATCTTATAAAAATGAAATAATGATCACGAATGTCCTTTGGAAGATATCTCAATGGTGTGTGTGATGATACCATATGAAGATTCATACTATAACAAAATGGTTGAGTCAAAGAAAATTATGAACCATGAGAAAACTAAAATTTTAAGGGAATATAATGATGTATTTTTTAAAGAGTTAACCATAATTTTACCATAGTATGTAATAGAGTTCTCAATAGAGCTTATACCTAGATCAACTTTCTCAATTACCTCATAGGATAACTCCTATTACACTAGAAGAGTTATAGATGTATCTATTTCAGAATTTGTACAATGTGTTCATACACCCTAGTTCGTCAACATGGGGAGTTCCCATGCTATTTATAATGAAAAATTATTTATGAATGGGGATGTGTATTGATCACTAATAAAATTACAAGATAACAATAAATTAAAAGTGTCCACTTTCATTGATTAATGACATGTTCTATCAACTATGAGGATATCAATACTTCTTGAAGGTGGATCATGATTATATATATCCTAAACATAAGTTGAATATGTAAGATATTCAAAAGAAAAACATTCATATAATGTATGGACACTATGAGTTCATAGTGATTCCCTTTGATCTTACTAATACCCCTGAGAAATTAAAATATTTAATGAATTGTGTCTTTAGAGACTACCTTGATACTTTTTTAATGATATTATTATTTAATTCAAGATACAGTAGGAATATTAAGAACATATAAGGATATTTATGGTGACATTATGTAAGGATTAAATGTATTCTATGTTCAACAAGTGTGAGTTTTGGATGTAGTAAGTCACATTCTTGGGGAACGTGATCATAAGAGAGGGAATATCTATGGACCATTCAATGATAATAGAAATTTAGGAATCACCCAAACCCACTAGAGTCATGTAAATAATTAATTTTCTTGAATTATTAATTCACTACCAACATTTTGTGAGAAATTTATCAGGATTTCCTCGACTTCTATGCAGGTTAACAAGAAATGGGTAACATATATCTGGATGAAAAAATGTGAGGAAATATTTAAGGATTTCTTGAAGAGGATTATTAATAGTTTAGTACTTAATAAACCATCATGTAGAAAAGATTTTGTGATATAAAATTATTCTTAAAATAATGGAATGGGTTTTGTACTCATGAAAATTGAAAAGGTGATATCCTAAATATCATGATTACTGAATATTAATGAGATAAAATACATGACACAAGATCTAGAATTAGCAGATGTTATATTTTCTTGAGATATTTAGTGGAACTACCCCTATGGGGAGAAATGTACCATATATAATGACCACAAAAGTATAAATTATATATCCATAGAGTGGTATCTCAATATATTTCAAAGTGGATGGTTATAGATTATCAAGGAATATAATTTCTCTATTCCCTATCAAGAGGGAAAGGAGAACAAGTTAACTAATTCACTTAGTAGAAGATAACCTTCTACTCTATCAGTGATATTTATTAATAAAGACTCTGTATTATTAGATATGAAAAGAATTGACCATGAAATCATAATTTTAGGTAATAAATACAACATTTCCCAATTTATTATTTAATCATCAATACAAGGGAAGATAAGGGAGGTATAAGGGGGTGATATAGAGCGTCAAAATATTGTGAATGATATTATAGAAGTAAAGATTCTTTAATTTCATATTGAAGAAGACAGTGTCACTAGACATGGAACAAGACTTTGTGTTCCCGTATCTCCCGTGATAAATAATGATCTTTGGGATAATACAAATATATCACCTTTATCTATCCAAATTAGAAGTATAAAGATGTACCATGATCCACAAGAGCCATTATGGTGGGTCAACATGAGAAAAGAGATTTATGAGTATATCTGAAGATTCCAGGTATATTATAAATTCAAATAATAATAAAATAAGTTCAATGGGCTGATGAAACTATTTCTTATACACATACAGAAATGGGATAAAATCCCCATGGGCATTGTCACTAATCTCTCGAAGGAATCCAAATAAAATAATGTGATATGGGTTTTGGTGGACATACTCAAAATGACTTCCCCATCATAAATATTTGGGTATATTTACCTCTTGAATAATATTCCAAGATATATGTAATTTATGTTTTGAGGCTGTATATAGAACCACATTCAATCATCTATGATCCTGATAAAAGGTTCACTTATAAATTCTGAAGAAGTCTTCAACAAACTATGGAGACTGAATTGAAAGTCACTACATATTATATTTCCCAAGATGATGACCAATATCAATAGACTATTTAGACACTTGATTTATTATTTAGAGATTAATTAAAACAATTTAATGGATTATGAGTTTGACATATTCTATTAGTTGAGTTCCCATTAAAAAACAAGTTCCACTAGAGTATTAAAATGGATATATATGATGCTCTGTATGGAAAGTGATGTAAGACTCCTACTTATTGGAATGGTGTTATTGAATGGAAGATACTTAAAACAGGTCCAATTTAAGAGAATATTTATAAGATTCATTCCATCCTATAACATATAATAGTTACTTTGATTTTGATGAATAACATTGCTAACAACTATCGAAGTGACTTGATGTATGAATTTAGAGATAATGTTTTCTAATGAATATCACCATGGAAGAGAGTAATATGGTTTGAAAATAATGGGAACCTTAACCCTAGGTATATTTTTCTATTTTATTGCATAGAAGCTATGGTCTATCAACTTTCACTTCCATGGAACATGGACTAACTTCATGATGTGTTCTACATATCACTCATGATGAAGTAAATACCCAATCCATCACATGTAATAAATCTCAAGGAGGTAGAAATGTGAATGAAATCTATCATGAGGGGTATCTAGTGATGATATTGAAATCTATGGTCATATTTTAACACAAAAAGACAACTAACTTTTTCAAAATCCTCGGGATAATCCATAAACATGAAGGAGAGACATGTGAACCAGAGGAAACAATGAAACAAAAGTAATCTAATATATTCTCAACTGATAATATGATTTTAAATTTTAGGGAATAAATTTATAAAATGGGTAATAATGTAACAATTTAGACTTTTAATTACTGGGAAAATTTATATTATATTATATTATATAATTTTTGTGTACATATAGTATATAGAGAAACAAAAAACACTTTATTTTATTGACTAAAATCATTACATTAGATTTAAACTAAACCCATAAAAATTTTTAAAATTAAAATATGATAAAAAATAGAAATTAAGAAAAGTGTAATGGGAAAATTTGGATAATTCAAATTCATTAGAATTATTACCCCACAACCAACACTATAGAAATGAAAAACATATTTTGTAAAACCATGACATATTAAAAAATGAAAATGTTGAACCATAATTGGAATTGTGATGAATAATTAATGAAATAATTAAGTGGTATTTATATGAGGTAATTTGAACATTGTAAAATTAATATGACTATTGGAATAGTAACTTGACTGTTGAAAATAGTAAGCAGAATATTGGAATTGTAATATGGCCATTGTAATAGTAGTTTGAACTAAAAATAATAAAATTGAATATAAATAATAATTCTAATGGGTAATATAAATAAATATAAACATTATAATTTCATTATATTAATATCATGATTAAAACCTCAATGGTATAAAAGTTTATTTTTAATAAACTATATTTTAAGGTATTTTGTGAAAATTATAATTATTTATATTTAAAATTAAAATAAAATATTATATAATAATACTTAGCTAAAATTTATTTCATTTTTAAAATCATAAACATTGAAATTCTATAATTTTAATTTTTATTTTAAATTTATTAAAAATACATCAATATTTAAGTGAATAGTAAAAATACAAATTTTTATAACTGCTGTATTTTAAATTACATCATCTATGATATAATAATGAGATAATCAATTATAGAAATTTTTTATTAAAAAATAATATTAAATTTCATAATTGAGAAATCTAAATAAAATAAACATGTTTTCTAAACCTAAAATTTATATACCAATGTATATAGTAAAAAGTATTCCTTAAAAAAATATTCATTTGTTCACTTTCCTATTTAAAAAACTTGTAAATTTAAATTATAAAGTTGTTTAACGTCCTAAATAATTATATTATAATTATATATGAATTATTATTTCAAAAATATCACTAATACAAGGAATACCATGGATATAGTATTTTAATCAATATTTTAATATAAAAATACCCCTATCCTTAAGTATAAATCACCCATCTCCCTCTCCTTAGAAAAAACATTCACTTCCACATACCAAATCAAAATAACTACCCAAATCATCTTTATTAAGCCTCTTAGAATACTTAGGGACATTCACAAGTAAATCAACACCTATAATTAGGGGATTTTAGTGTCATACAATAGAAGAAACATCGAAAAGAGGGTTTGTTTTCATTAACTATTCTTTGCATTTCCTCTTCTATTCATCATATTCTCTATCCATTAAAATATCAAATATTAACTGAATAATTAATTACTATGTTAGCATTATAATAATTATGTTATACTACATAAATAATAAAATATTCTGTGTAATTATATGTTATAATTCTTGTACTTACTCCATGGACAATGTCATGTTAATGGTCGGTTAACTAACAATGAGGATGTTGCCAATTATTTTCTTATCACCACAATTATGGATGATCATAATAAATTATTTTTGACATATAAATTTATAAATATATTTATTTTGTAATTCGTGAATTAATTCTACTAATGTAGAATTTTTCCTTGAATAGAATATCAAAATCAAAGAGAAATATAAATTTTTTAAAGAAAAATAGATGTCAAAACGAAATCCCTTTAACCAATTAAATTATAAACAATAATCCAATGATTAAAATTGGTAAATATTGGAAAAATTATAATATTTAAAATATTTTTTAATGTTTTAATTTACATTTGTTTATTTTTCATGAGATGGCTTAACAATAAAACAAGGAGGGATTTATTCTAAGGGGTCTCTCAAACCCAGAATCTTTCTTTTGGGTTATCTCCCATTAGAAATTGATTTTAGTATTAATGTTACTCTAATATCCAAAATATATGATTTCAATATTCATTCTCTTTTCATTCTAGGTGATAAATGTCTATAAGATTCTAAAATATTTTCTAATCCATTTGCAATTCTATATAAAAAAGGCGTTAGTTTCCCAAACATCTCTTGAATCATCTTGAGTTGATTCTCCATTCAAATAATGGAATGATATTTTATGACAATGTATGATCTCTCATATTTATTTTGAAATCATTAATTCTATTTCATGATGTTTGATATGTATAATTGTTTTTTGAAACCCATACATTTTCATAGGATATCTGAAGACAATAATTATAATCTTTCCATGTGGCATGCATGATTAATTGTATTTTTCGATGTGAATAGTGGGAACTGAATTATATACCCCCCAAAATCAATGGGAAATATGATATATCTATTGGGATAATTTGTAATATGTGTGAAAATAAATCTATATTTTTTCATTTTTATGATGTTATTATTTATAAAAATCAGTTATACATGGACATAAATGTAGATTTATTCACAACTATGTGTGGTATTTTACCACAATTTAATGAAGTTTGATTATTGTAAATATTCTACATTTAATTAAATTATTAAAGGTTTTCTTCAATATATTGTTGATGACCCTATGCCTATGATATGATGATATTAATATGATCATCCTTGTACTACTGATTCAGGTCCCTTATTCTTACCCTTACTGGACTTTTAGCTAACCCCATTTCTTGAAGGGTAAGGTTAATGGTGTCTCTATTGCTTCCAAATGATCTTGCAACACTAAACATATTGAGGAATCCCTGATACAATTATTTCTATAATGTTATTTGGTGGACTAACTATAGAAGTAGTAGATAGTTTTTGTTGTTAATGTAGTGGGTGTGAGTTCTTTCATGGAATTCATTCAGACTTGGTTCGAGGGTCCTAGAAGAAATAAGGAAGAAGAGAGTAATCAATCGGTTCTCCTTTCAGCCAAATATTGGTTCTTGTGGAAGGCACGTAACCAGAACCATAACTCTGGTCTTCCTCCCTTAGGACATGAACTTATCGTCAGGGTCATATATCCTGCCTTAGACACTACATGTCTCATAATAAAGTATTCCAAAGTCCAAAATCTTAGTTGGTATAATGAATCCATTAGTAATGGTGGTATGGAAAGTCCCCCAAATGAAGGTCCCTATGTACGATGGCAACCTCCATTCTAAGGTCTAAAAATAAATATTGATGGATCTTGTAATCAGTGTGTCATGAGGGGGGAGGTAGTGGGGTTCAGGACTCTCAAGGATCAGTATTTATGTCATTTTAATCATATTACAGGAATTTTGACTCTTACAGTGAAGGACAAGGCCTTACTAAACTGAAATAAGAAAATAAAATCCTAGAATGTCTTCTTTTCCTCGATGGAGATAGACTAAAAAATTATCTAGAACTCCTTTAACGGTTACTATTCCATTCCACGGCTAGTCACATACCTAATAAGAAAATTTTAGGACTTCATTACTCTTTAAATCTAAATTAGAAACACCTGGCTTGAGGGGATCTAGGTGGCTGAATTTTTTTCTTCCATTGTTACTCTTGGAATTATTTTTAGGGAGTTTATCATTTTTGGATCATTCCACATGAGATGTGTTGATATTGTAATCAAGGATACTATTAGTCTCTATTTATTTATACCTCCTTGATGTTTTGTTTCTCATTCCTTTATTATGTTCCTCTATCCCTTGTTTAATAAAATAAATATTTATTTTTGTGACTAAATATACAAAAGAGATCATTATAAAGAAAATGAAAACGAATTTTTAAAATGTTCAGGTTTTATTATGTATAGTTTTTGTATGAGTTTAATTTTACAAGACAATAAACCATTATAGTTAATATATATATATTTATTATGATCATTATGTTTAAAATTATGTAATAGTCATGTTAGAAAATATTGGTTCACTATAGGATCGTTTTTTTGTCCCGAATCATAGGACATAGAAGAAATTCACCTTTTAACCAATATAAATTTATCTACTTTCTTCGAAATAGACATCCATACTATTAATGGAATCCATGATTATTGTTCCCCTGAGGGTTATTCCCATTTGGTATGATGAAATTGAGCATCCTTTTTTAAAAGGAATCTGTGACCATTTGTTTTCATGCTAATGTATATTCTTAATCCATGATTGTAAGGAAGCATCAAATTATGCCTTGATAAAAGGATGTATAAATTGAAAATATGGATGAAATAGTTCTCCATCATTAAATCCATTATGTTCCTGGTTTGTTGATATAATATAAGAAGATGAGGATTTACATAGTAAATGATATGGAATAATATCTAACCCATGTAATACCGAGGTGAGTGAAAAGGCTTCATCAAAAAAACATTTGGGTGAATTAATGAAAGATTCACCCAAGTTATGCTTGGCCAAATGTGAAGGCTTTACCCAAATGATAGTTGGGTGTTGTTATGAAGGAATCAACCAAGTTATGCCAGGGTTAAGTGATTAATGATTCTCCCAAGTGTAGATAGGGTGATCTAATTAACGATTCACTCATGTAATTCTAGGGAAAAGTTATAAAGGAATCTCTCGAGTGATGTTGTAATGATGTGATGATAGATTTTCCCAAGTGATGATGGTTTAAGTGTTTCTCCTGGTGACAGTACTTGGACAATGATTTACCCTAGTTATAAGGGGCCTCCAGGGATACTCTTTTAAGTGAAGTGCACAAGTTTATAGTTGTTCAAGGGTCCTTCTCCAAGCTATTATAAAACTAGGGAAGAAATGGTTTCTATAAAATATAATTTTTGTTTTATTCATTTTGGAACCCAAATGACATATCTTTTGGTCTGATCCCTCCAATTATAGGGCTTGGATAAGCTACTTAGGGGATTTGAAGTCTTCTATGAGAGACTTGAGGGAATAATGTTTTGATCAGTCTCATGTACATAAAAAGGAGTTGAAAATGAGGAACCTTAGGGTTTCATATCTAGTCACATTAGAGACCATGTGAAAATTTAATTTCTTAAAATAACGAGTCAAGTAGGTAAAAACATGCATGAGGTACTGTGTAACATATATAAAAACATGTGTGTGGTATTAGATCATGTAGGTTGGACACACATGGTCAACTTGTTCGTACTATAAGGGTTTAAGGTATGATTACATTTCCTTTATATATGAAATTTCCTTCATGTTATTGAGGTATTATTTAGTCAATACCTTTTTTCATTTCATGGAAGGAGAGATCCCACACATATGATGCAGAATGTTTAATATTGGTATAGAGATACATGTGTTTGATGGAGATCACACCATATCACTTAAAAACATGAGTATCATTGACTCTTTTATAGAGGAAACTCTTTTATTAAATTTAAAAATCCTTAAATTCATTTTTATTATAAATTTTGTAAATTATGATAGGGTCAAACATTGTGGTTGACTAAATGAGGATTGAGTTTTACTAGGATAGATACTCTAAAATTGTTTTATAATTCATCCCAAAAAATTTATAGATGGTTGTTAAAAAGTTATTTCATATGTTTTAATACAAGGTGATGTTGATGATATATTTTCAAAAGTGTTTTAGAAGATATATAAAAGTGGTTTTGGATATGATTTCAGAAGTTATTTTATATGATTCCATATAAGGTAAAATTTGACATAGTCTATTAGGCGTTTTTACAAGTTGTAGATTGATGGAGTTAGTATGATCTAAAGTTACAAACATCATATGATTAATAGATATATCATGTTATTGAATTTTCATGATATTGTATTTGATGACCCAGTTAGATAAACTTATCCATGTAACAATTTAATAAGTTCAAATGTAAGAGCGCATAAAAATTCATATGAGGAATGAATGAAATTAATTTATCATTTAATCATGTGTTATAATTAATTTGTCAATAAAAATCTACCAGGGAGTGTCCTTGGGTGTTATATAAATCCACTTCAATGAGATGAAAGTGGGTTTGGAATAATGGAAAAAACTCCACGGAACCATAATATTTCTTTACACTTGTCCTTTGTGGTTGAGGAACTAGAATAAAGTGGAGTTTGGATTTATCCCATATACATGACATATTATTATTCATGAACCATAGATACTTATGGGGGTGAGAATTATTTTGGATTAATCTCTAGTGATATCCCTCTAAGACAAGTAATGATGATAGAGATTTTGGAGTTCCGTATTCAGTGAATGGTACATGGTTTCACATGTTCTTCATTTCCTATTCTATGTGGTTACATTTTTCTTACATGGAGATATTATATTTGTTTTTTTAAATAATTATGCTTTTATAATTAATCATTAATAAACCCCATTGAATTTAAATCACATGGGGAATCATATATGTGGTTGATTTTATTCCTTGATTTTCAAGGGAATTTAACTTCTTTATGGGGAATGTTATGAGATTAGTTTTTAGATGAGTTTCTTTCTTTATCATCTAAGATACATTGTTAACATGAGATTATTACCATTTCTCAATGTAGTACTTGTGTTTTGGATTTCATTATCTTATATAAGAATCTATTACATTATTACTAAGTCTTTTTAAAAGATGAGGAGGCTAGGGTGAATAATTTCAAGGAATATTTATATATAAAGACCTTAAGCTCAGTACCCCATTTATATTAAAGTCATATCAGAAGGTGTTAGAGAGGGAAGTGGTTATTGAGAGGGTTCTAGAGAATATTAGATCAATTTGATATCAATTTCAACATTATTATATATATTAGAGAGATTTGATCGGTGGTTCTTAGTTGGTTATCGAAAATAAGAAACTTCAGTCAGTAGGAAGAATGTTTCTGCCTTTTCATACCTGTTTCACTAGATATAAATGTTCTTACACCCCTAACATTGGATATATTATTTTTTGAAATACATTTAAATGAAATTAAAATTTTATATTTTGATATATTGAATATTTATTTATGTAACTATTTATTTTTCATTGATGTTTTTTCTTTACATTGGGCGTCACTGAACATTAAAAATTAATATATTGAAAGTATTAAATATATTAACACACATGTGTTGATCTTTTCAGAATAAATTTACTTACTATTTATTAGGAACATGTATAAAAAATAACCTACTCTGGTGTTTTTTTAATATATGTTTTAACAAAATCATGTTACACTTTTGGTCAGTGTCAGACATTCCGTTGATGGAAACCAATGGTGTGTGCATTAAATAAATTTAATTTTATAAATTTTTAATGTATTAAATGTTGAATCCTAGATTCCCCTATATAATGAAATCCTTACGTATAATATCAATCATTATACTCATAACCTAGGGATATTTTAATGTAGGAGAACCACTATTGGTACTGACAACTTGAGATTGAGGATCAATGATAAGTGAATTGGAGATATTCATAGAATAAATAATGAATGTAGTGGAATATTCAATGAAATCACTAAAGATCATGTTCTTCAAAAATGATTGATCTATTCTTTAGGTTGAGGATTTTATTTCATTATAATCACCACCTTGTGTTCTTAATTTTTTATCATGGATCATATATCAATATAATTCACTATTTTTATTCATCATACAAAACAATAATATATTTATCATTCATAAACCTAAAAAACTCATTTCACTGATGATTTACACTATTTATGGTTTCTTTATTTAAGACCGTATGAAAACATCCATCACATGATAATATTATCGCACGGTTATTATGCCTCAACTACCCAATTCATTGTGTTCTTCTTCTTTGTCTTATGAGGTCAATTATTCAACATTTATGGAAAATTTAGCATGAAATTGATCCCCTGAAATCATGGTGGATCCATGAATGACCACTGGATCGATGGTATAAAGATTGATCAAGGTGGATTTGTGGGTCAGAGATGTTGTTTTCTAGTGTTAGAACATCATTTTGGTGATGAGAGGCACAAAAGACCCTATTCTAGTGAACAAAATACTGATTTATTGAAACCAAAATCTAGTAATCGATTATCAGATGCCCCTTACTTCAATTTCTAAAAAATTGGGTTAGTCAAATGGTGGGTATGGGAATGGATTTGGCAGATCAAGCAAGAAAAAGTAGACTAGGCTACTAGAAATCACTATCTATTTCAGAGTAACACAAGCTATGTTTATTATATTCTTGTAGTACCTAGGGTTCTTTACTATGTTCATTATCACACTCCATGTGTTCTAACCCAAAATGTATGTGATAACCCCATGTTTTTGATCCATGTGTTGAGAGAATATGGCTGGGACCCCAGGGGTAGATAAACATTATATCCTTGTAAGAACATTCCATCTCTAGGTACATGTCTTGAAAAGTTTTGTCGAGGGAAGAATATTCGAAGGCCCTTGAGTGGTGTCACACACCATTTTTTCATCTGAAAACACGGTGTAATTTTATCATAATATTCTACCTTATGTATCTCTTATTTCAGGGAACATATTTTGGATCATGAGTACCATATCCTATGTATAACTTCTTGTAGGATGTAATGGTTGCCTTCATTTTTTCATCCATGATAAAACATGTGGTGATAATATTAGGATGATTCTTCCAACAATTCTTGACCAATAACACTAATTGAGTTTGACCAATGAAGTTATTATAGTGTTTGTATTCCCCCAACTCACCAGCTCACATGCTACCCCATATTCTATATATAGATAGATTTATTACCCCCCACACACTATAGAGGGAATGATTTGTCTATCAATGAAGTGTTACTCCCCATTCATTGAGACCCACCAAGTAGTGGGTCCTCCCACGATGTTAGTGGACCCTCATCTGTGGTGAATAGTATTAAGGTGGGGTCCATTGAATCTAATTCATTTGAGTTTTCACATGATTATTGGAATCAGAGATAGGACCTTTTAGATATATAAAAACTCATCATCATCCTTATCTAGTTGTGAAGATTGAGTTTCCACTCTTTTCTGAATATGGTCTCAATATTATCATTTCTGATGATGGATTTCTTATCCCACACTAACCTTATGTATTGAGTTGACTATTATATTTTTTTGCTTTTCTTTGGTGGATTTGACTTTCCTATTGGGTATGTTTATACTAAAACCTTAATGGTATTTTTTCTACACGTGTCATGTATTATGTAGACTATAGGTATACAAGTAGTGACATTAGTGGATCTGGCACTGGAGGATATTAATATTTTTTAGAGATGCTAACCAAGATTGGTGGTTAGACATGATGATTTTGAGATATCCTCTCATCATTTTCCCCATTCTATTTTTTCTCTAATTGGATCTTCATTCTGGTTGGGCATGTATGATCACATTTATATTTTTTTATTACCTTGATGTACTTGGTTTCTTTTTATATAGTTTGTTGCCTTCATTTTTTACTCTTTTGATTCTTTAGATATATTACATCTATGAAATTGTTCATGGAACTGGGTGTTCATGCATGTGTTCAATTATATTAATATAAGGCCTATAATTTTAGTTATATTCCAAATCGATGCTTATTACAGACCCATGGACTATTAAAGAGGTAATTTAGTGTCAAAATGAACTTACTTACAAGGAAATAATGTTTCTGATGGGTTGGGTGATAACATAGCGGTATTAAATTTGGTTTTTCCTATGGATGGTTTTTGGAGATATACATGTCAAGCATATTTGTTTTGGAACATAGGGAAACTGTTTTTAAGTATCTCAAGTTTCGATCTCAATCTAGGGAACCTAGTGATGGTGTGATGAATGATGTATCAGAACACTTGGACCTTGAATACATACATGTTATCTCAAAAAACCAAGGAAACTTTTATAGATATACAAATGGTACACTAATCATATAAGATTGGGTATTTTGTCTTGAGAACATTCATTAGGCAACACCAAAGATATGATTATATAATTGTGGCATGTATTTTTAATTTTTTGGACTACTTCATAGTGATAGGGAACTAGGATAATGAGATATGGTCATTATGATGACTGGTTAAGAGTTGAGGCATTGGTGTAGGGACTAACTCTTAAGGTGTTCTCTCCAGATGATCATAGAGTACTTCTTCCACCTGACTAACAATGTATGGATCTGCCTATTGTGGTTTAGACATATGTATATTTGCATTTTGGGAAGATGATAACTATATAAGGTCAATATTATGATTCATGTAGTGTTAGAGCAACACACGAGTCCCAAATAAGGAGATATTGTAGGATTCTAATTGATCTAAACACCTAAATAGTGGAGGGTTGGCTCAAGGTAGTGGTATGTGTTGTTAGGATTGTGTAGACCCCAACTAATCAAATAGTGTTCTTGAAACATGACTTCTATATAGAGAAGCATGGGTCTTGTGGGATATGATCACTCAGACTCATTTTTATATGAATGTCTCTGGGATATAATTTTATCAATTGTTGTAAGATTATTTTTATACATAGATCATGCATTTGGTGTAGACACAAGATATTATTGAGTTACGGTTGGGTGATATGTGAATTTATATGTACACATTGATGTTTAAAGAATGTATGTTTAACTCACTTGATATGGTGTGGGATGCATAATTCTTTGTTTTAATGTTTGGTCAGGGTTTCATTGGAGACATCAAAGCTATCATGATCTATTTATACATTCCCACTTCTATTGAAGTTATGAGTGGTACTTGGCGACTAAAAGTTTCCCAGAAGAGGGGAATCATGATGAAATAGAAGACAATGGACATCATGCTACTAATTCATTTTTATTTTATAACATGAATCAACAATAAGTGTCTTGGTATAGAATGTATACTTATTCTCAGACTTATAAGTGGATATATGTAGTGTAGAGATCTTGTATAGTGTCCAATCAGTCTGGTGATGGATGATGTAATGTTTGTGATGGGGGAGGTAGTGTTTCTCAAGATTAGATGACAAAATATGATTTAGATAGGTGAAATATAGTTGGTGAACCTCTATGGTAGTGTAAAACCATGAATAAGGATCTCTCTAGCGTGGTAAGGTCAGACCCTAAAGAGGCAGTGTCAATAAAGGTGTATTAAAATCCCATGATTGAGATATATAGTTGGAGGAAAACACATTAAAATACTTCCACTCCCACCACAAGGTTTCCCAAACACCAGGTTTAGAGGGATAGTGGTAGAAGATATAGTTAGCTGTATTTTATTAAAGTATATGACCTGGATTCACACGAGATGATTCGAGGTACGATCTATGTATTCTATAATTTATCCTCAATATTTATTGACATATATGTGAGCTATTAATTAATCTCTAAATATATTATTTGAGATATAGATATTCTTAAAGTTCCACTGGAATGTCATATGTAGCTAAAGGTTCATACGGGGAGTAATATTTCCATATCACACATCTACCAATAGTGGTTATTGGAACTATGTGGTGAGAGTTTCTCCTGCGACCTCTTAGTTTTTTGGATGAAACATTGTGATTTCATCTATGTAATGTACTTGTTTTCTACAATGTTCTTTCAAATATACTATCACCATAAGGGATATAGATTCTAATAGTCTAATTAGATGAGGTTCTCTTTCATGGTAAATAATGAACATATAATAGAAAAAGTGGGGCTTGTGAGCATAAATCTACAACCTATCACCCATTGGTTGGTGAGTTTGTCCCTTCATGAAGATGGATATTTGGACATATAGCTTCGAGTGGTAATTATTTATTACAAGGATATATTCTCGAAGATGTTCTGGGAGTTCCTTGGAGAATATAGATAAAAATTTTCATCTTCATACACCACAATACAACACCTATATATTCACTAGCATATCTGATGGACAATACATAACACCAAGAGCTGAGGATGTAGTTAGAATACCTTTTTAAGTAGGACTTTATCCAACACTGTCTTTCCCCAGGGACACTACACTATTATTCATGAAAAATGAATATCAGATATTTAGTATTTGGATATAATATGATATCTTGAATTCGGGGATGATAAAAAATAATTCATACTTTTCGAGTATTGATGTTATTTTCCAACAAGTTGAAAGGATTGATTTGGTTCTCAAAGATTGATCTCATTTTTAGATACCATGGTTTGAGGGTTTTTTGGGACAATATTATGAAAATAGAATTTTGAAATCATTGTGATCCATATGATTTCTATGTGATGACTTTATGGAAGAATAATTCTTGTACTATGTTCAAGGACCTTATGAACAGAATCTTCCATCATTTCTTTACTTATTTAGGATTTTCCTTATCAATAACTTTATCATGTACTCATCATCTTAGTAGGAGCATATAGATAATTTCAATATAGTCTTAGACATACCTAGGGAGAAAATATTATACAGTCATATCTCAATGTTTTTTATTTAGTTCCAAGAGGATTATTTTATGTGTATTGTAATCTCTAAATAATGTGTAATAGTTGATCCAAAAAATATTAATACTATAATTTTTTCAGAGCCACTGATGTGCGCTTCCAAGGTGAAATTTTTCATTAGTTTTGTAGGTTATTATAAAGTGTTTATGGAATACGATTCCATTATTTCATCCCCATTGACTCCCTTGAATTGGAATGAAAAAGCTGTATTCCATGTCCAAGTAGTATCATAGAGACTTCGAGGAGCAAAAGCAATGATTGACTAGTTATCTTGTGATGAGACTCCCTGGGGGTGTCATGTACATGTTTTTTTTCAATGCCTATAGAGATGTAATTATATAGGAATTAGGGTATAGGGAGTTCGTGATTGGTTGTCATATGAGGTAGTTAATACCCCATGTTTATAACAATATTAACCATGAATCAGAGATAGTAATGGTAGTCTTTTCATTAACGATACGAAGGTACTATCTTCTTAGATATTGTTTCACTATTTACTTTGTATAACAACAAAATTTTTATTACACATGAATTTATGATTTATTAAATAATTTTACACTTTATAAATCCCATAAGATAAATAATTATATTGTATCTTGGAAATAGGAACATTTTATAACAAACTAAAATGTGATATACATCATTTTTATTGAAAACATCTTTACCATGATTATAATTTTCTGTCGAATATAAAACTGAATGGGATATTCTCAGTACATACATATGAAAGGGGTGAGATATAGATCCTATTAAAGTAATAATCATGAAATAATGTAATAAATGTTAGAAAATTGGCATATGAATTTGTAATAAAAGGAACACTAATAATAAGTCATGCTATTTCATGATAAGAATAACATGGGAAATGTGGAAATAACTTAAAACACTACATCATAATCCTAGGTCAATGATAACTTCCAAGAAATCCTGATAGATGAAGACTCATATGGTAATTATTCTCACTTCTTTTCCCAACATGATGTCTCATGAGACTAAACATTTCCCAATGCATTGGAGCACTATATAACTCTTGACACATCATTCACAGTCATTTCATCCTCATTCTTAAGAGTTCCACATAGATAATAAAATATGGAGTAATTAATCATCATATTTTGTTCCACGATCATGGAGTGTAGAATAAATACATTTATGTACCATTTAAAAGAAGTATAATTTTATAAATGTGAACACCATTGATAGTAAATGGGTTTGGTATTCACTACAAAATTTTTTGGCTTGTAAAATCATGGTGAAATTTCGGGCGCATAGCGGCGTTACAAAAAATTTAAAAAAAAAATTGGGAGAGAAAGGGGTCTATCATCATTTGGAAATAAAATAGTTAGTAATAGGGAATTGAATAAATATATCCCAAAATAAGGAATTTGAAATATAAGGCATAAGATAATAAGTAAACTTTAATAAAGAAGAGAATTTGAGGATCCCTTAATTGAGTGTGTGACCCCAAATTCACGAGAGGAGCTTCTTGAGAGATTTTGGAAACATGGGAGGACTATAGAGTGGTTAGGACAGAGTTAGTACTTGAAAAAATTATTTTTAGTGAAGATAAATTAGATCATGTGTTGGATTATATATGAAAATTTTGTGGATTTCTCCATTTTTTTTTCAAAATTATGTTTTGTAATCTATATAATCAAATTTACGAAGGAAACAAAAAAAACCAATGTTTTACCCATGTTTTATTCAAAATAGGATTGGTATTAATTAATTTTTTAAGTAAAAGGTCCAAACATAACAAAATAATATCGTTTCTTATGTGTAATTGAGTTTTACTCTTAATGAAATGATTTTAAAGCCTTATAATATATTAATGGTTTTGGAGGATTCATAATCAATTTATAAAATTAATAAAATAAAATAAAAAAGAAATTATTTTAAATAGAAAACATATATTTGTTAAATTATAACTTTTATAGTATTTATTAAATTACTTTTGGGTCATTATGATTTTTTAATAGGTAAATTAAATTTATATAGTATTTAATTTTTACACAAAAATTTTATTATCTCGAATGATTTTGAAAAATTCATTGTTGATTAATTTTGACATTATGACTCAGAAACTAATATTTATTTTTTCAAAATAATTTCTAAATATGTGAAATTTCACTTTTAAAATAAAATGGAATTTTATAATGAAATGATGGGTTTTCTGATAAAAACTGTTTTTGAAACCATATAAAAATTAAATTTTACTATAAAAAATTATATTTTCATTTTTAATAAATAAATATTATTTAATAATAATATTATTTTTAGATATTATTTATTGAAAAAATAAGTTATTTTATCAAAATATGTTTCGTAATTGAATTTTAATATCACAAAAAATTATTATTTGTATTTTATTGTATCAAAATAAAAATCATTTAAAATGTATGAATAATGGGATGAAAATATAATCATTATCCTGTAAAAAATAATGTAAAAACTCATATTGATAGGGATTTGATACATATCCCATTATTACACCGACAAAATCCCTATGAGTAAGGTTCCCGACGAAGAGACTTCCATGGGGTGGTTTAGAGTAAATGGTTGGGGATGTGATATTGATGACCTTGAACTTATCCCATAAAGGGTTACTCCCATTGTTATGATGTTTTATCTTAGATTGATCTTGGTCAAGGAAAATTATAGTGATGCTATCTCCCTTTGAAGCTTTGATAAATGGGATTCATAGTGTATGATCCTACTGGTTGAGGCCATCGCTTCCTTTGATTATGTCAATTGGATTCTCTAAAACCCCATATCTATACTAATAATGTTATCACTATTAAGTGGCTATATTAGAAAAGATAATGATGCTTAAGGACCATTTAAATTTGATCAGTGACAATAAAACCAAATAAGTACGTGTGTTTTCTACATCTTTATTACACAATAAGACATTTACTTAAATTACAAGGGGATTTTTATTTATAATAGTTTGGGTTGTTATAATACCCCCCTTAATAAATTTATCCTTCAAACCATTCATTTCCCACAAAAAAATAGATGAGGGTAACTCTGTTTAGTCACCTCCCCTGGTTCCCACACTACATCTGTAAACATGTTGTTTCTCCACAATAGTTTCACTAGTTGAATTTTCATATTTTTTAGAAAAGTTTATCTATGATTTAGGATCTTCACAATCTTCTCTTAATAATATATCTCATTATCCAATGGTACAAACTCTAGATTGAGTATATGTGAGGGGTTTATTATGTACATTCTCAAGGGGTACATGTAATATATCATGTACAAGAAATATGATCGGTGGTATTGATAGTTGGTAGGACACCTCTCTAATGTGATAAAAGATATAAATGGGGCCAATTTATCTCTGAATAATATTTCCCTTCTTCCAAAATCTCAGGTATTTATTCCAAGGAGATTTGTAGAGAAATACCATGTATGGAACGTCAAAAAATAGGTCTCATCAACATTTATTTACATAGCCATCATATAGATTCTGAGCATCCTTGATGTGATGATGAATGGTCTTCAACTTTTCTACAATTTCTTACACCATTATATAACATAGTAGATTTTAATCCCCAACTTCAACCCATCATGTAGGCGTTCTGCAGATATTCCTATAAAGCACTTCGTTGGGAGCCATTTGGATGCTTGAGTAGAAACTGTTGTTATAAGAAAACAAGACCAGGGATAGATGTTTGCCCCATAATCCTTTAAAGTCAATAGAACATGATCTCAAAATTTCATCAAGTGATGAATAGTACATTGAAATTGGAAATCAGTTTGAGGATTATAGGATGTAATGAAGTTCAAGTCAGTGTTTAGAGAATGTTGAATACTTTTTCAGAACATGGATGTGAATATCAGATCTTGATTGGATATAATCCACAATGGTACTCTATTAAGACTTACCACTTATATGATGTATAAATTTGTAATATTATCCTATGATAAGTCCTATTGAATTGTGATAAATTGAGACATCTTTGTAATATGATCCAAAAAACCCATAAATAATGGTTTCTCCAAGATGTATTTTGATTTCTTGTGACAATTCTCTTGGTGATACTTTACCATGTCTATATTGGTTTGATTAATGATTGATTCATCCCATTAGACTTCTTCCTTTTATCCTTAACTTGCTGACATACCAAAAGATTTGATATATATTTAGTGATCTCCCTCTTCATATTGTCCATCCAATAGTGTTTTTATAGATCTTGATACATCTATGTGATTCTTGGGTGAATGGAGAATGTCTAACTATATTCTTCATCCAATAGGTCCTTCTTTAACCTAGGATTTTACGGTACACATAGTTGTGACCCAAATATCACAACTCCTTTTTCGTTAACATTGAACACTATAGATTTAACTTTTCTTATAGTTTCAACTTTATTATGAATTCCCACATCATCACTTTTAGAATCGTTTAACCTCACCATAAGGGAAGGTTGAGAAATATTTTTTGAAAGGATTGATGATTATACTTTCATTGTGATTCCCATGTCCATACTTTTTAAATATAAGAATATTAGATCCCTATCAATTATCATCAATGATACAATTACAAGATAATTCTAACACAGTGTTCTGATCAATTTATTCTTTTTTCCTAGGATGGTATTTAATTGAGAATTAATTGTCCTTGATCATCTATAAGAATCTTCATTAGTGCATATTCACCTTTTTCTTTGTGAAAATATACTTGAGGCATCTGTGATTCATATAAATTTCACACTTCTCACAAAAAAGAAAATGATGCCATATTTTCAAAGCAATGGTCACTATAGAAAAATTCAAGTCATGTATTAGGTAGTCTTATTCCTTAAATTTCAACTACCTTGAATCATAGGACATGAATTTCTCATTCTGCATTAACACAGAACCAAATCCCTTATTCAAAGCATCACTGAATAAAACAAAAAGTTCTCCTCAAGTGAGTAATATTAGAAAAGGGTCAGTGATAAGCCTCCTTTTAAACTCTTCAATGATCTATTAACATTCATAATTCTATGAAGTCATTAGTACCTTCTGAGATATATTTGTTAGAGGGTTTGATAATTGTGAAATATTTATCACAAATCAATGATAATACCCAGATAATTGAGAGAAACTTGGGATATATTTAACAAATATTGGTCTTAACCATAATTAATATTCATATATATTTTAAGGGTCCACAATTATCCCATTTATTGTGATGATATTCCCTAACAATGAGACTTACTTCATAAAAACACATATTGGATGTACATTTCATAAATATTCTCTTTTTACAAGGTATTTAGCACAATTCTAAGATTCTCCTCATGATCCTCCTTTGTTTTTGAGTATATTAGAATATCATATTTATTGAATACCAATTTTTTTATTGAGTTAATCTCTAAAGACTATATTAATTATGTTCATAATGATTAATGGAGCATTAGTGACCTTGAAAGACATCACTATGAACTTATACTGCCCCTAACTTGTAAGAAAAGAAGGATTGAGAATATCTTCCTTATTCACCCTTACTACATAAAATCCCAACAATATATCTAAATTATAAAAGTAGTGTACTCTATTTAGATGATCAAAAAAAGTCATAAATATAAGGATGAGGATACTTTTTCTTTATCATGATATTGTTTAGCTCATGAAAATCAATGAAAAGGCACATTGATCCATCCTTCTTCTTGAAGAAGTGGACTAGTGTACTCAATCATGAATAACTTGTTTATATGAACTCATTTTCTAGATTATCATATAGTTTCTTCATTATCTCCTCATGTTCCACAAAATAAATTTAATAATGATTTCTGGATAACAAAAACACCCCAGTAGATTCTTGATTGATAGTTCATTCTCTCAGATATGGGGAAGACTGGGAAATTCCTTAAGAAACAAATCATCATATTCCCTCACAATAGGCATGTCTTTGAGGATGGTTCATTCGCTAGAGTAAATAATTTTATCTAGATATTCTTCCTTATAGGAAAATAATATCCTCATTTGATATATTTATCCTAGATAAGATCTATCCTCCTCCTTACAATTTTATATAATTGGGGGTTGTTTTTCAATACTGAGAGTGATTTCATTATCATGGAAATTTATTTTGGATCTAAATAGGTTAACCCAATCCATACAAAAAATTGAATCAAATTATACCAATGTTCATATCAAAGGGTTCAATGGGATGTTCCAACCACAAATTATAATATGGGGGAGTTATATACTTGGAATGAACCTGTTTCCCCATTTTCCTTTTTTCACAAATAACTCTATGTCAATACTTTGGGGTGGTATTGTAATTGTTCTATTAAACATTCATGATATGAAAGAATGAATAACACTATAATAAAAAAATTATGTTCCCTATTCATGAATGAATAACTATCATACCTATCGACACATCATTTTTAGGATCCACCGTGATGGTTGTGATGAAAAAGATCTCTGTTTTTTCCTTAGAGGTTTGTGGTTGTCTCCAAAAACCCTTGGATTATGGGAATGTTTTGGAAAGTGCCCTGGTTCCTTGTAGAGGATGTAATGAACAATAAACTGAGGGTTGAATAGAGAATTCCTTTCTCCCATATTATTAGTGAGTTTCTCCAGGGCGAAGTCACATGGTTTCAACCATTCTATACCCATGTTCCGGATACCTTCAAGAACAAAACACTCATTTTCACCAAAAAACAAAAAACTATAATTGGGTCTTGACCCAAACCTCATAAATAATATTCAAATAAAATAATAACAATAAAACAATATTATTTCAAGAGTCATGGTGTGACATTTTATTTTTAATTTTGTACCATATTATGTATGATGATGATGTTCCTCCACTAGATTAATGGCCAGGCTAGGCACACAATCCTTGTTTTGGAGGATATTCTAAGAAACCATGTGTCAAACTTCAAACAAATCTTAGAGGATCAAATTAAATTGGATTATTATTCTTATAATTATGGAAAGAACCTGAATATCGATATATAACCATTTGAGTAACTATTCAAAAGACCCTAGAGATTACCCTTATATTGGATTGAGATGGGTGAGAACAGTCTTATTGGACCACAATCGATGTAAGAAATGATAGAAAAGGTCCAAGTGATCTGTTAGTGTATGTGGACAATCTTGATTCTATAGAAATACTATTTAGGGATATTATTTAGGGTTACCATGTTTTCTCAAGAGTCTCCCCATAAGGAGTAATGTAAATATTTTTTCAGGGAACCAAGATATCCTCGAGTCTTATCTGGCCAGTAAAGATCCCAAGGAGGGCTAGATAGTTTTCTTACCACTTGGACTTACCCAAATAGTTTTATGGGGTGTATGACATATTCCACATGTCACAACTAAAGAGATTCATGAATTATCCATCACATGATATTGAATGGTTAAAGATGGAAATTGTGGATGGGTCCATCATCATGGAGTACCCAATGGTGATTGAGGATTTTCAAGAGAATATCCTATGCGGGTAGACCATTCCACTGGTTTGAGTGCTTTGGTAGCATGGGAATGTGTTGGAGATCTATTGGAATCATGAGATCCAAATTTATGCTCACTAACCTCACCCTTTTATGTAGATCTTTCTTTTCAAGGTGAAAATCCTAGAAGGTACATAGAACGCAACAATTCCAAATTTCCAAATTTGACAATTTAAATACATCATTAACTATCTATGGATATTTCATCAAATGTTTCACTAAGTTTTTGGTGTCACTTGACACTAGAATTAATATATTTGAAATAATTATTATATTAACGTATAAAAAAAATATATTTGTAATAAATAAAAATTCCATTGATCAGTCCCTCAAATGGAATATCCATGTTAATTGTTTTTTAAGAACATAGGGTTTACATAAGGAATGACATAAATTTGGTTGGAATTGGCCACTATTTTGAAGGAAGTTGTTGGTTAGTATGTAAATAAATTTAAATAAATAATTTATTTTAGGTATTATATTTAGAAACCTATATTATCCTCTATGAAATAAATCAGTGTTGAAAATCTATAGGGCCAGCCCTATAAACCAAAGAGATAAGAGAGGAGGACGGGTTCCATCATTTTCTTCAAATAACTCAAGACCATGGATCATGAATGAGATAATTGAGAAGATTCATTTAAATAAAAATTTAGAAAAATATTCAATGAAATTACATGGGAATGGGTACTTTAACATTGATCAAACCATTATCAAGGTAGGCGATATTATTTTTGTGCAATTCAACCCCGGTGTTCTTGATTATTGAGAATTAATTATATATCTGCTTAATAATTTATTATTATTTTTTCGTGAAAACCAAGAATATATATAACATTTTTGAACCTTATTAAAAAATTTCAACACTCACGTGATTTAAAAATATTATGGTTTCTACATTTAATATTTTAGGCTAGGATTACATCAAACAACAATTTTATAACCATCTATTTATGACACTCTTATCCCCATTCTTCACATTCTTTATTTTTCCATGGGTTGAGTTATTATATGTTTTTGAACCAGTTTGAGGATGATAATACTATTGAAATCGTCACAAATCCATCAATATCCTTGGGATTGATATATTATAGTTGGATTGAGGTTGAGTTGGGTGACATGGTTGTAATTTCTGATTATTGGAAGTCTATTTTGGAAATCGGATGAACGAAATACTATGTTTGGGTGATTAAAGTATTGAATTAAACCATAAAGGCCAATAATTATGATCGTGGGACCCTTTCTTCAAAACTGGTGGATTCGGGTGGTATATATGGTGATATCCTATGGAGAGATGGTAATACACTTGATATAGTTCACCCTTAGTTATGGAGAAAATTAGTGAGGAGTGGACCCTACACTTTTATTCTTTTGAGGTTACACATGGTTCCTATAATTGGAAATGGTACCTTTAGTGCTTCAAAAGACTCATAATCATCATTATCATACCACAAAAATTGAGATTGTGTTTCTTTTTGGGATAGAGATACAATTTGAGAATATATGATTGTGGGATTATTATTCCTCTTTAATATATAGTCTGATAAAACTATTTTATTATGTTTTTCCCATTGGGGTTTTAGTGCATCTTATTGAGTATACTTACACTCACCCATACATTAGATTTTCCCACATGTTTCATAACTTATTTAGACAATAGGTATATCGATGATGGATTTGGTGGACCTCATATTAGTGAAAAATAACAATGTTTGGAGACACTGAACATGTTTGGTGGTCAAATATAGATAATGTGATCCAGGTTCAAATCCATTTTCTGCATTTCCCATTTATTTACTAGTTAGATCTCACTTTTATTTAGGCAAGTATTTCCACATTTATACTTTTTTGTTACCCTTCTTTTCTTTTTTGTTTTTCCTAAAGGATTTTGTATGAATTGATTACTTTCTATATGTTTTTGTTGTATTATATCTTAGCATTGTTCCATGAAGATTGGTGTGTGTTCATGTGTAGATTAAAATTATGATAAGGCCTCCCATTATAGTGAAATTACCACTCAGTGATTGTATCCAGCTTATGGACTTTTTGTGGTGGTCTTGTGGAATCACTCTCATCTTACATCCATCATAGGGGGGCCTGATGGGTTGAGTCATTACAACATGTGTAGGTTGTGTCCATCCGAAGTGAGAGTGTCTATATATACTTGGAATTCAATATGGGTTGAGGCCCTTTTAGGTTTTTTCATTGTAGTAGTATCCACTGAGGCATCAACAACATCAATTTTATCTTTTTTATGATTAGTATATATAGAATGAGAAAGTTAGATGGTAGTATCCTGATTCCTCTATTTATCTAAAATAATGAGTATAAAAGACTGTAGAGGTGGTTTCATTAGGTCTAGACAGACATTAGTGTAAACTATTATTAGATTCGTGGATTATATATTAAAGATCAAAGTATTCTGTATGTCATTAAAGGTATTATATACCTTTTTCTACTTTATTATATAACTTATCATATTTAGGTTCTATAAAATTATTTATTACACCAACCTAATTACATACTTAGAGATCTGATGTGGTGATATTACAATTTCACTTGCATTAACAATTCTAATTAGAGGTCAAGATAGATTGTATAATGTGTATATAAATTATGAGTTGGTGATAAGGAAACTCCTCTCTTGGGAAGATTTTTAATATTTTTACCCAGTATAGGATATTATAGATTTATCTAGGAGTCTCATCATATTCTATGATGATAATGGATACTAAGTGGTGTTTATTACTGATAAAGGTCCTCATATGGGTTTGAGGCATATTGATTCCCAGTCTTCCATGATGTTTGGGATGATGCTATGTTTAGTGGAGGATTAGTTGATATTATTTCCTAATGGTTTTGAAGAGAAATTTTAGGTATTCCTTGAAGAGGGTGTGAAACTAACCAACTATGATAGATTTAGTTTTGGATAAAACTATAACATGGTAATTTTCTATATATTTATGTCTCTATATAGGGGGACCCCTTATGAGTTTTGGGAGAGGAAGATTAATGTTGATGATATCTTATAGAGAGGATTCATTCAGCCTTGAATATCACCGTTAAAATTTCTAGTTATTTTTTGTGAAGAAATATAGTGGTTATTTATCGATCTGTGATGGTTATCTCCATTTGAATCCGGTGATAGTGAATAACCAATATTCTCTCCCATGAATTGATAATTTATTCAATTTTTTAGTAGATCTAGTTTTATTGAAAAGATCAATTTGTGGTTAGCATATCCCCAAAAGTGAGTGAAGGATGTGGATATCACAATAACCACATTAAGATGTTATTAAGGGAATGATGAGTTCATCGAGATGTTTTTCGGGGATATGAACACTCCACATGTGTTCATGGGACAATAGAATGCTATGGTTTGTGAGTCACTAGACCAGTTCATGGTGTTTTTTATTAACACCATCATTTAATTTTTAGTTTTTAAAGAGGAGAATGTATAGAAGATGTGAGTTTTGTTGGGAGTTATTCATCTTCAGAATCTATTTTTGAATTTTTTTAATGAGAGAGTTATGGGAAAAGTAGGTCCATTTTATGTGGAATTTCTTATATCAGTAGGGAGTAGTGAGAGATCCTTCAAAGATTGAGGTGGTCATTTCAATGGAATTCCCCAAGAATATTGTCCAGGTGAGATGTTTTCTTTATTTTATCAAGTTATTAAAATATGTTCATGTTTGGATTCTATTGTATTATTAATATCAAAACAATATTTTCTATAAAGGATCCTCCATTCATGTGGAATTTTCAGTTCTAAGAAACTTTTGAGTATTCGAAGGAGAAGTTGGTTAGTACACTATTTCTTTGGTTTCCAAAAGAATAAATTGCAATTGAGGTTTGTTTTAATGATTATTATCTTTTATTTGGATTCATATTGATACAATTGAATATTTTTATCCTTTATGGATCTCAATATTTATGGAAAAATTAATGAAACAATGTTAAAAATAATATTTTTCTTTATGTGGTTCTATTTTCCTTGATGTTTTGGTGGCATTCCCTCTTCGGAGTGTGTTTTTAGTATTTATAGATTATAAGAGATTAAATTATGTCTACAACCATCATGATTTTATTATTCTATAGCAGTGATAGAGTAATTATTATATTACTATGAATTTTATATTTCCTATAAACTTATTAAAGATAATTTTATAGTGTATAACATATATATTAAATTTTTTGGTTCTACTATGTTTGAGTTTGGAGACTCTTGGGAAGTGATATCAGTGTTGGATGCCATGAAAATTGATATGATAGTAGTTGATTATAGATAATTTCATCATAAAATTATGATGTACTCATATTTGGTGTTGTATGGGGAGGAGTTCTAGTTTGGGGATTCCAAGTTGGATGTTTGGATGATCATGTTGTTTAAAGTGATACCCCTCTGTGATGGTTTGAGGATGAATTACATCAGGTGTAATTTCTGTGGAATATTTTCATTCATTTGATGATTTTTGATGTGGGTTTTCATGAATTACATAGTTCCCCCATGGTTTTACATTTCTATGGGATAAATATGTATCAATAAACATAAAAATTGTTTTGGGGATCGAGTATAGATAGGTTTATTACTGTTCTTATCTTTTTATGTTTAGTCTCCCAAAAGGTGAGGGATGGGTATTATTTTTCTAGAGGTTTGATTCCACAACATTATATTCCCTATTTTATGTGGGATAATGTATTGATGGACTTATTCACTAATTTTTCTAGATCATAGAGAGTTTATGACATTATATAGATGATTGTTGACTTCTTGATGAAGTGAGTTGACTTCTTAGTGATTAGGGAGTTGAGATAAGTGGACATATATTTGAGGGAATTCATGGAGGTGGTATTGAAGTTTTATGGGGTTACAAAATTCACCATTACTGATTGTGAACCACATTTTACTTCCATGGATTGGATATTTCTCCAATATTCTATTGGAAGTGAGTTATTCCTTATCACTGATTTTCACCAAACATGATCAGCTAGACATGGTGGACAATATAGACATTAGAAGATATGTTGTGTGTATGGGTTCTATATTTTAGAGGACCATTTATGATGAACCAAGAATCAGAATAATTTTCTTATAATAATAGTTATCACTCAAACATTAGTATGGATTCTTTTAAATTGTGGTATGACCGAACATTTTGATCTTTGTTGTAATTGAACAAATCCAGGGAGTCTATAATTCTTGGGATAGAATTGTTTCATATTACAATAGAGATTTTACATGTGATTAGTGAGTAAATTTAAGAAGTGTAGGATCATCATAATTTTTATTATAATAATAGGAGGAGGGCAATTGAGTATGACATTAGAGATCATGTGTTATATATGGTATCTACTCATCATGTGATGTGATTTTTTGATCATGGTGGAAGAATTTTTCCCTCGTTCATTATAATATTCATGATAATAACATGTCTTGGATCTATATTGTATCAATTAACACAACCACTATGGATAATAAATACACATGGCATTTTTATTGTTTTGTAGCTTCATTGATATCTTCATAATGATTTCTATGTCATTGAGTGGGGCGCACTGGTTATTGGAGATATAGAGACCTTCATGGAATGAAATATTTAGATTTAGGTTATCCAATAGAAGTTTCTATAAGGAAATTATATTCATTTGGTTCATGTCCTATAAAGACATACTAGTTTAGAGTTGAGAACATAGAAATGGAATTCACAAATGTGAACTCAGTATCCCAAGTTATTTGTTATTTGATTCTAGTTCATAATACTTGTCTGATTTTTCTGGATGATATATTATAACCTTGATGATTTTTGAGATAATTGTTAATGCTTCATGTTTATATGTCATGTTACACTGACAAGTTGGTCTTGTTCCTGATTATGTGAGATCCTTGATAGGTATCTAATGGGATGGTTGTTTAATCCCCTTTTATTTCGTTCTTATTTTTTTAATTTCTGTGGACTTTAGTTGTATGAGAGGTATCTAACATAAATGAACATATCTTCTTCAAGGCTTTAGATTTTCATTTTAGGGTGTTCGGTGGATAATGAGATTTTTCATATTTTCAGATATAATTTTAAAATGGGTTTAAAAGTTATGAATATAATTTTAATATTGATCAATTAGTTTTTAAGAAAATATAGGATTTTATAAATAATAATAAATTCAATCCTAAAATATTTAATATTAAATTTTTTAAAATTCATTTTTTTAATTTTTTTTAATTTGACCCCTTTTAGTACCCCTTTCCTACATAAAGGTAAATAATCCTTACCTTTATATACCCCTTTCCCCATCTTTCATAAAGGCCACTTAATTTCTATATAAAGGTAACTTATTTAATTTGAGATAGAATAAGGGTACATCAATAACCACATGAGGGTATCCCACTTATGTTAAGGTCCTCACTTTATGGTAGATGTCACATTAGGGTAGTATCGAAGTTTCATATATGTAAATTTGGTGTTGGGGTGGATGTCTTATAAAGTTAAATATATTCCTTCTATTAGGGTTAACTCCTTTCCCCCTACATTATAAAAATGTATCCTCTCTCGCATGTATATAAAACAATTGTTATATTCTCTATAGAATTTAATTTTTGAAGCTTACATAAAAAAGACTCTCATAATGGTAGAGATATGTAAATGTAATGAATAGTTTTTATAACATTTCCATTCTTCTTCTAGAACTGAAAAACAAATTCATTTAAGGGAGATAATAATTAAAATAATGGATTTATAAACCAGATACAATGAAAATGAAAAAAAATATTTGATGTGATTAAAAATTTATAGGTGTTAAATAATTTTTAATAAGAAATTAATTATAAAAACTTTTAACAAAAAATTAAATAATAATTTTTGATGGATTTTTTCTAGAAATGTTAAGAGAAATCCATATATATAGATCAAAACCATATTTCATATATCATTTTAGTTTCTTTATTTCTCTCACATATGGATGATAAAAACATCCCAATTAGATTCTAGTGATCCTTTAGTAATTTTCTAAATCCCTTCTTATGATTTCCAATTTGTGATAAACATTTATATGTTTATCTCTCTCTATCTCTCAATATTTTTTGTAGTAGGAATGTTAAGATTCATGAAGAGGTTGGGGATCTGTTACATTTCCTCTTAATATTTTTCAATCTCTATTTATTCATAATTTTTTATTTTCTATGTACATAGATGTGATAAAATATAAATAAAATAAAACTGTAAATCAAGAAGAATAATTAATATTGTATGCATATAAATATCATTCCATGATTGTGGAAATTACTGAAGAAATAAAAAATTATTAATGCATATAATAGATAATTATTTTATAATAATATGAAAATAATTAAAATAATGTTAGTCTTGAATAAAATTAAATATTTTTTTATTAATTCACGGATTGAAATAAAAATTTGAATTGGAAGAATTATCAAAAGCGATTGTAGTTTTTGTTTTCCTTGTATTTTCAAGGTAGTGTAGATTTATATTTATTTATAATTCTTATTAATAATTTTTTTATAAAAAAAAATATTTAATGATAAATAAATAAATAATATTAGAATTTATTAGAGAATACAATAGGGAATTGTGATTTTTTAATTCCACGTGTTTTATGACATGTTGATGTTTCCACTTTATTTTCTAGATATTCTGGTATCTTCTAGATGAATTATTTATTCATGTATCTAAATTGATATTCTGGGAACGTGATAAAAAAATAAGTAAATAATGATTCCATGTTTAATGAAATTGTAATGAGTTATTTATTTTCCATACTTACTTAAAATCGATTGATTATTGAAGTTTTTCTGAAAGAATATTTACAGTTTATTCGCAGTAATTATTATCTTTAGATCATTGGTTATTTGTTATTGAAATCATATTAATAATAAATTATTTAATTAAAAATGTTAATTATTTTTTTTTTCAAATATAATTTATTTAGATTGGGTGAGCACACTATCATTCCAAAGGTACTTGGATGCCTTGATACTTTGACCATATTTGCAATGATTTGTTAAGGAAGTATTTTGTTACCTTGCATGCATGATCTTGGAAATTAAGAAATTTATTTGAATTTTTATATCATTCTACGGTTATAATATTTATTGTGTAATGGGTGGAAATTTTTTAACATTATAGTGATGGATGTTTCAGTTATGGCGAGATTGATTGTATTATGTTTGATGGTGTTGGGGATGATTTTGGGTGGTTATGATAAGTTAAGAGTAGGTATTAATCACTAATTCTATGATTAATGTTTTGTTCTGAAGGATATTTTTATAAATTGATGTTTTTATGGTTTTTGAAAAAATTCTATAGTTGTCCTTGCATGAAAAGTACATCCTTTTGTGGTAGCTTAGGATACGTCCCAAATTACATATAGATTATGAAATAATAAATTAATTAACCAAAAAACATGGGTGGTTCAAAAATTATTATAGATAAATGATGAAATATTTAATATTAATCGAAGATTGATGGTTCTTAAGGAACCTATATAATATAATTAAATTATTAATCATGGAATAGAATACCAAATAAAATTAATTATTTTTTGGATGATTAAAAAATTAATATTGAACATTGATTCTTTTGTACATGTTTTAGGTCATCTATTTAGTTATTGATGCCTGGTGTTATGTGAGATGATATATATAGTGGATTCAAAATCTTGGTAGTTTTCCATTATATGGTTTTGTGTGATATATTAATTATTTTCTCTATTGTTTCCACGCTGATGAAGTTGAGAAGGATGTTCTAACTGATCATTGAGTAGTGGAGGTTGATGATGATGAAATTTAAACAAGTACACTCCCAAGGTTTCATTACAATATTCAAAAAATGAATGATTTATTAATTTTAGATATTTATATAGATGTTTTATTAGAGTTGGTGGAGATTTCCTATAGTTCGATTGAAATTTGGAAGGTGAATTGGTTTTCATTAGGTTTGATGATGCGGTGTGGGGTAGCTCAACAATAACATTGTTTATTCCCCAGGGATCGTGAGGAGTCTTCTATTTAATGGGGAAATTTACAAGATTAATTTCAACCTGATATTATTTCATTGACCAATATGTATTCTTATTATGAAAACATTCACACCATTTTTAATGGGATTTTTGGGGTGTGGGATATTAATATCAAACCAAAGAACCACTTGTGTATGGTTTTGAAACTTTAAACATATGAAAAATCTAGGGTGATGAATTTTGAAGAGGATTTTCATTCAATGATCAATATCCAAGTCACTGAATTTTTTTGATGTAATATATCGAGGTACTAGGGATGGTAGATGTTGTTAAGAGGGCGATGGAGAATATAGAATCAACATAGGATAAGAGTCATAAAGATTCTCCAAGGATAAGATCTATGACTGTAGGTTCATATTTTACTAGATAGATGAAGGAATTTTAGACATAATGGAGAATTTTTCAACCATATGCTATCTATTTTATTGGATTTGGTAGTTCTCTAACCCGTTTTAGTAGATCAGGCATGGTTTGTTACTCATGGGGAGGTCCTTTCCATCAGAAGAGATGGTGTTTGGAATTACATTGTTGTTAGTGTGAAGCTTATGACCATTTTTTAGTTACAGTCATTGAAAAAATATACTCCATAGTAATAGAACTAGTAGGGGGACCCAATTTATAATCATCTTTGAGAGGATGGGTAAGGAAGACCAAAACATCATTATTCCCTTCATTCTCTAGGATAACTAGTAGAGCATGTTGGTGGGGCTGGTATCTATTACACCAAAGAGGTTGTTGATTAGTATTTGGTTATATTCATGTTTTAGAGTTTGTACAATCGAGTGTATTAGAAATCATGAAAGGTATTATTGTCCCTTTTTCAATTTCGATATATGTCATGTATGGTTTAGAAGCTATATAATCTTTTTTCCACCCCCAGTCCTTTCATTGGGACTTGAGGAAGATTACAATTCAGATCCCTTAGAATTGAATATAACAATTAGTTTTCAATATAGCTTATATATTGTGTGTAAGGGTTATTAGTAGGTGTTAGGGAATTAGTTATCCTAGTTATTTTTTCTATGTCTATGAATAAATATATATAACATCATCCTCAACATGGAATGACTTTGTTTGTCTTTGGATATTTTTAATCTCTTTAAGAATCATGTCATAATTTACAACACTCATAGAGACTATGAAATATTTATTAGTGAGTGATACCCTCATATGGGATGGATCCATGTTGTGTACTTATCATCCTTGATGGTGGAGCTAATGCAATGTTCATAGGAAGATCATCTTGTGGTCTTTCAAAATGTTATTCAAGAGACTCTTGATGTCTTCTTTGAAGAGGTTGAGACAATACACCAAAAATGGGAAATTGAGTTTGGGATTTATTTGAAACCAGGTGTTTCCCCTATATAGATGTCCCCATACAGGAGGTCTCTTTCTATGTCATGTGAGCTATGAATTAAGGTTGATGATCTATTGTATATTATACACTTTCGTCCTACTATTTCATTATAAGGATCTCAAGTTCTATTTAGGATGAAGGCCGATGGTAGTATATGAATGTGTGTCAATTATCTCCATTTGAATTTAGTGATAATGCATAACCATAATATTTTATTGGATTCAATATTTATTTTATCAGAAAATATATCCAATTATTTAGGATTGATTTTCCTTCCATATATCATTATATGTAGGTGAAGGATGAATAATTCCCAAATACTTCCTTCAGATGATATCATAGAAATTTTGATCTTTTTATTGTTCTATTAAAAAAGATTATTGATCTAGATTAGTTCATGGGAATGATGAATGCTATGTTCCATTAATTTTTAAGCAATTTCATGGTGGTTGTTATTTACAACATCCTTATGTTTCCATGATAATAGGAGGAGCATGTAGAGAGTATGTTGTCTGTGTTGGGAGTCATTTATTTTCATTAAATACTTGTTAATTTGTCAAAGTGTTATTTATGGGCTTGTGTGGTTTGTTTTTTTGGGGAATTCCACTTCTCAATGGGGAGTTACCATAGATCCTTTTAATATTTAGGTTTTTTTCTTTGCATTCTCCCAATAATGTTGCACATGTGAAGAGATTCGTTGGTATATGTGGTAATTACAGGAGGCTAATAACGAAGTTATCTCATTTTATGACACCTATTAAATCCTTACAGTATATAGGATTTGGTCTTTCTGTATACTGGATAGTTGTATCCTTCTTTAAATTATTTGAAGGAGGATATTTTCAGTGCTCCAGTTCTTCAATTTCTAAAACAATGAAGTATGTTCATTGATTATTATAATTCTTTTTGTATTGATTTTTGTTCCTTTTTAAATAAATAAAGGGTTGTAATCTCATATGGGTTTGAATTTTTACAACCTCATGAATTAATCTACACTACCCATTATCATGAGATTTTTTGTTTTTTCCAAATTTAAGATGTGATGAAATTATCTCATCAATGAGTCCTTTGTGGCCTTTTTAGATTACTTGTGATTAATGTATGTCATCTAATATGTTGATATGAACTTTTTAAAATGTTGATGGATATAATTAATGAAAGATTATGACTTTTTCATTTACAATACACATAGTGAAGAGAATTTTATAGTGGATACATTGAGTATGAAGCCACGTGATGGTACATTTAATTAGTTTGAAGACACTTGATGTGTGATGGAAGAGTTGGTTATAATTCACAAAGATATAGGAGGAGTTGATTATAGAATATGACTTTATTAAATGAGGAAAAACTATATGTTGTTTAACTAGTGGCGGATTCCCAATTAGTTGATTCTAAGGTAGATATTTGGTGTGAATTAGTTTTTATGATCATTATATTGAATAATAGTATAAGGTTGTTCCGAACCAGGTGTTGTTGTAGGGGATGGGTTTTATTCCTTTGATGATGTGTGATGTGTTTCTCTATATGTTCCATGATTTTTCATTTGTATGTTCATATTGGTGTGATGAATATGTCTCATTACTCAATATCATTGTTTTTGTGATTTGGTATTAAGAGGGTAGTTTAATTGTTTGTATCATGTTTTTTATTTTTCTAGCAGACGAATTCCAAGAATCTAGTTCCTGGTGGTTTTCTTCAGAAACAAGGTGTTCTGTAGTTGAAATTAGAGGAAATATCTGGGGACCTCATCATTGGCATTACCAATACTTATAATGGTTATGATTCAATTGCGAGATCATTGACTACTTGAAGAAGTCATCATAATTTTTAGAAAATAAGTATTAGAGATAAGTATAGGTTTTTTTAAGGAGGATTATAGAGATGGTAGTGAGGATTAATGGGTTTCTAAATAAGATTATCTCACATCATGATCCTTGTTTTACCTCTAGTGTTTGAAAGGTCTCCAAATATCTTTTGTCTCTTAGTCATGACATAAAATTGTTTCTCATCTATAGATAAATTTTTATATTGAGAAAAGTATCTGGGAATAAGAGGAAATATTGTGTGCATTCATTATGGATTTTATTGGTTCTTGGGATAGGTACCAAACCTTGTTAGATTTTTCTTATAAAAATACTTATCACTCTACTAGTTGTATGGATCCATTTGATGTGTTTTATTTCTAACGTTTCCAATATCTGTAGTGTTGGACCAAGGTTGAGAGTCAAAATTTATTATACGATAATTTGTGTTATCATAAACATGATGGTAGAGGTGATACATGATTGAATAAAAGTAGTGAATGATCATTATAATCCCTATGTTAGTTATATATTGAGGCTTCTAGAATTAGACATCAGAGATAATGTATTTTAGAATTTATCCCATCATCATGGGTAGTTCATTTTTGGTAATGGATGTAAGATTTATCCATGATTCATTAAAAAAGTTAGTGTGTTAGAAGATTTTAGAATTATTAAAAATTAGTTATCAATTACTCCATATGTGAGAATGATACATGAAGTCTTCCACGTGTGACAATTCTCACCTAATCTAGTGGGGAGAGTTAGATGTTGGACATGACGTGAACTTCAAGGAATGAGCTTTTGAGATTCAAAACCATCAAGAGAAGGTGTTGTACGGGTATTCCATTCCATTGGATTATGTCCTATGGTAACACGATAGATTAGAGTAGGAAAATGGGGAACAATATTCGCAAATTCATGCTAAATATAAAAAATATTTTTTATTTTATCCTTATTGACCGATTTTTTTTGATTTTATATTAAATGATGTTCATGAAGCGTGATTCTTTTTGAGATGTTTTTTGATGTTGTATATGTACACATATTTGTTACTCTAATAAATTTTATTCATTACTGATATTATGAGATCTTTGAGATGTAGCATCCCATAATTCTATCAATGAGATTTCCATTCTTATGTTTATTTAATATAGTATAAATATGATAAAATAACTTAGATAAGACAATAAAAACATTTTCAAATTAGAATGAATGAAATAATTGGAATTTATAGAAGTTAAGTAAACTATAGTGATGAAAAAGTTACATGACCTTAAGAATAGTAATATGACCTCTATGTAATGTAAGTCAGTCCAATGAATAGTAACCTAACCCATGAAAGTATAAATAAAATTTTGGGTTCTCATAAATGAAAGTATGGAATAATTATATCATAGTAGAAGTAAATTAATATTTTAAAAATTATTTATTAAGTGATAGTATTTTATGAGTCATAAACATTTAATTACAATTTTAAAATTAATAAAATTGTTTAAAATAAAATTACTTTTTATAAAATGTATTCATTAATTAATATTTTGTTTTATTATGAATTTATGATAATTTAATGAGGGAATAGTTAATTTTTCATAGTGTTTTAAAATCAGTTTTAATTTAAAAAAGATGATTTTTATTGAAAATTTATATTTATCATATTTAGAAACTTATTTTCATAAAATTGATTCCATTTTTGAATTCTATATGTTTAAAATTGGTTGTGATTATTTTTTTTGTGATTTTTTCTAAACTACTTGATATTTTTGTGTAAAGTAAAATACGGTAATTAATAGTGTAAAAGTACTATAACATAAATGAACTATTCATTGAGTCATGTATTATGTAAGAACCATAATCTCAAACTTCCCTTTATAATTTTAATATATTATAGGATAAAGATAATAATATTTATATCCTTTGACCAAAATAAAAAATAAAAGAAAATAATATTCAAAAAATTCCCCTCTCCTCCATTATAAATATTAGCCCTCACCACCCATTCTCCTCACACATTCCATGCTTTGAGCGATGTAACATTTCTTCACAATACTCTTACCAAGACCCTCCCCCACTTCCATGATTTATTGTTATTAAAAAAAGTACAAAACTAGTCCTCTTAATAAGGTTATCAAGGAGGATTATTCAAGAGATAAAATATTATTCTTTTTCGTTTTAAATTATTTGAAGTTATTTTATTTTATTATTCTCTCACAACCTCCCATAATCTAAATAGAATAAAAACTACAGTCCCTTTATTTTCCTATAATTTTTTTATTCTAATGGATTAAACCATCAACAAGTCCCTTCTCCACTCCCTTTTTTTCGAAAAATTGAAATGTTTCCAATGAGGTGTTGTTTCATCACATTCAAGGAAGACAAGCATTAATTTTACTTCACCATATTTAAGGTAATTAATATAATGAATTTAATGGTTGAAATTGATTGCAAATTTTTTATTAAAACCCTTTTTGTGTTCTTGATGTAACATATATACATAATCCTAAATGATAAAACAAAATGAGTTCATTGTGATCTAAAACCACATAAATTAATATAAAAAAATATCATTAACATGTTTTCTAAGGATTCATTTTCATTCCATATAACCAAATAATATGAATATACATTTAAACTTATACATTTTTATTAATAACATGTACTTTCAATTCTGTTGAATTATACACAATTTACATGAACTCTATTACTTATTAAAAATCCAACCAATCATGAAAACAAAGAAAACAAACACACCCGAACGATGAAATTAAACTCTATAACTCATAAAAAGGGACATAATTAAAAAATAATAATAATGAATCAATAAAAATTTAAAAAGGTTCTTGAGTAATTAATTAATGGATTTAATTTTATTGTCTATGATATTAAGGTAAAGTGAAGAACACATTCATACATAATATATGGGTTTCTTATCAGGCCTCCATTTTTTGGGTTATGATTTCTCCCTCTATAAACAAATATTATTCACATGAATTTATCTAAAATGATTCTAAATTATATGAATACATTCCACAATAATTCTTATATATCATTTCATCTTTTGGTTATAAGAAATAGTTTTTTTCAGGGTTTTCATATGAACTCTTTTTTATATGAAAGCCTAATCAAAGTGAACCTCTAAATTTCTTACCGATTTTCAAATATCATTCATAATATATTTTCAGACACTTTTATTTTTTTAAAATAAATATTTTTTTCATGAAATCCTATTTATTTTTCACTTTTGATTTTATAAAATCAATTATGACAAATATAAATATTTTTTCTGAAAGAACTCTGTTTTTGCAAAGTAAAAAAAGGTATTTCTCTCTAGAGATTCTCGATGATCTTACTAGAGTATTTTCATCTATTTGAACACGTTAGTGTAAATTTTATTCTTTTTTGAGATTTACCTCTATGATTATCATTAAAAATATTTTATAAATTGTGTTATGATCAATTTTATTGTGTATGTGCTATCCTGATACAATTCACCATACTAATCAAAATGGTTAGTGATTTTATTTACATATTAAAATACTTTATTCACATTTAATATGTATATTTTTTTTATGTTTAACCCTATTAATATATGAAATTAATTGGAATTAGTATGTGTTAGGTGGGGCTTGATATATCCACTTGATTCATTAGTAGGTATCATATGACAAAATAGATATGAAAATGATTGTGGCCTTGCCAATTTTGTGATATGGTTCTGGATGAGACCTTAATCATTTCCCGATGTCTTCATCGAGGTCTTGATGGTATTTTTCAAATTTATGGAATTATGAATTCTCTATTTTTGATATTAGTAATTAATAATTCATGTGATTATTCGACTAGTAGAATATCCCTGGTTATGCTTCATGTGATTATTTTTATGACAATATTTATTCTGATTTTATTCATTCCAAATTAAGATTATGTTTTTTCTAATAGAACGATTTATTTTAGACATTCACCATGCATTATTATTTCTTGTTATTCTATATTACATAACCTTGATAAGAATATGAGCTAACCCATTTCTTCTATTTTATTTTTCCCCAGGATATGAAGGTTAATATTATGAATGACTTGTAGGGTTAATGTAAGTGTTTTTGGGTGTTACCAATAGAGTTTCTACGTTGTTTTCCCTTTCCTGTTGTAATATAATTTTATTGTATGTTATATGTATTACAAAAATACTAAACTAATTGGTCCTTTGGGATTCAAGTCCTGTATTTATTCCAATATAAAATTGTAAGGCATAAGATCCATGCTACTGGGGTCGGTGTCTTTATTGTTGGAATCAGAGCAATTTTTATAGAAAATCAAACAATATTTTGAAAACATAGACTGGTGAACATAACCATAAGATATAAATTGAGGATAAGAATATAAGAAAATCCTCTAATATTGGTACGGTACCTATTATTTGGATATCACAATAAATAAATCAACAACCAAATACTATAAGTGGATATGGTTTTAGCACATATGTACCTAGGGGTAACAGCTCTAACAATGTGTCATGGGCCTGACTCATGGTAACCAATTACATGACAACATTTTTTACTATGCAACTTTTTTGAAACTCCTATGGGGTATGATTAGGATAATTCAAATTATCTTTATAAACCAGTATGATTGATTTGAAAGTAAATTTCTCCTCAAATAAACAATGTTTATGACTATTTGTTTAGATATGAATAAGATTTAAATTATTATTTAATGTTTTACTAGTTTTATATTATGACTTGTGATTTATAACCTAATTTAGTGTGTCCCATTATTTAGAAATGGCTGCTAGTTGAATGAATGGAATATATATCAATGTGTATATCCCATATATGGATTTCCCTAATAGGTAATATAATGATATTGATTATGAAGCTACGACTGGTACTGATAAACTTATAACAGTATTCGAAAAACTGAATCAGGTTATGAAAAATCACCTTACTTGTATGGAGCATCCTGAACCTCAACATGAATAATCAATGTTAGACTGCTTTATGCACTAACATCCTCTATAATTCAATGAGAGTAAAAACCCATTTGTAGTGGAGTAGTAGAAAAAAGTACTCCAAAGGTCACTACTATTTGAAAATTTATCACCATAAAGAGATATGGTCTCATGTTTCATTGAGATAGAGAAATAATTCTCCATTATTATTGACTTTAAGGAAAAATTAGAGAAAAAGAGTGAGACATAGGAATGAATGGATAAATTGAAGAGTAAAAATCGGAATTTTCCAACATGAATGACTTGTGCAAGGAAACATCATAGTTTCTACTTAAAAGGAAAAGGAATTTTCTAAAAGTGTGGAGAGAAATTCAATCATGCTAATGATTGTAAGGGTAAGAAATAATCTATCAATGTTCAATGATATAATAGTAGGGTTCTGGGAAACTGTTAAAATGAATGTCCAAAACATCATGAAAGCATGCCTCAAAAAATGAAATTAGAGAAAGACCAAGCTTACGAGATCACAATTGGTGATATTGATATTCCTAATGTTGTGGTGGCATGTACAGTAATCATTTCCTAAAAATTATCCAATGATTTATTTGATTTTGGATCTTCAAATTCTTTTATATCTCCCCAGATTTCCTATAAAATTAGACATTTCTCTCTTGATTTGATAAATGAGTTGTCAGTCAAAACTACTAAGGGAAATAACATTACAACAATGATGTGTTTGTTAGTCTCTTTTATGACACAGAAACATGATTTAGTTTCTAAATATTTCATAATACGTATGATTTAAGGTGACATATTCCTAGGTATGTACTGGCATTCAAAATATGATTTGAATAATCTACTGTATGAAGAAGGAAGACAATATTTGTGAGGAAAACATAGAATCCCTTGTCTTTAGAGAAGAAACATCATCTTCTGTTTCTCATCTCGATCCACAATCAGTAGCACTTCTAAATGAGATTACTGTGGATGAAGAGAAAACATTATCTATGAATCCTTAAATTTAATATGTACCTATTCTGAAAGAATACATTGATGTATTTCCAGATCAATTACATAGACATCCTCCAAAGTAGGAAGTTGAGTTATCTATTGATTTAATTACTATTTTAGGATATATATATATATATAAAAGACTCCTTATAGAATGACCACTATGTAATTTGAAGAAGTAAAGAAACATCTATAGGAATTGAGTGATAAAAAATTTATTCAACATAGTGTTTATCTATTGGGATCCCATGTTCTCTATGTCAATAAGAAATACTATTCCAAGAGGATGTGCGTTGATTATATAGAAATCAATTATATAATAATAATGAAAAAGTATCCCCTTACTCACCTTGATTATTTATTTTGTCAACTACATAGAGCTCAATACTTTTCAATGATTTGACGTTATTATGGATATCATCAGTTGCGTGTGAGGAAGAAAGATATTCCACAGGAAAAATTTCAAACCAGGTACAAACATTACAAGTTTACAATAATTCTATTTTGGCTTAATAATAAGCCCTCTATTTTCACAGATCTAATGAACATATTTTTCAAGTAATATATTGATAACATTGTTGTGGTATTTATTTATTATATCTTAATATACTAAAAAATATAGGAAGACAATGAAAGTTACTTTTGGATTATTATTAAGAATCTTAATGGAAGTGAATTATATGGGATGTTTTTCAAGTATTAATTATGTCTTCAATCAGTTTCTTTTCATGGACATATTTTCACGAAGGATGGAATATCTATTGATCATACAAATAAAATGTATTTTCAAGAGTCTCCTACACCAATCCACATAAACGAGTAATATAGATTTATTTTCTAGTAGGTTATTATTGGAGTTTTGTTTACAACATCACCCATTTAGCTATCTCAGTAACGAAGCTCACTCATAAAATAATTTAGTTTTTATGGAACATATAATGTGAAGAATTGTTTGAAGAATTGAATATAGGAATAGTGAATTCTCCGATCCAAAATCTACCATTATGAAATGGTGGATTTTTATTTATAGTGATGCATCAAAGAATGGACTTGGCTGTTTTTTATGCATAATTATAAAGTTAATAAATATGAAACAAGGTAGTTAAGAATTAATGAATAGTTCTACGTAAGTCATGATCTTGAGTTAGAAGTTATAATATTTTCTCTAAAAATATGGATACACTATCTATATGGTGAATTATGTGACATGTATACCAAACAAAAAAATTTGAAATATAAATTCTCACAGAAATAACACATTACGAGACAAACGAGATGGCTCAAGATACTTACGCATTATGTCTCTTCAATACACTATCTCCCAGGAAAGAAAAATAAGGTAGCTAATGCATTGAAAAGGAAAAATCATGAAGTTTTAAACAAATTGAACATTGATAAGGACCCTATGTACATGGATGTAGAAAATATGGATAAGAGAATTATCATGGAAGATGAAACATCATTACTTTTTCAATTGATTTCCCAACCATCATTATCTGAAATAATTAAATGTTCTCAGTTTCATGATGAGAATCTTTAAAAGAAAATTACAACTGTGAATAATGAGATGTTATCATACTTCATGTGCAAGGATGAGATTCTAAAATTTGGGAGGATAATATGTGTTCCTTCTATAGTGAATCTAAAATGGGAGTTATTGGAAGATTCCCGAAGATAAATTTCTCTATACACCATGGTATTAGTGATATGTATATAGATTTTTAGGAATATTTCTCATGGGATAACATGAAGTGGTAAATTTATGATTATGTAGAAATATGTCTAGTTTGTCAACAAGTGAAAGATGAATGAAAACATCCTAGAGGATTCAGAAAACCTCTATATATTCCTTCATGGAAATAGGGTGACATCACCATGTATTTTTTCATTAGATTAACAAAAAATCGTAGAAATAATGATGAAATATGGGTAATTATTTATTGAATTACCACATCAGCACATTTACTCTCTATAAGGAAGGATTTTCCACTGTTGTTCCCTACATGGATCTATATTAATGAAGTAGAAGTAATTTATAGAGAACCTCTCTTATTTTTGTCTGATCTTGATCTAGGATTTACATCAAAATTCTGGAAAATTCAACAGAAATATTTGTATACTATGATTTATTGGAGTACTTATTATCACCCTCAAACTAAAGGGAAGTCAAAAGGGATGATCCAAACATTATAATAATTGTTAAGATCCTGATCAATTGATTTTAAAGGTATATGGGATCATTATTTACCTTTGGAAGAGAACACCTATAACAATAGTTTCCATTATAGTATTCAAATGGAACAAAATCATTTTATGTAATGAGATGTCATAAACCAACATATTGGGATGATTTTGGTGAAAGGAATCTTATAGGACCCAAGCATATAGTGGAAATAACAATGAAGCTAAAGACTATTCAAACCCATATCAAAGAAACTCAAAGAATGTAAATGATATATGCCAATAATCGAACTAACAATTTGTAATTTCAAGTGGGATATCATTTATTCTATAAAGTATATATATGGAAGGGTGTTATAAGATTTTTGATGAAATGGAAACTAATCCCCACGTATATTAATCCATTTGAAATTCTATAGAAAATTGGAGTTCTGGATTATTGTTTGGAAATTTCCCCTAGCCTTTCTAAAGTACACAATTTGTTTCACATCTCATTATTTAGAAATTAAATTCCAAACCCAACACATTTCCTTAATTGTGAAGGAATATATTTGGAAGTAGATATATCTTACTATGAAGATCCTATCCAGAATCAGGACACTAAAGAATAGGTTTTGAGGAATCAGATGACTCAGGTGGTATATGTAGTTTTAAAATATAATAAAATTGAAGATGTTACATGGGAGCCTGGGGAAGATATGATGAAGAAATAACCAAATATTTTTTTGAGCTGACGTTCTAGAAATGTTGAGGATGAAATTTTTGTAGGAGGGGGGAATGTAACAACCCATAATTCTATCAATGATATTTCCCTTATTATGTTTATTTTATATAGTATAAATCATATAAAATAACTTATATAACACAATAAAAACATGATAAATGAATAATTAATGAAATAAGAGGTATTTATAAAAGTTAATAAATCTATATCGATGAAATAGTAACTAGAACATAGAAATAGTAATATAACCTTTAGGAATAGTAAATCAGCCAAAAATAATAGTAACCTAATCCATGAAATTAAAATAAAATTTATGCATCTCATAAATGAATGTATGATATAATTATATCATAGTATAAGTAAATTAATATATTAAAAATTATTAATTAAGTGGTGGTATTTTTGTGAGTAAAACATATTTAATTACAATTTTATAATTAATAAATACATTTAAAATAAAAATAATTTCTAGAAAATATATTATTATATCAATATTTTTTTCTTATTATTTTTGGATAATTTAATGAGGCGTTAATTAATTTTTTAGAGTGTCATCAAATCCTTTTTAATTTAAAAATCAATATTTTTTAAGTAAATGATGATTTTAATTAAAAATAAATAAATTTCTCATATTTATAATTTTTTTATAAAATGGAGTTCATTTCATAGTTCTATATGTTGAAAATTGTCTAGGATTTATTTTTGAGATTTTTCTAAAATAGTTGAAGTTTTGGCAAATAGTCAAATAAGGTAATCTATGGTATAAATAAATTAGAAGAAAAATAAGCTATTACTTAATTCATGGTTGAAGTAAGAACCATAATCTCAAAAAAATTAATTATTATAATATATTTTAATTTAATTATCAAACATTTCATATCCATGAACCAAAACAACAAAAAATGTATATAATATTAAAAAAACACCCATCTCCACCACTATAAATACCACCCCTCACTGCCCCTTATTGTAAAACCTTCCAATATTTTATCCTTGTAAAATTTATACACAATAATCTTCCCAAAACCCTCCCTCATGTCTATGATTTATCTTTCACATTAAATACCAAAACCAATCCTCTTAAGGAGGTTCTTAAGGAGGAGTATTAATGAGGTAAAATCCTCTTCCTCTTCCTTTTAATTTCTTTTCATGTTCTATTTTTTTACTATTCTCTCCTCACCTTCCATCATCAAAATACCATGAAACATAAAGTGCCTCACATTTACTAGAATTTTATTATTCTAATGGAACAATCCATCACCAATCCCCTTCTCCTCTACCTTTTATTCTAAACATGGAAACATTGTTCGTGTGGTGTTGTTTCATTACCTTCAAAGATGTAATGTTTTAATTTTCCTTCACTATATTAAAGGATGTTTATAAAACCATTTTAATGATTTCATGGTATTTTAAAATTTATAGTATAACCCTTTTTATGTTTTGGATGTAAAATATTAAAATAATCATAAATGACTAAAGAAAATGAGTTCATTGTGATCTAAAATTTCTTAAATTAATTTAAACAAAAACAATTAACTTGTTATCTAACGATTCATCATCATACCATATAATAAGGGAATATGTATATCTATTTACACATGTATATATTCATTAATAACATTTAATTTCAATTATATATAATTATATGAATTTTACAGAAACACCATTATATATAAACAGGAAAACCGATAACGAAAACTGGGAAAACAAATGCTCCAGAATGATAAAATTAAACACTATAACTCATAATAAAGACATAAATGTACATAATAATGAAATAATTGATAAATTAAATTTATAAAAGGTTATTAATTAATTAATTAATTAATTAATTAATGTATTTAACTTTATTATCTTGGAAATTAAGGTTATGTTCTAAAGACATTTGTGCATGATGTAAGAGTTTCTTCCCGTACCTCCATTGTAATTTGGGATTTGATTTCTCCCTATATAAACTAATTTTATTCTTCATCATTTTTATAAAATTATTCTAAATTCAGTTTATACAATCCAAAATCATGTTTCTAGATCAATTCAACTTTTTTTGTAATAAATAATTTTTTACAAGGTTCCCTTCTAAACTTTTTACGATACAGAAGCCCTATTAAAGGGAACATCTCGATTTTCTACCCATTTTCAAATATTATACCATATTTTGTTTTTAGACACTATAATTTCTTTAAAATCACAACTTTTTCATGAAAAACTGTACATTTTCAGTTATTCTTTCATAAAAATAATTATGACAAATACAAATTATTTTTCCAAAAGAACTATTTTTCCTAAAGAAAAAAATGGGTATTTTTATCAAGAATTCCAAGATGATATTTCTAGAGTATTTTCATAAATTTAAAAACATTGGTTGAATTTTATGATTTATTGAGATTTAATTATATTATTATAATCTAAAATATTTTATTAAATGGTTTATGTTCAGTTTGACTATGTATGTGCTATCTTAACACAATTCACCAAACTACTCAAAATGGTAAGTGATTATGTTTACAGACTGGGGAATGTTATTTAAATTTCATATGTATATGTTGTTTTTGTTTTACGCTATTCTGAAGAGGAATAAATTAGATTTAAAAAGTGATGGGTGGGTCCCACTATAACCCTCTATGAATCATTAGGTCTCATGAGACAAAATAGATATGGACATATACGAGGCCTTGTCCAATTTTATAAAAGGTTTTAACTGATCCCTTAATAATTTTAAGATGTGTTGGACAAGGCCTCATGTGTATTTTTTAGATGTACATCATTATAAATTCCCCTATTGTGATATTAGTAATTGATAAATCAAGTGATTATTATACTATTATAATATCACTAGTTAAGATTCATGTGATTATTTATATGTCATTATTTATTCATATTTTATTATATCCATATTAAGGTAATGATTTTTTTAATTTCATATCTTCTTTTATTCATTCACAATACTTTACTATTTATGATTATGTTGCATTGCATACCCTTACTAATCATATGATCTCACCAATTTCAAATGTTTTATTTTCCCCTAGGATTTGAAGATGAATATTATGAATGACTTACAGAGTTAATCTACAATTTTTTGGGCGTTACCAATGGAGTTTATATATTGTTTTTACTTTAAGATTTTTATGTAATTTTCTTGTATGTAATTTGGATTCCAAAACTAATAAACAATTTTTTTATTTCAAATTCAATTCATTTATTTATTCCAATTCAATAATGTAAGGAACCTGATATAGGATACTGGGGTTGGAGTATTTACATAAGAGGTTTCACATGGTGTTTGTATTCATATTTCCCTTCCCATGTTTAATTTTAAATCTTCAAGGATAATAATTTTTTATGAAGTATCATATTCAAGGTCTTGAAACATTGATGACCCTTTCCTTTTGCATTCTACAGGTTTTCGATGACATAAGAGAGTTTTCATATTTCTAAATTTTTTTGATGGTTTTATAATTTATGTAATTAATTTTAATGTTGTTAAATTTTTTTAAAAGTAAATATTGATGTTTTGAAATAATAATAAATATCACATATTATTATTTTATTCTAATTATTTTTACACTTATGAATCAACCACTTCTTATATGAATTTAAATACACTTTATCATTACATAGCACTTTTCCCCATCTTTAGTGAATTTTATTCAATTTTTATGAAAAGAAAACACCATTTATTTGAGCTTCTATAAGTGTAATTTTATCACTAAATGAGGGTATACCACTTGCATGGTGGTCATCGCATCAATGTAGGTCTTCCATCCGGGCCATATTCAAGGTATATATATATAGTATTGATTTTCAATGAGTGTAGATTTAATTTAAAGGTTTATTTATTCCATGAATCAAGGTAAAAACCTTTTCCATTTTCATATGTGTTATGATATATTGATGCTAACAATATTTTTTCTATATAGTTTTCTATCTACTGGTACTGTTACGGTTGTTAGGAGGAATAATTGATATGATTGAAAAATTATAAACAATAAAAAATCATAATAATGTTATATTAATTAAAAGATATATGATCAAATTGTTTATTATACATCCTTGAAATTTATTAAATAAATATTTTCTACTTGAAAAATATATACTGTTGAATTTTAGTTATTGTTAGCTACTGATTATCAGTTTCTTTTTTTATTGAAACAGATGCATAATGAATCAGTTGAATAAATATAGTATTGAAAATGACTTTTTTTAAAACATAATTGATTAGGGTATATAATTACCATTACTGATTATGGAGGTTTGGATTTATTAATTATATGTCCATACATTCCTTGTTTTTTGTGATAAAAATATCTGGTTCCCTTATGTGCATGAACTAGGAAATCAGTACCTTGATTTGATTTTTCAATATCCGGGTATGGTAAGAATATTTGGAGATTAAGGGATAGGAATATCCTATGGATATTGTGTTAGAGGATTATCATGATGGAAGGATGGAAAGAATTATTCATTATGGTTTTGGGAATAACAATATAGAGGCCATGACAAGCTAAGATATATAATTGATCACCGATTCTATGCTTTATTCTTTCTTATAATGGTTGGATATCTGAATGGATTTTTTATGATTCTCAAAAACTTTTTTATTCAGGTTATTCATGATAATTTTTTACTTATATTGATATCATAGGATGATTTCAATAGTACCCGAATGATATTAAATGGTAAATAAATTAATATATGAAAAGGTATGGTTCTTCTTGATTATAGATGGTGATGAAATACTTGAGAATAAGAATTTAATTATGATGATGAATGCACATATCTTGAGAAATTAAAGTATAAATCATTTAAATGAATGTATAATATTATCAAATAATTTAGGTATGATAAAATAATTAATATTAAACATATATAATTTTGTTCAAATTTGAGATATAATCCTTATCGACGGTAGATGAGTGTCCTACTGGGTGACAGACATAGTTGAGTCTAATGCTTGGTAGATTCCCTTTGTGTTGTTGTTTGAGATATATGTTATATTTTATGATTTTATATGACTCACCACATGAGTCAATTTTGAAACTGACAACCAAATGTTTTTAGGGGGTGTTTTCTCTAACATCCATAATAATGAGGGAAGAAATTACTAATTTGAACATCTTCACACTCTTCTCTTTGGTTGTAGTATTATGTGTGAGATTATCTTGGTTTTTATGGATTAAGGTATAAGATATGCACTCATAGAGGCAACAATGGATCTTTACTTTAATATATATTTATGTGTAGGATGTAACATCTTGAGGTATATCACACACTTATATCTAGTCTTGGTGTCTAATTATTCCCAAGGATGCACATGCAAGAGATATGGTGTATTAAAGTGTAAGGAATGATACAAATGCTATAGTTTATTCCAAACTAATACATGGTTATGGATGAGATGATAATGATGAGTTTTTTCTTAGAAACATTGTATCTAGAGTTCATGTGATATTATTGTACAATCTATATGATGACTTATTGGAGGGATGGCCACAAGAAGTTATCCACTGGGGCATGAGAACAAAAAAACGCTGTGGAAGTGGAAGTGGGTTATATTTATTTATTTATATGATTTTAATATATAATTATTTACCTATATGCATTTCATAGATAGTGAGCATTTCTGAAGATGAGAAATAGTTTTACCTACTTTGGTGATGATTTGGTTCTATTTATTTATTCACTATGATTTTGTATTCTTCTTTAACAATTTGTATGTGTGGTTTTAGGGATGGTCTTACTAAGTATACATGTTATGCTCACCATATGTATATATTAATTATTTTTCAATTTTTGTAGGTTCTAGTGTGTTGAGAATTACAAGATTAATGATTTTTTCACCTGTAATTAGAGATTCATTGGGACTGGTGACAAATTATTTTGGTTTTCTAGTTATTTATATTTTGGATGAAATTACATTACATATTTGGATTTATTATTTAATTATTCATGATGTTGTTCGGTGTTATAACAACTTATCTCTTATTAATTAAATTAGTATATTTAGGGTAATTATTCTCATTGTATTGATTATATAACCTCAATGCTAGTTTCCAACAAGTGGTTGTTTAGAGTTGGCTTTCCGTAGTAATAATATCTTTTTATTCATTTCATACCAAGGAGGATTTGTAGTTGTGGTGGTGGGGTTGGGGGAGTGTCATGGAATACAATGTCAAAAGGCCAAAAAAAAATCATGACTGCACGCTGTGATTTTCACCACCAAACCCACAGTCCCACATCATACCACCCATCCAGAGTAGACCTTCGGGTATGCCCAACAAATATATGGGTTTGGGACAACAAACAATTTGAGGAAAGAAACATAGGATAAGGGGAAACCAAGTCATGACAAAATTATATCTATTTATATAACATTACACTTTCTCCATAAATAAAGGGAAACAATTTCAATGTTGGTCTTGAAAAATGATATTTTTAGGACCAATACTGTTCCCAATTCACATGCATACCTTATACCATAATTCATATGAACCACTCCAATATATCTATGTTTTCACTATTTGAGATGCACAGGTTATATTATCCACCACCATATGTCCATCCAATGATAAATCAGGGGTGATTTTTTAGGGTTCCATGATTGAATACTACACCCCTTTGATGTTAATGACCTTCCCTAAACAACAAGTTCAAGATGTGATTGACTAAATTGATTATAACATATTTAAAAATCAAAATAATTTTTAAATATTACAATTCTATTTTAACTAAAAACATTTATGACATTTATTTAAACATTATTTTACATTTTAAACATATTGTAAATCATATAATTTGTTTTTTAAAACTTTATTTTTATTTAAATTTATTTTACTATAAATTGATAAATTTAATGTTTACGAAAATAGTTAAAAAACTATTAAATTTATAATTTAATTTTTTTTTAATTTTTATAAAGTTTTAACATTACTATTGATGATTGGTGTTCACATCATTAAATTTTATTCTAAATTTTATAGGTAATTATTGAAATATGTGTCATTTTTTTATGAGGTGTTGCTTGAGTGGTAGCACCATGTGTCTTGGAATCCATGGGGATAAGGGTAAAACTATCTATGTACCCTATTTAAGGGGGGGGGGGGGTTCTTGTGGAATTTTAGCAATATAGAAATTGGGGAATCTCATATGTGATATAACACTGTAGAAAAAAGAAACTATAGCAGTAGTACTATTCAGCAAGAATGGATTTTAGTTCTCCTTTCAAGTGACTTTTGGTTACATGAGGCTCCATCAAAATTCTATATCTAGCCTCAAAAGATACTACATTATGAAGGGGCCTATGAGCTCTAAAAAAATTTAATGGACATAGTGAGTTTTTTTAATCCCTAGGAGGAGGTATAAGACATGACCCACTAAGGTTCTATAGGATCATTCATGTTTTTGGTTGGTAATCCCTTTAACTTAAATAATTATTATAATGTTTTATATTTTTAAAAAATTTAATATATATATATGTTTAATTTAAAAATATAATAACTCTATTTTTTAAAATTATTAATATATTTTAATTACATATGTTTTACCAATAAATTTTTAATTTGTAATAATATTATTAATAATCTCATGAGGGGTGACCCAAAATTTAGGCCCAACCATGGGAGGCTTCAACATATAAGGATTTGTTCTATCTATCTGTGTCTTATTGTCTTAATTTCTTTCCCCCAAGACATAACTAATTAAGAGTCCATAAAATCACGCGGAGCACAATTTTACCCATTTCATTAAAAGTCACATTTGAGACCTATGATCAACATCCCATTTTAGTGGGGGGAGGGTTATACCAAATTAACATGCTTGGTATATGGGACTAGAGATTTGGTTAAAAATCATTATTAATAAATTTTAATTACATGCATTTTTTCTTATGTCATTCTTATACAAAAAAATAAATTTATATTATTTTTATATTTAAATAATCACTTTTTTATTATTTTAAAATATATGTTTATTCATTGATATAAATTATAAATAAAATAATATCTCTACTATAGTGGTTTTAGAATAATTCAACAGAAATACATAAATGTTTTCATAGAAAAAAAAATAGTACTATTGATTTTGTTAACAATTATCAATGTTTTCAATTGAAATTTAATTTAAAAAAATATAATTAATAATTATAAATATTAAAAAAAGTAACTAAAAAGTAATTATTTAATATTTTATTAATAATAATGAAAATGATAATTTTAATTTATTTATTTCCATGTAAATATATTTAATATTATCATCATCATATCGGTATATATTTATTGAGCAAGAATTTTAATCCCAAAAAATGGATAGAGGCAGAGACAGAAAAAGCCTAGGGATGCCTAAAGTAATAAAGCCCTAGTTGACCCCCTATGTTCAAGTTGGCCCCCTCTAGTTTCAAAAGATGTGTTTTTGAGAAGCACGTGATGTTTTAACCCTGATCCTCAATTTTCATGGATATAAGACGATCTACCACCCTATTTCCTTCATGATATCTTTGAACCCCAGAAATATTGTTATTTCTGAGGATGAATTTACATTTTACAATGATGTATGATATTGACCAGCTAATGGAGACTTTTCCATTCATTAAATCAGGTTTGATCATGGATTCAATTTCAACATGATTGAGAATGATACTCTTCTAGATTCATAGTATCATTCTGGTGTATATTTCTTTAATATCTTCCTAGATTGAGTTCCCCTACCCATAATAGGTAGTATAAGAAAGAAGGAAACTTCCCTTGGGGTAAAGAACAACCACTCTACCTCAGATGGTGTCTGTGATGCATGAACCATAAAAATTTAATTTTAACCCCATGACTGGTGGTATCCACCACACCTAGTGTCCCCTAGACCTAGAAATAGATGACTTCCCAAAAGACACACTAGTTTGTAGATATCTCAAAGAGGGTACATCGTGCCAGTTGTTGATACCAGTAAACAAATCGATGAGGAGTACTATTTATCTCATGAGAATTTGTCTTCTTGTACAATAAATACCTTCAAAACTAGCCTTATTCTAAGCCTACTATATACACTAGATACCCACAACTAGAATGATGGATTATTCTATTTTTTCTGGGCCCAAAGAATCTGAACCATGAAACCATCTCTCCAAAAATGGGGAACCAAGACCATCCTATCAGAGAATAGTAGGGAACTCACCAAATAATTTTCACATTGCTAGGGCCCATTCCTATTCAATGTATAGGAAATAAAAGCTCTCTTATTGTTGAATATTGCAGCAGTGTCATCTAGAAACCAGGTTGACACCCATCTTTTTCACTTTCTCATCTATGGGAACAACTTGATTATTTTACTCCACATTGGAAATTTAAACTTTTTTGGGACTCTATTTCACTAGAACAAGAAATTCTATCTATCCTCCTCACCCTAAGTTATTGATATCTGGTTGAAGTCATTTAATGAGAATTTCCAAGACCTAGATGCTGTGAAAACCCATTTATCTAGTTCGAAATTTAACATAATGAGATCAAAACTATATTTTTGGTCCTTGACCAACAAGTCTTTTATAAAGAGATAATGTAGGTTGGCATATCTAAATGAAGCCAGAGGAGTAGGACACCCTAAGAAAGAAATCAAAGAACCTTTCGAGTTGTGCTACAAGAAGATGATATCACCCTTCCAAACAATCCATAGGGATTTTTGATGAAGGGTTGGTATAATTGGGTAAATCAATGAACACAAAGAGGATTCAAGGACACTAACATCCTGTAAATCACCCCAAAATTTATATCCCATTATTTTTCCCTAGAGAGTGCTCTCTTTGAAAATCTCCCATTTTATATTTACATGCACGTAGTGAATAGTATCCTTTTGCTCCTTACATTGATCCCGACATCATATATGGGCTCACCAACCTACCCCATGAAGTCCAATGATGTTTTACTTCATCTATAGAATCATATAGGAATCCATATAAAATAATATCCATGGATGTAAGGAACTCTTTGGGAACATTGATTGTAGAGAATGCATGAATTTTAGTGCCCAAAATGACCCTATAGAAAAAGGTTATCCTTTCCCCAAAGGATAAGTATATGTTTTTTCAGTTGATTACGTGACTCATTATATTATTCACGATGCGATCAAAGTCCTAGATATGGGTTCACACTGGGGAGAGTGGGGAACCAAAGTACTCTATTGGAAATATACCTCTCTGTATTTCCAACTCAATGCAATGGGAGGTGGCCTGATGGTTTCCACATTTGCTAAAAATAAAGGTGCTACTCTGAGATTTGTTGATAAACTAGCTACTCTAGTAGCAATATTCTTTTAAGATTTTTTTGATGCCACCCAATCATTTTATACTAGAGTTAATGAATATATAAGAATCATATACAATAATCAGATGAGAAATTGTTTCCTAGTTTATTTTTTGGTGATGAGGAAGGATGTATCCCATGGATAGAATTGTTTTAATAAGCTTAATGAATTTCTATTTCATGAGAATAAATATGTCTAGGGATATGGTATCCTCTTTCTTAATCCTATGAGTTGTCTTGAAAATAACATGATTTTCTCCCACAAAAAAACAATAATCCAAGATGATCTAAAGCATCTAAAAATAAGGTCTCTTTCCCTAGGAGAGAGTCCCATACCCATGAAAAACCTTTTGATGAAATCCGATTCCATTATTTTGTAGGACTTGATCATATCCATCTTTAAATCCATATTTGATCATTGGGTTTTGATATTGATATCACAAAGCATCTCTTGAGCTACTGTAATTGCTCCCAGTATTGACCGACCCTTCACAAAGCCATGCTTCTCTTAGGAAATATAGTGAGGAATGTGTATAAAGAGAATGTGATTTGATGATTCATGAAGAAATATTGAAGTGTAAATTACAGAAAAGTACCAGTCTATAGTCGAGAATGGTTGTAGGGTCCTTGATCTTTGGTAATAAGACAAGAGTCATAGCACTATCCACCTGTGGGATGATTCCTCCCCAAAAAATTCATAGATAGAAAAAATAATATTATCTTTAATCAAATCCCATAACCCCTTATTCAATAAACGTGGAAAGACATCAGGTCCTAGAGCACACTCTTGGTTGAGGTTCTGCATAGCTTCATGAATATCTTTGTCCTTAGGAATCAATTTGAGAAAGGCATTATCCTAGTTTGACATCAGGTTGGGGATCACCTATGTTTGAAGAAAGAAAATTCCATGCCCCAAACCACATCCTTTTCATCTGAGTGTGATCTATATTCACGAACTATATTAAGTTTCCTTGGTCATATTTTCTCTTTAAGGCATGCATGGATGTAGGCTATGATTTTCTCCCATTCAGGGATCAATTTCAATCTCGCATTCTCCCTAGATGTTCGCTCTTGTTTTAGGATCAGATATACCATGAGTTGCTTCTTATTAGAGAGTTCCACAAATACCAACTAATCCCTTTCACCCTCAAGGCTTCATTCCAGATGATCAAACTCATTTTTTTGATCGTCCACATCCTTCTCAATGGGAGGAAACCCCTTAGCCTCGGATTGTAGCCTATTTTTGAGCTGCCTTAGGTTGTTGTGTATGAATTACCAATACTGGCCTTAAGTAGGATTCCTACAAATATCACTGGAAAGATATTGGTAATGAAGATAGAACACCCAAAATTCATAGAATTGAAACTATTTGCACCCATCATTTTCGGTAGATTGGAAAACCATCAAAGGGGATTGGTCTAAGATACCCTGAACATGGTGATGAATCATGGAATTGGGAAACTTGGATATGGAATAAATTCTTTCTAGGCACTGATATAATCAACTCCAATAATTTTTACTCCCTTGTTAATTATTACACCTAGTTAATCTGCCACTAGATTATCCCCTGTCAAGGACGCCTTTACCTGCAATGAACTGAACAAAACTCAAGATAGTTATGTAGAAAAAATATATCCTTACTTTCTTCTCATATGGATCCATTATAACATTGAAGTTTCTTCTGACGATCTAAGGTTACTCTTATGGATCAATGACATTAAGATCCCCCCAAAAACACCTTTTTTTTGTCCATCACAACTACAGTAAAAAAAGGAAACAAAAAGTGGCACCACCCTAGTATCCATTTTCATTATAATATATTGATATCTAGCCTTAACTGTATCCAAAAAAATATTCTTCTTTCAGATGATCCATATATGTTGATTATTAGGGTATAGATGCATGGTCGCATTCATCCTAACATTACATGTGGAATCACTAATTTTGACCAGATTGTTTTTCTATTCTAGGACATCAAAAATTAAACCCTTTGGATTATTAATTTCCAGTGTTAAAAAGTCTATCTATACCTGAGTGTTGATGCCCTGGGTGTTCTAGATGAGTATAAGAATCATTGAAATAATGATGGATGGGTTTTGACCCAAGGAAAATTGGTCTCATTTACATGGGAGGATACAATCCCTTGAATAGATATGAATTTTCCCTTGTGAATACTCTAGTAGTAGCTGATAAGGTGGGTGATATCAGAGAAGATGAGAGGAAAGAAATCCACTAGGATTTCCCTCTCACCTTGCTTGGAGGGGATTTCTTTTCAATATTTTTTGAAATATATAGTAACTATTCCACCATTCATATGAACCTTATAATTTTTGAGTGAATGTGTTGATGGATAAGATAGGAATCATGTTAGAATACCATCATTACCAACCAAGATCTACCCATTGGTAGACCTAAGGGAACCTGGATGGGGTATTTCTTCAATGAAAACATACAAGGAACAATCTGTTTTGGGTGTGTGATATAGAGAATTAGGGAGAAAATGCATTATGTCGAGAATCCAGGGTAGTATGCTCTAGGTATTCCCCACCCAAAAAACCATGAGGGACTGGTAAGGGCTGAAGCCGCTAACAAAGGGGGTGGGAAGGGTGGGGGAAGGGAATTGCGAGGATACCATCACCAAGCCCTATAAAAAGGATTCTAACTTAGAAGACTTAGAAACACCCAAAGCCGGAAGAGGTGAGGAATTAATGATTAAAGGTAGGACCATAGATGATCCTGTATGGGTTTAATTAGTGAATCAACTTATGAGGACTGATCTAACACCATATTTTTGTGGGATCTAAGAGGATTCTAATCAGGTTTGGGGAAAGAAACCACAATTGGGGGCTAGGCCACAACCTTAATGGTAGGGGATCTAGGATAAGGGTTGATATCAACATCCATCTTGCTGACGTTTCTTGTCCACTAGCATAGAATGTACTTAGAGGTAGAAAAATGAAAAAAAACTATGGGGAATGGGGTAAACTATATATTGAATCTAATCGAGCACCTTCTGCACCTTCATGGAGATTTTTTCAGGGAGGGGCAGAGAGAGATCCAGATCCACAAAAATATGAACTACCGACGCATCCACACAACACCATGTGATGACATAAGAATATAGAAACCCCTAAGGGAGTCAGTTGTGGCTTTAAGGAGTGAACCATTTTAGAAAATGAAGGGGAAGACTCGACAAGCTTATCCACATAGTAGCATGGGATCTTTCCCTCCCATTTTGAACCTCCAACGACCAGCAGGCCAGATTAAACAGACACCGACCCATGATCCTAGGGGTTTTCCACTATGCAAGGATGAAGTCATCCTCTAGTGAGATTATCAAAAAATAAGAGTTATAATGCACTTCTGAAATCTAGTCTCAGAAAGAGAGCCCCCAAGAGTCCAAAAACTTCTTTAGGGCCATGTGAGGTGGTTTCGCTGACCCAAACTATGAGATGAGGTCCATTTGAGGCAGAAAATAGCATCTTCATAATCTTCTACCGAGATCACCATCTATAGACAGGGCCTATCCATTAAAACCTATGTGGTTACCGGATGAACCTCCAAATAGAAAGGAAAAGGATACCATGGGAAGATCCAAAAAGGGCTTCCTTGAGGGACATGTCTGCATAGTGAGACCCGAGGGAAGAGCCGAGAGTCACTAGGGTGGAAGGGTATCTTCGAGAGAGGACAAAGGGCCTAGATAAAATACTAGTGATACCTGAAACCTAGAATGGGAGGGGACGTTGGGGGGAGTAACGGTCAAGAAAATTTGAAAACCAACAGGCACGTAAGGCACATATTTCAAGGTAGTGAAAAAGAAGCCATCCTTTAATATTATTAAATGTGTAATTACCGACATTATTTACTTTCAGTATTATTTGAGAAAGGTTAGGTTTCAGTGAAACAAGATAATGGGTGGATTTTAAATTTTGTATTTAGATATGAAATAGGTTTTTGATGAGTTATTAATGTTTAAATGAATTATTAATTGTTGAACATTTGAGTGTAAAATATCTAGCATGAGTTCAGGTGTTCCTGTGATGTACAAAATAGTGGTAAAGGCACCAAGGGAAATCGATGCCACCTGGTACTATATAGAAGAGTACTTGATACCTAGGTTTAATGAGTGATATAATGACTCCAAATAACTTTGTGTTTTATAGAGAAATTTTGGGTTTAACTCTTGGAAACACATGTATATTGAAGTCTATTTATGAGTTTTTTGGTTCTTTCTGAGGCCAAGAGTCGAGTTTTGGAGAGTTTTATAGAGAGCCAAATCTGTCTCCTGGAGTATATACAAAAAATGGTACTAAATAAAATAGTCTGTGTACAAGGTGGGGTTAATAAAAGAATGGGAAGACCCTTAGGGGACACTAGGTGGTCGATGTCCCACGAATGGTTATCCCAGGATGTATTTGGTACCAATTGGATGAAAATTGTCTACCTGGTAGTATTTGTGTAGTTTTTTAAATTAAATTTTATTATATTGTATTTAAATTAGGGTTTTCTCATTTTTCATTAATGACCAACCACTCGAGCTCTCCCACTTCATTCAATTCAGATGGTATGAGGGAGTCTTGAGGGGTTTGATATTGGAATCCTTTAAATTTACCAAAATTCCTTTAAAACTACATATCACATGGGCCATGGAGTTGCCTCCCCTTAATCCATGACCCACCTCACTCATATCCTTTGATGAACCTTAATGCAGAAACATTGTGGGGTAGTCCATGGGATATGACTCAAGTACATACCAGGAGGTGAAGGGGTAGATATATCCCCTATACACACTTGTACCATAGATCCCAAGTTATGCTTTAATTCCTACACCTCAGGGGAGATATTGGGTGAAGCCACTATTAATGTGTTATGGGCCTTACCATCTCAAAAACATTATATATTAGTACCCAATGGCCATACCGTAGAGCCTTGGTAAAAGTAGTTGACAAACCCAAACACCATGGGACTCACTCCATGTGCTCAAAAACTTTATTAGAACTCCCAAAAAATTTACAAATCCCTCTAAAAACATCATTAAAACTACCATTTTAAAGCTACATACAAAAAGTAAAATTATTCCAGAAATTTACAAACCAAAAAAACTGTGATCATTATAATATCTTCAACAAAAAAACACTTTATCCACAAAAACTATGTTGAATTTTATATATGAACTAGCAACATACATGAGAAAGATATAATTATATATGATATAAGGATTTACAGAAAAACATTATAGATCCAATGAAAAACATTTTAAACATAGGAAAGGTTATTCCAACTATAAATAAAATTCTCTTATCGAAAAACCAAATATCATAAATTTGATAACAAAACCTGATACACCAAGATATATTTTTTTCAAAATGAGAACTAAATTAATGGAAACTCATAAATATGGAAGAATTGAATGATAAAAGATCCAGTTTGATTAACCAAATAATCTCAACTCCAACACATCATAAAAGAAGCATACTCATGAAACATAAACCATATTCAATACACAAAATAATTTTCTAATACCAATAAAAAATACCCAAAAAATCCACACCTCTTAAAAAATAATGTTCACTCAATTTACACCAAACTATGGAATATCCCACAAACACCACCTGAAAACCTAAATTATCTAAAATTATAAACCAAAAAAACTATTAAATTAAAAAATATACTTTTTTACAATGTTACACATGAATAAATCATTTTAAAACCATGTGGTTATTCTTTACCAATATATCCAAAAACAATTTATCAGGAAATGATAATATTGAAGAAAGTGAAATACATAATTGAAAACATGGGAATTTTTATTTATTCCAAGAAAAATGAAGATGAATACAAAAAATCCCACCATATCAATAAAAACATAATATAATGATATAAACCTAAATGATTTAATACACACAATTCCATAAAAATGAATGATAATGTCTTCTAAATTTATTTTCCACTAAAATAGGCTATTTATGAAAAAATAGTAAACTCATTTCATGATGAAAAAATTTAATTAACTCATGTTTCATTTTATGAATCTCTAAAACTAAAAAAACTCAATTTCACCAAGATAATATAAAATTACATTCATTTATAACTCAAAATCCATTTATACAATGAATTGTTTTTCTATATTTTGTAAACAATTTTGACCACTTTAAAAACATACTATATTTTAAAACTCTACCATTATAAAAATTTATTTATTAAATTAACCTTGTTTAAATATTTCCTATTGAAACCCCCATTACAAATTTTTTCCAATTACAATATATTTAAAGTAATAGAAAATAGTTAATTTTTGAAATACACAAAAAAAAATTAAATGTAAGTTTTTATTTCATAAAAATCACTTAAGAAAGAATACAAGTTTTACCACAACAACATAAAACAAAAGGTACATTATACTTCTTCAAAAAACTCTCAAAATGATGAAAAATATATATTTCACTCAGGAAATCATTGACAATACTTACAATGAGTTTTATATAAGAAAATAAAACCTCAAATAAAATTCAAGATCGCATTAGAAGACTAGATTTTGTTAATATAGTTAAAATTTTGGAAAGAATAAAAAAATCAAAGTTTAAAGGGAATGAAACTAAACAGATAAAACAAATAACAAAACATCAATAAAATCAATCCAATATTTTTCTAATTAAATGAAACCAAGGAAAAAGTAAATTTAGATAACATAAAAATCATCAAAATTAAACCCTTAAAAATATAATATAAATTAATAAATTGTAATACTATCAAGCCACACTACTTTGAGACACATGAAATGTGTTTATACTCTATAGTGAAAGACTCATTCCCATATATCTCATTACCTTCTCATCCAACATTATTAAAAGATATAATTGTACCCATAATTAATGAAAATTAAAACCCAAGACCAAATAACTCATTCCCAATTCTTTCTTGATAAACAATTATTGGTATTAAAGGAAGTGATTTGTAACATGCTCATGAACTACCTCTTAATTTTTTAATGGATTATATCTTATCAACCATGAATCTCTAAATATCATAAAACTAAACTATGTTATGATTCCATTTTTTCAGGAACAATCGTAAGTAACCTCTAATATAGACACTTGAGAAGGCATATGACATATCCCCTAGGCTGTTCTAAATTCTAAATGGTTGGAAACTAGTTATTTGGAATCACAGAAACACTGTTGGGAATAGTTTCAACCACATAAACATGAATTACATGAGATTCCAACACATAATTTTGGTTGTCCACTCCTTATGTTTGATGATCATGTATACCAAATAAGAATTTTCCAATAATAAGCACTAAAAATGATATATTATCAAATATAAAATAAATTATAAATCATAAAAAAGATCAAATGAGAATGTAATGGAAGAAAAAATGTGATAAAACTAACATGGATTGATATCTGAGGTAAATAAAATACTAAAATAAAATAAGGACATAAAAATATTATCCCCTCATGTCAGGAACATATCTATTTCATGGCACCATCACCACCATAAAACCCAAAAGAACTCAAATCCAAAGACAATATATAATTGATACATGCCTTTTTGGCCTATGTGTGTTGTGTGTGTGTGTGTTTAATGTAATTGTACCCCTAATATCCACACAGATATATATATATATATATATATATCTAGGTGATACCAAGATAAAAAGCAGTAATATATAGGTAGTATAAAAAATTCTCAATAGATTACCTCCCCACAACCCATGTATAAATATTTAAAAATTAGTTCTTTTCTTAGTAGTTTAAAAGTGAAACCATAAGGATATGATTTTTATTTTGAATTAAAAAAATGGTATATTAGTCTACCAATTTAATTTATCTAATTGAAGGTAATAATTCCAACCATTTAGTAATATTCAATAATAAAAAATTATTAGTAAAGGATGGAATCTAATGAATATTATACAACTTCTAAATCATGATTTTAATAATACTCAAAATTAAAATAAGGAAAAGACCCACCATTTAATTATCCTTTTAAAATCATATGAAAAACTCACCAGATATATAAAATTAGATTTTATAACTAAAGGAAATAGTTAAAACAAAAAAAACTATTACAACTTCCCCAAAACAACTATAAACTGAATATACATTAGTTGAATTGAAAAACAACAAGGAAATAAGGTTAAATAGAAATAAAAACCATCAATCAATTAAAATATCTATTTGAATATGAGAAGAAATAGTGGCCCAAATGTAAAGTTAAAGAAATTGGATGTGAATATAAATAACATCTACTCATGTAAAATAATGGAAGATAGCTAATTGTAAACAGTAGTATCACAACGCTAGTTATGGAGACACACTGACTCATGGAGTGGATCTGTATCATATCACTAGCCAAGATGATTCACTGAGCTATGTAGTTGATAAATATCATGAAACTAGTAAGTATTATTCATTGAATAGTGGAGATAGGGTATCAATATTTCTTTAAGGATGAAATTACATCATGAAATTCCAATTTTTTAAACTACTAACTGTGCCTTTGGAATCATATTTTTGAAATAAACCATAGTATAACATTATTTATTTGAAAACCATACCATAAAACGATAGATATAAATACATATAAATCATTCCAACCATTCGTAAAATTCCACACAACCATATCTAAGACCAATTGTCAATAAAAATAAAAATTAAGTATACAAAATCATCAAATGAAAAGAAATTTTTATGGAATCTAATTCTATAATGACACGAACTGTTATAAATAAAATTTCCCCAATGATTTAAATGAAATTTCTTATTATGTATTATAGTTATGGAAAACATATGATCTTATTTGGATATATATTCTATCATATGTAAATGACTATTAATATTATTTACCATTGATAATATATCAATTTAACAATGATCTCACAGTTAGTATAAATTTAGTGCTATAAGAAATATAATTTTCACAAACAAAAGAAGTGATGACCACAACCAGTAGGATAATACCCTATGAAGCCCATTTATTGAAGTTTCTAAGGGATATAAGATCACTGAGAATTTTATTTAACCAATACCAAGCTAAAGCCCATTAACTTAAAAATGTTTGAAACTATTTATGGGGGATGTTGAAGATCATTGAGATCACAGTCTAAACCATGTTCACTAAACTACTCCATGAGAATATCATCGTTGTGCACATTAATATTAATGATTTTTATGGTCTACTAAAGGGATATGTATCAAGAACCTAGAAATATGAGTATGAACATTACTTTTTATATAATAATTAATATATTTTCATCATATAGTTTTTCATTATAATTTATTTTACTTTGATAAAATAAAACACAAAAAGTAGTTTTTTTAATATTCAATCCAATTAAAGATTTTTTTTGTTGAATTAATGTTTTTTTGAAGTAAATAATATTTTAATTAAGTAGTATAATATAATAATGTTTAATAAATATATGTGATCATATATTTTTTATGATGTCAAATGTTATTTTTATAAGTGTTCGAAACCTATTATTATAAAAAAACACATCATTTTCAATAAATGCTGATTATTATTTTTAAAATCATAATTCATATATTTTTAAAATTATGTAGATATATGTAATATTATTTTTGGAATCAGAACATCTAAGTTATTCAACAGTTAATTTATTCATAATTTTATGAGTCAATCAAAATTTTGGGAAAAAAATAAATACAATATAAGTATACATTTTGTATTATGACATTATAATGACCAAAAAAATGATGTAATTATTAGTCAGAGTGGATACTCAAGAGGGGGTGATTTGAGTTCCAATTAAAATTCTGATTAAAATGATTTCTATTGAAAACCCAAAATTTAACAAACAAGTTAAATTGTAGTGAATTTATAAATATTGTAAGTGTTCAGTTAGTTTCTCAAAGACATATTATTTCTCAGTAAACATATTATGAATATTATGTTATATTTTGAAACTAATTTACTGGCTAAAAATAATTACAAACCCTTTCTAGTTCATCTATCAGAGTTTCTTTAAAACAGATTTGTATTTCAAAGTAATTAGCAACGGAATATTGAAACTAATTAAGTAAAAAATAAGATGCATGGCAGAAAAGAAACAAGTTGTTCAGTATCAATCCAAGACCTAATCCATTCTACTTGGTGATCACCTTCCACAAAGAAGATTAAATAAATAAACATTGATCCACACCCTAGATCGGGGTTTACAATTGTACCAAGACAGTCTAGGTCCTCAGACCTCTACCATAGTTCTACATGGGACAAAAACAACAACAAAAACAGTACACAAGCTGTCCAGGTCCTCAAACCTCTACCATAGTTCTATGTGGGATACACAAATGTATAAGGAGTTTGGTGTGAGTATTTCAGTATCCTCCAGTTCTTCTTGGGAGTCAATGTGTGTCCAAACAGACGGAAGCACACACTACTTGTAATGTAATGAAAATGATGATCACATAAGAGCAAGAATATAAAGAAGATTTTAGAATGCTCATGTGTGATGTTAATGAAGCTCTCGACTCCATTAGATTGAAGAAAATGAAGATTTGAGTCCTTCTCTAGATGTTGTGTGGAAAACAGAGTGTCACGATTCAACTTGTGTTCTTCGTGAGATTCAATGAGAGAAGATATTATTTAATCTTCAAGTATGCTTCATGTATTCTGCAGTGTCGAGTTGCACGTACTGTGCCTTTCTTTCGAAACATCCTCCAAGTATCTTCTTTGTTATCATGCTCATGACCTTTTTTGTTTTTGTATAACCCATAATGGATCTTGGACACACTTCTCTTTTAACTTAGAATATTGCTGTTGAAGCTGACATGTTTCATGTGCTCTGCACATCGTACCTCATATTGTCCGATGATATGTCTACAAAGAAACATTAATTATATTAGTTCATTAAAATCATCAAATATGACCGTTAGAAATTAAATTGAAATATGGAAAAGTAGTTTAAGAAATGGTGTCACAGTAAGACATGAAAATGGTGTCTCTTTCACGCAGTGTCTAGATTGATCACGGTGTCTGGGTGTCATGGTGTCTCATGGTCACGGTGTCTCACGATCACGGTGTCTTGTAGTCATGGTGTCTCGTGGTCACCGTTTATTATTTATGGTGTCTTGTTCATGATGTCTCATTGTCACCGTGTCTTGTTCACAGTGTCTCATGGTCACAGTGTCTCGTAGTCACGATGTCTTGTTCACGGTGTCTCATGGTCACGGTGTCTCGCGGTCATGGTGTCTCGTAGTCATGGTGTCTCATGGTCACAGTGTCTCGTTCACGGTGTCTTGTTCACGGTTTCTTAGACTTTTCATAGTAACTGTGTTCTGACTTAAATAATGATGATTATATAAATTATTAGACTTAATAATTTTTCAAAGAAGTTATTATGAGAGTAGATCAAAGATAGTATAAAGTAATTAAACTGAATATAGAGAAATTAAGATCTTCCATGGATCTTCTTAAAGCATAAGAAAACTTTTAACATAAATACACATGATTGGATATAATTTATAAGAGTTAACTAGGTTGAATAATATTTGTGATCATTAAATCATGATTAATACATGAGGAATCCAATAATCTCCCCCCTTTTGATGATCACAAATAATGTACATTTAGAGTCTATATTGGATTCAACTATAGAGATAAAAAGAGATAAAAGTCTAGCATATAGAAACATATCCCCCTTTTGGGATTATCAAAAATATGAAATAAGAGAGATTAAAGAAAAAGAGGAAATTTATTTTAGAGTAAACAAGGTTCAATACAAATCAAAAGAGTAATACAAAATCAATAGCATCCCTATCAAAAAAATAATAATCACTGTTCTTCTTCGTGGGCTTTCCATATCTTTTCCTTTAGCAACAGAAGAAGAGGAAGCCATAGGGGAAGTGGTTGAGGTATAAGAAGGTAGAGAGGTGGTTGATAAGGAGGGTAAAGGAAGGCCTTCAAAGACTGAGGGAGCCGAGGTAGGAGCAGTAGAAGATATAGGAAGTTGCTGATCAAGAATCGCAGGCCTGATATGATAGATTTATTGTCCGACAGACATGGTGGTTGGGGCTAGAGAAGATGAGAAAGTAGGAAGCCCAGGTCTGAGAGGTATATCCGCTGGAGAAACTATGGTTTTACTCTGGACCTGAAGATAGGGCCTCAAGAGTTTTATGAAATATGCAATGATCTCTCCACCATACTGCATGGCCTTTTCAAAATCGACCTTGTTCTCTATAAACTTGTCCAACAATTGAGTAAACTCTGTGAGCTTCTGGACATGGTTCTTGAAAGCTTCAGTCATAGGAGGAATCAACAGATTTTCTACAAGGTACTTGAAATGGTTTGTCATATCAGTCTTGGAGAATATTATATTGAAGTATAAATCCACTTTCTTGGCAATCGATTCCTGAGCTTCATTAGCAATTTTAGAGTGGATTTGTACTAGGTCAGGAACTCTACCACTGTTCTTGATCACTTTAGATAAAGAAGCTGCATTGAATCCATTGAGTACATTTTGAAGTTCTTCATTGACTATAGTTCTGAGAAGATCACTATCCAATGAGGGTTTAAAGGATTGACGAGATTCTTTGATAGCTATGGTCAGAGATTATAGTTGATTTAAAACCTTTTGAAGACACCCTGTATACTCATCAGTGAGTTTATTAAGATTTTCAACAAGAGTTTTTTATTTCCTACACAATTTGTTTGTTCCTTTCAGGGATCTTTTCACCTAAGGATGCTAGATAAGGTTGAATCTGAGAAAAACCAACATGTGGTATTTGAGGAACCGCAGTTTCAGATCTCAAATTCAGCTCTCTCTGCATGCCTTCAACCATACTTCTTAGGGTCTTCACTTCATTACTGAGAAAATTATTTTAAAATCTTACTTCTTTAATCTCATAGAGCATCTTTGGTTTTATTTTCCAAATAATTTTCTCCAATAATAGTGAGGCATATCTCTCTCTTAAATTTGTCACAGGATGAGGTTGGGTATTCATGAGTTTCTAAACTCTAGATAAGAGAGTAACACTAAATTCCTTCATATTATCCTTACTCACAAAGGATAGTTGTTCAGATAAGGGTTAAAGATTAGGGACTGATGCAGGCTCAGGTTCCTTCTCAGGTACAATATTGGAGACTAATTTCAACTAAAATAGGGTGGAAATATCAAGTATGGATGCTGTAACATATTGAGAGACATCCACATCATAGAAACTGGGAAATTTATACTGAGTGTCTATAGGACTTGACTTAGTTGGATGTGAGGCTTCAATACACTCAAGATTTGGTGTTTCTCCCCCTCAAAATTTCCCCCATTCTCATGAATAAGAGGATTAGGATATTGGTATAATTCCACAGACTCAGCTCAATGTTCCTCAATCATTTTCTATCTATCCAGCTGAAAGTCAGGATCCATCCTTTCTTTAGTTGAAGGGATGATTTCTGGAACCGATTATTCCACAGGGAGTTCCTCAAGATTTACCTCTTGCAAAATAGGTAGCTCTTCCACTATAGGCTCTTCAACAGTAGGCTTTTCCATGGAATTATTTTCAGGTTCTTTGGAAACTAATTCTGTTACAGCTTCATGTTCTGTTTCCAAATTAATAGCTTCTTTAAGTGAAGGGAATTCTTCTTCAAGAACTCAAGGAGGAGTAGTTTTCTTTTCATCCTCAACAATAACAGATTCCCTATATGGCACTACAACCTCTTCTTACACTTCTTCATGATACTCAAAAATATCATTTGGTTGAAAACCAGGATCCGAAATTTCTTTCGGTCTTGAGGTTTAATCCACAGGATTGAATTTCTCATTAACTCTATCACTGCCTTCCACCCATTCCTTTTTCCAAGGAGTCCATTTTAACTTCATTCTTTTGATAGTGGATTTTGAGAGACACTACTAATAGTCCTTAACTACATAACCATTAAGTCCAACCATACCTTTGGAAAGAAATATGGATGAGATTAGCTGAGAGAAAAATAGAGAAGTCGACTTGGATGTGACTTTGATCAACTCACACATATGGTGTATGATATTCTTTCATAGGTTGATCTTATACCCATTTTCCATAAGGTGAATCAAAGACACATATTGATATTTTAAAACAGTAAAATAACCTTCTCTTGGACTAACAAAAATCTGTATCAACATGAATAGAAGCCTTCATTTTCCATCCTATTCAGTAGTAATGGTTGTCCTCTGGGTTCCATTTCTAGTTATGGTTTTCAGGGCATCTTCTAAATCAAAGAAATCGATTTAAGGTAAAGGTCCTCTTGGATAATCCTCAGAAATTCATTAATGAGGTATCCTAAGGCATGCATCCCATAACCTCGAAGAGAATGAGAATTTCTGTCCATTGATACAAATTCTTACAACATAACTCTCACCAGAATCAAATGAGAACTATACGCACTGGTTAAATTGAGCCACTAACCTAGGATAGATGGGTATGTCCTCCTTCAAAAACCATTCTAACCATCCTTGAGATTCTAACACATTCAATACCATAGACTTACTAGAAAAAATCCATTTGGGTAAAATACCTTTCTCATGTACAACAATGTGGTTTACAAGACTCGAATTTAAAGGTCCATCATGTGTCAGCTTAGGTGAAATCTTCTTCTTCTTCGTGCTGCACTTCTTAGGTGTCGATGATGACAGACTCATCATTCTTTACATTCACTAAAGGTTCGGGTGAGAGAAGGTTTGTAGGGATGAAGAAGGGTTCAAAAAGAGCAGGTAGAAGAAACATCGAGTAATGAATCGAGTGATACTTACATTGTTTTAACATTTAGGAATACCAAACTTCGTAAAAATAAAAACGCGGGAAAATAAAAAAGTGAAAATGATAATTACTACGATATGGGTTTTAAAAAATATATAGAATTTTTACAATGAGACCATGTCTGGTCATTATGGTGTGACAATAAAAATCAGACAACAAGTACACAATACTAATAGTGAGATCGTAAACATAAAACATTACAGTGAGATAGTAAACGTTAGAAAGTAAGTACACAGTACTAACTGTGAGACCATAAACATAAAACATTATGGTGAGACTGTAAACAGGAGAGATAGTAACTGAAAATTTGTAATCATTAAACAGTAAAGTATAACATAGTAAGATATCGAACAGTAAGACTTGAAATAGTAAAAAGTACGGTATTTATTTGATAATTATCATTCAAGGTTCATATATGATGTAGTCTATTATCTGATAATTTAATTGTTTAGTGAATATGTTAGCAAGTTGATATTTAGTAACAATGGTTTCCAAAGTGATATAACCTTTTTGATAATGATCTCTTAAAAAGTAATTTCTTACATCAATATGATTTTCTCTAGAATTCAAAACATGGTTTTTTGAGATGTTAATAGAAATTGTGTAGTCACAATTTATAGGTACATGTATGAATTGATATCCATAATCCAGTAATGTGTGTTTCATCTAAAATATTTTTGCACAACAACTGCCAACAACTATATATTCAGCTTTTGCAGTAGATAATGCAACAAAATTTTGTTTCTTAGTACACCATGATACTAGTGACTTTCCTAAAAGGTGACATGTTCCAGAGGTGGGTTTTCTATATAACTTATAGCCATCGAAGTCAGCATCAGAATAACTAACTAATTAAAATGATTTTCATTTGGGATAAAATTGTCCTAGATTGGGTGTATGCTTAAAGTATTTTAAAATTCTCTTTACAACATTGCAATGAGATTCTTTAGGGTTTTCTTGAAAACTAGCACGAATAAACACACTAAACATAATGTCAGGATTACTAGCAGTTAAGTAGAGTAAACATCAAATCATTCTTCTATAAGTGGTTTGATCAATATATTTTCCATCTTCATTAAGATCCAACTTACAAGTGGTACTCATTGGAGTGTAACTACATTTAGTGTTATCCAATCCAAAACGTTTTAGAATACCCTTTGTATATTTACTTTGATTTAAAATAATACCATTTTCATTTTAAAAAACATGAAATCCAATAAAATATTTCAGTTCTCCAATTAAACTCATTTCAAATTAGTTTTGCATCATTTTAGAAAAATCCACACATAAAGAATTTTTTTAAGATCAAAAAATAATGTCATCTACATAGACATGAAAAACTAAAAAATCATTAGAAATTAGTATTATAAAAAGGGTAGGGTCGTCTATTCCTTTTGTAAAACCATTGGAAATAAGAAAAGTACAAAATCTATCATACCAAGCTCGTGGAGATTACTTCAAACCATATAAGGCATTTGATAGTTTGAAAATATGATTTTGAAAATGGGGGTTTGTAAATCCATGGGGTTGTTCAAGAAAAACATCCTCAACAATATATCCATTTAAGAATGCACTCTTAACATCCATTTGATATAGTTTGAAATTAAAATGTGCAGCATAGGCAAGAATGATTCTGATGGATTCATGTCTGGCTATAGGTGAAAGGGTCTCCTCATAGTCAATTAATTCTTCTTGACTATAGCCTTGTACCACTAGTCTATCATTGTTTCTAACTATGATACCATCTTCATCAACTTTATGCCTAAAACCCCATTTGGTGCCTATGGTCAAAGTGTCTTTAGGTCTTTCAACAAGTTTTCATACATTGTTTCTTTCAAATTGATTCAATTATTCTTGCATAGCCGTCACCCAAAACTCATCATTGATTTCATCATTGATATTTTTAGGTTAAAGATGCGAAAGAAAATCTTTATGTTCAACCTAGTTTCTCATAGAAACTCTAGTTTGTGTCCCTATATCTAAATCTCTTACTACAACATCTAAAGGATTGTTTTTAAGGGACATAGTTGGTCTAGATAAGGTAGGGCTAGAAATTTCAGTTTCATTTATAGGTTTGGGTTCTACAGAAATAGATTCTGGAGAATATCCAGAACTGGTTGTCTTAACAACAGATTCATTATTCTTGTCTTTATGGTTTAGAATTGACATATCTTCTTCAATATTTTCAATAGGGGTCTTAGGTTAATGTGGATCAGTTTCATAAAATTTTTTGTTTATAGATTCTTCCACACATTTGGTTCTTTTATTGAATACCCTACATGCTTTACTCGAGATTGAGTGACCTACTAAAATTTTGTCATCACTTTTGGGAGCAAATTTGTCAAGATTATCTTTATTATTAAGGATAAAAACACAGCAAAAAAACTCTAAAGTAATTAACCTTAGGCTTCCTATTATTCTAAATCTCATAGGGGGTAATTTTAAGAATTTTTTTAATAAATAATCTATTGATAATGTAACAAGATGTATTAACAAATTCAGCCCCAAAGTAAATAGGTAAGTTATATTCATTAAGCATTATCCTAGAAATCTCTTGAAGAGTCCTATTTCTTCTTTCTAATACACCATTCTGTTGAGGTGTTCTAGGAGTAGAGAAGTTGTGACTATAGCCATTATGTGAGCAGTAAGATTCAAAATTTTGATGTTCAAACTCACGGCCATGGTCACTTCTCAAGGTCTTGATCCTAAATCCACTATGGTTTTCTACAGACTTGGATTATTTGATAAAATAAGAACATGCTTCACTTTTGCGAGAAAGAATGTATACCCACATGTACCTAAAAAATCATCTACAAGAATATAAACATAGTTCATCCCATTTAGACTTGAAACTCTTGATGGTCCAAAGAAATCCATGTGAACCAACTCGACAGTTTGAGAAGTAGAAACTTGTTTCATTGATTTGAAAGAATCTTTGTGTTGTTTTCCCTTTTGACCATGATTGCACACTTTGTTATGTGGGAATTCCAGTTTAGGTAAGTATCTAAATAAAAAATTCCTAGTCAGTTTGCTTTGTGAGTGCCGATTATAGTGTCCCAGTCTTTTGTGCCATATCCAATATTCTTTATGAAAATAATTTCAACAAGTAAAATATTGTTTAGCTAAAGAATTCAAATCTACAGCATAAGCATTTTCATTTCTTAAATTCAATAAATACCAAAACACTTTTAGAATTAAAAACATTACATGAATAATTTTCAAATTTTACATCGAAACCATCATCACACAATTGTGAAATACTTATCAGGTTGTATTTTAATCCAACAACCAATAGTACTTTAGAAATTAAAATTGAATCAGTGTTACCAATCTGGCTTAAGCTGATGATTTTTCCTTTTGAGTTTTCCCCAATGGTGACATGTCCGCCATCAATTTTGATTATTCTATAAAAGAATGAGTAGTATCCTATCATATTCCTTTAACATCCACTGTCTAAGTACCATATCTTCTTACATGAACTTTTCAATCATATTTCCTACAAAACAGATTTAGATAGAAGATAATTTTGGTACCCATATTTTCTTGGGTCCATAAAGGTTAGGAAGTAAAACATTAGCCATCCATATTTGTCTAATGAGTTTAATATAATTAACAGTTTCAAATGATTTTGATAAGTAAACTTTTTTTGGTCTATAAAAATTCTATTATCTAGATAAATCAATAGAGTTTCCAAAACATGAAGTAGTAGCATACTGTCTAGATTTTAGAATAAATTTATTCATAACAATCTGCCTCTCTCTAGGTTGGTATCCTAAACTAGTAGTGTACTTTGGTGCAACTTTTTTTCCAAGCATTTGAGTTAGATTAGTGTTTCCATATGTGAACTTCTCTATGTCTTTTCTATGTTTCTCATTAGACAATTTTAGTTTAGTATTCTCCTATAATAGTTGATAATTCCTTTCCTTTTCTATATTAAGATCAGATTTAACAATACTAGTTAAGGCCTACTGTTTCTTTAATGATTTGTACTTATATTTGTGTTCATTACAAATATCTTCTCAGATATCACAGTATTCAAATAATTCAGCTTTAGAGATATTATCATCATTATTTTAATCACATTCAATCCCATAATAGTTATCATTCAACATAGGGGAATAAGATACCTCATATGTTTTACTCATGAAACACATGTTGGCATGATTCTTTTCTTCAGAATCAGAAACTGCAGATCCACTAGATATGTCTTCTAAATCACTCCATGTTGCCTTCTTATCTTTCGTATATATTTTGTCTTTATAATCATATTTCTTCTTAAACTTCAATTTTGGGAAGTACGCCTTAACATGTCCTTTCCTTTTACATTCATAACAGACTATCTCATCATTTTTATCATCTTTATTCCAATCTCTCTTCCAATTACCTTGTTGGTTATACTTACCCTTATAATTAGATTTTCTGAAAAAATTCTTCTTTCTATATAATTTCTTGAATCTCATGGATATATGAGTCATCTCTTCATCACTATCTGAATCTGAACCTTCACTTTTTGATATTTCTTCAGTTATGTGAACATTATCTTTGTTCTTATGTTTTGATGCAGTAGACTTAAATTCCACTGACTTCTTCTTAGGTTATTCATATTCCTCTTTGATTACCTTTAGATCTTCTTCATAAATCATTAATTTTCCAATCAGCTCCTTGACAGGTAACTTGCCAATGTCACATGATTCTTATATAGAGGCAGAGGTTCCTCTCCATCTATCTAGTAGGCATCTTAGTATCCTCATGATTTTCTCATTTGTTGGAAAATCTTTTCCCAGTGAGATCATGGTATTGACTATGTAATTAAACCTGAGATACATATTAGAAATATATTCATCAGATTTCATTTTAAAAGTATCATATTTAATAGTGTATGTATTTAGTCTCATTTCCTTAACATTGGTTGTTCCCTCATGGGAAACAACTAGAGTATCCATATTTCATAAGCAGTCTTTCAAGAAAATATTTGATTATATTCTTCATCTCGTAAATCATAATACATGGAATTCATCGATTTAAAATTATTATTGTAAGAAGCATTCATAGGCTCATCCCAAGTAGTTAAAAAAATTTCTGGAATCTTATACTAAGTCATTATAGCAGTGCAAATTTCAAATCCCATACTTTCTAAATGGATTTTCAGTTTTATTTTCCATTTTTCATAATTGACTCCGTTAAAGAAGGGTGGCCTATTGGTATCTACACCTTATAATCTGTTATCCTTAATTAGATTTTATCAAATGTATTTAAAGAGATAAATTTTCTGAAATAACAGAAATTTAAAAATGGAAATCTAAAACCATTAAGACACAACTAAAATCACAGTTGAAAAATTTACACAAAAAGAGGATTTTGAAAAACTTTTATAAAAAAACTTTGATACCAAATGTTTTTTTGGAGTGGATACTCAAGTGGGGGGTGAATTGAGTTCCAATTAAAACTTTTGATTAAAACAATTTCTATTGAAAACCCAAAATTTAACAAAAAAAGATAAACTGTAGTGAGTTTATAATGATTTTAAGTGTTTAGTTAGTTTCTCAAAGATTGATTATTTCTCAGTTAACATAATGTGAAGATTAAATTAGATTTTGAAACTAATTTATGGGATAATAATAATAACAAACACTTTCTGGTTCAACTATCAGAGTTACTTTAATACAGATTTGTATTTCAATGTAATTAGCAGCAGAATATTGAAACCAGTTAAGAAAAAAATAAGATGCACAATAGAAAAGAAACAAGTGGTTCAATCTCAAGTGGAGACCTAATCCACTCCACTTGGTGATCACCTTCCACCAAGCAGTTTATATAAATAAACATTGATCCACACCCTAGATCAGGGTTTACAATAGTACCAAGACTGTCCAGGTCCTCAAACCTCTACCACAGTACTACGTGGTAAAGAAACAACAACTATAGTACACAGGCTATCCAGGTCCTCGAACCTCTACCATATTTCTACTTGGGATACACAAAGGTATAAAAAGTTTGGTGTGAAGATTTTAGTATCCTCCAGTTTGTCTTAGGATTCAGTGTGTGTCCAAACAAACAGAAGCAAACACTACTCGTATTGTAAAGAAAAGGATAATCACAACAGAGAAAGACTATAAATATGAGTTCAGAATGCTCTTATGTGATGTCAATGCATCTATGGAATCCTTAGAATTAAAGCAGATGAAGCTTTGAGTCCTTCTCTGGAAGTTTTGCAGAAAAAATAATGTCGCAATTCATCTTGTGTTCTTCATGAGATCCAACAAGCGAAGATGTTCTTTAAGCTTCAAGTATGCTTCATTTGTTCAGTAGTGTCAAGTTGCATGTATTGTTCCTTTCCATCAAAACTTCCTTCAAGTATATTCTTCATTATCATGCTCACAACCTTTTTCGTTTTTGTATCACCCATACTAATTATTGGAAACACATTTCTTTTAACTTGGAATGCATGTATTAGAGCCGACAGGTTGCATGTTTTCTGCACCTTGTACCATGTACTGTCTGATGACATGTCTAAAAAGAAACATTAATTACGTCAGTGCATTAAAATCAAAAAATATTACAGTTAGAAATTAAATTTAATGAAGAAAAAATAGTTTAAGAAACGGTGTCACAGTAAGTCATGAAAATGTTTTCTCTTTCACACGGTGTCTATATTGATCATGGTGTCTGAGTATCACAGTGTCTCATGGTTACAGTTTCTCGCAGTCATAGTGTCTCATGGTCACGATGTCTCGTGGTTATGGTGTCTCATTCACGGTGTCTTGTTCATGATGTCTATTGGTCATGGTGTCTTGTTCATGATGTATCATGGTCACGGTGTCTCACGGTCATGATGTCTTTCGGTTACTGTGTCTTATTCACGGTGTCTCACGGTCACGGTGTCTCGCGGTCACAGTGTATCATGGTCACAGTGTCCCGTGGTCACGGTGTCTCATTCACAGAGTCTTGTTCATGGTTTCTTAGTCTTTTGAAAGTAATTGTGTCCTGACTTAAATTTTTTTGATAATATAAAGAATTAGACTTAAGCATTTGTCAAAGAAGGTATTATGAGAGTAGATCAAAGATGGTATAAAGTAAGTAAACTGAATATAGTGAAATTGCGATATTACATGGATCTTCTTAAAGCATGAGAAAACTTTAAACATAAATACACATGATTGGATATAATTTATAGGAGTTAACTAGGTTGAATAAGATTTGTGATAATTAAATCATGATTAATACATGAGGAGCCCAATAGTAATAAATACTATAAATGGTATCAATGACCAAAGCAATGTTTTCCTTTTAAAACTATTTGAGTTTAGATTTATTTTATTAATTTTATAAATCCATCATGAATCCTACATAAATATAAATATATTTTAATATTTTAAAATCATTTATTTACGAGTATGACTCACCTCTAAATAAAAAAGGGAATTATTTTATTATATTCATCTCTTGTACACATAAAATAATAAAAACAAATCCCATTTGAAAAAATACAAGGGAAAAACCTTGGGATGATTTATTCTTTTGTTAATTTTATTATATAGAGATCAAAACCTATGTTTGAGAAATAATAATGAAATATACACTCATTTTCTATACAAACCATCAAAATATCCCATTTATTTTCAATAAAAATCCTATGATCACGTCCTTAATCTAACCTCCCCACTCTAGATTCCTCCCATGGTGCCCCTAATCACTCAAGAATCTATTGACAAGTGTGAGAAGTCACACACTCTAGTAAGGGATCCTCATATTCCCATCTTTACTCAAGTTTCATTATTATCTTATTCCTTCAATTTAAAATTCCAAATGATGGGATATGTATTTCTATTTACATATTACTAACCAATTAATGTATGAATTATGATAGAACTCTTTCTCTCTAATCAACAATTTTTATAATTTTAATGTGATGTCGTTATGCTGCGGATATTTCACTGTGATTTTCCACGACAAAATAATGCTGTAGTGATTATCATATCCATATCCTATCATTGTTGATCAGCATTATTAAATGTAAAATATTCGAATTAGTATATTCATGTATTTATTGAACACACATTTACCATGGAATAAAATTTGATTATGAATGAATCCATGTTGTTTGATCTATGTGGAACAGTTAAGCATGTGAATGAAATGAAAATGATGGGTAAGCTTGAAATTATAAATATCTCTAATGCATTGGTTAATTTTTAGCCTCATAAGTCATCATTTTATGATAGGGCGTGAACCTGATTTCTATATTTGACATTCTTCGATAATGATTTCTTGGCAGTTACCCTTGAATTAATTGTATGATGCAATGTATTAATTTGTTGCAACATTTCTCATGTTTCATTTATGATCATCATGATATATCATGTATCATTTTTCATGTTTATGATTTTTACTCCTTTAATTCCTCATTGATATTCCTTTTGTCTGACATTATCACCTTATTACATTTTTATTGCTTTATTGGGTTTTATAGATAACCCATATCTTATGAATTTCCCCCGGTTATCCCATGCAGTTTTAATGCCCTGAAATTTTAGAAGAATATTATGGATGTTTTCAAAAATGTTGTTGTATCCCATGTTCAATATGTTATTCTATGTTCCTAATTCTCAAAGACACTATACTTATCAATATTCTAGGTTGTATTATGTGTAATATTATGTAATAAATAATGAATTAATGTGTAATAAATAACATGGTTATTATAAATACCACAATTATTTGGAAACCATTTAATCAAATCATTAATTTCTTTTAGTAATGGTCTTTAAAAAATCCCTAATATACACAAAGATTACTTATAAAGGGGTTAAAAAATAGGAAATCATTGAATAGTTTTTTTATAACCACATGAAAATAATGAATAAAAATAGATAATTTATGTTAGGATAACTAATAATATATGGAATAACCCTTAAGATATCTAAATTTTGTTTAAATATTGGTATGGAATCGAGGTTTTATATTTAAAATGTTATTTATTGAGCTAAAACCATAACTAATGACCCATAGATCAATCGTATACTCAAGGAGACCTCCTCAGGGTCCTCGAAAACCAAAATCAACCATAAACACCCACCAGTATATTAAATAGAAATTTAAAATCAAAATCTCATAGACACATGATCAGATTCAAACTCATCAAATAACATAATTATGTCAAAACAATGATCCACTAAGAGTGCTCAACTCCCAAAAAAAATCTCCGAACAAATCCATAGTATTTCATTAATTATCACATCCAATTAAATGGGTAATTTGAACCAAAATTTATAAATAAATAAATAAAAATTCATAGAGACCTACCTCAATATGAGTGAAGAATAAATACATAAACAACCCCATCTAGGACCCCCTCTATATGACATAACTAAAATCAGCAAGAAGAGAAGTATTCCCCCCATGCCTCAGTGAAAAGAAAGACCTAAACCCTATACTAAAAACAAAAATTAGTGAATAAAACATAGAGTAGAACAACGAAATGTAGAAGAGGTAGTCATAATAAGGATCAATGTGCGAAAACAACTATGGATAATTCAGATCGAATAATGACCAAGGGGAGGAATAAAAAAGACAAAGAGGGATCTACCATTAATTCCATTCAAAAGTGAAAAGGTAATCCCAAGGGGTTGAAAATAGTGATTCCCATAAATTACAAAAAATCTATTACAAAACTACATAGTAGTTGGGATACGGAATAACCCCCTTTATATATTGGACAACATTCTCCAAAATAAAGGGAAAACCTTGACATAGGGACACTATAGTGTGACCAATGATCCATGGTTAATGTTCTTTATAGGATGGTGAGGGTTTGATCCCCACTAAATTCCCTTGTGAATTTCTCACCTATTGTGACACAAGGCTTACACCGTAGAGAAGGTGCAAAGTCCAACCACTACTACTGTTCCATGAGACTTCCTAGACCTAGACCACCATAGTGTATTAACTAATGAGCATTCCATATATCCATCATAAGGTTACAATGTGACCTAAAATACCAAGTAAATCTCTTGATATAATCTTACATTGGACTAACACCATTGAAATATTCCAAATCCCTCTAAAACACATTCAAAGGTCCCACTATGAGACGTAAATAAAAAAAATCAAATTGTATAAAGATTTCTATAACTTTAATTACCGAGTTTATTACATTTGGGATCTGATAAAACAATGGTATAATCATATAATAATTTAAAATTTTTGGTTTCATATATTTTCATAATAAATATAAAGTAATAAAATATGATTTTATATTATTTTAGAAAATTTCAATTCCATCAACCTTCATATCCCTATGATCTATACTATAGAAGATAAGATCATAATTGGAATTAATATATTCGTGTGGTATATATTCTAAGACACTGTACTACACCAGCAAATAATGCTCTACATTCTTGAATCCCTAGTTTCCGACCCACCGACTAAGGAAACGACTAAGGTATACCACTTTATCTACTTGATAATCATAGACGATGTACTAGATGTATGGTGTTTGATGTTATCATCCATGTCTGGTGAAAATTATATGTTACATGAACCATTTAATTAATATACCCTTCTAACTCATGTCTAGTATCTTTATCAATAAATATAAATACAAGAATATTATGAGATTTAAATCTCATTATTTTCGTGAGAAATTAGAGAGGGTTTGATGGTTGGGCCACATGTAATCAATATATTTTTTATATATTGAGAATCTATATATTATTGAGCATAATCTAGCTAATAAATTACACATAGATCCCACACATACCTCAATCCCTCATAGATTCTCTTTCTTTATTGTAAATTTCAAGATGAACACAAATGAGAAGTCTCTCCCAAATATTCTTACCACGGTTACCTAAGTCAATAAGAACAAAAAGTGTGAGAATACTTATATATTTATGGTGAACAATAGGATGGTAAATTTTAGGGTCCCATAACTAGTTGTACGTTCAAGGTATATTCACAAGGTCAATCCCTAAGGAGGAATTTTAAGGGGAAATTAAGTAAACACTATATCATTTTTTAGGTGTCATGAAATGTCATTGGAAGAAAAACCATACCATGGTGAAGATGAAATGGGAGGCTTATAGTTTCATTTATATTGAATTCAATATTTATATTTATAATTATTTTAAGTAGATAAACTTTTGTTGATCAAATTTTCATCCAATTGTAGAAACAAAATAAATTTATAATATTTTCACAAGGAGATTTAAATATATGAGGTACCAGAAAAGTATTAAATTATGTCTTCGATATAAGATTAGACCACCGAAAATTTAAAACACGAATGATCTTGGTTTTCAAGAACTATTATTATATGTTAATTTTTACCAAAAACATTATTTATATACCCAGTCTTGATATGTATGGTTATATTTTAAAATTTGTTAATAAAATTTATTAATTTTATTACGATACTGTATATTATAGTATTAAATACCATACTAATTTTATTTGTGTGTAAGAATATTAAAACCAGGTGTTGGAAATAAATAAAAAATTTAGTTCACATGACTCATATCACACACAATCATCAAATCACTTCCTAGGTTATGTAAATGAAAATCACATGAAATTATTATATCATAAAGGGTATTTGGATTAATATGAACTGAAACCACATAGAATATGTAAAAATTATTAATAAAAATGGATGCAAGATCTATTTAATAGAAAAAGTGAAAGGGATACAAAACTTATTGAATTGGATCATGCATATGCATGTGAATCATTTCTTGTTGAAAAAAGTGGTGGATTCACAAACCTTATATCTTTTAAGGATGAATTTAATAGATATGCATATATCTTATTGATGAGGAATATGCCATAATTATTTTGAGAAATTAAAGGATTACAATAAGGATGTTTGAAATTATCTTCATAAAAAGATAAAGAATCATCACTTAGAACTTGGTGTAGAGTATCATAACAAATATTTCACTGATTATCTATAAGGTTTGCGATCCTATATCAACTCACACACCATTATAACCCAAAAAAGGAATGATGCATATGAAAGGAGGAACCAAACCTTGCTTGACATAGTGAGACTGATGATGAGTTATGCATGTCTTCCATTATTATAATGCTCAGATATTTCTATGAAATAATTTTCATTAAAAAATTATAATTCTTAAATAGCTTTCATTGAAAGAAATAGTGAGTTTAAAAAACCATTACATGCTATTAAAATGTTTGTTGTAACGAAATAGTTAAATTGGTGGTAAAAATATGAATAACCAATTTATAAAATAAATATAAACTTCCATCTAAATATGATTTTATTGGAATGTTCATAGAAAACTCTCACGCATTTTATATTAAAATCACTTTATTCTTCAAAAAATAAAATTTCATTGTTTTTATTAATTAAAATCTGTAAAATAGATTTTACAAATTTTTTTTGAATTTATCATGTTATTATTATCTTCTTTCTTGATACATTTCTTATATTAAGGAGTAGTGAAAATAATGATTTTTATCCAAAAATATAATTACTTTTAAAGTGTTTAAAAGTTAAAATTATTTAATAAATTGGATTTTAAATTTTAATTAGTTCATTTTTATTTAAATTAATCCAATTATTTTTAAAGGATTTTTTATAAGAATTTATTATAAAAAATTATGTTTTGAAAGAGAATTTTTCCAAAAAACATTTTTCCCGAAATTTTACCTCCTTTCTATCAAATTAAATTATGATTCTTATTTATTTTTAATATTGATAAAATGGATAAAATGTTTTTATTTAGAAGATCCAAATTTAATAAATAGGTCTCTTTTATTTTTATCCAATATGAATAGTAACCTTGGTAAATTTTATTACCTTAGTAATGGGTAAATTAAATAATTTATGTTTAAAATAAAACTATAATATTTAAAAAATTACTCTAACACATGAAAATGTTGTATATGATGAAGAAACATGGACCCTTACCACCTAATGATTTAAATAAATTAGTTTAATGGACACTTTTCCCTGAAAATGACTTATATATTACTTAAAACAATGAAAGCCACACAAGGTCACATTCTTTTCCTTTAATGTCCCTTATGTATCCAAACGAATAAAATTTATATTATGAACGAATATAAATATATTTTTTAACTTGATGAAAATATTTTTGTTATATAAATGTATTTTTTACTTTTTGTGTCACTTTGATGGAATTATAGAATTTGTAATATATTTTTTAAAAAACAATTAACGACGTTACCTTCATGTTTTAAATAGTATATCATTTTTATATACGGTAACAATATATATATACTTTACTATAAACATTATTCTTAAATACAAGAATATTTATCTTCATCATGGTATTTTTTTTATTTTTTGTGAAAAATATATATATTAAATACATTCACAACACTAATGTCTAATTATTTTATATCCAATATATGTTTGTAAAAATATTAAAATAAATATAATTTGAAATAATTAATATGATATAAAACATAGATAAATATGATATATTACAGATATAATAAAATATTTGGTTAGATGTTTTCACTTTATCATTAAAAATTTAATATTCAATGTAATGAATTGTGAAAAAATTGAGAGTAATATTTTTTTCAAACTAATATTTTTCTAAATTATTATCAAATTACAAAACATATTAAAAAATAAAATAAAATAAATATATGTTATAAAATGTTAGAAATAGTTCATTTTTGATTAAATTTACCTCACATAAGTAAAATTTACTGCAATTTAATATTTAAAAATTTGTTATCTTAGATAAAATTAAAATAGATTAACTAAGGATCAAGAAAAATGATAATGTTTAAAGTAGAATCAAAACTATTTTAATATAGAAATATTTTATGATATTATGAAATTTTATCATCTTATATTTTATTACATGTAATTTTAGAGGTATTTATATTGAAATTTAATTTTTTATAATATAATATTTCGAGAAAATTACAAAAGTACCCCTGAACTAATTTATAAAAGGGAACATCATATGTTAATTATTCACATCAAATCGATCCTAAAATCACAACAGACTAAAAAAATTTCTTCTCAAAATCCATATCAACATTTTTGTGGTTCTCGTCTTCTCAATAGACATCCTCTAGTGTCTCTAATAGGAGATCAAAAGGAATATCTCCTAAGAAGAGGTAATTTTCCTTAACAATTATTTCATAATTATTTATTCTTATATCTATTATCAATGTTTTATTTACATTATAAATTAACAAATAATGTATAATCTATATCTTGAGATGTTATTATTATTATGTAACAACAATATTCAACCTTTTTTTATTCTATAACAAAATAAAATCACCATGCGTGATTATGAACAACTTACAATCTCCACACTATGGTATAATCTATATTTAATAAAGACCTTATTTGGATGGGTATAATTCTATAAATAATAGATATATATAATAATTATAGAATTATATTCATTTAAGAACAAAATATAGACCATGATATTTTGTAAACTATTACCATATGGGGAATTATACAGTCACTTGTGCTTACGTATGACCCACCTTATCTACGATGAGATGAGATTTGTTTTCCATAATAACCATTAAAGAATGATTATATAAATATTTATAATGAATAAATATGATATATATTTACTCAATATAATTCTGGAAATTATGAAAATTTATCTTATGCATAAGAATAGGGCCTTATACGACCAGACATGCATAAGAAAATGAAGTTGTTAATACCTAAAAGAAGAATAATAATGAAATACTACTAACATGTGACAATATGATAACATTTGATATCCAAAATATAAATATGGTTGAATAATAAGTTAAAAAATTATTTAATAAATTATATAAGATTTTTTGACACGTACAAAGTAAATCAGACCTTAGGTAAGCGTTAATTCCATAATCTAATTATTAGTTGAGGTTTTTGAAACATATGTATATGATGGAAAATATTTATCTTCCAGGTCCATATTTTTTAAATAAAATATATTCCAAAATATATTTAATATTATTCTGTATAGTTAATGTAATATTTACCCACATGTGACTTTTTACTAATATATGTGAAATAAATCCTTTTGTCAATTTCATAATGAGGTACTCTGTGACTTTTCAAGTAAAAGTAAGAATTTTTTTTTAAATTATACAACATGAATATATTTTTCTTCTTTCATGATTCCTTAAATCATTAAAACGTCCTTTACAAGTACAAATGGTTATTTTGAATTAAATTTTTTTCATTTCAAATTTCATGGAAGTTTAATAATAGTAAAATAATAATATATATTTTCTTAAATAATTATATTCAAGTGATATATCAAAATTATTTTCCATTTACAATGATTTTATTTGATGTTAGTTATTATTTATTAGGGATATTTATCTTTGATACTATCTCTTTTATTTCTATGGTTCTTTTGTGTTTATGATGGAATGATATTTTTGAAAAACAATTCTTTTCCAAGGGTTAGGTTATAATGGAATGATGCTTATGAAACCCATTTCTTTTTATGGGTTCTATGAATGAATTATGTTCTTATGAAACATGTATTTATGGTTAAAAAATGTAAGGGGTGTGACTTATATCTCCAACTGATTTATTGGGAAAAGACTTATATCTCATGATATAGATAAGACTAGATTGAGAAATGATCTCAGTTTAGCAATATTTGGTCTGAACAGGAAGTAATCCCAGTTCAGTAATACAAGGATAGAATGGGGAGTGAACCCGGTTCAGAAACGGAATTTTTCTAGAATGATAGTCATGGTTGTGAGCCTTTACTATCTTCTAAATTATTTTTTATTTTTATGTGTACACCAAAATTTCATTTATTATGTTTTTCTCTCACTAAATATGTTATTTTCTTCTTTATAAGCTATTTTTTATTTATTCCATGACATAATATCACGATATTGGAAATTAGGGATATAATTTTCAAATGAAATCTTCATATTCTCTTATTCATGTGTTATCTCCCAATATTACTATTGATGAGCATCTAAGATCAATATTTTTGAATGTTTCTTATTTTTCAGAGTGAGTAACTGAAAGGGTGGTGAATTGAGTTCCAAAAAAATTCTGTTAAAGTTGATGTTAAAATATAATTGCGAAAATAAAATTGGACCATTAACCAAAATATAATATCAATATAAGATATGTGATTTAAAAATATTTCTCAATGAGTGATTATGTCCCAGTTAAAATAATGGTTAGAATTCCCTTAGAATTTGATATGAATTTACATAGACAAAAGAAAATATAAAAAGTATTTAAGATTAATTGTCAATGTAATTATTTTTATAGATAAAAATAAATCTAGGACATCATAATAAAACAAAACAAAATAAAAATAATATGATTAAAAGGTTTAGACTCAAGATGAGACATAATAACCACTATATAAATACCCTTCTTCCAATAAGATTATAATAAAAAAATCATCAAAAACTAGATTATGTAATAAAACAATATCTATGGGATGGAATGGAAAAAGAGAAATTAACACACTTATGTGAGGGATTTATAAATAACACATAACACAAAAGAATATATTACAAAAATACTGTGGTAAAACAGATGTAAAAGAGGGAGGCAGTAACATGTATTCTCTAGTTAGGTAAGGGAGATAATGTGTGTTTGAAAATAGAGTTAAAAAACAATTCTCAAAAGAAAAACAATATACATTAAGAGAAATAAATAATGTAGTAATTATTATTCTAGTGTGAGTATAATGTTCAATTTCCTCAAATCAATGTTGGAATGGATTTTAAGGATCATTCTTCGAAATTTTAGCATAATAAGGGATCGTAGGAATCGACAGGTCTTCTAGTTGATAACTATTCGTATCTTAATCACTATTTGTAAAGTAAGTTGTTCTTTTATTTAATTGCACTTCACATAACATGAATAACTAATATTGTGATGGTTCATAGATTAATTTTCTAAATTGTTTTTGGTTTTATAAACCTTAATTATCATATATGTTGTTTTAATGTTGCATAATTAAGAGAGATGTCATTAAAAAATATATTGTTGCATCAGTTTTATGAGATCCACAATCCTCAGATCGTGATTCACTATTTAATTAAGAATTGTTCAAATTATCCTTGAATTTAATTAGCTGAAGATATATTCCGGAAAAATTCATCAGACCAAAATGGTAGCAAGAAGATGACAGTGACTCAATATCCCATGGTATCTTAGACATTGAAGTACCTCAGGATGATGGTGACAAAGAGTCTAGTGGTGACCAGAATTCTTGTTGTAGCTCATCCCAGTGATAGTTCCTCTGGTGGTAATAAGACTAGCAATGACAAGTCTAGTTGTGAGTCCACTGGAAGAAGTTTTTCCTTAGTGGTGACTACTATTTAGTGGTGTCTTGCCTTAACTATAGTTCATGGCTGATAGTAGAAAGTGATAGTGGTGAATCCTAGCTAATAGTCACTCACTATAACACTTAAACAAATTATCATAAAAATAATCTTACTGAATAAAATTCAATCATAAAACATGTATAACATTAGTTCTAAATGAATATTTGTTTATGATCATTAATATAATAGAGTGTCAAACACACTACACACAAGGAGGTTCAGGCATTCTCCCCCTTTTTTATTATCTCAAAACATCAAATTTTATATGATATATTCTAATTAAGTAAACATAGATATTCATAGATATAATAAAGAAAATATTATTATCATTTCAAAAGATATTTGTGTGATATAAACAACATTAGATAAAAATTACAAATATATACTAAAGATATTACAAAATATCATATATTAAAATAAATTCCACTTTTACGTTCCCATTTTAGATTCTCAAAAATAAAATAAGGATAAACAAAATTAATAATAAAATTATAAGAACACAAAAATATTGCATTTAAGAGGAGTAAAAAAGGTACTATGTATAATAATTATAAAGATACCAAGTGAAAGGACACGATCCCTATCAAAAAACTACATCCATTTGGATTCACTATTAAGAGGGTGATCGAAGATCAATATTTTTTCCCTTTGGCCTTGGCTTTCTCCTTAAAGGTTGAAGTAGTAGTTAAAGTTCGAGCATTGGTGTTCATGTAATTAATTATTGTGGTTAGAGGAGGGGGATCAAGCATAAAAATATTCCTCATATGTCTGATTTATTAGCTGGTGAAAAACTCATAGGATAGAATTATGGAGGCAGAAGACCATCTAACAGAATAATCACTGGAGGTCTATATCGAACCAGATCTATGGTGGTAGATGAAAGATTTTTTTCCCAAGAATTTACAATCTTTTAATAATAACAATACTATGGACATGTAAGTAGGGTTTTATGATATTGAAAAAACCCATAACTCTATTTCATCCACATTCTATTGAATTTAAGAAATACTCTTTATCTTCCAAGAATCTATGAAAAAACTGTGTGATAACCTTTAGTTGAATAAATAATTCACTGAAATCTGTTTCCACTCATGGAAATCTCATGTTCTCTACTAGAAACTTGAATTTGTAAAATATCTATTCATTTGGGTAAATTTTGGTGAAATAATATGTTATATATCTTTCTTGATGATGTCATTATATGTTCTCATATCAATGGAATAATCTCTTATTATCTTATAGAGGTGTTCTCAAAGATAATGTATTTTTTTTTAATTTCTCTTCATGAGTGTTCACATCACCAAATAAATTACTGATCTATTATATGATAATATAATTCAGAATATATATATAAATTTTTAATAGACTAGGAGGAGGTACAGATTATGTAGAGGTATTAGCATTCATTCTTATAAAATTCTGAGAAATTAAAATCAAACATTCTGAAAAATAGGATGTCAGACCCTCTAGTGAAGATTTAAAACTATCTAATTCTATAGAAAATATTCTATTCTCCACCTCATATTTTTGAATATGAAATCTAACTATTGGTTTTAAATGGGAAATAACCAACTTAACAAAATATAGATTGTTCTATTCGCAATGTCTTTCTACTAGAGATTGTTGAAAGTTCGAGACATTTATAATATCAGAAACTAAATTGGTTCTAAAGTATTCCAAATCATAATCCATATTAAATTGAAAATATTACAAATCAACTTATTTCATAAAATCTAGACGTATAATATATTGAGAAGAATGATGAGATCTTTACTCATAAGGTACATCAACCTCAACTATTCTATCTATTTACATTAGAGTAAAAGCATGAAACCCCCCAGCTTGATCAATTTTGTCCATTAAGGATACTTCTCTTGTGATAACATTTTCAAGGTCATCATCCAAATCATTTTAATTCAAACAGCGTCTAATAATAGTTGGATAATATTTCTATTATTCAGGAGAAATAGATTAAGGTTTTCTATAATGAATAATTTGAGATTCTCTGGGTACTTGATAGGATTAAAAAATATTAGGTATAGAAGGGAAAAGATCTATTTGAGATGCATGTTTGTTATCTTCTGATTCTAATTGATTCCTTTATTCTAAGTGATAAAATGTATTGGGAGAATTCTCCATATTACTAGAATCTTCAACATCTTCTATAGTAACAACAGGTAAATCATCCAACTTAGTTTCTTTTGATTGATTCTCATTTTTGTGATAACATGATACCACTAGTGATAAAGATGTATTTGAAAAATATCATGATCATGATCTATATGATCATCTACATTCTTACCAATTCCATAATTAGGATCATTTCCTTGATCATCTACATTATCATTACCTCCTTCGACATTTTGATCATCTCCATGCTCATTTACATATTCACTATTTTTACCACCTACATGATCAGATACATTATCAATATTTCTATCATATTGATTCTCATTATAATTAAATTCATTTACATCCAATTTATCATGATTCATATCATCATATTCTTCCATATAATCATTTTTATTACTTGCATTTCCATTACAATTCTAGTTGCATGAAATTTTTGAGTAAGATTTTATAAACATTACTTCTTAAGAATGTTCAATCTCTTCATAATCATTTTCATATAAAATAGATCATCAAGTAGGATTAAAACACAGTGGACTGAAATATCCAATTGAAAATTTAGGAGTAGATTTTGGAATCTTTGGATCATACCCAACTTCCACTAAAAAATCATTATCTTCTTCTTCCACTATATTCTCAACATTTGCACTATCGTCATCATCTGAGTAATAAACTAACACATTGGCTTAAATACTCAAGTCCTCCATGTCTTCAAGTCTTGTTGGGTGATCAAAAGTTCTTAATTCATTATAAAATTATTCATTATCTCTTACCTAGAATTTCATCAAGAAATTCCATCTCACATTAACCTTTTTTCAAATTGTCATTGATAAAGAAAAACCACCATAATTATCTTAAACTTATTATATTTATTTGAAAAATAAACTAGCATATAAGAAAAAAATATCATCTTAAAATATATTAAGAAGTTTGATCTTGAGTTCTTTTTTCACATATAATCCATATGTATCATCAGAAATCTACACATATTGATCCTTTTCCCTTTTTTCATCACACACAGAATGAATACTTCCTGATATCTCATGGTATTGAAATATAATTTTTTTAATACACATAAGATGTTGTAAAAAATTTAATAATATCTTACATTAAACATCATGTTTAGTATATATATGAATCCATAGAGTACCATCTCATATCAACTATTGGAGATACACATCATATATTAATATTTCACTATCAGTTAGAATACATCCTAAAAATCCTAATATACCCCTTTACGAGGTATGTTTATGAACTTCTTTAATTCATTTTATGTGAAATAAATCTCTTCTCCATCAATTATACTTCTTATAAAATCATCTTTCTTTATAAAAAATACCAATGTGAGATTATTACAATGTACAAGAATTCAATTCTCACAATCCTCAATTACTGAATTATTGTTGTCATGGGATACAATCAAAACTTCACAATGTATTTTCATAGAGTTACATGGTCATATGAAGAAGGCACGGGAAATGTGTCGTGTGTTCACTACTCACCATGTATAACTACATACATGACATGTATTTTGGGTTTTTCATTCCATGTAAGGTAGAACCATACAGAGTGTTCATCACCAGATTTGTAGTAGGGGGTCTACATGTTATATCCCATTGTTTTTATGAGGATTTGTGCATATAATCTTCTGATCTTTCTTCCCATTGTAGTGTTCTTGGTTTCGATAGTGAATTTTCTCCTTGTCGTGGGTGTAGCCAATGATATATGCATGGAATATAAGGTATAAATGTCAGAATAATCCTAATCATAATGGTATGAGAATAGGATAATGAAAAAATAAGATTATACCATGTATATAACATATCATATACATGTATAAAAGAAATAATCTAATTAATTCATAATATAATAATATATTAACACATAAAATTATACATGATTGATAATCATTTCATCATAAACATAACCTTTGAAAAGAAGCGGGTTTCAAAATCATATAACACATTATGTAAACACTTTAAATGAAAAGGCAGTTTTTAATAAAAATAAGTATTTTCACTATTTATGAGAATTTTAAACATTAAAAAAACCAAAAACTTCCCCTTATGATAATATTGAAATATTGATTCAAATAATTAATTTCATTTTTTAAAATACATTTTCTAAAATTGGAAATCTTAATTTCATTATATATTATATATTGGTTATCTCAAATTCTTATTCTTCACTAATTTAGGATTATTCATTATTCACTACATGCACCATGAAATTTATGAATCTATCAACATATTCATATTATGATTGGCTTCTTGAATATTGGCCGTAAATCATTCCCACTAGTATTTTTTTTTTGTTCGACACTATTTTCCATCCCAAAGGGATTGGGAACTCCCTTTGGGCCATGCTGCAGATAGGGTCAGGTGTCTGGGTAAGAAAAACTCCCTACCTCTAAGATAGATCATTCACAAAAGAGAATCAATCATCGTGTTGCCACCGTTTGTTAGATTCGTTAAAACTGATGTCAGTTTAACTCTGATCTGAAATAACATCTTCTTTTTTCCATTGAGGGAGAAATCTAATTAAAATCATACCCAAACCTTGGATAATACACGTGGTGATTTTATGGGAACCTGTTAATCTATTCTCAATTTTCTATAATATTCAATACTAGTATATTTCTAGATGGAATCCAATAAAAATGAATTTTCTTTTTTGATTTGACTACACATTTTTATAGATACAGGTTCTTTGATACAATATGAAAACTCCTGGCATATACTTTTCATTTATTATATTTACTTACCTCTTATGGATTCGACTCTACTACTCTGTTCACACAAGTCTTTCAGATTGGTTGAAGGCTTAATGGACAAAGGAATAATGATCAGTCTAAGAGGAAGGAAAAGGTTTGAGAGTTCAAGGGTTTATGGTGCAGGGGATAGAAATGATTTTTCCTAATATATTTATCATTTAGGGATTCCAGAAAATATATAAAAAATTTAAGATAATAAATATTTAATAGGGAAAATAATAGAGACAGTAATAAAAAACAATGGTTACCAAAAAGAAGTGTAACACATTCAATGGGGACTTATCAATAGTGACATGCCAATTGTTACATATCAACAGTGCATCATCAATAATGACTCATCAATAGTGACTCATAAATGATGACTCATCAATGATGACTCATCAATGGTGATTCATCAATGATGACATTCCAATGGTTACTTATCATTCAACACTTATCATTAATAATTCATGTTTGATTTAGTTTAATATTTGTTAATTCAAACTCTTTGTGAATATATGAACAATATGATGTTCAGTTCTATTAAATTCATATTTTTTTACAATAATTTTGAAAAGGATGTCTCAAAATGTGTTTTATTACATAAATTTTCTTAGTTATATACTTAGATTATTTATTTTATGAAATATTTATTTCACTTGTGTTATCACAATTTATAGTCACATTTATAAATTGGTATCCAATGTGTAGTAAAGTGTGATTCGTCTACAACATTTGAGCACAGAAAATACCAACAACTATGTATTCAACTTCAACAGTGGATAGTGTAATAGAATTTTCATTCGTACTACACCATGATTCTATATATTTTTCTAAAATATGACATGTTCTTGATGTGATTTTTCTATCTAACTTATAGTCACCATAATCAGCATCGGAATAACTTACTAATTCAAAATCATGTACTCCTAGATAAAAAAAATCCTTAAATTTTTATATATTTGAGGTATTTATAGATTTCTCTAACAGAAAATAAGTGGGACTCTTTTGGATTTCTAGGAAAGTGAGCACACATACACACACTAAAAATAATATTTGGATGATTAGTAGTTAAATACAATAGACATCTAATCATATCTTTATAACTAGTGTGATCAAAAAATTTCCCAACTTCATCAAGCTCCTATTTATAGGGGGATGATAATGGAGTATCATTACTTTTAATACTATATAATGAGTAACATTTTAAAATATAATTACTGTATTTACTTTGATTTAAGATAAATTTTTATTTATTTTGAAAAAATCTGAAATCCATGAAATAATTTTAGTTCACCCATTAAATTCATTTAAAATTCTTTTTTCATTAGTTTTGAAAGAATAGTACATAGGGAATATTTAGGAGAAGAAAAAAATAATATTATCAATATATATTTGATCTATGAAAAAATATTTTGAAATTATTTTTATAAAAAGAGTTGGATCATATATACCTTTTGAAAAAAAAATTAAATAAGAAAAGAGGTATGATTGTCATACCAAGCTCTTGGAGCTTGATTTAAGCCATATAAATCCATTGTATGTTGAAAAACAAAATTTGGAAATGTGAATTTTTAAAACTAGGGTCTTGTTCAACAAAATCATACTCAATTATAAATACATTTAACAATGAAATGTTAACATCCATTTGATATAGATTGAAATGAAAATGTTCATTATAAAAGAATAGAATCCTAACATCCTCAAGTCTATCTACAGGTGGAAAAGTTTCTTTACAATAAATACCTTCATCTTTATTATAATCTTATTCAACTAATCTACCTGTTTTCTTACTTCAGTGCATGGCTCATCAAATTTGTTTTTAAACACCCACTTAGTGAAAATAGTTAATGTGTCTTTAGGTATATCCACAAGTTCCCAGACACTATTTCTCTCAAATTTAATAATCTTCTCTTGCATAGCTATTACCCAAAATGCACCATTGATGGAATAATTATTGTTCTTAGGGTCAAGCTATGAAAAGAAGGCTTTGTGATCAATTTTATTGCTAAGGTGAGATCTTGTTTTTGTACCTCTATTGGGGATTCCTATTACAATATCTAAAAGGTGGTTTCTATGAGTCTTAATAGATATTTGAAAAGAGGTGTGAGTTGTCTCAAGATCTTCTTCAGGTTCAGGTTCTCGTAGTTCATTCGGTAAACATTCAGTTGGTTTAGAAGAACTTTTATAAGGATTATAATTAATATTTTGATTTAAAAGATCATCATCAATGTTGTATATGATTTTATTATGATCATTGGGGTCAGTTTCATAAAATTTAATGTGGGTAGACTCTTATATTGTATTGGTTATTTTATTAAAAACTGTAAATTCTTTTTTGGTACATGAATATCCATTGAAAATTATTTCATTACTCTTGGAATAAATTTTTTCCATATTACCCTTTGTATTTATAATAAATACTATGCATTAAAAAGTTTTAAAAATTTAATCCTTGTTTTTCTATTCTTCCAATACTCATAATGTACCCTTTTTAATAGAGGTCTAATTAATACTATATTTATAGCATAAAAGGGTTTATTGAAAGCCTCTTCCCAAAAAGAGTTTGGTAAGTCATATTCATTTTTCATAGTCTATGACATCTCTTGGAGAGTTCTATATCTTATTTTGAGAACACCATTTTTTTGTGGTGTCCTTGGAATAGAAAATTTATTATTATAACCATTTTTAGGAAAAAATGAATCAACGGCTTGATTTTAAAAATTCATGACTATTATCAATTATTAAGGAGTAAATCCTACGTCCATTGTGAGTTTATATAGATTTTTCATACATAATGAAGTAACAACAAGCTTAACATTTGTGACCAAAAAATAATACTTAAGTGTATATAGGATAGTCATATATAGGGAAACAGAAAAAATATTTTCCATTTAAATAATAAAATCTAGATGGTCAAAAGAGGTCCATATAATCTAACTCTATAGAATGAGAGGTTGAAACATATTTATGGGATTTAAAGGAAATTTTAAAAAGTTTCTCTTTTTGGTAGGGATCAAAATATCTATAATTTGATAATTCTTAATTTGGTAGATCTCTGACTAAACCCCTTCTAGTTAGCATTACAATTGAATGAACATTGTAATGGAATTGTCTCTTATTCCATATCTAATATTATTTTTGAATGGAAGTTAATCAAGCAATATTTTTAAAAGATAAATAATTTAAATCGATACAATAAATATCATTATCTCTTATAGAAGTAAAATGTAAAACATTTTTATCATGAAATACATGGCAGGAATTACTTTGAAATTTTACATAAAACCCAACATCACGTAATTATGAAATGCTTAGAAGATAATATTTTATTCCACATACGTATAAAACATTATAAATTAATAGTGAATTTGAATTATAGATTTGGCCAAGGTTGAGGATTTTCCCTTTAGTGTTGTCACCAAAAGTGACATGAACACCATCACCTTCGATCAAATTATTGATGTTTAAATAGTCATCAAAAATATGTCTAGAACACCTACTATCCAGATATCATAGGATTTATCTAGAGGTTTTCATATAGGATTAATAAAAGATTAATTTTATGCCAAAATTTATTTTCCTACCAAAATAATCATAGGAACAGTAATGTTATAAATAAGATATTTTAGAACCCATAATTTTCTAAAGGGTTTTTGATAAACAGATTGTAAGCTTCAAGAAACAAATAATAAACTATGTCCATTGAGTAGGTAATGGTAATATATGAATTTTACAAATTTGTATTGGATGTAAATCTCGGTTTTGAAATTTTTATCTATCCTAATTGATTACCTATGCTAGTTATGAACATGGGAGAAACATTCCTACCCTTTATTTGAGTTAATGTTTTATTACAAGTTGTAAAACAATATATGTATTTACTTATCTATTCATTTGAAAATTTTAATTCATTATTCTCTTTAAAAATCTAATAATTTTACTATTTTCCAATAGTATAGTTTGTTTTAATATTTACTATCTATGTATTATGTTTCTTAAGTGACTTATAGTTATCTTTCTTCTTATGAAGGTTATCTTGTAGAATGTTACATTAATCTTATAAATATTTATCTGTCATTTATTCTTCAATATCATCATTTTTATATTCTTTTGTATAATAGATGGATAAGTAGGAGGAATATTTTGTACCTTTAATTTTATTTCCACAAAGTACATATTTTTCCTAGCAGATATATCTTCTTAATTAGTGTCTGTATCACTCAAGTTATCTTCAAATGCACTCTATGTTTCTTCCATGGAATTTTTTATTCTTATGTCCTTATCTTCATACTTAATTTTATATTTCAATTTTTGGTATTCAACTTTAATGTGTCCCTTCTTCTTAATTTAATAGAAGGTGATTTCATTTTGAGGTTCATCCTTTTTCCATTCCCTTTTCAACTTTCTCTTATTGGCATAATTTTATATAAAAAACGTTTTTTGGAAGAACTAATTTTTCTTAAGGAATTTCTTGAATCTTATGTCCCTATGGTCCATATATTAATCCCTTTCATCAGAATATTGTTCTTCCTTAATACTTTGAATTTATACATTTTCTATTTTTTTATAGGTAGTAGTATTGAAGGATACTTATTTTCTGTTTGTTTAATATCCTTGATCTACTTGTTTAAATTAATCTCTTCTTTAAGCATTATCACCATCCCTATCTATTCATTGAAATTTAATTTACTCACATAAAAAGATTACCTAATTGAAAAATATGTTCTTCTCCATCTTTCTGGTAAGCATCTGATAAACAAATTCACTTGATCTTGGTCTATCACTTGTTTTCCAAGTGAGTGCATAATATTAAATATTTCATTGAACCTAAGATACACATCCAAAATAGGTTCATTAGATTTAATTTTATAAATATAATACTTGATTTTATGTGTATTTAGTCTCATTTCATTGACATTTTATGTCCATTAAAGTGAAAAAATATGGTATCCCATATTTAAAAAGTATATTTACATGTTTTTATTATATTAAATCCATCATTATCCAAGGCGGAAAACAAAAAATTAATTGATTTAAAATTATTATTTTCAAAATATTTTATAGAATCACTCAAAATAATTATTGTATTTTGTGGTATTTAATATTTATCTTCTATTATAATCCAAATTTTAAAACCTATACATTCTAAATGAAATTTAATTTTGATTTTCCATTGAGAATAATCTGTACAACTAAAACAAATAGTTGTATTGGTAGAATATCCTTATTCTCCATTATCCTTAAAGAACTAAAATTTAGAATTAAAAAAATATTTATATATTTTGAATAAACATAAAATCATTGTTGAAAAGTTAATTTAATAAAAATCATTTGAAACCAAATGTTGGTTGGAGTGAGTAACTCAAAAGGTTGGTGAATTTAGTTCCCAATAATTTTTTAAAGCTTATATTATAATAAAATCCCCTTAATAAAACAAACTTACCAATTATTCAAAATTTCATATCGATATAAGATCTTTATTTTTAAAATATTCCTCAAAGGGTGATTATGTATGAGAGGAAATAATGTTCATAATTACCCTAGATTTTGAAATCAATTTACATAGACCAAAACAAATATAAAAACTACTAAGGATAAATTATCATTGTAATTGTTTTTATAGACTAAAAATATATATACTCTGATAATAAAACAAACCCCAATAACACAACAGAATAAACAAGAGGTTTGGTCTCAATATGAGACTTAATCCCCTCCACATGGAAATCACCTCCTTCCAAGTTGATTAAAATAATAATCAAACAAATCCACATCTTGGATCAGGTCAACAAACAATAACTACAATTTTTCTAGGCTAAAGAGCCTATTTCACTATTATTCATTGTATGTAAAGATAATAGAGGCCATAAAATGACCTCTTCAAAAACATAAGTGGAAAAAATGATATAAAGGATTAAAATTACAACAAGTGTTCTCCAGTAAGGTGTATAAGATAGTGTGTGTTTGATAAAAATGTAATAACACACTGATCAATAGATAAAAAATAAACAATAAGAGAACTATATAATATTGTAATTCTCAGTCTGGAATGTTTAGAATGATCACATTCCTCAAATCTGTGTTGGTAATGAGTTTGAGTTTTGTTCATGAAATTTATTACAGAACAGATGATCATAGGAATCTACAATTGTTCCAGTTGATCTCTATTTGTATCTCAATAAATCATTGAAATTAAATTTGTGACTCTATGTCATTTATCTTCAGAGATCATGAATCAGTAAACTTTTAAGGGTTTATATATTCTGTTTCAAACTTTTACATAGATTTTACAAAAAATGGTTTCATATATGTAATTGTAATGTTATATATTTGAGAGATATGTCCCTCAGAAATATATAGAATCATCATTTGGAGGGGATATAAAATCCTCAAATCGGTTTTGACAATTTCATTAACGCTTGGTCAAATTATCCTTGAATAGAAATATTCATTGATTCATTCAATAAAATTTCCCCAGATAAAAAAGATAATAAGAAGATGGAAGTGAATCAACATATGATGGTATTTTAGACTAGTTCTAACTTTAGGATGACAGTGACTCATAGTTTGAATGTATATCTTCATGAAAGTACCTTTTCTATTCGTAACAAGATTTGTAGTGACAAGGCCAGTGGTGACTCAACTAGTTGTAGCTCATCCTTAGCGGTGACTTCTGTTTAGTGGTGAATCACATCGATGGTAGCTCTAGGTTGAATGTAGTAATTTTGTGTTGTGACACCTAGATTATGGTGAATCGTCATATTACATAGTCTAATTATCATAAAAACAGTCTTACAATATACAATGTTATTATACGACATGTAGAACATTAGTACTACAGTAGTCATGGGTTGTGATAATTAAAATAAGAGAGTGTGAAAGATACTCCAAGAAAGTAGGTTCCGACATTTATTTTCCCTAGGATATGAAGAAACATATTAAGTAAGATGTATCAAAAAGGGTTCTAGTTATAAAGGAATATGAAGAAGATGATATAGATGTTTTAAGAATTAGTTTTTTATGATTCCAGGTTTCCAAAGACACTAAACCTATATAATTATAGTATATTTTTTTAATGATATGTAAATAATATTATTCTATTTATATCTAATATCTATGTATGAACTATATAGGTCATTATAATTATCCATTTGGGTATATTTATTATATAAAGTGTCACACATAATCAACTGGGTAGTACGAAAATCTGTTAAGGATATATCACAAAACAATTTAATGGATGTAAACTAATGTAGTCTCATATATGTCCACAAGGTTTTATATATATTTTTATGTCCATATCTAGAAACAAAATTTCACTAGGAGGCACTGAGTGTCAGATTGTATGACTTACTAATTATAAAAATGTTAATACCTATATGAAAAATTATAAAAAAGAATAACGGTTAAAAGATATCTCATTTTTCTTAATAGGGATAACAGCTTCAAAAGCGATAGTTGATGATAAAAAAACATTCATTAAGTCTGGGTTCAAGATACAGATGAGTTATCATAATAATATATTCCAAAAATTCCTATAGAATAAGAAGTTACAAAAACCAAAATACGGTTTATAAGCATTATAGAGGTTATAGAATATGATATATATGGTTTTAAATCCACTAAGGATGGTGGATCATTATTATTTGATAAAAATGAACCTGTATCCTATGAGGAAGAATAAAGTGTAATATAAACTAACATAATGAAATAATCCATGAATTCTGAAATGGAACTAATATTCCAAAACCATGTAAGGATTTTGGAATATTGTTGAATGAATGAAAATCATATTGGTTTTAAATGGGTACTCAAAAATAAATTAGACATCGATGGTATATTCAATATCTTTAGTTCTAGCCTGAATATAAATTATTTTCAACAACATCAAATGATTAACTATGATGAAAACATTTCATTAGTTTTTATAATGAAATCCATTAAAATAATACATGTTATAGAATCTTACCATGATTATAAGATTTTTGAGATGGATGTCAAAATAGCAATATTTAATAGAAATATTTTGAATGATGTCTATATGGATCAACTAGAAGGGTTTTCAACTCCAAAACATTTAAATAAGGCATTCTTAATGTAGAAATCCGTTTATGGAATAATAAAATTATCCAGATCATAGAAAATTCACTTTTATGATGTTATAAGGGGGTTGGTTTTCTAAATAATAAATGTTATCTTTATATATATAAGTAGTTTACTGAGAGTGTGATCATATTATTAATAGTATAAATTTCTAACATATTCTTTATTATAAATGATATACCAATCACCTGGTATATTAATATGTGGTTGAACACAAGCTTCTCTATGAAAGGATTAGGTGAATCAATATACATTCTTGTGATAAAAATCCACCATGATAGATCCTTGCAACTTATTATATTTATTCAAGTTATATTTATTGAAAATGTACTAAAGAGATTCAGTATGGAATAATGAAAGATGGGATTATTTAAAACAACATATTGCATTCATATATTCAATAAATTTTGTTCTCGTGGATAGGAGGGGATAAAGAAGAGAATAAGGGCTTTTATATGTCAATGAAAGGGTTGGTAATGTATTCCATTCTATGTATCGGGATTGATGATTCAAAATCCATAATCATAATAGATATATATCAATTAGATTGAGGGGAAGACCATTGGATAAATGTTAAGATAATTCCAATGCATTTAAGGTTTACTAAGGATATGTGCATAGTTTATATAAGAAATGAGGTGATATTCACTAAGGGATATATATTCTTTTTTTAAACAAGACTATGATAATATGATATCAGAATATTGATATGTATTTACCCTCAATGGATGATAGTTAACTGGAAGATCTCAAATCAGGGAGTGGTTTCTAATTATACAACAGAGGTCAAGTTAATTTTAACTTATTATGATTTTAAAAAAGTGTTGTGGATTTGAATAATATTTAATGAGTTTGATATGGTTCCCCTGTAGTAAATATTATATCACACTATACTCTCATCGTACAATAGTTTTGGATTTATCGATTGATACAAGGTCTCAAAAGTAGATGAATACTATGGAAGTATCATCTCTTGAGCTATATTCCAAAAATAGGGGAGGTATAATTAGGAAGAGTTTCCACAGATAATAACATTTCATACCCCTGAATTAAATATTTTTTCAATATAAAAAATGAAAACCATGTGAGACCTATCAATATAAAATAGTTAGTAGTTTGATCTATTGTAAGAGGGAGTATCATGGAGTTCTTTCCCTATAACCAAAATTTTTTTAAGTTTAGAATACTTATATATTTAATGATGATAATATTAATAATTTTACTATAACATATTGGTTTTCCTCTATGTTACATTAATTTGATATGGTCCTATAGTACCTATGGCAAACAAAGGTCTTAGTAGTTCCCCACTTTAATGAAAACCATGATGAGCTATGGAAATTTTCTTATACTTATGTGCTATTATTAGGATAACATTCTATGACAGGAAAAAAAATATGTTCGATGGTCATGTGCTTGAGACTCATAAGGTGTTGAGAATTCATCTCCTGAAGTTCACACATAGTAGTCTACATAATTAGATAATATAAGGATATACCTGCTAGTAGGAATTCCACATGTTTGTGTTTCATTGTGTATTACTAATTGAGAACATGTATAATGATACATGGACTTCAGATTACAATTAAATCCTATCATGAGTCACATACATTGATGTACTGAAGAAAACCATGATGAAATATTATCATGGTGCGGTGGGATACGTTGGCTGAATCACAAGTGATATTACGACAATGAATAAGATAATAATGGGTTTTCAACTTCTGAGACTAGAAGATGATATCTCAGCCCTTTTATTGAAATTTAATAGTTGAACTAAATTCCATTACTATAGTGATTAAAAAATGTATCATTTATCCTTGAGTTCCACTCACTTGTGCCCCGAGACGGTTTGCCAATTCCTCAAGAGCACCTCCTTGAATGACAGAGGAAACTGACTAGTACTGTGGGACTAAGGTGTGACCATGGGGAGACAACACCATCATTGATCTGAGTTGATCACACCATTTTATATAATAACAGTCGAAGAAAAAATATATAATATCAGAAAAATTAAAAATTATACATGCAATATTAATAAAAATAATACGTGGAAGCTAAAAAAATTGATTGTACAATATGTTGATGATGATAGGTATTTTTCTAAAAAAATTAGCTATGTTGGGACTGAGGATACATGCATATAAAAAATACTATCAAAATATAAAAAATGGGTAAAAAATTATACAACTAGAATATAGAGCATAGGATCGGTCCTTTGCTCCAAACTACATCCTTGAAAATAGAAATCAAGAATTGAAATACCGATTCTTCCCTTTTTCTATAGCTGGAATCATAAAGACTAATCATGTACAGAATTCATCAAAATAGGTTGTGAGATAAAATCACAATTGTTCAGAAAAAAAAATTTCTAGGCCTTTCTATAACATGCATTATAAAATAGATATTATGCCTTAATAATTTAAATGAAATATAGGATAAATAAACAATAAAAATGGACTAGGTTCCACATAGAGAACCATCCAATTTACCTACATCAGGCTAATAAAATTTGTCTAAATCATGGGATCCTGAAATGGAAAAGTGAGTATGGTAATGTTCTAATGGGTGGACTATCTCCAAGACTGATATCGGTCTTGCGGGACACATCCTAATGTTTTCTATACCAACTAACTAATTCTCATTTGAAAACATTTATTTAACTTTTAATTCATTTTAAAACCAATTTATTGAGTATGGAGTGTCACCCTTAGACCATCCTTGACAATATTGAGAGACTTTCTAAGTATTTCACTAGGGGTTATCACAAGACCAATGTAAAGAGTCCATTCAGGGTGACCCAAGTATACATCCCAAGTATCACTCTGACATGGTGTGAAAATAACATGAAATGAACTCTGAGTTAGTACCTAGTACCACACATATGGTCTCAAGTATCTTTCATGGAATTATACCTCAAATACTGCAATCTATCTCATTAAGTGGTCTCCCCAATGTAACTAATGTCACTCATTTAGAGGTGAAAATATATAATGCATAGAGAGCCTATCTCAGGCATGGGTGGTACTGCCCCTCGGGTGTTTAAAAAGCATTAACAATTTTAAAAAGAAGGTACTAGAGTCCATCCAAGGGGTCCTTAAATCATATCCCCTTATTTCACCCTCAACATTAAGTATAAATAAATAAACATTAATTTCATTTATAACACGTTCAAAAAAATGGGTAGTTCATTAATTCAATGTGTTTTGGTCATTTAAGGAATAATGTTCAAGGAATGTCATTGGGAAACACCTCTATGGAAATGGTACATTTCATTAGGCTAATTAAAAACATAATTAGATGATTTAAATTATCATGGAATTGGTTTTAACATAGGTATCACTACTTGATTGAAACCAAAAAACCAATTTGACATTCATATAATAAAAGAACCCCTCATGGGGTGTTAAGAGAAAATTAGAACAAGGTCCGTTTGGGAAATAATGTATTACACACCCTCTTCGAAAGAATTCCCTAATGTGTTAAACCCAAATGGGTTAATCCGCCACCAAAACATGACATAATGGACAAAAAAGTGATCAATTATATTATATTAACAAAAATAAAGTTATACTAGAAGGGTATGGCCTACAACACAATGGTGTACTTTATAGAACATAATGAAATGAAGAGAAATATCAGAGACCACTTACCTTATCAATGAAGAGCTTACCCTATCTAGTATAAATCATTGATTTGATTTACGTTGGATGAAATTGATGAAACCATCAAATTACATGAAAAGGGGAAAATGAGCTTCCACACAAATAGTGAAGTAGATGAAAAGAATAACTGCAATATATTACAGAGGATTTGAGATCATACCTCTAGATTCACATTTGATTAGATGGAGAATTTATTGAAGGTTGGAAAATAGAGTTTCTTGAAATCCATGTGTGACATCCCAGACCCGGATGATACATAATTGGTGCCCCAAGCCCAATGGGCCACAAGGACTCAAGTGCATCTCCCCGAATGCTAGAGGCTACTGACTAGAAATGAGGGACAATGGTGTGTCCAGGTGGAGATAATTTCATCATTACCAATGTTTAGTATTGTGGGCGAATATAGTAAAATTGAAAATATAAAAAATAAATATTAGTAAACAGAAGGCACATCAGAAAATAGGGAATATATTAACAATAAATAAATAAGCTGGAATAGTATTAAAAAATTTATGATATGTCCTGGAACTGGAATCTTGGGAAACATGGATATAAGACACTAGTAATAACATGTTCCACATATGTTTAAAAGAAATAAATGTATATCTCAAGCATCCCAAGAACCTGCTTTGTCATCTACTATCAAGATCCATACTAGACAACAAGAAATCATTTTTTTGAAGTTGCATGCTTCCCTTTTTTAACAATCCCAACAATATAATCTACTCCAGGTACAAAAAAACACCGTGGAAAGGATGTGAGATAAATCCCAGTAGTCTACCACCTACAATTTCTATAACAACCAGCCTATGTAATGGAAATTAAATAGTCTACGAGCTTTCTTATGTAAAGTGAAGTAGAACAATGTAACTAAATACCCATGTACCAGCTTTAGCCCTCGACTGGTGTTTGAAAAAGTGAACAATTAATTATTTGATTATTACCAGGTTATAAATAAGTCACATTATGGAAATTGTGAAGGTTCCATGTTGTAACAGGGAAACCTCTAAAGATATTTAATAGTGAAGTTCCATGGTAATAACCAAGGTGATGTAGACCTCAAGTGTCTCCAACTCAAAAATAACTATAGCCTAGAATGGGGTAAGAGTGTGATACAAGGAGTATTGTCCCGCGAATTACATAATGAGACACCTACCGAGTCTAAGGAGTTTTTCCAAGGTATAATGGGGCTAAGCAATGACTGGTCCCAATAGGATTTAACAATGAAACCTAGATGTCAATGGTGGATCCAAGGAATGTATCCAAGTCATCCTATAAAAATATTAACAAGATCCTATTATTTCATAGAAAGCATCCAAATAATTGAAAAGGATTGGGATCTTGGTGGGTCTCAACATAAGAAAGCCATATCCTTGAATCAGAATGGGGTTCACAAGAACTCGTGGTTATTTATTCACTTGGATGAATGGTTGAATCCGGAACAACATGGTTTTATTAAAGGGAGGTCAATACGGGGTGCGATAGGAATGATTCATGAAATGGTAAGTGGCCTTAACTACATGTCCTTTGGAGGAAATTTGGTGGTTAAATTACATATGAGAAAGGCCTATGACAGGTTGGAATGGGGATTTGTTCTCTGAGTCTTGGCTTGCATAGGGTTCTCTAATTGGACTAGGGATCTTCTTTTCCGTTGCTTCAGCTCGAAGTGGATTGCAATGCAGTTTATGGGTAAGCAGTTTGGGTTCTTCAAGGCATGTCGAGGTCTTAGGCAAGGGGATCCTTTTTCCCCCACTCATTTCATTATCTCCCAAAATTCTCTCAGCTGCTATATTAATCAGGGCCTCAACACTAGGAAAATTAGACCTTATCATAATAAGAGTGGCACAAGAAGTATTACTCACATGATGTTTGCGGATGACACAATTATATTTATCAATGGCAGCAGAAGGTCGGTGCAAGGGCTGAATGAGATTCTAGAAGAATACTGCATGTGGAGTGGGCAAGTGGTGAACAAAGATAAAAGTCTTTTCTTCACATCCATGAGGATCTCAATGAGGAGGGAGAGGGAATTGGGTGACATCTTGAGCATGGGTAGAGGGTCCTTTCCCATGGAGTACCTCAGGGCCCTGATTAGTCCTTTTTCCATTAGGGTGCATCATTTTGACAAGATCATAAGCAGAATTATGGGGCACATCTATAACTGGAAAAATAGATTTCTGTCATTTGGAGGACGAATAACTCTTGTTAAAAGTGTCTAAGTTTCCATTACCGTGCATATTATTTCCACCCTGAAGGTCTGGAAGAGTGTGATTGATAACCTGTAGAGGATTATGGTGTCCTTTATTTGGGATGGGCAGATGGAAGGAAAAAATCATTGGGCTTCAGGGAAACGCCTGGCAAGGCCTTTATCCGAAGGGGGCATTAATTTGAGGAGTGTCTCCACAACCATGCAAGGGCTTCATGCTAAGATGGTGTGGGAGGCTTTGGAAGGTCGATCACTTTGGGGAAGAACAATGCATGACATTTATGGAACGAATATGAATAATCATAGAATTCATTCTACAAGGATATAGAAACTGATTTCTCCATACCTGGAGACCTTTTATCACCACTCTCATTGGCTTGTGGGAAGATGGAATATTAACTTATGGCTGCAGGATTGGGGGTGGGAAAGCTGTGGCTCCCGGGATGTCCCACTCCAAATTTTTCCCTTTTTTGAGGCAAACTGCCATCCCCGGTTTTTACAGGCGGTTCTTGATGAGAGTCAGCTGGGAATTTTCAGCAACATAGTCAATGGTGAGGATCATGACAGAATTATTTTCACGGCTTCTACGTCGGGTGGTTTCTCCACCAAGGATTTTAATCGTGCAACAAGGAACATTTCGAATGAAGATATCTGGGGGGAGACTCTATGGTGCAAGGAGGTTCCCTCCAAATATAATTTTCTACTATGGAGTGTGAGGAATAAATCCCTACCTACGGATGATAATATGCAACATTTGGGAGTAAAGATGGCTTCCAGGTGTTGGTGTTGTAGGTCTCCCAAATACGAATCAGTGGGACGCCTCTTTTATGATAGTGAATGGGCCAGAGGGGTGTGGCGGACATTTAGAACCTTCTTTGGTTGGGATGGGTATGATGGGGGGCATGATAACATCTTAATTTCATGGTTTAGGGATGCTGGTACACAGGGGGATGAGAGGAAAGCAAGGGAGATCATTCTAATGGCGGGGTGCTGGATAATATGGGAAACCAGGAATGAGTATCGCCACAAAAACATTGCAGGAACTCTGGTGAGTATGATCTTAAAAGTGAATAATACTCTTCGGGATTTGATCTGGCTGAGCCCAGAGTGCCAATCTACTCTATCTGTAAGCACTTCTATGCTGAACTGGGGCTGCGACAACTAGACCAGGAGCTTGGGACAAGGTTTATGGGTTCGATGGAGAGCTCTCGGCCAGGGGATGAAGCTAAATGCAGATGGTTCACTGCTTGCTGGAGAGATGTATGGGGGCAGCATTGTCAGAGATCAGGAGGGGTCGGTTCTTGTGGCTTTCACGAAATATTTTGGTAGAGGAGATGTGCTGCAGGCGGAGGCATTGGCCCGGGTTACAGGACTGGAGGTATGCAAACAAAGCTAGATTATTCTGAAGATGGTGGAGACAGACTCTATGATCTTGTACAAAGCGTTTCTTGGTCAAGGTAGTTTTCCTTGGAATATTGTTTATATTGTCAGGAGGTGCAAGATGTTAATGGGGAACCAGATGGAGATCTCTCTTATGTGGCGGGAAGGGAATACAGTGGCCGATTTTTTGGCGTCGATGGCACCCGTGAATTGAAGTATGGTTTCTTTCCTTAACATTGGATCTTTTCCCAATGAGGGGTGATATTTGTTACTAATGATGCTATGGTTCTGCATTACTTTAGACGACCGTGATCAATGTAGTTCGGGATTGTTTCAAATCAATAAAAAGTTTATTTTCAGTCATGGAATACCCTGATTAGAATCCAAGGTGAGATCAAGCTAGGAAACTACAATTTGATGTTGATTTCTTGTAATAATTCATTTGGTTTAATACATGATTTTCATTTGTTTGATAAGGTCAAGTAGAATTAAAGCATTTAATCAAGTAATAATTATTCAATAAGTCCATTTGGTCCAAGCATTGGCTTTCATTAGTGTGATAAGGACAAGTGGCATGATACCTTTATTAATTCACAATTAATTTGGCCAAGTCATATACATAGTATACTTTCCAATTTCCATTTCACCTTTATTAGAAATTGTAGAACATACCTTACATAGGTCATGTGGTGAGATACTTGTTAAATTTCATTATGAAATTTACAATTAAATCAATCCTTTATATTTATAAAATCATACCCCTAGAAGCATCAGGAAAAGTCACAGCTGAATGGTGGCTCAAACCTGTCGAATATTAAAAACCCAATTATGTTATAAAATATTAAATGGAATGGATGTATTTGTGGTTTTAACAAGAAATAATTAATCACGTATAAGGAAAGAGTATACCCATATAATTCTAATGATTATAAGAATGGAATATAAATTGTATTAATGACACACTATGAAATTGGTGGTCCCAAATCGACCATTCTGAAAATCAACATACTTGAGGGATGAGTTATAGACCACACACCGTAGGCTTTTACAACTCCCCTACACCAAAAATGGACCTTGATTTGGCTCATATTTGAGTATATCTATGAAAAGGGGAATAACACTCATACCCTAATAACTAGGTCAAAAGAAAGAGAGAAGAAGAAAGGCTTAAACAGACTCAAGTACCTACTGTTTCACATCAATCATGAAAAGAAAAATATCGAATAGATCTTAGATGAATATGATATCTTGATTCCTAACATAGGTCATAAAAAATATAAAATGAGATAAAATATGTTATCCTCAGTAGTTATTATATTAGGTAAGAAGGATGGATCTAATTAGATCATCAAGGGAAAAATGACAATTTATCCTAAAAAATATCATGTGCATAGTTTGTTCACATGGTTTGAAAAACCATGTGAAAACCATGCATAGTTACCTGGGAAGAAGGGGAACTTTCATGGTTAGGTTGCACGGACCTATGAAAACCATTCTATATTTTTATGCATAAATAATTCCATATACACAGCTATCTAAACAATGCACCAAATGTTCCCTAACTGTGCGACATGACTAGTTTTCCCAAAAACAAGGGTTCCAGGCTCTAAACATTCTTTATACACCCATGAGACATTTTCCAAATCAATATACATTCATATTAGGTCCAAAGTAAATATTTTGAACAACATTTAAAGTATCCATACAGGAGTGAAAAACCATGTTCATAAATTCTTCCCCCCTTAAAGTAACTCATCCCCAAGATCACCTTCCAAGGGTGGAGAAGCACTGTCTAAGAACAAATCTGGCACTGGGCATGTACATCAATATCTCACTCCCATGTCTCATTTGACACATGGATGTGATTCCATAAAACTCGCACTAGAGGGACATATCATCCTCGATGAGATTTCTTTCTCTAGTCATAAATGCACACTGGACACTCTTCAATTGTAGTGTCAACATCTAACTCAACATCTTTAGGATCAATAGTTTCAGACAGGTCAGAAAGATATTGGAACAGATGTGATAAATGAAGGATATCTTGCATGGAATGATACCTCTAAGTGAGTAACAAACAATAGGGTACCATCTTGACACTCTCTATAATATCAAACAACCCTATGTAACAAGGAGACAACATTCCTTACATCCTTAACCATCTAAGACATATAATGGGCGATACCCGATGAATAAATCAATCCCCGACCATGAAATCTAGAGTTCATCAATGATGATTGAAATAAGATATATATATTGAACGAATCATAGTTATACACTTTCTGATCATCTGAATATACACTGAAGTCTCTTTAAAAGTAAAAAGACCTAGTTAACCTTCCTCATATACCTCTAGCCACCATAGGGGTGAATGGAATGACCTACCATATAAGACCTCAAATAGAGCCATCCGAATATTCTCCTGGAATATATTATTATAGGAGGGTTCAACGAGAATGAAATTATTTTCCTAGGAACCACCAAAATTAGGGAAACATGCCCACAGCATATCCTCTAGAACCTATATTTTCCATTCTAATTTTATATTGATTAAGGGTGAAAATTTGTTCTGAGAAGCTACCATGTTCCCATATCCTTCAATAATCCCTACCAGAACCATGATGTAAAAATAACATCCCTATCTGAAAGGATATAAAGAGGGACCCCATGGACCCATATGATTTCATTGATATATAGTTTTTAGAGATCATCAAATGAGAAACTCTATCAAATAGTAATTAAGTGGGATACATTCGTCAATATTTCAATGAAAACTCATACAATATCTATACCTCTAGATGACATAGGTAAACTGAATACAAAGTCCATAGAAATGTATCCCCATTTCCATTCAAGGACTATAAGTGGTTATTACATGTGTCTAGGTCTCCAGTGCTCCACCTTAACCTATAGATAGGAGAAACACCTCCTGATAATGCATACTATTTGGCGTTTCATCCTAAGCAACCAATACTGGAATCGCATATCTCAAAACATCTTGGATATGCTTGGATGAATTGACCACTGAGAATTGTGGGACTCTTACATCAACTCCTCTCTCATATCATTGAGAACACAGACACATCCATGAATACACATGATATCTACTATATTCACAAACCAATCCAAGGGTGGTTTATCTTCTGATATAATCTCATTGAGTACGAAGCCTTCAGGATCTGAAAATTGTATAATCTTCAACTTATCAAGGAGAGAAGACGGAACATCCTAGGATAAGAGAAAAGACTTCTCAGGATTTTCATGGATCTTCATATGAAACTCAGAATAGATGACCATTAACGACCATTCATCACTGGCTTCCCACACAACTTCTGATTGAGTTTTTCGACTTAGTGCATCTATAACTATATTGCCCTTCTCAGACAGATAGTCAAGCTCAATACCAATGTATTGTAGATATTCGACCCATATATGACGTATGAGGTTCATGTCATGCTGAGAAAATATATAATTGAGGCTATTGTAGTCCGTGTACACAACAAAGAGCTCAACCAATATAATGTGTCTCCAACAACATAAGGTGGGGAAAACTATTCCTAGGTCAAGGTTGTGGGTTGGATAATTCCTCTCATGCGGATTAAATTACAGAGATCCATATACAAATACATTTTCCTCTTACATCAAAATTACTCCTATGCTGATTCATAATGAATCAAAGAAGATTATATAACTTATAACTAGAACTGGAAGAGTTGGAATAGGTGCTGATATAGGCCTCTCTTTTAGCTCCTGAACAGCTTTCCCACATCCTTCTGACCATCTGAATTTGACACCATTCTTTGTATGAACAATATGTGGTGAATCAAGGCGGGAAAATACTTGTATGAAATTACATTAATATGTAGACAACCCCATGAAACTCTGTAAATAATACATATTATTTGGATACTCCTAGAAAACTAAAACAAATATCATTTCTAGGTCGACTAATACACCTAATTTTGATATTATATGACCCATGACGTTAACTTTTTATATCCTAAAGTGGACCTTAGTATGATTTTCATAATATTTATGCTCTCTAAGTATACTCATAATGATATCAATATGTTTTTCATGGTCACTACAAGTATGAGAATACACCAAGATGTCATCGAAAAAGTCCATTAAAAAGAGTCTCAATAGCGGTGGAACACCCTACTCATCAGAGCCATGAAAGTAGAGAGAGAATTCGTAAGATCTAATGACTTAGAACGGTACTCATAAAGACCATAAATAATAAAAAAAGTGAAATAAGTATTTCTGTTAGCCTGAATCATACATGATGATAAACCGATTTCAGGTTGATCTTATAGTAGACCTTATCTCCCAAGGGATGGTCGAAGATATCATATATTTGAGGAAGTGTGTACTAGTTTTTGACCATATGCGGGTTCAAAAATCTATATTTCATGCATAGAAATAAGGTTTCATCTGCATTCTTGGACAAAATATTGGGTGAAACCCTAGAAGAAGTATTGAGTCATATAAAGAATTTGGAATATAAATCCTTTAACTACCACATGATCTCTTGAAGATCTATTGGTTCAATTCTATATTAAAGATTGGACATTAGAGATTCTCCTAGAACAAACATGTTAGTAAAATCTACCTCTCCCTCAGGAGGTATTCTATTAATATTATCAGGATATACATCATTGAAACGATCCACTATTGGAGGGAATTCAGCTTTTCAAAAACCCTGATCCTCTATGAAGAGACTTGCGGTATGGGCAGTCACTCCACCTTGCCCATGATCCTCTGGTCATCCTCTACCTGCTTGGAAATCTCATCCATGGTTATGAAGATAACTTCTTACCTGCGGTGATATAAAATATACCCTTCAATGATAGTATTTGAAAAACCAAGATTTTGAACCGACCAATTCATCCATTGAATGTAATCGAAAACTAGCATCCTGCGAACAAAGTGGTTCCATAAAAAAGGTTAACAAGCTACCTCAAGGGGATACTACCTACACTGGCATAAAACATATGTTCGTACCCCTAAAAATTAATCTAGTTTCATTAAACCATATTAATAATATATATCCAGTCCATGTGATTCCACAATAGATATATAGATATAAGAGTTTGAAGAACCTATATCAAATAAAGTAGATACTAGAGTAGATGCCACAAGAACAATACCTTGTACTGTAGATGGTCCTAATATCTGATCCTTGGTAATTAGTTGTAGTTCAGCCAAGTATCTTTATCCCCATCCAGGTGAAACATATTGACTACCATGATCAAAACTAGTCTACTGGTGTTGTTGGTGATCATGGGTCCAGATACAATAGCCATGACCTCATCCTCATCCCATCCTACATGTGTTATTCCAACTCCCCTCCGGATGTGATGTAAAAGAAATCACACATAATGATGGAGCTAGTGTGGAAAATTTTCAACTCGAAGTTGTTGGAAATGTTTTATAGGAATGATAAAGATTCCCCATACAGTCAGAATCCCAACACTCTAGTTGGTATTTATCACACTGATGCTTCAAATGACCGCATCATCCACACATATGACACACATTAGAGATACCTAAAAAAGAACTCTGGTTTTCCCTTCCCTCATGAGAAACCTCAAGGGAATGTTTTCTACCATTATGGAAAATAATTTCCTTACATGGCCCATATCCTCTATACACAGTACTAGATCCCATATTTAAAGAATCTAGCACAAAAAATCTCCTCACCAACTAGAAAATATTCAAAGTGATGAAACTCTGTGAAATGTGTTGAATATTCCATAACTAACATAGAACCCAACTCGATATGCTTAAAATACCTAGACATGTTATCTCTAAAAATATGAGGAATGAACTGATCATAGAAGGAAGTCTGGAAATGAACCTATAACATGCCCTAATGACTACCGGATTGGGAAGTCCCATCCCACCAATTCTTGGCCGACTTCCAAAGTATGTCTTTAGAAAGTTTAACTCTACAGTATGGAGGTGTCTTCTGAGGATCAAATATAGATATGGTGGCCTCAATCTAAGACTCAATAGCATATAGACCACCATACCCTAAGAAAGTAGGAGGATTCTACTACTGGAACTTACGAGTCAGATCAACAATCGTACGTTCTATCCATGGAGCGCCATGCACAGATTGCATGAGATGAATGAAATAGTGATAAAATTGGGCATTAGTGCCCATACTAGGTACAACAGGCAGTACCTCGATAGGCACTCCTAGAGGTATGACTGGAGGCTCAGGTCCCACCATGTATGGAGCATGGTCAGCACCACCTTCCTTTCATATGATACAAGGATTTCATGGTGACATTAGTTTATAATATCCCTGTACATGGCTCCAAACTAGTTTTAAAAAAAATAGAATCACTAGCGGAAGATGAATGTAAGAAAACTCACTACCCAAGGAATACTACCCCAACTACCCACTTAGAAAACCAAGTATCATTAAGTTGTCAATTATATGATTCATTTCATTTAACATTTAGTTACTAGGTTCACTCCTTTACGATTCATAAACATGAAAATGTAGGATAATTATATGCAACCAATTAATTTTAGATTTCATGATTCACTTCAAAATGGATATCCATTTTTAGTGAATTAGTTCCCATGCACCCATCACTTGAAATAACACATATTTATTTATTTTATAATGGCTCGACTAAGTAACTTACTCATCTAAGACAATGAAGCCCCACACACATCATGAATTGAGATTGTCAATCACTCAATCAAAACTAAGAGTAATACAAGCATAATCTAACTATCACAACATTACTCAACAATCATAGGCATATCAAGAAATTAAATGTTGTGAGATGCACCTATATGACATGAAAATATTCATGACATGAGAATTATAGGTCCCTATAATGATACATCTAACTACGCTCCTTGCCCTTATATCATCAGTCCAATGATGAAAGAAAATTCACAATCAAAGTAATAATAAACAAATCCACAGAACATGTGAATCACCAAATATTTAAATAATATCAACTGTAATAGGTAATGGTAGGAAAAAATTATATTTTTTGTAACATGGATTTTACCCAAATCATGGGTTCACGATGCCCAATAATTGATTATGACCAAGTCCCAAAGAATTTATAATCACCATTATATTGTCTCCAAATAGTATAGAAATAAATAAAACCTCTCTTATACCACATTGTGATATTCCGTAAATGGATTCCAATTAATAGGCACCCTAATCCTGATGGAAAACATGGCCTCAAGCACATCTCTTTGAATGCTAGAGGATGCTGACTAGCAGAGGGGGCCAATGGTGTTTCTATGGGGAGATAATTCTCACATCACCAATGTGTAGCACAACATGTGAAAATAAAAAGATGTTTTATAGTGTAATAAATAAATGTAAATAGACGTAACCATGTAAAATAGATACAGTAGTTTGAATAACTGAAATAACTGGAAAAAAATTCAACAACTGATGATATGTAATGTAATTAGAAAAATAGAAATAATGGATACGAGACAACATGACTAACATGTTCCACATAAGTATAAAGGAAATAATAAACTATCCCAAGCATTTGGAGCTCTGGATTGGTCATCTAATATCAAGCGTCATACTAAAAAGAAACCAATCTAGTGTTTGATTTATTGATATTAATTTATTTCTTTACACAGAAATTTTTTTCTAAAAAATGTAATTTCTTTATTTTTAATTAGTTATTACATTAATTTCTCGCAAATTGGTAAATAAATGAATAATTTTTATAAATTTTAAAAACATATTTTAATAATTTAATTAATATTATTTTTAATTAACATTCAAATGGTGATGTGGTAACTATAAAAATATGTTAATAATAATATTAGTAGTATAATCTAGTTTGTTAAAACTCGATCTTACATGTACCACAAGCTATTAAAACAACTCACATTATCTGTATCAGAAGCCAAAATAGTGTTGAATGTACTAAAAGATAATATAAGTTATATATTTAGTGAAATCATAACTTCATGGGGGTATATAATGTAATCCAAACACAGTGGATACATATAATTAAAGCTATATTTAGGGTTTTGTGAAATTCAAAATATCAAAAAGATTAAATTAATTTGATAAAAAATTAACAAAATATCAGGGTGTTAAATTATACCCCAGTTAAAATGAATTTACACCTCAAAATAAATCTAGGCTAGTGATTATTAAATTCTTGAAAGTTATTTTCATAGAAAACCACATTGTAAAAATTATTACAAAAACATCCTATTAAAAAGGGAAAGATGGAAACTTAATAGCTACCTAAGGAAACTCATTACTAGGTTTCCACATAGGAGAAAATAGGAGGAAAGTGAAAACATGGACATGTAATATAAATCTAACCACAAAGTTAACATGTAGTGTGATAAAGGAAATGGTAAATGGAAAGTTAAGGATTTCAAATCCATAACCAAAAGACTATTGAGAAAGGTCATCAGTATCATAAAAAAAGATGACAGCGAGACAAAATTTTAGTTTAAATCCATTTTCGGGAAGTTTAAGAATTTTCATGGGAATATATACATTCTTGATTTTAGTACAATCTTATACTTTTTTGTGACTTGATAAATTTAAACATCATCTCCTATTCCAACAAATGAAGGTGAATTTTTTATTCCAGAAACATTAGAATATCATGAGGTTCATAAATAGAATCATAGGTACTAACATGTAACATTGTCATAAAAAAATGGTTAATATAAGTTATCTAATATGAATAATTCTTCATATTATTAGGTATGAAATTTATTTCTAATACCTCTTAAAGGTTTTTCTAAAAAAAATTCATAAATGGTTACCCTTATGAACCTTCTAGAAGATTAAATACAAAAACATTAGAAATAAGGTAACTAAATTCCCAAGATCAACTTATCATTGATCCCCAGACCAATTTGATATACATTTTAATTTTCCCATACCCAACATCTTTATACCATCATCATCTATTCTCTTAAAACATGGTAATAACCTGAATTACCAAAAAACCTTAGAATAAAGATGAATTCTTTGAAAAATTAACTCTTTCCAAATATAATAAATAAGAACATTTAATAAACACAATCCATGGTATCATAAACCATATTTTCAAGTTATCAGTCACAATTTTATCAATACTATTCCATTTATAATCAAACTAAATAACATTATCTCATCATTAGGATCAAAATAAGGGATACCTTCCCTTAATAACGTGTTTTCCAAAATAATATAGTATTTCCATTAATTAAAATTTCTAGTTCATTAGTACTATTATACATATTCTTTCAAATACTTAAACAAAAAACAAATAATATACAATCCATATATATTTCAAAATTAATAATATTTGAATCCAAATATAGAAATACTTCAATCCTTCAACTTCAATGATTTTTAGGGATTTTTTCCTTTATTATAAAAGTAAATTAATTTTTGGGGCATATAGTTATATAATTCCAAAGCTACCTTCCCATAATACATTAGAATCCTTAACAATTTTTCACTCTAGGTCCATATTTTCCACTTAGATAACATCTTCTCCACCATTTTAGATATTCATCTGGGTTCCTCTTTGCACCTTATTAACATATGTAAATATAATATTCTTTGTTATATATTCATAACCACGTGAAAATTCATAAAATTCTATATTCCTTTAATTCTATGTGTTTGGAATCTCACTTAATATCATATTTTTAATAATATATTTGGATGGCTGATTAGGCATAATCACAACATCTTTATTTCCATCCATCATATAATGACCCATACTTTACATAAAATGATATTAAATCAAATTTGAAGAATATCCAATAAAAAATATATCAAATCCATGACAAGACCATATATTTATAGTTTCCTTAGAAACTGTGAATTATAAAAAATTGATTAATTATGCCTCTTCATTATATCCCACTTATTTCATCACAACTAGACCGCCTTTTGACATTTCTTACTTAATACCCTTATACATGAAGTGGGGAAAAGAAACATATGAAAGGGTGAGCTCATATTCATAGTAAGGGTAACCAAGGGAATAACGATCATATCATAATCATAATACATAGGAACATAAAATTAGAAAAACATATCCTATATAGGAGAGACCGTAATATCATTCCATAAGATAAATCATGAATATTCATAAGAATAAATGAAAGTAATCCCAAAACTCATAACATAATAGATGGAGTTTTTTGGAATACTGATAATCATAGAAAATATTTTCATATTATTCAAGACTCTTTTGCAATACCATTATTACAGACACCGTCCTTTACTGAACCGAGTTCACTCATCATTCAATACTTGTATTACTGAATCGAGATCATTTATAATTCAATCTATGTTTATCTCATGAGATATAAATCTTTACCCATTTAATTGGAGAGAGATATAGGTCCCACCCTTCTCATAATTAAATTATTCTTATGTGTTCAACAACAACATAAATCATTCATCATATCCCAAGGAGAAAATTGGGTTTTTAAACATGATACCACTATAACAAAATCCATAAAAAATAGATGGATTTAATAAATAAAATGCCATCATAAATACAATAAAAATAATTAAAAAATAATGATATTAAACTTAAAACATAACTCTATTATTCAATTCTATCTTAGATCAAAAATAATTTTGATACAACCCTTTGAAATTAATATTTTAGAAAAATGTCAATTCTTATTAAAAATGACTTATTTTATAAAAATGACATAAAATTTTAAAACAAAATAATTTATTTGAAAATAAACATTAAATAATGTAAAGGAAGATTCATGGAAATATGTTTTTATGATGAATTAATTTTTATCCACCTATATAATTTTATAAAATTCCCCTCATTTTTTTCTAAAAAATTCAAAAAATTTCCTCATATTGAACACTGAAAAGATATTAATTTAATACCATTTAATAAAAGTTAAAAAATCGGAAAATTTTAATTTAGATAATTATTTAAGAATAAAAATAATATTACATATTTAGGAAACACATAAATGGATGATAAATATTCCATAGTAAATTCTTCCATATAAATATTCTCAGAAAATAATGAGATTGTGAAATTATCCCTTACCCGTTAGGGTTGATTTATATTATATTATAAAAACCTCTAATATAATGATTTAAATAATGAAATTAAATAATTTATGAATCATATTCATTTGTATGATATCATATATGATCATATTATCATCTATTTGTTAAATAGATTTCATTATTACTTGTTATTCGGGTATTAACTTCATCATTTTATTATGCATGTTTTGTCGAATAAGTTTCTGTTCAACTTCATAGTTTATAGATATACCATTCCAAAATTATATTAAGATTATATATATATAATATTTATTTATTATATAATATTTATATAATTAATAGTTAATAAAGACCTTGTAAAATGAATCACATCGCTTCATGGCGACGGTATGTTGTACGTATGCACGAGCGACAATATAATTTTAATAATTATTGAATAGTGTTACAGTTATTGGTGTATAATATTTTAAAATAAATATAAATTTACAATAATAATAAAATATTCATATTATTTCCATCATTATGACCATCCTGGTAAGGTGGTGGTGAAAATTATATTACACCATGATGTGGAGATGGAAAGCTATACAAACGCATGTGTGGTGATTTCATTTTTCATAGGATAGAGGGATAGTGGAATATTTTTCTAACATAAGAATAATGATAATATCTTAGTATATAAGTGATATTAGAGTTATTAACGTATAATGAAACAAATAATGTATAATAAGTAGAATAAAAAAAGTGTTTGAATGAATCTGTAGAGAAGATTACTTCTACTTCAACATGCTTCCTTTAAATATCATCTTAGATAACTAGAGATGACCATTAAAGAATACTAGAACCTATAGAATTTAACTATATAAGTTTATAAGGGGAAAATAGAAGGTATTTTCATTCATGATGGGTCAATATTAATTTAATAGGTGAGGGAGGAGGTTCCCTATTATAATTTAGACGAGGAGAACATTTGGTATATCCAAAAATAATAATTTAAATAAAATAAAACCCAATCCAAAAAAACGTTAAAATAACCCCATTTAGAATATGAGATAATATATGGGTTTAATATCATCATAAAATAGATTTTATTCATGTTTTACAATCCATTTAAACCTTAGCATTTTAATTAACACTGATTTATTCTATTTTATTTTTAACTAGGGAAACAATTATTTCAATGTTAAAAGGGCACAATATTTACATATTATATTTAAATTAAAGAATAAATAAACAATTTATAACATTTTAGACCATTTAATAACTATTATGTATTTTGAGTTTTTTTATTTTTAAATTATTAATAAAAAAACAATATTTTGATAAACAATCAAGAGTGTCAATTTTGACACTATTAAATTCATTGATTTTTTTAAAAAATGAAGACGAAATGTTAAATTCAAAACCAATATTTTATTTTATTCCTATGAGGTAAAGGTCATCTAGAAAATTCATTAAAAATTTTAATAAGTCAAAAATATATTTAATTTAATATTTTTTATATCATTTATTAGTTTTTTCTATTATGAAAATAATTACTACATCAATTTTGTGTAATTATTTAATATTAATGTTATTTGAATAAAAACTAAAAATAAAATTCTATGATGAATATAAATCTACAAGAATTCATAATTATAATTTTAGAGTACTTTATCATCTTCAAATTCAATCATTTAAAATATTATACTTATTAAATTATGAATTTGAAAATATTAACCTAAATTTAAATAAAATAATATAAGTGTCACAGTCTATTCTATAAAGATCCAAATAGTCTCAAACTAGACCCTTGGATGGTTGTGGTCTGGATATAATCGTCAAATAAGATTTCTTAAACTATTTGAGTCATTTTATGGTTAGTAGAATTTTAATAAAAATGGTTTATTAATTTCTCATCAATTAATAAATTTTTACAACATAAAAATATAAGTCTTTAATGTAATTATTTATTTTTTAAAAATTATAACTAAATTACCATGATAATGAAAAAAAATTATTTTTAAAACTAGTATTTATAATCAAAATTATATTATTTATAACTTTATATAAAAACTGATTTATTTATTACAATTTGAGTGAGGTATATTAAACTTTTCGTTAAATAAAATATATAAAATGTCTTAATCTTATCTAGGTGGCTTCCAAAGGAAACCATTTTGACCAATGGTTTTTTTCAAAACACACTCATCCAATGGTATTTAGACAAGTATTTAGGTAATTTTATAATAGTTTTCTTACCCTTAATTACATGGTATACTATTTTACAATATCAATAAAAATTTACCAAAATTACTATTCATTGTGCCCAAAAATGAAATAAAGATATATAATTTGGACCTACTAATTGCAAATATGGAATCCAATTTTAAAAATTAAAAACACATAATTTTAAATAATTAATTTAAAATTATTTCTATTGTCGAAATGAGTGATAGAGTTTTTAAAGGTAAATCATTGCAAAAGATTTAAATGTTTTTACATATAAATTCAATATAAAATTAATGCTATTAAAATAAATTATATTTAATGATAAAAATAAATTATATTTATACTTTAAAATCATTAAATATCATTATTTAACAATATTAATTATTTCGATGAAAAATTTTGTTTTTAATTTAAATTTAATCTTTTTTTACTATTTATCAATATTTCAAAGTTATCAAAAAATAATAAATTTTATTCCAAATAAATTTTTTATATCCTTATTCCAAATAACATGTTTATGTTACCATATAAATTTTAGTAATGTGTCCAAATATTAATTTAAATTTGATTCTCCATTAAAAGGTGCAAATTTACCCTTTTGAATAATATCTGTTTTTATACATCAAATATTTTTTAATCATACCATATGAAAAAAATATATTCAATGATTATAAAAAGTATTTTTATTAATTGTATAAAATGTAGCATTCATTAATTTCATTTATAAATAGTAATTAACTCACATTATTCATAAAAAATATAAATATATAATTGTTTTAAATATTTTGTAAATAATTGGTTGCAATTGAATTCACCATAAATTAATATAAATTAGTTATATATATATTCCTAATAACATAAACACTGGGTTAATGTTATCATTTTTTTACTTAGAGCATCTCGTTGTTCGCATAAACTCACGATTGTGTACAATGAAAGCTATTGAATAATTAATGTTATTTACAAAAAATATTTCCTAAAAACATTCAGGTGTTACATTCTACCCCACCTAAATTGACTTTATCCCTCAAAAGTTATTAATTTGATACAAACAGTTGGGGATATATCTCCCTCATAATATCATCAAGTTCCCATGTAGATTCCTCAAATTAGTGGTTCCACCACAAAACATTGACCATGTGAGTGGTCTTATATCACAAAACTTTTTCACTACGATCCAGAATCACTTTCCATTGTTATTCATAAGAATGTTTTATCATTAGAAATATGACTTCTATGATTTGTTCATGATAAATATTATATATGTAAATTCTCATGTGAGATACAAGAAACACATAATTAACATGAAAGAGATTTGGTGGAAGTGTAAATCGGAAAGCTACCTTCCAAACACGATCCTAAATTTCAAAAGGACCGTTATAACTTGGGTGTGACATTCGCTTCTTTAAAAATATCATTACTCTTTTCCTGGGAGATATTCATAGAAACACCATGTCACCCAATTCAATATCTAGGTCATTTCTTTAGTTTTTTATAACATTTTTTCAACTCTGATCTACTTTTATGTATTGTTTTATATATTTTACCTTTCTACCATTTCATCAACAAGATCAAGTCATATTAGGTTTATTTTCCCAACTTCATATTTGAAATATGGAGTTCTACGCTTCATTCCATAGAGGGATTCAAATGGAGCTATCTAAATACTAGATTTAAATATAGTATTATGAGTAAATTCCACCAAAGGTAGGTGTTTATCCCAAAATACATTAAAATCCATAGAGAAAGCTCTCATAATGGCTTGTAGAGTTTTAATTGTTCTATTTGGATGACGATATGTCTTATGGTGATAAGTAGTTTGGAATATTAACTATTTATCTAGAGCCAACTGAAGAATTTTCTTGAACTTTGAGGTAATACCCATATCCTGATCATATATAATTCAAATTGGTACTATGTGAAATCTTACCACTTCATTTTCATATATCTTGTAATGGTGATCAAGAGAGAAATACTCTCTAAAATAAATGAAGTGTGCTGACTTCAATAGGTGATAATCTATAACCCATAAAACATTACGGGCTTTAGATGTTTTGGGAAGTCCAATGAAAAAGACCATCGTGATGTTTTCTCATTTCTATTCTGGTATGAGTAATGGTTGTAACATCCACTAAGAGTTATGTCTATATGCTTTATCATGCTGACAAACAAATAACTGAGAGACATATTTGGCAACATATGTTATCCTGAAATCCCACCAAAAATACTCTTTATGTTCCATGTATATATTTGTGATCTTAGGATGAATAGATAATGAAGAACAATGAGCCCCATCTAATATCCCCTTCTTTAATTATGGTATGGGAGTAATACAAAATCAGTTATGGAACATTATTATTCCATCACAACTAAGCATACATTTAGGAAAAGATACCATATTTTTTGTATCTATACATCTTCCTTCTACACCACTTTAATATTCATATGTATAAGGGGTTTAAACATCAATTTAAAAAGATAATATTTCTTCCCTTCCATTAAAATTTTAAGATCCATCATTTGAAAATCCATAAATAATTGATCCTTTTTTATCCACATCATGGATAGGCTAGCATGGTCTTTTCGAATCAAGGAGTCTTCCACCTTGTTTACATTTTTTAGGGTGATAATTTATTGAGAAGTTGTAATATTTAATTTAATCCAACCATATTCATTGAAACATATTCAACTCCGGTTATGTAAAAATAAAATTTATGCTTTTATGATTATTATAAATATCACAACTTTCACCATAAATATAAAGCCTTTATATTTTTAGTGAAAAGATTACCGAAACTATCTCAAAATAATAAGTTTAGTAATTTTTCTCATGGATTTTATTTTATGATGAGGAATTAGCTGTCCCCATATAAGTTTTCATGAGAACACAACCCAACACCTTCTTGGATGAAACACTATAGATCACAAACGTTTCTCCACTTCATGGAAGTGTGAGCATAGTTTCACTTCCAAACATTTTTTTAGATCTTTGAAATTCACTTCACATTCCTCTATCCACCTGAACTTAACTCCATTATTATTCAACATGGTATGTGGATTATATAAACATGAATTTTTTTTCACAGAAAATAAATAATATTCATCCAAACCAAGAAAACTTCATAATTCAGTTTCCATTGATGGTCTTCGCTAACATTCAATAACTTTTGTTTTTGGTGGATCCATAGATAGCCCATCTCTTGAGATTACATGACAAAAAAACGATGCATTTTGAAACCAAAATTCACACTTGCTAGATTATTCATAATGTTACTCCTTCCTCAGGATCTTCAGTACAATTATCAACTAATCTTCTTTCTCTTACTTACTATTCAAATAGAAAATAATATAATCTTTAATGACTACCATAAACTGATCAATATATTCTCTAAACACACTATTCATTATATCCATGATGATAATAGGGGAATTAGTAAGAGAAAAAAAGGAATCACTATAAATTCATAGTGTCCATACCTTGTACAGAATGAAATATTTGGTATATACTCCTTCTTGACCTTTAATTGATGATATACTAAACAAATATCAGTTTTGGGAAAGTATTGATCTCTGTGTAGTTGGTCAAATAAGTCATCCGTGTGGGGAAGAGGTTATTTGTTTTTTAATGTTATCTTGTTATGTTATTAATAATAAATGAAAATCCCCATTGATCAATATTTTTTTCTTAACAAATAGAATATGTACTCCCAAGGGTGATACACCAGTGTGTATGAATCTTTTTTCAAGATTCTCTTATAGTTTCTTCTTAAATTCATGGACTCAATTGGTATCATTTTATAAGGTTTATCTAAAATAGGAATAGAACCTGGTATAATTTCTATTGAAAACTCAACATCATGATTTGGTGGAAGACCTAGTAATTCTTCTAGAAATACATCATCAATAACCCTTGGATTAGGGAATTGATTAAAATAATTCCCCTTTTCCTCAAACATGTAACATTTATGTCTAAGAGGTTTATTCTAATTTTTTTTTTCTCTATTCACATAATTAGAAATATTTTTCCAATCACACCGGCATTCAACTACCTGATGAAATTATTATCCAAAATTTAAATGTTTTGTTGTCCCATTATAAAAATGTCCCCTATGTTTCTTTCCACAAATTGTGCATAAGGGAAAACACATCTTCTTTTATGTTTAGTCTTTAGATTTTCCCTTTAATTCTATTTTTTCTTCTTATTAAACCCATAAGACTGATGGGTTAGTCCAATATCCATCTCAACCGTGAGTACCCATCAAAATATTTCTTTTTAGTGATCAATGTACCTTATGTATAATTCCATTAAGAGAGTTGGTTTTAGGACATTAAACAATTGTTGAATTTTACTCATCAGTTGGATAATAATTCTAGAAGCGTACCATGCAGGTATTGTGAGATTTTCTTTATAGGTTCCAATGGATTCATTGACCTTTTTCGTAATTTCAAGGAAGTCATTCTTTATCCTTTTTCAAATAATATTAGGAAAGTAATTATTGAAAAATAAGTTCTTAAACTCATCCCATTCCATGGAATAAATTTTATATTTTTCCTCGTATTCTTGATAACGTTCCCCCATTGACCTGCTTAAACTTCCAAATAACATTATCCTATGTTGAAATTTTCAGATTTTGAATATTGGAGAACATAAAATATTTTTTTATTGGTACTGATACACTTTTCATACACTAATGGATTAGAATACCCACTAAAATATGGTGGACGTTTCCTCATAAAGGTCTCAACTCAATGTTTTCCAACCTTTTCAAGTATTAAAATCCTACATGATTCATAGGTTGATAATGTTGTGTGAGCATAGATACATGATTTTTCATTTCAATTCCCATAAAATTTGGTGGCTCAAGAGGACAATCATTTCATTTCCTGTCAGATTCATCATCAACACAGTTCCTTAAGGTTCCTTCCATTGATGAAAACCAAGAAGCATATTGTGAGAAACACTTATCATATCGGGAAAACAACATAATGAAGACTAAAATTTAAATTTAACACCCATTAGTTTTTATCTTATCTTAATCATTATGATTTTTAAAAACCTATTATTATACCATATACTTCAAAAAATCATTTGGGTTCATACTATGGTGTTCTCATTCTAGTTTCCCAAGGTTAATTATACCTTTATTCTAATACCAACTATAATGAACCATTATTTTCACACATTGATATTACTTCAATATTGAATAATATTCATTTCAAAATATAATAAAATACATGATATGACTATATAGGTATACTATCTTTAGGTACTAGAAAACATAAACAACTTGTTCAAAGGACATCTTCATTGTCCCCCACTTATTTTTCATAATTAGAACCCTTTTTGACATATAATACTTAATACCCCAATTTATGACTGGGGGAACACCTATGAAAGGTTGAGATAAGATTATTAGTAAGGTTTAAAAAGGGAGATATCAATCATATAATAATCATAATTCATAAGAACTTAACATAAGATAAAATTATCCTGCATATGAAAGATCATGATATCATTCATTGGGATAAAACCAGAAAGTTCATAAGAATTGACTAACATAATACCAAAAGTAATAATATAGGACACAGTGTTTTTTTGAAATACACATAATCATTGAAAATAATCCCAACTTATTCAAGGCTCATTTTCATGATCATCATAGTAGACAAATTCTATTATAGAACTGATTTTACTCTTCATTCTAGCCCTGTATTACTGAACTGAGATCATTTCACATTCCATCCATGTCTATCTCATGTGATATAAATGTTGACCCAATTTAATGGAGTGATATATAATTCCAACAAATCTTATAATTAATTCATTAGTATTTGTTCCATAATAAATAAAATCATTCATCGTTACCCATAGAATAAAATGGGGTTTTATAAACATCATTCCACCATAACATAAACCATGTAAAACAAAAGGATTTCATAAATACCATTCGATCATTGAAAATTAAAATAACTAGAAAAATGAGGATATTTTAAATGATACATAACCCTATTAAATAATTATATATTAATTTGAAAATAATTGTGATATAACACTTTGAAATTAATTCTTGAGGATATTATTGTTTCTTCTTTAAAAATGTTTTCTTTTCTCAAAATGATGAGACATTTTAAAATAAAAAAATTATTTGAAAATAAAAATGAAATCATATAGTGGGATAATAATAAAAATAAGATATTATAGACATAAAATACATTAATTCCATATAAGATAAAAAAATATTATCATACTTTTTTGAGAAAAGTCAAAAAAATACCTCTTATTAAATAACGAAAAAAGATTCCTTTTAGTCTATTTAATAAAATTTCACCAATGGGTAAAATTGAGTTTAAATAATTTTTTAATAATAAAAATAATATTTCATAATTTGGAAACATGTCCAAGGATGATAAATATGACCATGTAAATACTTATGTATAAACAATCTCAGATATTAATAAAATTATGAAATTTTCCCTTACCTTTTAGGTCAGATTTCTAATGTATGTATCCAGACATCCTGTATAATTATTTAGCTAATTTCATTTACTTATTTCAGAATCATACTAACTTTTATGATAAAATATATTATCATATTATCATATATTTCATTATAACCTTTCCATATTACTTGTTATTTGGGTTTTAACTCCTTGAATTTCTTATGCAGACTTTATCGAATAAGTTCTAGTTAACCTTAATAGGTCATAGTTATATCATTAGAAAATAATATTAACATTATATATGTCATATTTATTCGTTATAAACATTTACAAAATTAGTATTTAATTTAAATCATGTAGAATGAATCATATCGCATCGTGGAGATGCTAGGTTGTACGTACGCACAATTGGTGATATCAATCAAATAATTGGTGATTGATATTGAAGTGAATGGTGTATAATATTTCAGAATAAATATAATGTTATAATAATAATATATAGTAATTATTTTATTCATTATTCCCATCCATGTAAGGTGGTGGTGAAAAATATATTACACCATAGTGTGGAGACAGTAAGCCTTACGTACGCATGCTGATTTTGTTTTTGATTTGATGGATGGAAAGTGGAATAGTGTTATTCCATAATAATAATTAAATATATTTATATAATTTATATTTGAGTTATTACTTTATAATGAAAAAAATCATGTAGAGTAAGTATAAGAATAAATAAGATTGGAAGAATTTGTTGAGGATATTACTTCTTCTTTGACATGCTTCCTCTAAATCTCCTCGTAGAGCACTAGAGTTGGTATTTCAAGAAGAGAAGAACCTATATAATGATACTAGGTAATTATATATGGAAAACGGGTAAGGTATGGGTGATATTGAAGTCTCAATATGAAGTTAATAGGAGAGGGAGGAGGTTCCTTTTTATAATTCTGGTGAGGGGCACTTTTGGGATATCCAAAAATATTAATTTATAATAAAATGAAACCCCATCCAAAAACATTTAAAAGGTCCCAATTTTGAATATTTGATGATATAGGGTTTTAATATCATCATCAAATAGATTTTATATGTGTTATAATTTCAATTTAAACCTTATAAATTTAAATAACACATAGTTATTATATTTAAATTTTAACTAGGGTAACATATATTTATACATTAAAATGGTGAAATATTAACATATTTGATATGAATTAGACCATAAATAAATAAATTAGAAAATTTAGTACCATATCACTATTAATATATATTTTTTAAAAATGTTTTATTAATTTAAATAATATAATACTCCATTATTTTGATAAATAAACAATAGTGTCAATTTTGACACTATTCAATTTATTGAGTTTTTAAAAAATATTAAGATAAAATGTTAACACTGAACCAACTATTTTATTTTATTACTAAGAGGTCAAAGTCATATATTAAATTCATTAGACATATTAATTAGCCCAAATTATATTTATTTTAATATTTTTAATAACACTTATTTGTTATCTCTATTAATAAAATAATTAGTACAACAATATTTTGTAATTATTTAATGAACCTATATTCTAAGTAAAAATTAAAAATAAAATACTATGAATAATATAAATATAAAATATTTTAGAAAAATATTATTCATCAAATTTTTCTTCAGGAAAATCTGAATTTAAAAATGTTATACTTATTAAATTATGAATTTGACAACATTAACATCACTTTAAATAAAATAATATAAGTGTCACAATCTCTTCTATAAAGCTCTAAATTGTAACTAACTAGAAATTTTGATGTTTATGGTCGATATATACTCAAAAAAATAGTATTTTGTTGAGTTTTTGTGTCTTTTGATAGTCATTAGGATTGTAATAATTGTTTTATTGATTTATCATTGATTATTTAGTTTTTACATCATCAAAATATAAGACTTAAAAATAATTTTTTATTTAAAAAAAATTACAAATACATTACCATGATAGATAAAAACATTTTACATTTCAAATGAGTAATTATAATCTAATTTATCTTCTATAATACATTATTCAAAAGCTGATTTAGTTATAAAAATTTGAGTGACATAGATTTAAATTTTCTTTAAAAAAATAAATTAAATGTTCTAATCTCATCAAAGTATATTTAAAATGACACCATTTTGAACCAATGATTATTTGTGTAAAAAAAACATATCCAATGATATTAATACTAGAAAATGGTAATTTTATAATAGTTTTTTACCCTTAATTACAAGGTTTACCAAATTACCGTATTAATGAAAAATAACTGAAGTTACCATTCATAGTGCTCAAAAATAAAATAAAGATATTTTTATAATATAGATATACTAATTCAAAATATAGAATCCATCTTTCAAAATTCAAATAACATATTTGGTTGTAATTAATTTAAAATTAATCCCATTGTCGAAAAAATAGAACGAGTTTTAAAAGTTAAAACATTGCAAACTATTGAAATGTTTTTACATTTAAATTTAATGTATAATTAATGATAATGACATAAATTATTTTGACTGATAAATACATATTATATTTATAATTTTAAACCATTAAATGTTATAATTTAACTTTATAAATTATTTTGACGAAAGTGTTGATTTTAATTAAAATTAGGCCCATTTTTACTATTCTTATAAATTTGAATGTTATCAGAGAAATATAAACATTTCATCCAAAGTACAGTTTTTCATCCCAATTCTAAATAGAATTTTTATATTGTCATATAATAACTCTTAATGTGTAAAAATATTAATTCAAAAAGGGTTTCCATTAAAAGTCATAAAATTTCCCTTTTAAAAAATATTGGTTTTTCTAAATAAAATATTGTTTATTCATACCTTATAAAAAAATAACTATTGGATGAATATCAAAAATATTTTATTATGTATATAATATATATTTATTTAATTTCATTTAATACTAGTAATTCACTCAATTAATTAATAAAAAATACATATATATATATAATTGATTTATATATTTCAAAAATCTATTGTAGTGAATGACTTCACCATACATTTTCATAAGTTAGTTATATTTATTCCTTCCTTCCTAACAATTATATTAATATGGTTATATTATTCTATGGGTGCCTTTTGGTTCACATAAACTCATGTTATTGTGCAATACAATCTATTGAAGAATTAAATTTATTTAAATAAATTATTTCATAAAAACATCTGGGAGTTACATACCATCTAATTTGGTTGCTCATAGTCACTGAACATTCCATTATTTTCAATGTTAAAATGATTCCTTATGGTTCTATCCATAAACTAAAACCTAAATAATAGTGTGAGAAACACTAATCCTAGTGGGAAAACCATAAAATCTAGGAAAATTACTTTTAAATATTCAATTTATGACACTATAGGTAATTAATTGGTTATTCATAATCATCTATAAAATAAATGATTATAAATTATTAATAATTTTATTCATAGAGACATACCATGAAATATCATTAGAAATATCCTTTTGGATCTCAAAAAAATATTTCTCATCTATGTTTCCAAAGGATGACTACTCATTTACTTTGATCCAAACCAAAATGAACCATGATATATTTACATGGATATTATTTTTTTTATAAGATTATTTATCAAATTACAAAAACTTATGCCGAAGGAGTGTAATTGTTTTGTGCCTCAGGAATTTTGGAACACATTTTTATAATATATTGAACGATCTAATTTGTTTCCAAAAAATATCATCTTCTTTATTACTCATACATAAAACCATTATTTATAGAATTAGGAATAAAAACATTAGAAATGGAGAGACCAGATTATAAGTAAGGGTAAACATAGAAGATACACAATCTTATCATGAGGATAATTGTATGAAAAAAGGATAATAATAGTTAATAATTATACATTCATATAAATTATCAACCTCTTGAATCATTTAATTAAATATTGGTAGTACATAAGACATGAATCATAAGGTAATAAAATATCATAATTCATGATATCATAACATTGACATAAAACATGAAATTGTGGCACACACATAAACATGTAACTTTGTAAACAATTATATATAGTAAAATTTTCAATCATTAAATTAAGGACAATAAATCATTCCATTTCAAAAATATATGGACATGAAATCTAGGCCCATGCATAAAAGTATGGACATGAAAAGCATCTCCACACATTGAATTGGGAACATGAAATCAGGTTCATGCATAACATATATTCCTTAGGAGGTTTACATATTTTAAAAAAATAGTAGATGAAGATATTGGTCCCAACCATCACATAATAAATAACATATATATTTCTTCCAAAAGAACATAAATAATTATTCATATCAAAATACATGGAATAATGAGTGTTTCATTAAAATCATTCAATCATAACACAACCCATTTTAATGAAATTTGTATTGTAAATATCATTCCATTATAAACAAAAACCAACCATTGAAAGAATAGGGATATTTTCCATGAGAATACCCCAATAATGAATAATTGACATAAAATAATGTTATTTTAAAAGGAAAATGATTTTGAAATATGACTTGAAATAATTCTTGAGGAAAATATCCTTCCCTTTATGAAACATTTTTCTTTTAATGAGTCACACAATTATAAAGTAAAACATTTTCCTTGGAAATAACCTTTTAATATATTAAAGGGATATTCCATGAATTAATGGTGTATTAAAGTGTAATATTCTATTCGTGATATATAAGTTAAAAAAAAGTTATTCCATATTTTATTTTTAGTTAAGTCATAAATATCCATATTGAGAAAATGAAAAAATTATTATTTTCAAAATGTTTTGTAAAAATTCAATCACAAGAAAAAATTAACATTAAATATTAATATAATAAAAGTAAAAAAAAATTAAAACATTTTAGAAAACATAGATGTGGAATATGAATATTCTATAATGGTGATTTAACATGAAACAATCTCATTTATTGATGTGATTTGGAGATTACTAGTTCTTATATTATATTCAATATAATAGTAATCCCCCTCAAGGAAAGAAAATTATGTGGATATGAAAATACAATAATATATAGAATATTACTCATAAAATAAATTCATGGTTATATTATTCACCATTCAAAAGAATTAATTAGTGTTTAAGAAATTTTCCGACAAAAATAAAAGTGATGAAAATATCTCTTACCGAATGTCTTGACTCTGGTCATACTCGTGCAAACTTCATATTATTTCGGTTTCCCCTTTTGATATCCATGAAAGGACTGATTTGGTTGTATTGTTGACCAATTTGTGTATTCTAGGTTAAATTGAAATATTTATAGAGGATATTTTAATTGATGTCGGAAAAAAATATGTTAGGATGTGTGAAGAAAAGAGAAGAAGAGGTTCCCTTTGGTAATAGAGGGAAGGAGATATTTTGGAATTTATCAAACAATTAATTCATAATAAATTCAATATCAATTAAAATAAATTAAAAATTACATTTATTTTAATATAAGATATTATAATATTGTAATATCATCAAAAAATATGTTTTAGTCATGTTTTGGTATTATTTTAATCATTGTCATTTTGATAAACCCTATGTTATTTCTTTTTAATTTTAACTATGGTAACCAATTTTCCAATATTAAGAGGATGTTATTTGCACATATAAAATGTGTATTAGGACATAAATGGAAAATTTAAAATATTTTAGACCATAACAAGCCCTTTGTCCTTATTTAATATTTTTTAAAATTTTAAATAATTTAAAAAATTATTATTCTTTTAAAATATCAAGTGTCAATTTTGACACTATTCATATAATTGAATTTAAGAAAATTGATAAATAAATATATTTAAAAGGGGTCCTCCATTAAAATTCAGAAAAATTTACCTTTTAAAAAATACATCATTATTATATAAAATTGTATTTATTATAATATTATTCCTATAAACACTATTGGATGAGCATCAAAAAATTTTGTTGAATATTTAATATATAAAATTTGTTAATATTTTTTATTAATAGTGGTTTTTTAGTTTATTGAGATAGAATGGGTTTTATAGATAGAAAAATAGTTTTCTTAAAAAGGAATTTCATTAGAAACAAATAGTTCTTACTTTCATTTCTAGTAAATTAATAACAAAATGACTCATTTTTATAACTTTTTAAATCATATTTCCATAATTTATATAATGTGATTTTTAATTTCTGTTCTAATATCTATGTGGTAAAAATAATAATATTTAATTAAAAATATTAATAATATATTATAGTTTTGTAAAACTCGGTCTAGTATGTAATCCCAGATATTAAAAGAACTCATAATTGTTTGTAAGACAATACAAGAATAGTATTGCATGTGCTCTAAGATAATTTAAGCGTTTCATCTAGTGCAAGATTAACATGGTGGTGTGTATAATTCATTCCAAACACAATGCATTCATATAAAAAAATCAATATTTGGTGTTGTGTGAAATGAAAAATATCTAAAGATTAAATAAATATGAAAGGAATTGACAAAATATTAGGTTTTTACAAGATGACTTTACTGAGTATGAAGGGTATTAAGAAAATTCCTAAAATTCTCTTATAATTGGAATAATTCATAGTCATACTATACTAGATTCACCCTTTAAGAAGGAGAAATTTATTGGATCAATTGTTCTTGGTATAGATTACTCTGAGTGTGATGATGATGGTAGTGGTAATCTGAACATTCCACCATTGGATGGTGGGACTACCACCCCTTATACTCATATATCTCTTTAAGGATCATTAGTAACTGATATGAATACTCAATAAGGAATTGATATATTACCATAAATAAAACTAGTAGATTAAACATTGGATTATTTATTTGGTCATACTCTTACAAATACTGTTGTGGAACTGGTGAACAACATCAAAACTTATCCTCTTGATAATGAAAAATAACCAACTAATAATGTTACATTTAAGTCATTCAGACCAAAATCTATAGAGGCTGAGGAAGAGTTATATGGTCTGTATCCACCTTATAATACATTTACTCGTGTACCTACTTTAAACCCTTTGACATCCTTTATCACAAAAAATTATTTGAATAAATTCAAATTATTATTGATGGGTGTGTTGAAATAATTTCTCATTGGTTTTATAAATATAATTGATGTAATTAGACATTATGATATATCAAATATAACACATTTGGTTATTTCTAATCTTCAACCATGATTCCATCTAAAAATGGAAGTCATAAAAAATGGAATTGATGACTTGAAAGCACAAGTTGGTTCTTTACAAAATAATATTCGAAATATTATTTTACATATGGACGAAATATTTATGAATTCATTGTTTTAAGATCCTATAGATACATACCACCTCTTTCTCCTCATGGTACATGTAATGTGATGATTATTGAATCATAGAACTAATAAAATATTTTTCAAAAAACATTTTTGATGAGTTTTTTAGAACAATAAAAGTGGTGTTTCATGTTTTTTAGATCCATTATTCTTATACTTGGGTTATATTCTAGAAATATTCCAAAAAAGATGGGAAAGAGAGAGAAAATATAAAAAAAGATATGTTATTTTATCTCATCATAATATTAACCAATTATTACCTGAAGTATTTGTTTAGATAATTGTATTGGGATATTATAAAGCCACCCTGGCCCAAGAATTCAAGTCCCATGTTAAAATTTTGAGAATTGTAAGTCATGTTCTAGAATCATTATTGAAAAAAGAGGATTATTTTCACTAATTGAAGAATTATCATGAGTCCCGAAGGATTACACCATATTTCTAGAGCCTTAACACTATAGATCTTACAATATAACACTTTACACTCTAACATTACCCATTACCTTAAACCCTACTTATGCTACAACATCATCTATCAATCCTTTTGGATTTTCTTCTTGAAAATAAATTAAACACCTACATCCAGTTTCTGTGTGTTTGATTATCCATGAACCTACTAAAACATTTGTTCTATAACATACACAACATACCTATCCAAACATATCCTATACCTAAAAGTTAGAGGACCATATAAACCTTACTAATAATAAGGATGTTTCTGAATATGATTCGGATTATAATTACTTATAGGGACACTTTTTATAAAATTTATATAATCAATTTTCATATTAATGAAATATTTTTTTTTCATTATTTTTTTTTCATATTTTATAAATTCCATTTCTCTCAGGTATACATTTTTAAAATACCAATAATGAAAGAAAAATTGGAAGTTAATTAAACTGGAGAAAAGGTAAATCATAATTTTTAAGAATAAAATTGAGAACACTAGAAAAAACCTTATATATTCAATTCATTTAAAAAAAATATATTAATTAATTTATACTATTTTATATTTGGAGAAAATATGTTTTTGATGCACTCAATTCATATCAATTTATATTTCATGATTTATGACCCTAAAAATGTGGAGATTGTGTTCATATTCCAATGCCTTTTTATTTTAGTAATCTAAAATAATATATTATATGTTTCTAATGACTTTCTTGTTTTATGATTGTTATCTATTTTTCTGAAAAATGATAAAATACCTAAATCCACAAGATAGTATGAATATATACCTTATAAAAAATCACAAGAAACTGCGAAGGTCATGTAACCATGAAGAAGTGACCACACATTGATTTCAATTTGATCACATTTACAATCAACATATTGTGCATCAGACAAGTAAATTCATTCCATGTAATGAACATAACATTCATTGATGTTCATGGAATCACATGTGTAGTAATCCTATTGAACATTAAATATCAAGTATCTTTACAAAGTATTGAACCTAATTCATGAATAACTAGTCCACCATGAGAATGGTGATTATATTTTTCAAAGCCTTGAAGTTAGTTTTGTTATATTATGTAGTAATCATTGGAAGAAAAGTTACTAACACAAGAAAAAATAATGTAACTATATTAAAAAATTTATTCAATGAATTATAAAAAGAAGTAATATTGAGAAAAAATATATTTATTTTGTGAATAATTATTTCTGCTACATAATGTAAATAAGTGACCTTGATAAGTGGTGATACACCCACACAAAGCATTCAATATATCATGTGATTTAATAAACTCATCACATGAATTCATGAAGATACTTCATGAATATATAAACCTAATACAATAATTAATCATGTTATTTTAAGAGATAATGAAGCTATGTAGCCTAGATACCATTGAATGTAACCATACAGAGTAACCCTGATCCCAAGTAACAATGATTTGAGTGTAGACCAATTGATAGTGTCTATATTTAGAAGTGAAATATTTTCAAATCTCCAATGACTATATTTTTGAACATTAATTATAGACCTTGTGAATATATGAATTAAAATAGTGTCTTTGAATAAATATTTTGGGGGTAGTGTTTCTTTTAAGAATTAGATCTTCTTTAAGACAAAAAAAGTCTATTGAAATTTTAGAAAAAAATAGAGTACACATATTCTTAAGAGATATACTAATACAAAGAGGCCGTACATAATTATTTTAAAAAATCATATTTTCTGTAACCCTCTCTATGAACTCTATTTATGTTGATCAAGGATAGAAAAAATGTCTATTAATTAACCATATATGATCACACTGACCTATATAGAATATTCCAATATTACATCCCTCTCTATTTCTATTATAAATTACATTTAAAGATATATTTATTGTATTCTATTTATTCATTAAAAAATATATTTTATTTTATTTTAGAGTTCTATACGTTATCCCATTTATTATTTTACATCATTGACCCCATATAAAACTATGGAAGAGGATATATATATATATATAGAATATACTTTCTATAGATAGTTATTTTATGCAAAACCAAATCTAGTTTGTGGATCAGTTTATTCTTTAATAACATACAAGGAATTTTTTTATTTAGAAGTGGAGATTATTTTGTGTCATATGAAGAAAAAAATTATTTTTTTATTATTATATGTGTTTTAGTTTTATAATGTTTTTTTCTCAATTTTCAAAAAATAGTATTATATTTTTCAAACTGATTTAAAAAAACATTACTCTGATAGTTAGATTTAATATATATTTTATATATTATATTAAATAAAAATATATTTCTTCAAATATTATAGTTGTTATTTAAAGTTATTCTAGTGAAGTTGTAATAAATCTATTGAGAATCTATTTAAAATATTAAATCATAAAATTATTTAATTATAGATAACTAGGTGGGTTTCATTAATTGAGGGATTTTGTTTTAAATCATTTTTAAGAGAAAGTCTAACTGTAAACTAATTTGTCCCCCTCTTTAGTTTTCTATTTATTACAACAGTTTATTTATCCTTTATACAATAATATATATTTATTTCTCACTACTTCATCATTTAAATTAATATTATCTTAGAACATCCACTTTTAATGATAATTTTATTCTTTATTGGTTTGGGAACCAAATAACATGTTTTATTCTTTTCTATATAATCCAACTATTTATTCACTATATCAAGTAGTTCTTTTTTATCATATATTATATAACATATTTCAGAAAAAATTGTGAAAATAATGATATATATGAGGAAATATTCAATGTTATTTTAGGTTGAGTATTTTTTCAATGATTTGGAATGATATTTTTAACATAGACTTTACACTTAACATTTTATGTTTTAAAAATTATTATTATTAATCTCTTGTATTTTCTCAGTTAACTTCCTCAACATGAACTTATTTAATTTTTCTATCCCTTTTTTAAAATGTCACGTTTGTTGTTTCAGAAAAATAGATTGATCATCATCATTCTAGAACCTTATTCTGCATGTGAGTTCTGTCTGTTTTTGTGTTCTATAACATTCAGATGATCAAAATAAAAAAAACTATATATTTCATTATTATAAGAATTAAATTATCTGCAATTTTTTTTATAACCTAGTCTTACACCATAAACACATATTCTTTAAAAAATTCCTAGATTTTCACCTATAACCTTGATAACTCAAGGGAATACAAACACTATTAAACACTTAATACTCATTTATTTCTCATAATTTATCCCATTAAATGAGAAATAAATATTTGTACTATAGATAAAACAAATTTCAATAAGAGATTCTACTCCAATAGTTTTTCTATATAAATAATGAGAAGTTTCATGATCCAAAAATATGGTTTTTTCCACCTCTCCATAACCTATTAAATTATTTAGCCACAAAATTTTGTTGAGGTGTGTATTGTTCTCGGAGTTCATGATGAATGTTATGTTTTTTGAGATAGGATTTAAGTATTAAAATGGAATCCTCTACACAATAATATGTTTGAATCTTGTTCAAATAGTAACAAAACTATTTCTATACACTTATCATGAAAGTATTAATCATATTTAGTGACATTGATTATTTCTCAATCATCATAATGCATGTATTGTGAGTTATGTTGTCAATAAAAGAATAAAATACATATCTATATTTGTAGATTACTTTATCATGGGCCTAGATAGGTCAATGTTAATTAGATCCCAAGAGTGGGTAGATTGTATTTCTTCCGACTTATTCAAAGTATTCATAATATTTCAATTATGATAGGTGGAACACATTCAATTCCATTCATTTTTCAAATATGGAATGTCACATATAATTTCTATATGAAAATGATTAAAAATATTTGTTAGTCAATATGACATTTTCATTGATTCCATAGTTTATTTTCTTCTTGAATTATCAAATAATAAGAATTTCTACCATAAAAAATTGAAAACAAATTTATTCTTATCCATTTTATTTTTTAAAGATACATTCATCTTGTATCCTCTTCATGAAAAACCCATATTAATGAAATAAAACTTCATTTATGTTATCATAGAACCAATAGACAATAAGAATATTGTGTTTCGTTCCTTTAATATATAGTTTTCTCTTGGATTTAAATTGATCTTTACATATTAATGATGATCCAATATCTATATTTTTTATTGAATTTTCATTTACAAAGGTTACAAATCCTTTTTTACGTATTTCAAAATCCTTGAAAAATATATATTTCCAATCAAATATGACGAAAAAACACTATCAAAAATCCAAGTACACTCACCATTTAATTATTTATTAAGAAACAACATAAACAAAATCTTTTTCATTTCCTTTCACATTACTCTTGTGATAATTATAAACACTCTATATTGATAACATTTGTTCTGGTAGCATTACAATACACCCTTTTGAAAGATACCAAGTTTTCTCACATCATTTAAAAAAATATTCCGATGGTTAAAATCTATTTTCTATTTTCAATCCAAATTTCTGAGGGAATCTATGAATTATTTTCCTTTGAATAAGGTAACTACCATTCAATTTATATTTCCTAAATAATTTTAACAAATAATTTTATTGGTAGTTAAACTAGCACATCCTTTCCAGGAGATAAAACCATTATCTTTCCAATAATAAATATATAATGACATTTTTTCTTTAAAAATATAAGGTTTTATAGAACTACAACCCAAAAATTAAACCATCTTCCTCTCATTATTTTTTAATTTTTTCAGAAAAAAATTTAATGAATTGAAACCAATTATTCACATCTAAATTATATTAAAAATTTATTTCTTAATAGTTTTTACTTTTTTTATTAAATTAGATTCAATCAGAATTTAAAAAAATTGAAAAATAAGTTCAATTTTCTACAAACATGGACTTTTGGATTTAGTTCTTATAATTAGAAATAAAAATAGTTATTTCAAAAAAATTCAACTCATTTGTGCCTAATATTTTTTGATGTCTATTAGCCTCATCTATACTTGATCATTCCTTATCATCATGAATAGAGTTGGAAATATTCAATATAAAATTTTTATATTTTTTTCATACTCACCAATTTTTATTTTAAAATCTCAAAACTTTCTCTCTCTCTTCCAGTCCTTCATATATCTAGATTCATGAATCTATACATTAAACAATTAGATTTTGTAAATTATAAACATATTTCTATAGATTTTATTTTTATTTAGTATCTACTGATTAAATTCCTCTAGAATATTAATTTTTATTCTTTATATTTTTATCACTTTTTATAATCTAGATATTTTGGGAGACACTCCTTGAGTTATCATTTCCACAATAATTACATTTTTGTTTCTTTATTTCCCTCAAATTCAATACAACTTTCACTAGTGAATATTTCTTCATTATGTATAGCAATGAGATGTTTTTCATAAATATATTATTACATATCATTTTTATTTTCTATATCACCTCTTTGACACATTAATAATAAATTCTCCTTCTTGAATTTTGAAAAATTATTTCTCTTATATTTTGAATAAATTCAGGAATTTTCAAATTATGATGATCTATTTTTATATAATCACCTTAGTGCCTCTTCTTCAACATCACTAACTCCATATTCTTTTAACTTTGTAAAATATATGGAAACGTGTCCAACTAATCCACGTCTAAAATATATTAGTGAAATTTTACCTTAAATTATTCCCTTTGCCTCTTCTAACATTAATAAATCATAGGTACCTCAACTTATAAAACATATGATCCATATCCGAATTAAAATAAAAATAATTAACATCTTCTTCATCAACCTTGTTTTAACTCTTATAATACATTGTGGTCTTAAAATATAATTCTATTTAAACATTAACCTTTATTATGATAACATTATATTTCCTCATGTTGTAAGATATTAGAATACTATAAAAACAATCCAGATAAATATCATTTGGATATTTTTATTCCAAATAAGAGACTTTATAACCAAAATTTCAACGTAATATATTAATATTATTATAAAAAATATCATCATATTTCAACATTCCACCATATACTCTGATTTTTCTTAAAAAAATATTCACCCATGTAAAGTTATAATAAATATCTCGATTATAATTCTTCCAAATATTATCATAATTACACCTCTAAAAATTTAATTTTTCTCACTTTAAATTGGGTCTTCTATAATATATATTTTTCTTCTTATCCTATATTTCTTTTGTGGTTTTGAGTAATTTTATATTCTAAAACTAAATTTCTGAGAGTGATGATAGAATAAAATTAATTTCAATACCCTATTTTTTTAATTTCATCTTATTTTATACTTTCACTGAAACACCTATAACTCAGAGAAGAATCCCATCATTCATGACTTACAAAACATCATATGTGATACAAAAATTACATGATAATATTACATATTTCTATATGTGATAGATTTTTTCATGAAATATTGGAAACCCATTCCATTCACAAAAGTATGATTGTACATAAAATACATAAAAAATTCAATGATAAATAATTTGAATAGATAGAAACTCTTTATCAAACATCTAATAGAAAATTAACAATGGGGGTATCCTAAATTTGTAAAAACTTCAAAATAATCTTCTAATATCATGAAATAATCATTGAGGGGGGGGGGGGTCAATCAATTTGTTAGTTATTATATAAGATTACTTGGTGAAAAAGACTACATAAATGATTAAAATTGAATCTTAAGAACTATTAATCACACAAACACAAAGTAAAATTGATATTTACAATAATAAACACGCAAAAGGAGAATACCAATCATTAGCACGATCCAAATTTCACTGAGACTATACTACCCACTAGTTTTATGATGTGGGTACACCGAGTAGGGTTTATCCTTTTTGTTTTGTTACAAAAAGTCTCTTTACTATGATAGTTCTCCCTACACCACAACAATGATAAAGAACAAAATATAAACTAGAAGAAATACATACAAACACACACTTCATTTAATGGTGTTGTGATTTTTTTACATTATAATTCATCCTATAAAAAATCATGTATAATCTCTTCAATATATGCCAATTTTCATAGTCCCGATTTCATTATGATTAATTATTTTTATTCTCACTCATCTTTTATTATGCTCCCCTCTCTTATTCTTCTAAATAATTATTTATAATATTTTTACATTCTCATCTAATTTCAAAAAATAATAATTTCATAGTGTGTCATAAAAATAAAATTTTAAAATTGTGATTTCAAATATGTATCTTCCCTCAAAAACCACAACAACTCCAACTTCATTTTGAGCCATTATATCTTGTTCAAACAATTGTAAATTGTTGATACATACAAAAATACTTCGTAGATAAAGTTAATGAGCTATTAAGATGTTCGTGTACAAACATCATGAAATGTTCTTGGAGTAGAAGAAAATAATTAACTATAGATTCAACCACAATGTGTTGGACACCATGTTGGTTAAACTATCCTGAACAAAAGAAGTACAATAAATCACTGAAATAAATTCCACCAAAATCTTGTGTAAAGAATCTAGAAATTTTAACTCTAAAAATCTAAGCACCAAATCCATGGTCTCCTGCATCTGATTTTTTTCATATAGCATAACATGTCGTTCATAAATTTTCAATCTACAATTATGGTCCTTCTACATTAGTTATTTTGAAAAAAATACATCTCTTTCCAACTATATCTTATCAATCCACATGTGTAGTCCCTTTACATTTACCATTTTTATATGTTTCATCTCTAATTTACCACAACAAACAATGGACAACACTATAGTCATAGTCGCATTACCATTTTTCATAGAGAGACTATTACTTTACCATGAAATATGAGATGACTTTATACGGGTGTGTCACCAACCATGTTTCACTCATGTTTATATATAATGACCTGTAACACAACATGATCTTACACATGATGACTTACATACATTAAAAATCATTAAAATCATTAATATTATGATACCAATCATTATGTTTGTAACCTTTAAGATCATTTCACATGGTATCAACTAGTTTTTCCTTAAATAAGATATATGTATTGATAGTAAAATCCAACATGAATAATCATTTCATATTAAAAGTTATTTAACTTTACTTATTACAACAACAATCTTATCCACTGTTTGGATAAATATAATTATTCATAAAACTTGGTGTATTGAAAAATTTACTATATAAAAAACAATGCACATAAATCCATTGAAATTATATTTTTTTATTTCAATATAAAATTATTTAATTGTTAAAAATTTAATACCAACATACATTCTTATCAATAAAATCAATTGTGTCCCATGATTAGTGCAGTAATCAAGACATAAATTGAAATATTATTATGAGACTATAGTTATAAACATGAAAATAATGTGATTGTTTTATCATTTATAGGACATTTTAACATTTTATATTAATTTTAATGAAAAATATAAACTAATTAAATATATATATATATATATATAAATTTTGGATAATTTTGGAAACATGAAAATAAAATTCGTAGATTAAATACTTTAAACTTATAAAACAATTATTAAATTATATTAACATAAGCAATTTTATTTCCCATTTTAAAATGGATTATAAATCAATAATATATATACCAAATAAAATATATATTATTTATTTATTTATTCTATTATCACAAATAAAAACATAAATAATATATTAACATGTTTTAAATAAGGTATCTTTATACTAAATCTATTAAAAAAATCATATTTATTGAGTGGGGAAAAATTAAATTAAAAACTAATATAATATTTATGGAAACCTAAAAACAAATAATGTACACCCTCCCCAATGCATAAAATTTATCATTCCTCATAACATTGAAAATTGATGTTTATTTTTTTATTTTTGAATAATGAAACAATACACTATATAAAAAATAATTTATTTAAAAATAAAAAAATAAAAACTATAAGATTATAGAATCTCAATTCCTTAGAAAATTGTAATAGAAAATATTAATCACTATTTAGTTGATAGTGTAATCCAGAATAGTGGTGTATTTGTTATTATAAAATCATACATTGTTATATTAAGCATTAGAAATTTCATTGATAGAACCTTTTTGAAATTTGAAATACTATACACTTTCTTTCACACTCCATGAATACCCCACGTATAATATGAACTTTTTATATCATGTTATACTGAATCCTATAAAATTCAAATACTATGTGAGGTGGTGGTGGAAATATTTAAATTTATGACTACCTCATCCAATTGGGTATATGAGATAGTTAAATCCATTTAGGGAATATCATCGCTTTTGAATGAATTATATTTGTAGAAATAGGGTTTACTGGTGAACATATATGTAACCACCTTCCTGCATTTCACATGATACAAACTACTTTTCTGTGACCACCCAACTCCTATGGTGTGAATACAATATTTATATAAAAATTTATATTCTTGAAATGAATTTAGATTATATATTTCTTCCAATTTTGTTTACTCTATGTATGGGAGAAAGTTTAATCTACCTCATGTAACATCCCAGGTAAATAAAAAAAATAATACATTCCCCTTTATAGTAATATTTTATGAATTAAATATAAATTTTACTTTAAAAGTATTTCTATGTTTGATGGTTTACCTGATACGCAACAACAGGTTCCTCTGAAATATTACATTGCACACTAATAATATAATATTCTTATTTTAAATGGTAGTTAATGCCAGACCGTTGTATTATTGAGAATGAATACAACTAACTGAAAATAGATTATACTTGATTGTTAAATGTTTCTACATTTATCCAATAAAATTTAGGGGCATAAAATTTGAATAAAACTAATTTTAAGTATAAATACTCTAATATTATTTAAAAGGTTGATTTACCACCTTTTGATGGAAAACCCTATTTAAATCTAGTTTTGGTCACTTATATATGTTCTATTTGAACAAATACAATTATTATTTAGAATTGGGACATCAAAATTTACATTGGGTATATTTTTTTAATTTTTCTGATAAATTTTTTTTATGAATAGTGAAAATGCGGTAATTTAATTAAAAAATGCCTTTGAATATAATTTATTTGTATGGTTAGATTATATTTTAATTGGTTTGAAAATTTAATTATATAATTTTCTACCATTTAATCCAATTTTGGTCATTAGAATCAATTTCACTTTGAAATTGGACATGAACAAGTATGAGTCTTTTGGTAGTTATTGTTTCTTAAAAACACTCTACTTGTTTTGATAACGGAAATTAATTTTAAATTAATAAATGCAACTTCTATTCTTATAATTTGGTAAAACAGACAGCATTTTTGAATTTGGAATATCAAATATAGCTTTGGATGATTTTTTGGTATTTTTCTGAAAAACATCAATTTTTTATGAATAGTGAAACCACTTAGTAGTTGTTAAAAAAACTGACGTTTTCATTTAAATGAAATTTTAATGCTTTTGTGAGTTGAATTCATAAAATCCAACATTAATGTATGTTATTATTATGTTAAATTTGGTTCAGTAAAATGAAAATAATTTTTGATGATTAGTAACTTTTGACTTTTATTTACCACGATTAAAGGTAAAAAGGGTAATTCAAGGTAAGAAGAATATTTTAATAATAAAAAATCATCTCAAGACTTGTCCCAACAATATTGGTTGAGTCATCTATGACCATGCTAATCTTTGGGTTGATTTTGTGACCCCATGGAGGAACATGGGAGTGATAATGATATTATAGATTAATTAACTTAAAGTAATGATAAAAATGACACAATCAAATACCTTTTAGTAAATAAATTTTTACATGGGGTTATATAGTTTATCTTTTAAACTATAAATATTAATTGTAAAGTTAAAAAAATTAAATACTACATGGTTTTTTTTTATAATTTTTAGACATAAAATAAATTAAATTAATTATGACATAATAATGATGAAATATTTAACTCATTAATAAAACATTAAAATAAATAAGATTATAAATATTAAAAAAATATCCAAAACCTGCAAAATTTTTATTGGATGATTTTATTTCTACAATTACTCATATTATATTCGACTTTAATTAGTTTGGGACTTTTAGAAACCGAATATGATTGTATAATAAAATAACATTTTCACACTTTCCTAAAGTGTCCCTCATCCCCCTTATAAAAATCCCTCACTTAATACTCATTTATCACACCTCTAAAGCCCCTTGACTCATCCAAACCCTGAAAAAATATGCTCTCAAGATCCCTCTCCTCCTCCTCGAAACCTTAACTTGGAATAAGGAACTTCAAAAAGTCCTTTTGGTTCAATCCAAAGGGAGTTTCCCATATTAAAGGTAACCATTCCTCTTAATTTCATTTCTTTTATTTTAATTATCCAACCCCAAAAATCTATTTATTATTTTATTTTATAACAAAACAAGTATCCTAAATATACTAGTATATTTTTATGAGAATTATTCACACTACACTTACACAAACATCCATATAATGGGTTACAGACATACTGTTTCTATGAATGGCAAACAAACGCATCACGAAATGATGATTGTTCGATTATGTCCTACCACCACTCATGGTGGACATTAATATTATACTATATTTATATATTAAAATTATTACATTTAAGATTTTTTATTCTTCTGTATTTTTCTTTTATAGCATACCATTATGGTTTCGATTATGGGTAAACGTGATAATTTCATTTGAGGAAGTGCGGACTACCACCTCCTCTAGTGATATGACTCCTTAATTCCATATGTGGGACATATAAAGGATAGTTTTAATTAAATTATATATTATATTGTAATATAATTGTAATATACCTATGTATCATTATGTTTAAATTCCATTACTATACGAAACAGAATGAATGTAGCATTTATGCGTACGTACGACTTACCGTCTCCATGAACGGTTCATTTCATTTCTTATCTCTAAAATGGTATGCACTATTATAAATACATATATGCTCCAGATATATATTATTTATATGATAAACAAATCATGAATATCATTATGGAGATAATGGACTATTGACCACATGGACAAATTGTAATTATATGGTTTTCATTTGTGACTCAAGTACCAAATATCGACAAAATAACCATTATTTACTTAAATGATTACATAATGTCATAACATGAAAATAAGTGATATAAAAGGAATAATAAAATTAAAAAAATTTCTTATGCAAGTAGAAATTAACATTAGTTTATTATTCAGAAGATTAAAGAAGGAACGAGTCAAGTCAGACACGAGGTTAGGGACTTCATCTCAATCTCCTTTCATTGAGGCATATTTTGATAATATATACCTTCTTCTTTTACACGGTGTATAATAAAACCCTTTGACTTTCACTTTCATTCAATGTAAATAATTTTCTACGATGTGATTTACAAAATGTCAAACAGAATGTTTTTAACGTTTGCAGAAACAATGGCCTCTCTGTCATCATAATCATTATTTGGCCCCCTCTATAAGCCTTAATGTTTTCTAAAATGAAAAAGAAATCCATTATTCAATTTTGGGTATTTTGGTATTGAAAATGGTTTTTGAAATGGTTTGATTATTTCAATATCTTGAAATTTTTTCTTTTGATTTCATATTAATTGTTATTAGTGAAATGTTTATATTTGTAATATTTTATGTGTTATGATTTCATAATGGTACTTGGACATTTGATTTGTGGTTATGTGATAAACTAAATGACGGGTGGTGCCATGATAAACTAGGATGAGTGTTTACATTCTAACCTCCAATGCATTCGGTATAGAAGTCGGTCATATGGATATCCAATTTAGTGATATCTGTGGAAGTGGACTGTATGGTTATTCTACTTAAGAATGTTTGTGTCCTAAGCTACCATTATATGTTATGTACTCATTATATGTGTTTTATGGTAATATTTTGGTTAAAAAAGGGTAAGAAATGTTCTCTTCTTTAGTGAAGAGTGTTTACTACTTTATAAAGGTGAGATGTATAACTTCTGATAATGTATTCATTATTTACATGTTGTTTTAAAAAACTAACAGTTTTCCTTTTTTGTGTATCCCGTACTGAGATTCATATGCTCATCCCATGTTTTTGAAATGTTTTTTATAGGACCTAAAGGGGAATAGGGTCAAGGATGTGATCAAAGAAATGTCATAAGCATGGAACCAGACATAACCCTTTTCTTTCAAGAGTTTTTATTTTGAAAAAAATGGAAATTGAGTAGATGTGTCTACATGTCGTATTCAATTCGTCATGTATATGTTATGGAAAAATTATCTAAAACTCTAAACCTGAAAATATCCACAGTGTAAATTATTAATTTAATTCATGATTATGTAGTGTTTATGTATGGGTCCTTATAGTTGGTATCAGAGTTCGGTTTAGATAACTTTAGGTGTTATGGTGTTGTTAAATTAATGTCCATATATTAATTTATGGTAAGATTTAATTTATATAGCATTTACAGATTACTAGGTTTCTTTGCATAAAATATTCCTGTGTTAAGAAAGGTTTTTCGTAGAGGAAATAGAGAAGCTTTTCTAGCAAGAAATACATAGGGAAATGACCTTCTAAATCAGCATCTTGAGATGGTCAGAATCACAGTTCAATAGTTTGTTAGAGTGATGGCTCAGTTGACTCAGTTGATAAATGGTAATTGTGTTTATTGATTATATTTTGTTTTATTCAAAAAGTATAGAGGAATAATAAAGTCATTAAAGAGTTGTCTTGAAAACCTTAAAAGAAAATAAATTGTTTGGAAAATTCACCAAGTGTGAGTTTCAGTTACAAAAAATTTCTTCCATGGTCACATTGTTTCAAAAAATGGAATAACAGTTGATTCTACTAAAATAAAAGTTTTTTAAGAATGACCAAGACCCACAAATATAACCGAGATTTGTAGTTTTCTTGGTTTATCATGTTGTTACTTGAGGTTTGTTGATAATTTTTCACAGTTATCTATCCACTGACTATGTTAACTTGAAAAGGATTTAAGTTCAATTTGACAAAAGAATGTGATGATTGTTTTCAAGAATTGAAAAGAAGATTGGTGAATTCATCGGTTTTGGTAATGCCTTCCAGAAATGGAGAGATAGTTTTTTATATCAATACTTCATTGAAAGGACTTGGATGTTTCTATATGTAGAATGATCATGTAATTTCATACACTTCACATCAGTAGAAACCTCATGAGTTAAATTACCCTACACATGATTTAGAATTAGCTACTATTGTTTTTTGATTTAAAAATTTGGAGGCCTCATTTGTATGGATTAAAATGTGAAATATAAACTGACCATAAAAGTTTGAATTATATATTAAATCAAAAATAATTGAACATGAGATAGAGGATACGGTTGTAATTAATCAAGGATTATTATTGCACAATTAATTACCATCCAAGAATGGAATATAAAGTGGAAAATGCTTTGAGTTGAAAAAGTAATGCTTCATTAACCATGATATGTTTGGAACGAGATCCTATGGTTTTTTATTTGATGATATTTGGCATAGAATTTTTTGGTTTTGGAAATTATTCTGTTTTGTTTTAAGTTTTAGTGAAATCATCTCTATCAGATAAAATAAAGCAATTGCAGAAAAAAGATAGTGAGTTGAATAAAAAGGTAGAGTTGGTTCAGAATGGTAAGTTTCCTGATTTTAACATTTATAATGATTGTGTTTTGTGGTTTGTTAAATGATTATACATTCCTTGTGATTCACAGTTGAAGAATTATTTGTTATGTGAAGATCAAAGTTCTCCATTTTTAGTTCATCTTGGAAGTACAAATATGTACATAGATCTTCAAGAGTATTACCAAAAAAGGGATGCTTCATTATTTACTAGTGCCATAGTTGAAATGGGAAAATATATCCATGGACTTGGTTGTGGGATTACCAAATATATCTCTAGGTAATAATTCAATATAGGTTATTGTTCATCGGTGGACTAAATATGCACATTTCTTTCCTATTTGAGATACATTGTATGTAGATAAACTATCTCAGTTTAATGTTAAATAGATAATCAGGTTTTATGGATTTCCCCTCTCTATAGTATCTGATAATGATCCCATGATTACTTATAACTTTTGGAAAGGCCTTCAGAAGTTGTTGGGTACTGAATTAAATTAGAGTATAGATTTTCATCCACAATCCTATGAGAAATCAGACTAAACAATTCAGACATTGGAGGATATGCATCGTTCTTGTTCATTAGATTACCAAGGATGTTGGGACCAACTTATTTCTTTGGTTGAATTTTCTTATAATAACAGTTTTCATTCCAGTATACAGATGGATCCATTTGGGAAATTATATGGAAAGATTTGTTGAACGGTAGATTTTTGGGAAGAAGTGGGTTAAAGGAAGCTGCTGAGACCAGAATTGGTAGAAGAGATGGAAGAATAGGATTAGTTGATTCAGAAGAACCTGAGAACAGCACATAAGAGGCAGAAAATTTATGCAGATAATAGGAGTAAGGATCTATCTTTTGAGTTAGGTGATCATGACTTTCTTAAAGTTTCTCCATGGAAAAGTGTGATGTGTTTTGGTAAGAAGGGAATATTGAGTCCAAGGTTCATTGGACCTTATAAAATACTATAGAAAATTGGATCAATAGTGTACAGAGTGGATTTACCTCCATCTTTATCCTAGATAAAAAATGTTTTTCATGTTTCAATTTTGAGAAAGTATATGCCAGATCCATCTCATATTTTGAGTCTAGAGGTAGTTCAGTTGGAAGAGAATCTCTCTTATGAGGAACAACCAGTCCAGATTCTTGACCATATGGAGCAAGTGTTTTGGAATAAGGTAATTTCCCAAGTAAAGGTTTTGTGGGAAAACCATATGTTTGAAGAGGGAATGTGGGAATCTGAAAATGATATAAAAAATAAATACCTCCACTTACTGGATAAGTTAAAAAATTGCGAGGATGCAATTTAGAAAAGGGGTAAGGATATAACATCTTGGGTAAATCAAAAAATAATACACTATCTTTTTTATTAATTTTTTCTGAATTAAATATTAATTTTACTTTAAAGGGGTTTCTATGTTTGATGGCTTACCTGATACCCAACAACAAGTTTCTTTGAAATCTTATGTTGCACAGTAAAAATATAATATTATTATTTTAAATGGTAGTTAACGCCTAGATTTTGTGTTGGTGGGGATGAATATAACTACCTACAACATGATTATACACATTTTTTAGATGTTTTTACATTTATCCAAAAAATGTTAGGGGCTTAAAATATGAATGAATCTAATTTTAAGCATAAATACTCTAATATTCATTAAAAGGTCGATTTACCACCTTTTGATGGAGAACCCTATTTAAATCTACATTTTGTCACATTTATATGTTCTATTTGACTAAATAAAATCATTCTTTAGAATTGGGACATAAAAATTCACTTTTCATAATTTTTTAGTATTTTTCTGATGAAATCATTTTTTTAGGAAAAGTGAAAAATAATGTATTTTAATTCAAAAGTGCCTTTTAATATAATTAATTTATATTGTTAGATTATATTTTTAATTTGTTTAAATGTGTAATTATATTATGTTTTTACCATTTAACCCAATTTTGGTCATTATAATTAATTTCACTTTGAAATTAGAAATAAACAAGTATCAATCTCTTGATAGTTATTATTTCTTAAAAACACGTTATTTGTTTTGATAATGAGAATTAATTTCAAATTAATTAATTCAAATTCTACGTTTAAAATTTTGTAAAATATACATCATTTATGAATTTTGAATATGAAATATATCTTAGGCTATTTTTGTTTGTATTTTTCTAAAAAACATTAGTTTTTGATGAATAGTGAAAACAAATAGTAGTAGTTAAAAAAACGTACCTTTTTATTTAAATGAAAATATACGGCTTCTTTAAATTGAATTTAGAAAATCCAACATACATGGTTTTTATTATTATGTAAAATTTTATTCTATAATATAAAAATATTTTTTGGTGAATAGTAACTTTTGACTTTTATTTACCGCGGTAAGTTAAATAGTGTAATTCAAGTTAAAAAGATTATTATAAAAATAAAAAATAACCTCAAAACTTTTCCTAACCTTATTGGTTCAGTAATTTATGACAATAGGCATCTTAGGGACGATTTTGGGACCCCATGTAGCCACATGAGAGTGATAATGACACTTTAGATTAATTAATATAATGTAATGATAAAAATGACACAAACAAATATCTTTTAGTAAATTAATTTTTACCTAGGGTTATATAAGTTATCATTTCGACTATAAATATTCATTGGAAAGATAACTTTTTTTACATCATTTTATCTTTTTTATAATTTTTAGACATCAAATAAATTATATTATTTATGACACAATAATGATGCAGTATTTACCTCAGTAATAAAAGATTTAAATATATAAGATTATAAATATTAAAACAATATCCAAAACCTATCCAATTATTATTAGGTTATTTTATTTCAACAATTAGTCATCTAATCTTAAACTTTAATTAGTTTTTGACCTTTATAAACTGAATATAATTATATAATAAAATAAAATTTTCACACTTCCCTAAAGATCCCCTCCTCCCCCTTAAAAAATCCATCACTTCTTAGTCATTACTAACACCACCCAAGCCTCTTGGATCATCCAAAATCTGACCAAATAATATCTCAAGATCCATATCCTCCTTCTAGAAGCCTGACCTTAGGTAGAAGGCACCTCGAGAAGTCTTTTTGGTTCAATCTAAAGGGAGTTAACCCAATTAAAGTTAACAATTTCACTAAACATCATTTCTTTTATTTTACTTATACAACCCCTAAAATCATTTTATTCCTTTATCATTTATAAAAAAAAGTATAAAAAATATACTAATATGTTTTAATGAGAAGTATTCGAACTACACTTACACACACCTCCATCTAATGAGTTAAGAACACACTGTTTCTCAGAATAGAAAACTGATGCCTCACGAAATGATGATTGTTCGATTATCTCCTACCGCCTCTCATGGTGACCATTTAGATGAATATTTATTTTTATATGATATATATTATGTTTATTTTTTCTCCATGCTTCTGTATTTTTCTTTTATAGCATACCTTTATGGTTTCCATTATGGTTAAATGCGATAATTTCATTTGAGGAAGTGCGGACTACCTCCCCCTCAAAGTTATATGACTCGTTAAAGCCATATATATGATTTATAAAGGATAGTGTTAATGGTATTATATATGATATTTTACTGGATTTATAATATACCTATGTATCATTATGTTTTAATTCCATTAATTTAATAAATAGAAATGAAATTTGTGTTCATGCATACGTACGGCTTACCCTCTCCATCAACGGTGCATTTCAAAAATTATCTCCAAAATGTTATGTACTATTATAAATATATTTATATATTGGATACATATGATGTATATGATATCTAAATTATTAATATCATCCTGTAGATAATGGACTATTGACCACATTGAAAACATGTAATCATATGGTGTTCATTTGTGACTCAAGTATCAAATATCGACAAAACAAACATTATTAACTTAAATGATTAAATAATGTTTATAACATGGTAATAAGTTATATATAAGGAATAAAAATCTTTAAAAATGTCCTTTAAAAATTATAAATTAACATTAGTTTATTATCCATGAGATTAAAGAATGAACGGGTTAAGTCGGACCCAAGGTAAGGGACTTCATCTCAATATTTTTTCATTGAGGAGTATTTCTATAATATATACCATCTTCTTTTACATGGTGTATAATAAAAAAAATTTAATTTTACTTTCATTCAAAGGGAATATTTTTTCTACGAAGCATTTTACTAAAAGACAAACTAAATGTTTTTAATGTTTGTGGAAACAATGACCTCTCTGTCACCGTAATCGTTATTTGGCTTCCTGTATAAGCCTTAATGTTTTCTAAAATGAAAAGGAAATCCCTTATTCTGTTTTTGGGAGTTTTGATATTGAAAATAGTTTCTTAAATGGATTCATTATTTCAATATCTTGAAATTATTTCTTGTGATTGCAAATTAAATGTTATTAGTGAAATGTTTATATTTGAAATATTTTATGTGTTATGATTTTATAATGGTACTTGGACATTTGACGAGTGGTTACGTGATAAACCAAGTAACGGGTGGTTCCATGATAATCCATGATGGGTGGTTCCGTTATAACCTCCAATACATTGGGAATGGAAGTCGGTTGTATGGCTATTACAATTAGTGATATCTGTGGAATTCAACCATATGGTTATTCCACATAAGAATGTTTATGTCTCAAGTTACCTTTATAGGTTATGTATTCTTTATATGGGTTTTTGGGTAATATTTTTGTTACAAAAGGGTAAGAAATGATCTTTTATTTGGTGAAGAGTATTTAATACATCAAAAAGGTGAGATGTATTACTAAAGATAGTGTATTCATGGTTTACTATTTGTTTTGAAAAACTAATAGTTTTCCTTCTTTGTGTATCCCTTAGTGAGCTTTTTATACTCATCCCATGTTTTTTAAATGTTTTTCACAGGACATAAAGTGGAATATGGTCAAGGATGTGATCATGTAAATGTCATAAACATGGAACTATACATGTCTTTTTTTTAAGAATTTTTATTTTGTGAAAAATGGAAACTGAGTAGACGGGTCTACATGTATTATTCATGTCATCGTGTATATGTTATGGAATAATTACCTAAAACACTAAACCTGAAAAGATTCTCAATCGGAATTATTCATTTAATTAAAGACTATGTAATATTTAAGGCTGGTTCATTAAACCTTCTACCAACCACCTTGGTTTTAATTACCTAACTAAATTTTCCCATGCCTCTATGGAAAATTATTAATAACGTGAAATATATTTTATAATCACATGATGTTTATAAAAATTTTCAAATGAAATTATATATCATTAATCAATAGTTCCCCTCATTTAAACCCATCCTAGGTGGATGTATATTTTTATCCAGAATCCACCAAAATCCATACATAAATTAGACATACAAAAATTATTAAATATGATAACAAAATTTTCATATGTCCATATTGGACAATGTAACCTCTATTTTTAAATAAAATCACTATATGAATACATTCAAGACATTAATATGAATATAATATGAAAATAACCATACAACACCATAGGTTGATCTTCAAATACATGATTCCAAGTCAAAATAGAATCAGAGGATATGATCGCCTGACTCATCCTCTTAAATATTCAATCACCATATATCCACTAGAACCAATGATTAACATCTCTAAAACTAAAACATATACTAACATACACCAGAAATTAAGTCTTATAATGCATGTTAGGAATACCACAACATGAACGGTCAAAGTGTAAGTATGAAAGCCCCAATAATATATTCCTTAAGCAATATCAACTCTAAAATATATTTGGATATAATGGATCCACCAAGATAAGAATCAATAATAAAACTAAATTAATACATAATTAACCTTAAGAATTGTATACGATAATGTGTATTCATGTTAACCATGAAATTTTTTAATAATCTATTTGATTGATTTGGATAACAATAGGTAACCTCCCCTTTTGAAGGAGTACAAGGAATTATGATACCTATGAAAATATTTTTATTGTTATACCCAAATATAATGTACAACATTATTATCCCTAGGAAAATATACATAACCACAAAAATTGAGAGAATATATCATATTGTAATCCCTGAGAAAAATGTAAAAAACACACCCTAAGAAAAAATTTATATAATAATTCTACCTTAAGTATAAACAGTTAACAGTACCCTGAGGTAGAATATATCACATCATTATCCATAAGAAAACATAGATAAACTCACCCTCATGAAAAAAATATTTTAGATCATGCACCCTATGATAATAAATGTAACCCAACCCTATTGTAAAATATATCACATGGTACTCTCTAATAGATTATAAGAAATATTACCATCAACCATAATATATCATATAATTGTCTTTGAGAAAATATAGGCAAACATACCTCGAGGTGAAATTTATAACACTATATTTTAATGGAATTAAGTATATCACTCATTGTATCCATATTTTTTCATTTTGGATATACATCCATTTCAATAACAATAAAATAAAATGCACCATTCTATAGTCATATTCTATGTAAGGATCATTGGGAAAACAAAGTATACTTCCTATATTTTATTACTTACAATAGAACATATTACTTTTACAAATAATTCATTTTATAAACTGTTTCCTCTAATACCATATATAAATTTAAAACTCAATTATGACAGAAATTTAATCTACTCATCATACGTGTGTCAAATATTTATAATTTACATGTTCATTTCCAAATGGATATTTTTATTTCAATATTTTATTTTATCCCCCATTATTATTTTATAATTTTTCATATTAACATATTTCCTCATTTATTATTCTCTATGTAGAAATTATCATTATAATTTAAAATTCATTTACATTAAGGTAATATACTACATAATTTAACTCATTACTTAATAATTAATATCACATTGAACTAATTCATATATCACATTTCATTCCACCTTATTTCATCATCATACATCACATATCATGGTATAAAAAATTTCACATAATGTTATAATATCATTTAAAAAATTCATATAATGTATCTCTATTTCATAATTAATATCATAAATATTCAGTTTTTTTATAATACCCCATTTTAATATAACATGTTTGGTGACATATAAAAATGTACATATCATGTATATAAGGGAATTGTTATTCTTGGGCCCTTTCATTGCATGTTTATGGTGCTGGAGGTGTTGGGAGGAGGCTTGAGGAAAAAGACTGGTGTTGATTTAAAATTCTAGGATGCATCAATTATTTAAAGTGTGACTTTGTGGTTAATAGTGTAAGGGAATATTTATATATAGAATTTATATTCATAAGTTGGTTCCATGACATTATAGTATCATTTGAGATGTGAGTTATTTTGGATAGTGGTGAAGTATTTCCATGTTTTAGAATTATGGAGTAGGAGTACCTAATTTGATGTGAATTAAGAGGACTATTTTCTTGGTGTCTCTATCATAGTAACATCGCATAGTGGTGGTATGTTTCATGATGTTATCTTTCTTCAATTGAGTCAGATTATGGATTTTGGTTAGGCTTTGAATGAGTTAGATTATATGTAATTATAGTGTAAATTCATGAATTTTTTGTAGATTGATCCATAATGAAACAATGATGGATGCTTCATTATGAATCATTATTTTCTCTGATAGTAATAAAGATAATATATCATGGAGTTAAAATTCATTTTTTTATAGATGTATAAATTCAGAAGTCCCCTTATTTTCTATTAAATACCATAACTTTATCTCACTCTATCGACAATCCATGGTACATTTTTGAAAATGGTTGATCCCCCATCGATGGTTTTAATAATATATATTTATAAGATTAAGAATTCATCATTTAAAGGTGATTTTTCTTCTTTTCTTATTTTTTTTTATTTTTCTTCACCGAAATAAGTTTATTTCTGTTAGTGTTTTTTTGGGTGATGTTATGGTGTGTTGACGATGGCTATGGAAACAATCTGGATTCTTAATGTTCTATTTATTATATTTTATCTCTTAAGATCATATATTATATGAATTTTCTAGTTGGAATGATTATCGAATGTTGTAGTATTGGTAGGGGATTCAAGAATTCTCATTAGGTGAAAGTGTGGAATTATCATTCTTCAGTTAATTTTTGTAGTGGTTGAATTAACCGAAATAAGGATAATAATTATAACTAATAATCATTAAAATATAATCAATATATAGTAGAAATATTTTTTTGGCATAATTTTAAATCACTGACATATGATTCTATGATGGTTTCCAAAAAATGCCACTCAAGTTGGTGTTAATATTCAGCTCACGTTTGTTCCATCAATTTAGTGGAATATCATTGAACCATCGCAGAATGATTATTTAGTTATAGTATTGTTAGTTTTAATGGAGTTTTATCCTCTAAAAAAAGTTTAACAGATTGTGGAAGTTGAAACCACTGCTATCTCACATTCATTTTTTTGGATTCAAATATTCCGTTAAAACAAAAAAATGATAAAAAATTACCCTATATAGTGACGGTTTAAACCACATCTAAATATTAATTTGGAATATATGGATTTAGTTTAATATACCAATATATATCATATCAAAAATACAACTGTAGAATCTACAGCTCTAGAACATCCAAATGAATATAGGTATCCCACTATACCACATCACGATATAAACACCAACTGTATTTTCTACCCCCTGTCAAATTTGAGTTAAATACACAAAATCCATTAGTCTTTGGGGAACCACATTGATAAAATTATGTATCTAAATAATTTTGTTCAATCTGGTGAAATTGATCCTAATAAATCACTCCCACCCCACAGAGAATGTTTATGAAATAGTAAAAATTTTGTCTGATTAGTATTCCACATTCACTAATCCATGTACCAACCTATGTAACTCTACTCAAAAACCTCTATATATCCATATCCACTTTCTAGTTTCAGGACGTACATGACAATTATGTTGAAAATTAATCATTTTATTATTTTGAACGATGACTATTGCACTTGTGTCTTGATATGATCCCCCTATTCATGAACTGTGTTTTGTATTGAAACAAGATCCATATTTATTATAGTAAGGTGGAATATCATTTGGATAAAGAGATTAATTTTAAATATATTAGAATTTAAAAATACAATGAAAATCAGTTACCCCATAATGTTTGAAAATTTCCTATATCTGTGAATCGAAGACTTACATTTTTCTAGACTATGGCACATGATTCCCATTAGCATAGTTAATCAGAATGGTTACTAGAACTAATTCAATATGGCCTAGATTGTCTCTAAATAATCATATATAATCATCCATTGGGTCCCCATAATAGAAAAATTGTAAAACTACCTTCAATATATTTAGATTCTAGCCATCTGATCTATTCATATTTCTCTCCGTAGTAACATTGTCTTCATCTTTTCTGAAAAAAAAGTTGATAGTTTAAAAAATGTTCAATAAAATTATTCACATTAAAATTTTTTCCTATAAAATTAAACCACCAATAATCTCAGAAATAAACATGAGTGACAATCATATCCCACTAAATTGAATGGGGAGGCACTATCTCAGTTGCTAAGAGTCTACAAGGATCAGTTAAATGCTTCCACCTTGATATTCTTGTCATATAATAAAATAAAGTTAACTCAAAAACATATTTTTCAAAAACAATCTTCCAGGAAAAAAATTAGAAGTGACAAAAAATGATTAGTATTGCCTATAAAATAATACATATCAATGATATTGATTTACTATACATATAACATAAGTGGTTGAAAAAATTTATTGAAGAATTCATAAACAATATTTTTGTCCATCAATCATTTCATTGTCCAACTCCATCGTTAATTCATCTATTGCATCCACCCTTAGAAGACTAATATTTTCAATATCATTGTATAAAAAATAATTTCACTTCTTATTGTTGATGGAATTCAATGTCATAGGTCAAATATTCTACTTCATCTCCCATATAATACAATTCTCATTTTTTTTTGTGAAGAACCACACCCCCACCCTTTATCCATGAAATCTTTTACATAATATTCAATTTTTTATTGTGATGATAATATATATAGTTCATGTAATTCATGGTCACTAACGTACATCAAGCGAGATATGTTCACTGAATAAAGTTGAAAGGAATGTATTTTAATAACCTCGTTAATATCGTACCAATTTCATTTTAATAAAATTAAAAAAAATGATTGTGGTAGTTTAATTTTATAATATGAGTACAATTTCCATGGAATTCTAATTCCTCAACCATAAATATACCAATATATTATATTTTCAAACCCTCTTCTTGATTGATTGTATGAAATTTAAAGTTATTAACATTGTAAGTATTGAACTTTCTAGCCTATTTTAGAGTTCCTTGACCCAAAAACCACATGTCTTATAAAAACACATCCATATTACCAATATTCATGATCTAAAAAAAGTAATACACATTATTATATTTATAAAATATATGTTTCAACCAAATATATGTATTGATTTCTATATTGATCAACTCACATGATGTTTAAACCATTCTAGAAGGTATTTATTCACATATTTCATTATATATTTCTCATTTAGTGTTTGGAATTCAATTTATATCTTTATTTCTATCTTGATGTCTTATGTAAATTGATTTGAATTTTCATTATTCTGCAAAACCTATCTGTGTCCCTATATTTATTCCATTTATATCACTGTAACATTTTTTCTCCTCCCAATTGATTGAAAAATATGCAAGGACACAAGAAGAAATATTTTTTACTATAAAGTAGTCATTTAGGCTCAAAATCAATGTTATATATATGAAAACTCAAACTCATGTAAGTACTCTGAAAAGAAAAGTTCCCAAGTTTAAGGAAGTCACTAATGATCCACATTAGAGAAGAAAGCATTTTGAACATTGTTCTAGAAGGTCCATTATATGTCTCAACATTGTTTCTCCATATCTTCTATAATTCTTTTCTTAGAGTCTTTAAGTATATATAAAAATCCTTTCCAAGAATCTGTTTTCCAGGAATAATCATCGAAATGATAAAATAAATTTTTTTGCAAACACGTACATGGTGGTAGATTGTAAGGGATCAAAACAACTGGAAAAATCTTATAACTGTTGATCAAATTCCCAAATGGGTTTACTCTATAATAAACTAATCCCTATCACATATTTACAGGTTCATATGATAAAAATAGATGTAATGAATAATTTACTTCTGGGATTGTGATTCTCTTAGATTTCACATTAACCAACCATTGTTATCATCCATAGAATGACACTTTATGTTCTTATCTCCCTTTGATGATATGAACAGTCAGAGTAACTGAGCATTTAAAGGGAAGTAATGAAAAAAGTTTATAGATATTTTTTTATATTAACATATTAATTTAGACTTCCAAAATAACCAACTGAATTCCATCAAGAAGAAAGAAATTTTTTAAAATCCTGTATTCGTGAATCCCCACCCCAGTAAAGAATAATATCTTTGGGGTAGACTTGTATTTTTTTATAATTCAGACCATGTTTGTTAACAACTTTTTAAAAATAACAAAAAGACTTAGGGATCTTAGCTTCAAAAAATTCATCATGAAACAATTCCAATATCATGGACATTTCTTTATTTATAATTCATCATTAGCATTTGATATTATACAACATCATTAGAAAATAATGTTTTGAATGTTTCTGACATCCACAATGTAAATACTTATTTCCAACATCAACTAAATAAGGAAACAAATTTTTCTGCTCAGTGAAGTTCTCTCTTAAATTTTTATCTACGGAAACATGAGGGGGATCCAATTATATGTTATAATCTTGGTCTATATTTTTTTATAGTCCAAAAAACATCACTTTTCATGTGACTATATTTTCTACCCTCAAATGGTTGTTTTTATAGGTTTTGATGTTTAATTTTGTTTTCTTATAGTGCCAAAATCATCTTTTATATGTTTCTTCATTTCATTTTCCATTTTAGAAGAAGTTGGGAACTTATTATTTGGATTGACATCAGTGATCAATCATTAATTAACTTTTAATTCTATTGGAAAAATACAAAAAAAATATACCGATAAGGGAATTGATTCAATGTCAAGTGTTCATAAACACCATCTCCCTTCAACGATCTTTAAAATTTACATTTAAAACATTGAAGAATTATATTCCATCAATAGATCAATTATAAATTAAAAAATCTAAAAACTCCTCCAAACCATTAACATACTGAGGTCTATTCCTTATTAAATTGATCCATCTTTTATCCATATTTATCATAATTTTCCTACACTTTACAGTGTAAAACAAATCAATAAATGAATAAAAATAAACAATTAAACATCAGTGTATAATATATATAAACAAATAAATTACAAAGCATCAACACAACATATAACAAAACCAATTTATCTATTATCTATAAAGAAAACAATAATATTACATCTCTCACTAACCCATATATTAAAAAACATTTATTAGAAATAATTATTTTTCACATAAACCATGAATTTATTACTCTGCTTAAATAAATTAAATATTATCAATATATGTTACATAAAAAATTAAAAAATAAATGAAATATTAATACATTATGAAATGTCAGGGGGATAAAATCTGAGAATTTCACTTACCTGTTTCCCAATCACATATCCTATGACCTGAGTTTCTAATCTCAGGAAGGAAACACCTCATAAATTGTATAATGTTAAGATAAAATAAAATAAAAATATAAATAATATTAAAACATAAATTGTTGTTAACTGCTGGGAAACATTATTAATATTAAACTAGAAGAACCATTGATAAAAAACCAAAAATACAATTATCAATTACCAAAAACTATACTTAAAACATCATCCATTAACACTAAATGGTTCCATATTAGAACACCCGTAAATATTAACTTTCACAAAAAATCCTTCAACATCATCCAATTATCATCATTACATCTTCTATATCATCATACACGTTACCACATTCATTTATAAACATCATTGTGTAGTATAACATTACATAATATTCAAACATTATTTTAATAATTATTATCACATATCATCAAAAACAAACCAAATTCATGTTTTATTATGTACCATCTAATATAGGTTATCTCTATTATAATATATGACAAAAAATTCCTTTTATAATTGCGAATTATCACATATAAAAACAGGTAAAAGTAAAGAGAGTTAGAATTTTGGAACCTCATAATGCTAATTTTTCATGAACCCAAGGAAATTTATCACCATACTATGTAGGAGCCTATGTAATTTTTGATAATATAATAGTGATGTTTTATGGAATGTGGAACATCATTAGATTTGTTTTAGTAGATCCTCATGTTATTTTAGCACCCCACCTTGAAGAAAAGGCAATTTATCTATGTAAATGTTTTTGAAAATATTAAATATATAGGTAGAAACAATAAAATTTTGACACCACATATAATATATTTATTAACAATATAACTCAACAATAATTTTAAAATTTACTTAGAATAATAAACCACGTAATTAAATAAATTTATACAATATCAATTCCATTCAATACAACAGAATCAATGTCCAAAGTTATAAAGTTATGACACATTTTTATTTTATTAATAATTCATTAATAATTGAAAACCAATTTTAATTTTTATATCATATAATTTTATTTACTTATCACATCATGAAAATAATATATATCATTTATTTCCTCCCTTATATGAAATAAATTAATTAGATACAACAACAATATTCATGTTGAATTATTTTCATGGTGTTATAAAATTACTCACATTATTATATAAAAATTATATTATAAATTCTTCATGAATTTCCATTCTACTAGGGTAAAAAATGAAATTAAGATCATGATAATAATAATATAAATGATAAATTATGAAAAAACCATGCGGAAATCACCAAGTCATCATGGTCTACAATAACATAATCCAACCAAAACTTCATCTTTGAGTAATAGTGGAAATAAATAGTGTAAAATTAGAAACAATTATAATTAAAAAATAAAAATACTTTATGGTAATGATGGAGAGGCCTAGGGTGACAATAGATTTGGGGAAACTGTATATAATTTGAGGTCTGGGATCAAGTACGGGTGGTGCCAAGGGTTTGGGGGATCGAGTGCTGGTGAGGGTGTGGGGATCAATCATTAGAGAGGGTGAGGTTCACTGGGTCTCAAGCGTGAGGGGGGGGGGATGGCATAGGGGAAATAAGAGCTCTGGTGTGGTGGGGACACACCAAACCACCGAAAAGGGGGTGGTGGCTCGGGTTCGAGGTAGGTGTGTTTGGGGAAGGGGAGAAATATTCATTTTTGAACAAATTAATAATATTTAATAGAAATATTTGAAAAAATATGTATAAATTTTGGAAATATTCTTATGATTGGTTTAGTTAACCACTATTAAATAATCACCACTAAACATTAATTTTTCATAGTGAATAAATTGGAAATGGATGTTGTGATTCCAAGTGATGATGTTTTTTTGACAATGAATCTTAAAATTTTCTTGATAATGTGTTATCTTTTGCTATGATTTTTGTTGTTGTTTAGTATGGTAAATTTTCTTGAATTTAATTAAATTATATTAAGATAGTAAATTAAAAAGATTAAATAAACATGTCATGAGAATTGTTTTTTTTTTGTTTCTTGAAAAAAAAATTTGACTGAAGATTTGTAAAAAAACATGTTTATTATTGATTCTTAACATAATAAATTGGTTCATTCATGATGGTAATTAAAAGGATATTTGTTGGAGATAAATTTTGGGGTATGTGTACCACATTATGTTTTAATAGAATATTATATTCCTTAGAGTTATATCCTTTGTTTCTCATATGATAGATTTGTTTTAAAAATATATTTACTATATTTTAATCTTTGATCTATGATGGTAATGCTTACTATGACATGATTTCCATAGTTTATTTAGGAAAATGTTAGATAAAACAAGTTATGATTAGTGATTTTTGTATCATATCACTGAGATTAGGTTGATGTTGGGATAACTAGCTTAGGTGGAGAGGGGGGATTTCATATTGATCAATATTTTTGTTGGTTTTTTGTTTGGTTTATTTGGATGGGATGAGGGATATAATTTTCCATCTTTCCTGATGTTTGATTATGATGGAAGGTTTTTTTGATGGTCATTTATTATAGTTCCCAACAATTTGTTATATTTTTCCTATGAACAATAAGCTAATATTTATCTGTAGTAGGTTTGGATATGTTCTTGAATACATAATATATATAATCATAAATTAATTAATAAATTCACCAACAGTGATGGTTATAATGACATTGTTAATTATTTATGAATTAATTGAGAATTTGTGGGACGGTTACATTAATCTTTCGATGATAATAGGATGAAAATGGGTAATTGATATATTAATTACGAAATCACATTGTCTTGTAATAAAGTGAAATGATAAAACCATAATTTATAATTGATTTTAATTAATGTTTTTAAAATTATAATTACTAAATGGAAAAGGAAAATAATGTTGGACATTGATTATTATATGCTTATATAGAATATTGTTTCTTAATCATTAGTTATTGGAGCTACCTATCATGAGTGTCTATATTTATAGTTGAGTATAAGGCTCAATAGTACCCTTATTATGGTTCTCTAGGATATATTCTTATATCTCTAATTTCTTATGATCCACCACCATCTTGGGAGGAAGGATGATTCCCAATTGTTTTCTCACTATCCATTCAAATGTTGCGTGTTATGTATGCATATCTGGGATGTGATAGTTTAATGTATAGGTTACGAATATACATAGACTATTATGGATCTTAGTTATAATATACATGTATTTTTGGGTTGTAAATGATTAAATTTATAGAACATCTATGTATTCCGGTTTTAGTGACAATAGTTTCCTAGATATGTACATTCATGGGATATTTTGATTTTAGGTATAATGATTGATACATAAGGTAAAATGGATTTCAAACATACAGTTTTATATGTATGTGGTTTGATATGTGAAAAATTAGGTAAAATATAATATGTGGTTGTGGTATGTATACATTGGGTATACCATGAATGCCGGAAGGAGGTTTACAATAAAATGTTATGTTTGGGGGTGTCAGAGTGTCAAACCCATGGAGAAGTTGATGGGGGGAACATTTATTAAATATATTATTTGAAATAGACATGATTAAATATATATTTTACATTGTGAGTGATCCATGGTGAGGATGGTATATAGTTTTTTTTAGGAAATGAGTTGGTTTCATATTTTTACTCTTTGGGTTTTACTATACTTGTATCACATTTATCACAAGATACTATGAAGAGTATCCAAGTAAATATACATGAATGATCACCCCATGTATATATAAACAATTTTTTTGGTCCATAAGATCTTGTTAGTGGTAGATATAGGAATTAGTAGCTCCAATTGGTTGTTTAATAATGGTTGGAGTTTGTGGTCACTACTTGATATTTTATTTTGGTATTTATAGTTTCTTTAGTTTTATGTAACATTATATTAATTTATTGTTATTGGTTATCTATTTATTTATTATATATTTTTTGTGGATCTTATCTAATATTATATTTGTTAAATAAACATAAGAGAATTTTTGGTTTATGGGAGATCTTATTTTGGAAAATTAAGACTCCATTGAATAGGGGGAGTACATTTACAATATAAAGGGAAAACTCTAATGAATGACATCAAAATTTTTCTCAAATCCACTAGTGTTCATAAAAAATATGCACGCAATTCATCTTGTGTAAAAGACATTTAGGACCACGATTCACACACAATTCAGCCTACATAATTCAATTTCAAGTAAAAGCACATTCACCCCAGGTCTATATTCAATTATCAATCAGACCCTTAAGCACCTCATTTCTGACCTTTTAGAAAATGAAGAGATATATTGGATCTATGTTCACCCTGATCACATGATGAATCCTTCAAAGACATTATGGTATCAAATTTCAGCCAAAAACAAGATAAATCAACCAAATGTTAGGGTAATTTATTTTCCTAAGGGTTTGAAATACTATGATCCTTTAAAAGAAACAACATCATTCATAGATCAGAAACATAATGGTGAAGGAACCTTACAATAAAATATAATTGAGTGTCACTCATCCAAATTAAATAGTGTATAACCCCTAATACTATAGTTAATATTCACCCATGTTATATCACATGAAACATAATTCATCCCTGTTACCACTTTGGAGAGTCCTCTTGTTCTACCTCAATATGGTGGGCTAATTTTCTCACCATCACATGGGGAACTTCATCAATCACCCTCACATGGGAGAAGCCCCTTGTTTTACAATGTATAACTTGGGAGAAACCACTTTATTACCTTTGTATCACATTTAAAAACATTATTTCAACCTCTCACTATTCCTAACCATCCATTGGTACTCCCATAACAAGGTATCTTTATACCCATGACTTAATGGTACATCACAAATTTTACTAACATTCCTAACCATGCATCCAATTGTCAAGGCATCCTTCTTGGTCAAAACAATATTGGGAAAATACATATGTATAAGCCTTGAACAATATAACGTTGTTTCACATTTCGTGATACATATGTCATCAAATAATGAAATTAATATATCTGTCCTTTATCAAAGTAACATGAACTAAAACTACAATCCAATATTCTTATCATACGATATTAAATTACATATTATAATCCTTCCATGTGACCTTAGACATTTTAACTCAAACTACATTGGATTTGAATCTTATCCAGAAAGAAATGTAGGACACCATCCAATGTTTAAAACCTATCATCACCAACCCTCTACATATATATTAATGGAGATATATTTCTCATGACACAATAATTAACCTTTCTCAGAGGGCCATATCCTCTATAGGCTCGAACATCAGTACACATTCGTCCATATTCCCTCTATGAAGCCTATTTGACTCAACTATGTCCATATTACCTATTAATAACTCCTCCACTAGGCTATACTCTCAATAAATCCATTCCCCACCTAGAGGTCCATTTTATCTTTTGTTATCTCAATATCTTCATTATTAGGCAATATTCCTAACAAAACCATATTCCCCTTGGTGAACTATACTCTTACAAGAAAAAAAACATTATATACCATAGATCTATATTCCTTATAAAACCAACCTATCCTTATTAATCCATTTTTCCTTAAAGGCCATATAAAAATATTATATCATCTTTAAGTCATACACCCACCATCATTGGGATCATTCACCCACTCATCTCTTCCATTTGATGTTAAACTACATGGATTAGTCTTTATCTCATGACATTAAATGTAATGACATTCCCCATTATGTTGAACTAAAACACATGTGTTAATATTAATATTATAACTATAGTTAAGAATACTATATTTTAGGCCTAATCTTGATGTCATAAACACCTATCAACACCCTAGAAGATGATAAAATATAGATCTTCCATCTATACATATAAAACCATAAATAAAAAAAATAAAAAAAAATAAAGTACCTATTATCCATACATATGTTCACATCAACACATGTCATTAAAAAACCATAGATATATGGGTATATAACCTCTCACTGGGATTCTGGAGAGATTAAAAAATATGAATTAAATCAATAAGAGAGTACAATAGTTTAGATAATCACATAAAAATTTTAATTAGTCTAATTTCCCAACCCTCTCAGCCACAATGGATTCTAAGGTTTCACTTGTAAAGTCTGAGGCACCTCCTTCATTTAAAAATTCATTCTTCCCTAACTCTACACCAAAACACCTCATGGTGTAAGTCATGAATTATAGATTTATTATCAAATAGAAACGTTTAATCAAAAGTGAATATTTTAACTATTATAACTATTCACAACCAGGATTCCATCCATTTTTATTTTGGTGTTTCATGAAAACAAAAATGATGAACTCTAAATCAATCTGTTACATTTGAAATTAATTGGTCCATATTTATTTTACTTGATATGATTCATTGATCAGTTTTTAAGGTTTTTCTTTTTGATGTTTTAATGAACATAAAAATAATATCCCACTTCAATACAAACCAATTCAATAATCTCAATGTCATACTTATTCCTCAACCTTCACAAATACTAGGCCCATATAAAATGAGGAAATGGTTTCACCAACATTGTGTACTCTAATGGCAGGTGATAAATGAACTATTTTGTGGGTACCATTTAGAGGTAATATCCAACTTGTGATATGAAGCATGAATCCCTCCTAGGATTGAACCCTCACCAACCATCTGATGAATGATGGATGGTGAAGAATTTGGAGGATCTCATGGACACCTCAAAATATTTCATGATACTCTCCCTAGAGAATTCGATTATGTAACTCCATTATCTTAAGGAGGAATATTCGGAAGTTGACTATGAAATCAACCTAACTATTAATTCTCCTATGAGGACTCATGAAAACTGTCTTCATCACTAGTATCATACAACCTCAATCCCTTATAAATCCACTTCGGATGCAACTTAATGTGTATCAACTTCAGTCTCTCAAACCTATCATCTAAGAGATATTTCAATGGGAGAAGAACTACTAATCAAAAGGAGTACAGTAATATTCCCAACTACACTAAAGAAGGAATATAAAATAATTTGGAGATAGTTGGATTGTAGGAACTCATCTATATACACACCCAAATAGTCTCCCATTACATACTGAAAACATTAAGAGGATAATTCCTATATATTATAGCAACAAATAGGGACAAGCCCAAATTAATTCACTGGCACATGAATCCCATTTGAATATCAAGATAAAATCCAATGAAAAAATATGGCTTATATCCAAACTCTTATTGAAGAATGGACATATATTCCCATTGCAATCAAATAAGAACATTTTCACATATGGTCATAAATTGATGGGAAGGTTCATATTCCAACTCATGCCTTACGAGACTATATAAATATTAGTAGTATAAGTCTATCGTCGGTATATCATTAAAGTAAAAAAGGGGATAGGAATATATTCCCCCTTTTTATGTATCATCTCATAAATATATTTTAGGAGATACTCATGATAAGTTCATATTTATTCTCATGTTAAAGAGGATCATAAACAAGCTCTGATGATGATGGGAAGAAATCATTAAAATCATATCCCCATTTCACCTCGACTCCAGAGGCTCATTTCAACAACCACTTCATGTTAATAAATTATTCATACGAACCTCACAAAAACACATTGGTGTGTTTGAAAAGAAACATGGGATTATATTAAGCGGGATATCATGTATAATGACCACTTTTTCACAATACACAACCCCATATGCCTAATAGAAACCATCATAATGGATGGTTCTTGAGGGGTTTCCCAAAACAAAAAAGAATGACCAATCCTTACCCTGATAAATTTTATTGTTCGTTAAGACGTAAAATATATTTTCATAGTGGGTCATGAATCAAAATTAATAATCATCGGAAATAGGAAGCGACTGCGGTTGTGAAGATCCTCCAAATGATGTTACGGCCAGCAACTCTATAGTACTTCCTTAGTGATCACTATAAAAGTTAAATCCCTATTTTATTTTAAAGATCAATAAAGCGAATTATTTTCATGTTGATAGTTGTGAAAAACTATATCATTGTTATAGGATCAAATGTTAAAAATGGTCCTCCCCTTGCCTATATATCAAGATTTGTCCACCAAAAAGGACTTTATTTTGGAATATATTGCAAGAATCCTACTTGAATCCATAAATTGATCCATGATGGTAGTCCTCACCATAGTAGTATTCACTATAAATTTCCTCCCAACACTAACATCTCATTTTAAAGAGAAGGTCCTCAAATTTCGAAATCTACTCTGAGAATTCTTTCACCTCGAGAGGAACTAGTGCCATTGAGGATAATTACTCATAGTGAATCATCTATAGTTGAAAATATCTCTTATACAATAGAATATGGTCCAAGTAAATGATCCTAATTTATACTATATTCAAATCATATATCCTTTGGAATTGAAAAAAAAAAGATTTTGATTAATCCCTCTTCGAGAAATAGTGCAGCCACGAAACGAATACTCTGTTTAGATCAAGTAGAATAATATCTCATTATAGATGAAGATAATTTCATTATAAAAAAAGAATAATTCGAAGAAAATATACAAGTCATGATCTAGACCATAACTAATTGTTAGTATAAAATTATGAAGACTTTATTATAGGAATCTATACAGTACCTATCTCAAAATCTATGTAAAAATTATCATTATATAAATGATAAATCTATTCTATACAAAGAATGTGAAAACCAAATAATGTAATACGAAATCACTATCATTAAATTGACATTACCTTATTTTTAACTACACATACACTAATGTTTGGAAGATATTATGGATATATACAACAAGCATAACATAATGATTTAGTGATTGATCATGGAAACTCCATTTTATGTACATATCTAAGGATGTTGTGAACCTAGGGAATTAGATTTCAATATGTTTCCTAGTAAATAGATTCAATTGATAGGGGAATTTTGAAACAAAATTTACTTATGTTGGGTCATAGGATGGAGATATATACATTATATTCTAAATGTAAATTTTTTTTTCATTTTCTCCAGATATTAAAAATGGTCAGATCTACGAGATAGAGTCATTGATTAAATTAATCATGCCACTAGAAAGTTCAAGTAAGATTTTTTGTAATGAAAATACAAATGCTACATTAAATTAATACACTTAATAGTGAATCTATCATGCTCAGAACATTCTATGCATCAAAATAGTGCTTTAACAAAGGCCTTGAAAATAAAAATGGAAGTCATTTTGTCCTTTACAACAGTAATATGGGAACAACCCCATATCATAGGGATATAATAATTTTTTACTTCCATATCCTTCCCTATGATCATCAAATCCACCTCAGGTCCAATATTATATTTTGGAACAACTTTTTCAACCCCCACCCATTGGATTGGGAGAATTTATATAATAGAATCACCCCCCTTAAAAATTAGCAGTTTCCAAGATCAAATAAACATAATAATAAATAAATTTAAAATTTCTCCAATTTAATGAAATATATATACCATTAGATATATGATCAATAAATATTTTTGGAGACTATGTCAGGATCTCTCTTCATATATTAGTTCCATGTGCGATTTTTAAAGAGAGGGAGACATGTCTCATGGGCCTCAAGACAAAATATATTGACAATAAAATAAAGTTATAATATAACTATTACTTTCATATTTATTTTTATTTAGAAAGAAAAAAATACCCCTTACCCTTCAGATAAGGACATGGTTCTGACAACACACTATGGATTGGTGATTTGCATTAGTATAGGACTGATAGATGACTTAGAACTTTATGCCAGTATAGAATAATAGGATAAGGGGGTCTCGATTAGAAATAATAATATAAACATAAACACTTGAATAAGTTGTGTGTATGAGACACCATAGAAAATTTAAAAATTTGGGTGTTCCCCTAAATGAATAGTTACCGCCATCTCTATGATCATTAAATAAAGAACATTATGATGTTATGGATATAGCCAATGAATCATCCAAATAAGTTAAGTGTAATAATATATAATAAATATTTTATTAATATTAATCAATGTAAATGGAGTCAATATGATTTAACACTAAATTGATTCAGAAAAATATTCAAACTTAGTTAAATGTCAATTAAAAGACTCACATTACCCACTTAGAAAATATCCCACAATATACCGAATCATTATTACTAATGAGAGAAAAATACACCAATACAAACATCCATAGAATAAAACTAAAAATATACCTAGACCTGATGGACAATAAATAATAGGATTCCCCTCTATTGGGGAATATCAACATCTGTACTGACTGAGTTACCCCAAAATGAACCATACTAGTTATCAATATTAAAAATTTGAATTCCAACCACATATGTCTTTATGTACTACCTATGCTAACGTTTCCATCTATCCAAACAAACTTCTATAACAAATTGACCATATTTAATATCTAGAAACCAAAATATATTCTAGTGAGTGACATATAGAACCAGTCCAGATAGAGAAGAAACTATATCTCAAGTTGGTGGACAACACTCTTCCTCTTCCAAAATTAAAAAATCTATCATTACTAGTTCTCAATGATGCTATAGAAATGATTTAACATATAGAGAAAATTTTATCTAAATATTCTCCATGATGGTGATTCTTATGTATAATTAGGTAACCAATATTAAATGTTTTTTATAGATTCTGTAAGAAGTAACATTTTTATCGTATAAGAGTTTATTAGATAAGTCCATAACTAGTTAATAAACCCTATGTTGGAAACTTATCTACTAATATAGCTCAATAATGATAAATAAAATAATCATTTACCTATCAAATTACATGTAGTTCCAAAATGAGAGGACCTCAAGAATTATATTAAGATAGAAACATTGGAAATACTAATAAAACAAGAAAGTTGTAAAGGATAATCTACTATAAATTATCAAAAGGTATTTTCATTATGATTTATAGATGTTATTGATCATATTCAAATACCCTAATAAATTTCCTCAGTCCACACATAGGCACAAAGTCAGAAGAAATCATTTATGGGGCCAAGGATAAGTCCTATCCAACAACAAAAACCTAGGGGAAGAGGGCTGGAAAAGTATGAAACAAATGGATGATTAAAAAATATTTGAAATAATCAATGAAACCAAAAACCACATAATATATTTTGTAACCCCTTATGAATGGTTTCGAAATTAGCAACATCCTAAAAAATAATTTATAAAGGATAAAATGTGTTTATACATTTAAGTTTAAAAAGAATAATATTTTCCCACTTTGAAATCAGTAGGTTCTTGGTTACTTCATTGCAGCTATGGGGAATTAATCACTATAGCATTCAGAATAAATAACAATCATGGAAGTTTTTCTCAATGACCACCCTAATTACTGAACCTTTCATAGATTGTTTGGAAACACCAAACATTAGTGATTTTTATTCATATATATAATCTAAAGTACAGAATAATCTAGCAATGTAAAGTTGGGTTTGAAACAAAAAAAAGTTCATATTTTGTATACTATCCCACAAGAAGTTGAATAAAAATGGTAAGAAGTTACCAATAAGAGGATGTATATGGTTGATAATTAGATGAATTGAATGATGTTCAACTGTTCACATTATATTTTTAGGGAACATATGAATCATCTTGTGACCCAAACTCTATCTATAATGATTTAGTTGTCTTCATTAACACCGCATTTATACAAGATATGGTTTACCAAGGATCGGTAAATCTAGAATAGAATGAGTAATATTCAAGAAAAGGAACCCATTTCAATGTCTAATATATTCTATATTATTTATAATTTCAGTCATTCATCATTAAGGGGATGGGAAATACCCCACCAAATGGTCCAATGTGAGTGAACTGATCAAATAGAACTTGCTTCCATTGAAGAATCCTAATATAGGTATGGAAATGAAATTCACAACCAAAATCCCATCTCTGATGAAGTAGATTTATATAAAACCTAGTTTCCATCCCATAATCTAATAATAGGAGGGAGATATTTTTAAGGCTGATGCATTTGAGGAAGGTGAGGTTGAAATGGATCTCATAATTGAGGACATATTTATGCTTGAACAATATATATAGTACAAAACAAAAGACAAACACTATAGCAAGATTAGTAGGAGAACCAATATACTCATGAATTAACCAAGGATTATTTAGGCCTAATCATGCCTTAAAAATTATTATAAAATCAATAATTACAAGGTAAATGTCAATATTTGTTAAGAATGGTTCATCTCAACTAAAAAATGCTAGAGATACCATAAAGTTCTAATCAAGGGATGAAACCAACATCATAGGTAGAATTAGTTTCCATCCTCCATACTAAGGAGTTTCTTTATAATGGTACATAGATTAACTTTTCTCTAAAACAGGAAATCTTGAAATATCTACATTTTTTTCAAACAAATTTTTAAACTCTTGATTCCCCACAACTTTCAAAGGAATGTTGATAATATATTATTGAAGTACTCTTAATCCATCATGATATCAATGAAAAGGTAATAATTCTTTATGTATTTCAGGGCGAGATCAAACTTTCCATGTTCCATGTGGTCATCAATTTCATAGAACAAGATAGAGAGAAATTCACATTGGGAAATATCAATCCATTATTTATATTTTAAAGTTATAAAATACCAAAAATATTCAAAACCTCAGTGATAATGGTTCTAAAATCATTCTCATTCTAGTCTAGACCCTCTAAATAATTGATTATATAAAATATGATTTTTACCCTTCTAACCTTATAATACCTAACTATGATAAGAGAGTGGAAAGTCTAATATAGAAGATCAATATTAAAGACCAATTTGTAGACACTTTCAATGATTCGAAGTTAATGGTTGTTTTTTAAGACACACCATTCAATGCTATATTAGAAAGACTATGGTTCAATTCCAATGTGTGAGTGACATAATTATACCTTTAATGTCTCAAGTACTCCATCAATGGGGAGGCCATAGTTCTACATAGTGATAGTTCCCCTTTCGATTCCCAAAAATCTAAATGTATAGATGTATGATTATATAGGATGATGGGAAACCAACATTCATAGGATATTTCATCCAAAACAATACCACTAATGGTCGAGAAATTTTCCGAATTAACCCATTCCCTAAAAATATTGATTACGGTATATTTATCATTAACAAAATTGAGGTAATATCCCAAGTAACATGAATGTATTCCCCTACCTAAATGATATTAGCTGCATCGACCAATCCCATCTATATAGAAGAAGCATAAAATCCCCACAACAATGATGATATCCTTGATGATAGTGTTCCCTCTTTTCCTCAAATATCTATGGATATCCCTGAATCAAAATCAAGATATCAAAATTCTTAATTTTTAGTAGAATGAAATTAAAATACCCTTATGTCTATTGTAGAATTTATGGATTTCAGTACTCATCATGTCTTTGATGATTATGTAGATGAAAAAGATCATGTTAAAAATGTTCCTAATAATAATTCACATGAATTAGAACCCTTAGATTCTGGAGGATTTTAATTAAAAATCATAGAAGATAAAAATTCCCCAGTATCATATTCCAGTCCCAAAAATCTAACATAATCACATAATTAAATTTAAATTTAGATAGAATAATTAGAGTAAGAAAATATTATAGACCCCCATCATTTGAGGAAGGCTTCTCTACTACTATCGATGCACATGGTGATGTGAGTATTATTATGAATTAATACTCATAGAATACATTAGTTTGTGTAGTTATGTCTACCAAAGAGTAGGGAACTCATATATATATCTTGAACCTGCACCAAGATTTTTTCCCCACAAATTACATAGAAATCAATAGACATTATCCCGATGTTTCAACCCATTATTTGTGTCTTCATAAAAACCTCCATGGATAAAATATGTAATATAGGTGAATACACCAACTCATGCATCTAAAAGTTAAGATTAAGTTGAAAATATAGAATCCTAGACCCTTGAAACACATAATCAAAAGTTATATTATAGTAATGGTAAAAATTTCAAGAGATATTGTATAGTTGAACAATTTATTAGTCTTGGATACGAATATGAATATATACATTACACATGAATATATAAGGTAAAATTGGAACATATTGTGATCAAATTTTTATACTTTTTATAATATCAAAAAAAAATTAATATTGTCTTCATCTATGATTCCTACAGAATGGAAAACACATATGGGTGAACATAAACGACCAGTAAAGAGTAACATAAAAAGGTATATTACATAACATGAACATGGAATAAGTGAACTGATAGGAATAAAGGAACAACATGATTCCTTAATCAATAAATAATTATGGCATTCTATATCCCCAAAAATAAATCGAAGCATTGAAAAAAATAACCATTGACATCACACAAATGGAATGAATAATAAAGGATATAGAAAACATGATTCCAAATATTTATGTAATGAAACATTACCAGTTGGCGATATCGAGTTTAAGGCATTATAATATTTTATGAGGATTCATTCATTTAAACCCATTATTTTTCATATCATGATACTTTTAGATATATTTGCGTTCTATATAATGTCACTCTAAACCCATCACATGATTATGTATAATGCAATCACTATAAAAGCCTTCAATAAATTTACTTCAATTCTATAGGTAACCTCTAAAAAATTAAAACATTATTATCTATATAATGAGAAACATCTTTATAAAATACATCCATATTCAATAGAATAATGTTCCTATCTATTAGATCAGACAATTATACCATAGGAATCCATGGGGTATCATCAGTGTAACAGGAAGTACAATTATCAAAAAAACATAGTGGTGATGATACATAAAATATGATAGATTATTCATTGAATACTATAATTTGATTCAATAAATTGCATTTGTAGGAGGAGAAAATAATTTATGAGAGAATTGATTATTATGGTTTATTAAGAGTGTGTGAATATTCCAATGTGTATTGATTGAGAGGGTATATCCAGGTGTGTTGTTATAGGGACACTCATCATGAATCATACTAATGATTTAATAAATGATAAAGGAATAAATATGTGTTTGAATACCCCATGGTTCATCAATTCCACAATTTTATGAACATTCCAGTATCGAGACACAGATGCATTTTATAGGAAATTACAAAAACTTTTACTTTAGAAAAACAAAAGATGACTTTTCCTCCAATTAAAATTTTACACTTGAGTCAAAAAAATATCAGAGGGATACAAATATAGAATTTAAATAGTTTAAATTTCAATATTAACATATAAAAATTAATTCCATGTAAATTAATGCACCATAAAGAAGAAAATAGGTTGCGATTATAACCTAAGTCTCAAGGAATGAAAATTCAGTCGGAAAACCCCACATATGGTTTGGGTATAAATTTAATTATAAACTCTTAGAAGACAATGATTTAAAATTATAATAACATACAATGACAAAATTAATTTGATGATACAAAATCTAAAATATATAGTATATACACCACATAATAGAAATTAGGTGCATAATAAAAATTATGTCATAAGGAGTGGAATTTGAGAAAGAAAAGCCTTTACATTTTGTCTAAAATTCCATGAAAATTGTTTAAAAACCTATATAATAATAAAATACATCTTGTTTAATTAATTAATAACCTTATTCATTCCAATTTTTATCTATAATCTTCAAAAATATCCATTCTATACATGAATTCTCTCTATTTTTCACATCAGTGTTCATTGTTTCAATTATTTGAACAAGTTTCATAATTGCGGTGTTTAAATATAGTATTATTACAAATTTTATTATTAAAATGTAATTAATGTTAAAATTATGTATTAATAATAATAAATTTATATCTTTCAAATCCGTTTGTTGAGGGTTTTATACATTATCTTTGAAGATGATGTCGATAATAAGCATGTTTTAGTGATTTTTAAAGGATGAAATATGTTTCATTAAAAAATAAATAATATTTGATATAATTTATACAAAACCAAAAAAATTATTTACATATTTTTATCATATCATACTAGTAAATAAGATCTCATAATCATCCATGACATAAATTTACAGTATTTCTGAAGTGGGTGGTTAAATCAACCCATAAAGGAACTAACCATGATCAGTGGATGACTATAATATGGATTAGATGAAATATCATTATAGAATGAGTTTAAATTTCATATTTATTATTTATTTTCTTGATACATAATAATTATTAGTAATTATAATAGTAATTATTTTTTATGAAAACATTACGCAGTTTAAATATGTGATTATGCTCTTAGTACAATTATTTTCAACGATTAAACAAACTATGATTTTTTGGTCATATAAATAACAAGGTTTCTAAATTTTTCACACAATAACATTAATTATATCATATATATCATATTAATACTTCAATACCACCCTTATATATATCATTTTAATAATGATTAATAAAACAAAACACATTACATCATCTTGGCAGTAGTCCGCACAACACAGAAACAACAATTTTGTATTATTTTAATGGATTAGATATATGAATATTTAAAATTAATACTATTATTTTAGAAACATAAAAATAAAATAATAATAATTATATCATTATATAATTAATTATATAATTTTTTTAAAGAATATAATTATGAAGAAAACTATGTAGTTGTTAATAATCATTTCAGGTATTATATTTTACATTATAAGTCCCCTCTAATTTTAAGGTCATCGGATAACTATCAGATAATGGGGAATAATTTTAATAGTATATGGTTTTGGTAAGAATTAAATTATTTAGTTTAGAGTAGAAATTCTAATGTTATGTGTTACATTTAGTGGTGACTATTTTCCCCTTGTATAAGTGAAGGGAAGGGTTATTTTTTTATTACATTTACATTTTTCAATAATTCCATGTCACTATTCAAGGGTAAATGGCTCAACAATGTTAAATTATTTATGTTAAATATGTATTTGTTAATACAAATTTCAACCTTTCAATTATATGTGGTAATTTTAAATGTTTTTAGACCTTTACACCATGTTAAACCTAGTTTACCCTTTTACTTCTACATTGGTAAATCATTTTTAGTATTAGTAATTAATTTAAATGAATAATATTAATATGGACCATTTTAACAAATTATATACTTCTAATTTAATATTTAGAAATAAATGTATCAATATAAAATTTTAAAAGAGTGAAAAATTAATTTTTGAATAAATTTTCTTAATTTCATAATAACCATTTTGTAAAATTTCATTTTTATGCTTTATAATTAGATATTATGTAAAATTCGTTTGGACAAAAATTTTAATGAAATATAATATTTTATTATATATTAAATAAATGATATGAAGCTTTAATGTAAATCCAACACTTAATCACCCTCGATAATACTTGATTCAACGAGAAGGCTAAAGATCATTTTAATCCTAAATTAATAATTTAATTAGTTATAAAAATATTTTCCATAGATTTTATTTGTCTAAATAATATTTTAAAATGTATTATATTCTTCATAAAATCAACATTTTATTACAAAAATGGTTTTTTAACCCTCTAGGTCATTCTTATATAATGTTAAATGATATAGATTTCATGATTTTTAAAAATAGTAAATTTGGACTATAAACTATCCTTTTTAGGAAAATCTCAACAATTCATACTATGATAATTTTTATATTATCAATTCTATAATTCACTTAGTTAATAAAATTTCAAATTTTAAAATTTTAATTATAAATAATTTTTTTAATAAAGTCACTTTATAGGGTTCATTTGGGGAATAGTTCATGATATGGTATTTACCTACAATAATAGACCCTTAAGTGTTAAATTCCCCATACCCTAATGAATTTAGTCCTTGAAATTATCTTATATATCAACAATTGAACATATTTGGATATTATTTCCTTATATATTCTTCATAATCCCATGTTACATCATCTAATCAATGAATTATTTTATGAACTTTCACTAAATGAGTTTTCTAATTCCACAAGACTTTCTCTCTCATGTCAATAATCAGGATTGGCTCCTCATTATAAGAAAAATTAAGATCCAACTATATTACCACTAATCAAATTACATGAATCTGGTCATGTTTTTATTTACTCAATAATGAAACATTTCTAACATCATGTACTTTATAAAGGATGGGAAATATATTCAATCAGTAAGATATAAAAATTATTATTTCTAATATTTCAAAACGCTCAATGTACCAAGGACTTAACTTCCCCTTTTTACCAAATATTACAACTCCATTTTGAGGAGAAACAATGAATAATATATGATCCCAAACCCAAAATTCATTTCATTTCCTTTAAATATGTACATAGCTATTTTTCCTTGTATGGGATTATTTTATGTGATCCTTAGTAATCCATACATTAACAGTCACCTTCTCTATAATATATTGGAGAACTAACCTTATTTCTCTAACCTCCTCTAAATAGGTTGGATTACATCCCCTCTTCCTGTAAAATTATTCATATGATTCAATTTGGCTGCCGAAATGGAAGCTATTATTGTATGAAAATTATGCTAAAAGTTTAAAATAATCCCATGTACCTTAGAAGTTAATAGGACATGATATCATCAGATCCTCCAATGTTTAGATGTTTCATTCATAATTCACATAAATATGGGATGATATGTCGTTCTTAGAAGTATTTTAATGTTGATTTAAATTTGATGAAACTTCCACAATTTCTATGTGAAGCAAGAGTTATGGTCAGATATAATGGGAAAAGGTTCCCCATGATGCATTATTATTTCATTAATATTTATTCGACTTGGGTTGTTATGAGGTATATCTTTTAATTTTTTTAATAAATGAAAATAACTAATGAGAATATATAATATGAACCTATATGATCATTATTCATTAGAGTCTTTGGTAGTCTTGTGATAAATTCCACTATAATATTTCCCTACTTATATATAGTTATATGCATAGGTTTCATGACTCCATGGATATTGGATTTACTTTCCAACATACTAACCATCTGAATGTATAATCAACATTTTCTTACATCATACAATCCCAATATAAATGTTCTATTAAATCTATATGCATCACTATGATACTAGATTTTATTGTGAAATTTGGGATGTATATTTCATCTTATAGATATCTCCTCATTTTTGTAATGAATGGAACACATAATCTCTTCAAAAATATCAAAAATAATTCTATATGGATGAAAGCTATAAATTTTCCATCACTAACTACTTTATCAATATTTCATATGTCCTCATAATCCTAGTAGAACTTTTCTACCCTTGCTAGTAAGGATGATATTGAAATTTATTATAAAAATAACGATGGACCCCTTGACTAGAAATCACCTTACCCATCTTTGGTATATCTATGAGTATCAGATCCTTGTCAATTATCATCATGGTAAGAACTCCATGCTCTATCCAACTCGATGAATTATCTAACTTATCTTCTATACTAAGTTGGTAGTGAATCGAGCTATCATAGTCCTTGAGTAGTTTCATATATCTTATTTCCTGCATATTAAGATCCATCTATGAGATGTTATACATCAAAATCTTATGGTTCATATATATATTGAAACATTAAGCATAGAGTTAGTGTCTCTTTATTTTATAAAAAGTGAATGACCCTTATAACTCATGTTCATGAGTAACATAGTTCTGTTCATGGGTTTTTAGTTTCCTTGATGTAACTAAAATCACACTAACACTCTGCATTAGGATACAACCATGTCCTTTCATTGAAGAATCACTATACATTTGAAATACTTATTTATATGATGGTAGATTCAAAACTATATAATTAATTAATATCCTCTTCTTATATAAAAAAATTATAAAATTTCCTTGAATATGAGAATTTAAACCCTTTACTTGCTAACTTGAACTTCCTAACTAGAAAAAATCTTGAACAAACTGGCGATAGTAAACTACTAATACCATAAAAAAGCACATCTCAAATATGTTCATCAATATATGACATTTATTAACTAACTTTTTTTTAGGGGTCAACATATATATAATACTTATGGAAAATATGGGAATAAAACAAGCATCATGATGTGTATCTATTTTTTCAAAGTTTTGTCACATTTTTTTACTTAATTTTTAATGATCTAATTAATTATTAATCAATTTATACTAAATAATTTTACATTTTTAATTTTATATTTAACATTTTTAATTAATTAATTTTTATGATTAATTATTTATTTTCAGTCATCAAATTAATAATTTTAATCTTACTTTACTTTTCTAATTAAATTAAGTCTTATTTAGTTTGGTCAATTCGAATCTACTTGACTTTTTAATAAGTTAATAACAATTATTTAATCAACATAGTTATATTTAGTTAGGTTATTATTTATTTTAATATTTTATCTTTTAATTATGTTACATTAGAATAGGTTATCTATATTAATTAATAAGTTTAGTCTTCCTACCATTCATTCAAGTAAGTAATTTGTGTTTTAAGTTAAATATAATGGTTCACCTTCTAATTTTATGTGTTCAAGTAGTTTACTAATTAATTAATTAAGAGTTTTTAATCATTAATTATATTATTTTATATATGCAGATCAATTATTAATTCATTTTTTATTGGTTTTAGTTTACGGGTGAGGTAGACCATGATTATCGACAATTTATTAGGTCACCAATACTTTTCACTTTCATTAGTAGCTACTTTGAAATTAGCATGATTAGTTATTTTAATTTTATTCTTTTATTAATTTAGTTTTACAATTATTCAGTTTATAATTTAAGGGTTTTCAATTAATTATTTAAATGTTTTAAATTTTAATAAAAATCTTCTTTCAAATTTATGATTTTTAGTTTCTTTTAATTAATAGCTTTCAATCTTTATATTTTTGTTGCTTATGTTTTTATTTTTAGTTCAAAATAATTTCTGAAGGTCACCGTTAGTTTTATTTATCTTGTAATGGCGACTCTTGGTACTACCGGTGATCTTTTTCACCATTAACTTTTATTTAATCATCACCGGTAATCTTTTTAATTTTTACACCGGCGTCTATTTGTTCAAACTGTAACCTTTTTTACTTCACCTATCGGTGACCCTTAATATAGTGTATCGGTATATTTTGTATTTTTATTTAGTAATAGTGACCATTCATTTATTATTTAACTCTATCGGTAACCACCTTAACATTAGACTTCATGCTCTGCACCTCTCCGTTGTGCCGATGTTCCTCTTTTCTTAATTTATTTCAATAACAGCGGCCCTTTTATTTTAATTTAGTAACAGTGAGTATTTTAATTTTATTTGTGACGGTGTTTTGGTTTTTAATTTATAACAGTGACCCCCAATCCTCATTTTCTACCAGTAACCATTTGACCCTCATTTCCCCTGCCTCAATCAGTTGTAAACTCACCATTACATCCATCCTCACTGTTGGCCCCTTTTTTCTCTCATTCTCACCGTTAGAACAATTCATACCCCGCCTCACTGATATCTCTACCTCAACGTTAGAGTCACCGCCTCTGCACCTCACCGATCTCGCCTTCTTCTCTCGTGCACCGCTGAACTAAACCAAATTACTGAACTGGCCTACTTCACCTCATCTGCAACCACCCAAAACATTCCCTTCGCTGATCCTTCACCTGAAACCAAGCATGAGGCAATACCGGTGACTCTGATCCCTTGCAAGCTTAAGCCGCTGGTTCTTGAGGAGGGAAGTTGTTAGATCTGGGGAGGAGAACCGCATGCTGCCTTGGAGCCGAACTAGAGGAGACCTCCGCATCTACTGGAGGTGTAAATCCATCACTTCGAGCCTTGTCCAAGCGCTTCATGGGAGGCCACCATTTTCATAGGAGAAGAAGCTGTTGTCGAGTTTGTTGGATGAAGGGAGGTGGTCGAGCTTAGCTGGTGTGACACTGCAAGATGATCCGACCAATACTGTCCACCACAAGAGAAGAGTTGTAGTTGGGGGAAGCTAAAGCCACTGTCCGCCACTACAAGGAGCTGAATTCGCGATACCGTGGAAGCTGGAGGATGGAAGAACCGTCGGGATGCTGCTGGAGCTGAGGACCGCCGCAGTGAAGAACTAGGTGTCGAACCTACCTCATGAAACCACTGAATCCTTCCCCTGTGCGTCGTGGAGAAAGGGGGTGGGAGAGATAAAGATAAAAATAATAATAAATATTTCATAATAAAAAAACAGTAATAAAAGAAAGGTAAAACAAAACAAAGATAGAATAAAAAATGTAAGATAAAGTAAAAGTAAAGTTAACTTTACATAAAATTTAACTTTACTAAGTCAAATAAATATAAAAAAATATATAAAAGTTATAAATTTTTAAAAATTATTATATTAATGAAAATAAAAATTATAAATCAAAATAAAAAACTAAATTAATAATAAGTGTTAATAAAAAATTAACATACTATTTATAGTAAAAATATATATTTAATAATAATTATAAATAAACATTAATATATACATATTAATTTAAAATTAATTTATTATGTTATAATTAATTAATTAAAATTAACTAATTAATAGATTAATCTAGCAACTAAATTTCTTAAACGGTAATAATAATGTTAATAATACATCATAATTATTAAAAAATTTATTACATATTTATTCATGTTGTCAAATTTTAATGATTTAGTTAAATATGTTAAACTAAAATAATTTAGTATTTAAATTTTTTATTTATTAATTTAAGTAAATTAATAGTGTTTTGATAAACTTATAGTAATAATGTTATATAAAATTAAACATTAATTATTAACTAAGAAATTTAATAATTAGGTTTATAATAGTAACTATAAAATAATAATTGTAACATATTAATTTACTTATGTTGAGTTTTAATTATTTAATTTTTGTTTTTAACATGTACAGGTTCATTTGAGAGGATAAAACACGTCCAAGTGCTTCCAAATAAATCATTCGGAGTTAGCTGTGAGGGAAACATTAGTGTGATGTGTCAGTAGCGAAAAAACGCATGTGTGCGGTGCACATGTGAAGAGACTTTGATGTTGGTGGAAAATGTTACGTGATATGAAGTAGTTTACAGTTGATTTATTAAGAAGAGCACGTAATAGAATTTGGAGGACTATCATTATTCACTCCACGATCACATCAGATGAGAGCGAGGACTCTCATTCTTCATTCCAGGATCACATCAGACGAGAGTGAAGACGCTCATTTGGATTCCACGCCACACCATTTTTTGAGAGCAGAGACTCCCGGGAGATAGCAGAGCAGGAGATGAAGGAGCCAGGAAGTAGAGTTATGCTAGGGGAGTTTCTTTTTCCTCTTTCCATAATTCTTTTTACTCTGTTATCGGTTGTTTTCACTGCCTTAATCAATGTGATCCTAGGTTGAATTTTTGTAGATTGGGAATTTTAAAACTGTCTGGTTATAATATTTAAATCATCATTTGCATATCTTTTTACAAAATTAGAATCTTTTTTCAAGATTGATTTTATTTCTAATCTTGTGATCATTCACACATCAATGTTTTCAATTTCAATATTCAATATCGACTGGCGAGGTTGATCTTGAATTCATTTTTCAAGACACAAAAAACATAAACATTGGAAATTTATGGTGAATTATTTTCCAAATGTTATCCTTTAGAAACATCTCACAGATCGATTAAGTTTTGGTGTGGTGAACTCCAAGACATAATCCTCGGCCTGTTGGGTTTCCTGGTGAGGGGAATTCTTTCTTCTTTCCTGATGTGTTATTCGATTGTATGCTATGGAGGAAACATCCATTCGAACCAGTAGTTTTGAATTCGTGATTACTTTGTTGATATCGCTTATTTGTCTTGATACTTAATATTAGTATATTGTATTACTATAGTTTATCATTATTAGTGTAAGTTTCAACTTCTTATATGAAATCTAGTTTCCTCATCCTGTTTCCACTTCATCATATAAATAAAAATACAAAAAGTAACAAGATGTTTTCCCCACTACTGACAACAGTGATGATTTATATTCAAAACCTTAGAATTCACCCATCTGCCTTCTCTATGGATCGACCATGAACTACTATACTAGTGTAAGAGTAATAAATGTAATTTTGAGGGTCATGACGACCTCCATCCTGTTCAAAATTTGGCACCACTGCCGGGGAAGGCGCGCACAAAGATTCAAAGGTTATAATAAAAAAACATAAAAACAGACATAAAAACAACTTTTTAAAAAAATATAAAAATAAAATTCAAAAACTATGAACATTTGCTGCTTGAGTTGTCTGTTTGAGTTATATTTTAATTTTTGGGTGTGTTTGTTCTAAAACATTTAAAGAAAAAAATGGAACATTATGAAGGCTCAAACTACTGCACTAGACATTACTATGTTTGTTGTGAAGATTATGGATATACTGCTTGGCAGTGTGTTTAATACCAACCACAACAGACTGATTACGTTGGAAAAAATGAGAACATTGAACCAAGTTCTGAAACCCTAGGTGAAATTGAATTAATCAATTCTAAATTCGATGTTAGGGTGGAACTAATTGACAATTGGTTAACTCAAATCCATGAAATTCAACATAGTGGATCTCAAGAGAGAGATCAAATAATGAAAAGATTAGAAAACATGCTATTGGAATTACAACAAATGGATAAAGAACAAGAAGAATTTGAAGAAAAAGAAAAAGAAAATCTTTTTAAAATATTTGAAAATAAATTGTAAGAGGAAAGTAATAGTGAAACTGGACAAGAAAACATTTATTTTGAAGAATCTGAAACTATTGAACCAAATCTAGAAATAACCAACTCATTGAAAAAATAACACATTGATGAAGACCCCAGAAAAAACGTTAATAGTATTGAGTTGGAAAATTTTGGAGATGAATTAATATAGATTGAAAATTAATGTACATTTCTCTTCAATATTCCTACATTTGAGAAAAATCACTATTTTAGAAGCTTTGATAATGAAGTAATTTGGATAGAAGAGATTATTCAAACTGAAAATTTGGAAGTAAAATACTCTTCAGCAAATTTATCTGATTTTATAAACACTGAGCTTGAACATGATATTGGGTTTAATCTAGATGAGAACATTAAACTGGATAACATAGAATCTGAAATTTTTGAACATGAACTAAAAACATCTCTTTCATGTTTTGAAACTCCAAACCCCACAGTTTCTGAAATGTTGTTGGATGATGAGGATGAGGTAATGATATTTGAAGAAAAAGTAAATTTTGTGTCATCATTTCCCTATTCTCATAGTAATGACTCTTCTGAAACTTTGTGCAATGAAATGGAAAATAGTATTAACCAGCTTGAGAATAATTGACTTAATTTGAATATTATGGAAACTGAATTGTACAATTATTCTCTTGAATTTTAATTTCAACACTCAAATGACATGGTTTTAGAAGGTGATCCTTTTGAACATGAACTTGGAAGAGAGGTTGAACACAAACTATATTATGTTTTCATAATTGAATTAATAGAATTAGTAGATTTTCAATGTGAATTAACAGATGAAGATCTTTTGGAAGAGATTTACAACATTGTTAAACCTGAATCCATTGGTGATAAAATAAATTCTCTTCCTTGCCTATCACATCCATCCTCACCTGTGAAGGGTGCTATGCCTTTTATTGATACTAATAGTAGTCTAGAGGTAGAATCAGTCTTGAGTTCCATTGTTCATAATTCATTTCAGCACTCTAGTAAATATCCTCTTGATCTTGCTACTCAGAATTCACCGAAATGCACCCTTGATTTTAAATATGTTCTTGTTGAGGTTAAGAAAGATAGCTCTGAGTTCAATACTACACCCTTTGAAACACCAAGATCTATGTTGTCCCTTCATGAGTATTCAAATCTTGAAATGTATGAAATTATTCTAGAATTGGACAACACTATACCCACTACTGTGAAAGAGTGCTACATAGGGGTTATTTTAGGCTATCAGAATTCATTTATTGATGTGTTGAGTCTTATTTCCCACAATTTTCACTATTTTGTTAAAAATATTTTGGCCAAACATATGTGGTGGTTTCTATTAAAGAAACCACATCCACCTAGTGGCTCTGGTTAGTTCTAGGTGAGTCATGCTGGGGACTATAAATCTAGTGCTGCATGGGAGGAAACCCATGGGTTTTGTTGTGTTAATAAATAAAAATAAATTGTTATTAAATAAAGTATAACTAAAGACTTTAAAATTAGTGCTTCATGGGATTCAACCCATTCTATTTCTTTATTTTCATGTTTGTATTATTTTGTTCAGAATAATGCGAAGCTATATTGCCAACTGTCTGCTATTTCTCTACTGGATATTTGTTCTTGGTTTTCATTTTCTGTGTTTTTTAGGTTGCTACTGGTATGTAATAAAGGAGTGTAATTCCCATGATAATTTTTGGACATGATCCTAGTCAGGGAAGTACTTCAACTTTTAGCATTTATTTCTGCTATTGTTTTTCTTAATAAAAATATGGTCACTGAAAAAATGCTTCTTGTTTTTAAAATTCTGCAACATATTTGTTGAAAAAATGATGCATAAATTGCATATATTAAATAAACTTTTGTTTCATGCCACTAAGATGAATCAAAAAAATATATGCGTGTGACTTTTTCTGTAAACTGAAATTCATTGTCTAAAACCCATTCACTTAATGAAATTACGTATGGGGGTATATTCTTGATGGTAGTTGTGTTTTTCATTGAAACCAATTAGTCTATATGGTGATTAGCATGCAACTTTCAACTTTATTGAATATCTAACTGAATAAAATTTGCTAAACCTTCTTACACCCAATAATTGTGCACCAAAAAATTAAATGATATTTCATGAGATGAATTGAAAAAATTATTAATTGGAAATAAATTTTAATGCATGTATTTGCTAATGAACCTTCTGATTATTTATTCATTATGGTAAAAAATATTTTTGAACTTCATTGAGACCCTTTTTACATGTTATAAATCTACTTAATTTAAAATATTTTTTGAACCTTAATTGTAAAAATTGTTCTTCTCCATAATTAGAAGTCAACTTTTAGGAAAAAGATGGGTTTTATGTGTGGGGGAGGGGGTCAATTCTTGACTGTGCTAAACTGTGCTTAATTGAAAGCCAATCAATTCCAACTGAAATTTCATACTTTTTGTAAAAAATGGATAATTGTTTTCAAAATTCTTTTGTATTTCTAAGATTTTCACTGTACGCACTTGGGTCTTACCTTAGGAAAATTTCCTTGTGGTAGTTAAGATTTTATTTGAACCTAAAATTAATGATTTTGGATGATTTATAAGTGAATTTATTAATGGTTTCATGTAAATTCAGTTTAGGACCTACTTATGAAAATGATATGGGTTACATTTTTGTGGAGCTATGATCATACCCTTTGGAACTGGATGTTTGATTCTGATTCTAGGGGCCTCATTCATATTTTAATTATTAAAAGTAATTTCATTAATGAGACATTGTAAATTATTTTTGATATTAATCTTTTGAAACTTGAGTAATTTGGGCATCTTGGATCCCACGGTGAGTCTCTGAGACCCCAGATGCTAGGTGCATTTCTGTTTACTTTAAGCCCTCTGTAAACCTTGAATAAGTGAATTGCATAGTTCTTAGCACAATGAAACATGGATTGGAAAAAATAAATAAAGTGTTTAGGGTAAAAATTGTGCTCATTATGGTGAGGGGAATGATGAACACCAGATGAAGAAGGGGTCAATTGGTTTATATGGGAGTCATTTTGGTTGTATCATTGAAGTGATTCACAAAAAGAAAATAATTATTTTTTGGAACCTAGGTGAAAATGTCAATGTTCAAAGTTCCTTGGTTAAGATCTTAATTCTGTAGATTTTTTACCTCTTGTCATTCTTGGACATAGAACATAAGATTGGATTGAAGTGAGTCATTAAGTTGTATCATATATGAGGCATGACATCTTCTTTGATGGATGGTATTTGTGTTCTTAATTACACTTGAATATTTGTTATGGACAAGACACATATGAGTAAATCATTCTCTCATAGCCTGCTGTTATGTATTGTCCTCTATTTTGAGTGATGTACATGTTACAGTGTGATCTTAATCATAAATACATTTTACTATTTTTCAATGAAAATAAGACATGAGATTTTTTGAGGACAAACAATGCTTATTTGTGAGGGAATTTGATGTGGCTCTATTTTTACATAGTTTTTCTACATCATTTTACTTAATTTTTAAAGATTTAATTAATTATTTAATCACTTTATACAAAATAATTGTACTTTTGTAATTTTAAAGTTATCTTTGTTAATTAATCAATAATTATAATTAATTATGTTTTTTTATTTATCAAATTAATAATTTTAATCTTAATTTACTTTTCTAATTTAATTATGTCTTATTTATTTTGGTTAATTCGAATATGCTTCAATTTTGAATAAGTTAATAACAATTATATAATCAACGTAGTTCTATTTAATTATGTTAGTCTTTATTTAAATATTTTATCTTTTAATTATGTTGCATTAGAATAGGTTAACTATATAAATTAAGAAGTTTATTCTTCATACCAGTCATTAATTAAGTAATTTGTGTTTTAAATTAAAGATAATGGTTCTCCTTTTAGTTTTATGTATTCAAATATTTAACTAATTAATTAATTAAGAGTTTTTAATCATTAATTATATTATATTATGTATACAGATCGATTATTAATTCATTTTTTATCAATTTTATTTTACCAGTGAGGTAGATTATGATTATTGGTAATTTATTGGGTCACCAATACTTTTCACTTTCATTAGCTGCTACTTTGTAATTAGCGTGATTAGTTATTTTAATTTTAGTCTTTTATTAATTTAGTTTAACAATTATTTAGTTTATAATTTAAGTGTTTTCAATTAATTATTTTAAAGTTTTAATGTTTAATAAAATTTTTTTTTCAAATTTATGAGGTTTAGTTTCTTTTAATTAATTCTTTTCATTCTTTATATTTTTATTGATTATGTTTTAATTTTGAGTTTAAAATAATTTCTGAAGGTCACCGTTAGTTTTACTTATCTTGTAACGATGACTCTTGGTTCTATCGGTGATCTTTGTCACCGTTACTCTTTATTTAATCTTCACCGGTAATATTTTCAATTTTTACACCAGTGTCTCTTCGTTCAAACAATAATCTTTTTACTTCATCTATCGGTGACCCTTAATGCAGTGTATCGGTAGCTTTTTAAATTGTATTCTATAACGGTGACCATTATTTTATTATTTAACTCAATCGGTAACCACCTTACCTTTAGACTTCATGCCCTGCACCTCACTGTTGTGCCATTTTTCGTCTTTTCTAAATTTATTTCAATAACAGTAACCCTTTTATTTTAATTTAGTAATGGTGAGTATTTTAATTTTTTTGTGACGGTGTATTTTTTTTAATTTATAACAGTGACCCCCAACCCTCATTTTCTATCGGTAACCATTTTACCCTCATTTCCCCTACGTCAATCAGTTGCAACCTCACCATTACTTTCATCCTCACTGTTGGACCCTTTTTTATCTCATCCTCACCGGTAGAACAATTCATACCCTGCCTCACTGATATCTCTACCTCAACATTAGAGTCACTGCCTTTGCACCACACTGATCTCACCTTCTGCTCTCTTGCACCACTGAACTAAACCAAATTACTGAACCAGCTTGCTTCACCTGATCCACATCCACCCAAAACCTTCCATTCGCTGATCCTTCACCTTAACCCGAGCATGAGGCAATACCGGTGACTCAGATCCCTTGTAATCTTAAGCCGCTGGTGCTTGAGGAAGGATGCTATCAGATCTGGGTAGGAGAACCACGTGCCGCCTTGTAGCCGAACCAGAGGAGACCTCTACATCTCCTGGCGGTGGAAACCCATCACTTCGAGCCTTGTCCAAGCGCTGCATGGGAGGCCACCATTTTCATAGGAGAAGGAGCTATTTTCGAGTTCTCTGAAAGAAGGGAGGAGGCAGAGCTTAGCTGGTGAGATACTACAAGAATCTCTAGCCACTTCTTTCCGCCACGAGATGAGGGTTGTATTGAAGTGAAGCTGAAGCCACTGTCCGCCACAGCATGAAGCTGAAGTCGCAATACCATGGATTTTGGAGGATGGAAGAACCACCAGGATACTGTTGCAGTTGAGGACCACCACAGTGAAGAACCAGGTGTCGGACATACCTCATGAAACTGCCTAAGCCTTCCCATGTGCGTCATGGAGAACGCGGGAGGGAGAGAGAAAGATAAAATAATAATAAATAATTCATAATAAAAAAACAATGATAAAAGAAAAGTAAAAAAAAGATAAAATAATAAAAGTAAGGTAAATTTAAAGTAAATCTAACTTTACATAAAAGTTAACTTTACTAAGTCAAATAAATATAAAATAATTTACAAAAGTTATAAATTTAAAACAATTATGATATTAATGAAAAGATTAATTATAAATTAAAATATAAAACTAAATTAATAATAAGTGTTAATAATAAATTAACATATTTTTTATTGTATAAATATATAATTATAAATATTTATAAATAATCTTTAAGATATACTTATTAATTTAAAATCAAAGTATTATGTTCTAATTACTTAACTAAAATTAAATAATTAATAGATTAATCTAGCAACTTAATTTCTTAAATGGTAAAAACAAGGTTATTAATACAATCTAAAATATTAAATTTTTAATTACTTATTTATTCATGTTGTCAAATTTTAATGATTTAGTTAAATATGTTAAACTAAAATAATTTAGTTTTTAGTTTTTATATTTATTAATTTAAGTATATTAATAGAGTTTAGATAAACTTATAGTAATAATGTTATATAAAAGTAAACATTAATTATTAATTAAGAAATTTAATAATTATCTTTATAACAGTAAAAAAAATAATAACTATAAGATATTAATTTATTTTTGTTGAGTTTTAATTATTTCATTTTTTAACTTGTGCAGGTTCATTTGAGAGGCTAAAACACACCCAAGTGCTTCCCACTAACTCATATAGAGTTAGGTATGAGGGAAAAATTAGCATGACATGTCAGTCGCAAAAAAACGCATGTGTACGGTGCACATGTGAAGATACTTTGAAGTCAGTGGAGAATGTTTGGAAACATGCATTAGTTGACAGTTGATATATTAAGTTGAGAAAGCAGCAGAATTTGGAGGACTCTCATTCTTCATTCCATGATCACATCAGACGAGAGCGAGGATGCTCGTTTGGATTCCATGCCACACCATTTTTGGAGAGATAAGACTTCCGGGAGATAAAAGAGCAGGAGATGAAGGATCCTGGAAGTAGAGTTATGTTAGGGGAGTTATTCATTCCTATGTCCATAATTCTTTGTACTCTTTTTTTGGTTGTTCTAACTACCTTAATCAGTGTGATCATAGGTTGAATTTTCAAATCTTGAGAATTTTAAAACTATCTGGTTATAATCTTTAAATCTTCATTTTATTATCTATTTACAAAATTTGAATCATCTGGTGAGATTTATTCTATTTATAATAACTTGATCATTTACACTTCGATGTTTTCAATTTCAAACTTCAATATTGACTGGTCAGGTTGATCTTGAATGAATTTTTCAATACTTAAACAACTTAAACATTGTAAATTTATGGATGATTCTTTTCCAAATGTTATATTTTAAAAACATTTCATAGATCGATTAAGTTTTGATGTTGCGAACTCCAATTATTAATACTCTTCCTGTTGAGTTTCTTAGTGAGGGGAATTCTTCAGTCTTTCTTGGAGTGTGATTCGATTGTAATCTATGGAGAGAACATCCATTTGAACCAGTAGTTTTGAATTCCAGAGTAATTTTTTGATCTCGCTTCTTTGTCTTCCTGCTTAATACTAGTATACTGTATTACTCTAGTTTTTCAGTATTAGAGTAAATTTCAATTTCTTATAAGAAATATAGTTTCCCCATCTTGTTTCCGCTTTATCATATAAATAAAAATATAAAAAGTAAGAAGATGTTTTCCCTGCTGGTGACAATAGTGAGGGTTTAAAATTCAAAACCTTAGAATTCACTCTTCTTCCTTCTCTGTAGATCGAACCTACAATGCTATACTAGTGTAGGAGTAATAAATGTAATTTTGAGGGTCGTGACGACCTCCGGCCTATTCACATCATTAGTGAAAAATTCAAAATTACTATACTTAACATAAAAATAATTTATCTATGGGTTTCCAAAATTATTTGCATATGACTCCCATGTTCATCAAATATCATAGAGTATATCAAGATGTCATCAATAAATATGAATTTTTTATCAATATAATCCTAGAATAATTTATTTATCATATCCAAAATGACATAAGATGTATTAGTCAATCTATAATGTATTACCCCAAACTCTTAATGTGTATACCTTTTCCAAAATATCATCTTCGGTATGTGAACTTTTCTCACCTATAATTGGTGATAATTGGATTGAAGAGAAAAGATTGAAAAGTACTGGTATCCTTCAAGTTGATCAAATAAGTTATAAATTTTTAGAAATGGATACCTATTCTATATAGTTATTGAATTGATCATCCAATAATCATTGAAATATCTCATGGACCCATCCTTCTTTTTTATGAATAAAATAGGTGAACCCCACAGTGAAACACCAGGGAATGAAAATACTTTATTGATCAACTCCTATAGTTGTTTTTTAACTCAACCAACTACTTTAGTTAAATCCTGTATGTAGTTTTAGATATTGTCTTTTATCCAAAATGTGTTAATTGGAGAATTCATCTTCACGCTCTATTTGATGACCAGGTAAATCTTCAGAAAAATATAGATGATTTTTTTTTACCATGGGTGAACCATCTATTATTAGGTTTCCATTCTTATCCATAGATCACATGTGACATTATTATTTTCAAATAATTTTATTAATAAGATATAATAGGGGTGGATCAGAACATGATATAGTTAATGAATTTCCCCTCAAATGAAAAGATATTCCACTTGACATTCGCAAATCTTAAAATCATTATTGTGGAAAAAAAATTCATTTTACATTGAAATTAATTCTATAAAAAGTATTTTTTAAATGTATACCATTGATATAGTATTTTTTTTCATATAGGTTATTATTATACAGCCAAATTGGTTCTTCCTAAAATTTCATTGTTTTCATAATACTCTCACTCGGTGCCTTAATTATTAAATCCCTTACTAGGGTGATAATAGAATATCTAATATTTTTAGAAAACATGGAAGATATAAAAAAGTTAGAAGATCAAGAATAAAATAAGAAATTATATAACCTTGAGGTAATTATTGACATAAGCACAAACGTGTTATTATGATATTTAACATCAGATGTGGTAACTAAATATTCTTTTCCGTACACCGTTATACTTACCATAGGAAAATTACAATCACAGTTTGTGAATTTGATGACATAATGTCCCTTCTCCCTATATTTAAATCACTGAACAAAAAAAATATACATTTTGTAAACATTTGTTAACATTATAGACTTTTTATCTACACTTTTAATAAACTTATATTCCATTTGGGAAAACCCCGTGGTGTTTCTTGACATAGTTATCACCAATGGGAAATCTGATACATCTGTTCTTCCCATTGGCCATACTATTCTTCCCATGATAATCAGTAAAACTCTTCTTCTCCAAACATCGCTTGAATACATAGATCTCGAATAATTCATTTTTTTATGTTAATGAACCATCACACTATATCCTCATATGAGGAATACTTATGAAAAATGAATTTCCTTTAATGGATCAACATTATCCCATCAAATAAATAATAAAGATTCATTTTTGATGTATGCACATAGGGTATAAAATTATTCTAAAAAATGTATAGTTATCCTGATACTAAAACTATTGTATTCTTCCCTTTGTTTATGATCGAGGAACTACATTTCCATTTAACCTCAGTGTTCATGAGGATATTATTTTTCAAAAAACACCACATTGAATCTTATTCATTCCATGCATTTGATCTCATCATCTTATTTTGTGTTGTGAATTAAAACCCACCATTAGACCGCATCTCCCTTCTGTATATAGATTTCCATGATGAGTATTTCTTTTAAGCTATGTTCTAATGTAAGAAACATATTATCTTGGGACTTGGGGAATTTTCCATCTAGAAATGCATTAGTGTATCCACTTAATTTTGGAGTTTTTTGTAATAAGAAGAGATATGATATAGTTAGACCATGCCATATATAAAAAAGATTCTCTATATAGGAACTATTAATTTTTATTCCATGGGTCATTACCCCAATATTATAACAAACATATTGGCCTCAAATAAAGCTTCATTAACTTATTAAGGGGGAATATCCCTGTATTTATGATGGTTGTTGATACAGTTTACATTCTTCTAGTTAGTCACCATATTTATACAATGGAATAGACAAATTTATTTCATAACATTGAATTGTAAAATTAAATTAAAATTATGTTTTATATAGTGTTCCCTAAATAAGAAAAAGGAGTTCCCTAGATTTTTTTGAAAGACTCTGCTAAATGAATTTTAATTATATTTTTTGATTTATTTTATTTTTCTTTAAAAAACAATCTAAATTTTTTAGTAGTGGGATTTTAATAAACTACTAGTAAATATTAGCATTTTTTAAAAAATAGACTAAATTAAAGGTAAAAATTATTTTAAAACAAATATTTATTATCTATTATTTACTCTCATATAGAGTTTATTATATATAATTTTAATTAATTTTAATGTATTAAATAATAAATATTTATAATTATTAGTTATTAATAATTTGAAACTTGTATCAAATGTTCAATAAGTTGAAAATCAGATTTCGGCATCGATTGACAATAACTTTTGATTGGAGGGTTTTTTTAGCTCCACAACAAGTAAAATAAAAGATTTTGAAATTAAATAAAACCGAATTATATTTAAAGTTTGTAATAATTAAAATAATAAATATAACTGAATTTCAATGAAAAGTATGAAATCAAAATTGAACTTCAAACAACTATAACTTTTGATCTGTGAATCCATTTAAGACCTACCACATATCAAATCAAATCCTTCGACAAGACCTATGTCATAGAAGGCCAGTGATGAGCTTGTTGAGCTGAATTCACATTTTCCCCCTTATAAAGGCCAATAATGTCATTAAAATTGGGATTTTTAGTCGGGTTACCACAATTATTTTGACATTCGATGGATTTTTAACCTTGTTTAAGGGGGACTTATTGGCTTTTTTCTATAGGGACAAAATTTATTCTTGGGGATTACATTCATAATGATATTATAGTTCTGAATTTTTTATCATTTTACATAATGTAGTTTTATTTAAAATTGAATATATGAGTATTTTCTTATATTTTCTTATAATAAATCACTCATATAAATACATATTTATATTAAAATGTATTTTTAAGCATATAGAACCAAATATAAATAAATATTCATTATTGAATTCATTTAAAATAAATAAATATCAATTTTATATACATTTTAAAATATTTATACATATTTATGTTTATATATTTTTATATCATAAATATGTAGATATATCTAGAAATGTTTATATTTACTTGTGTTTATATATATATATATCCATATTTATTTCTATTTTTATTATTTAGTATTTAGTATTTAGTATTTATCAATTATTATTTATTAGTTATAATTTATCAATTATCAATTATTTTTTATTTTTTTTATTTTTTTTATTTTTTTTTATTTATAATTATTATTTTTTATCATTTAAATATTTATGTATTATTTACTGGTTTTTATTATTAATTTACTATTTAACAACTATATATTATTTATATATTACTTATTATATATGTAATATAAAATATAAAATATTTATTTTTTTTTATTAATATTTTTTTATTGTTTAATTAGTATTTATTTGTTATTAATTAATTTAATATTTATTTTATATATATTTGTTTAATATGTATTTAATATATATTTATAACTTATTTATTACTTATTTATTCATTTACAGATGATTTATTGGTTATTTATTACCATTTATTAATATTTATTATTTATTTATTAATATTATTCATTCATTTATTTATTATTTATTTATTATATCTATATTTAATATTTAAATATTATTGATTAAATATATATTATTTATTATTATTTATTTATTATTTACTATTTATTATTCATGTAATATTTATTTAGTATTTAATATTTTTTATTTATTTAATATTTTTTATTATTTATGTTTTATAATTTTATTGAGTTATTTATTATTTATTTATTATTTATTTAATATTTTGATATTTTAATATTTTAGTATTTATTATTTATTATCGCATACTATTTATTATCATTTATTGTTAATTATTTGTTATTATTATTAGTTGTTTTTTGTTTACTTATTTTTCATTTACATTATATTTAATTATTATTTATTTATTACATATTTATTATTTATTTAATAAATTTTTATAATAAATTTATTATTTATCTATTATCTATTATTTATTACTTTTTATTATATATTCATTATTTATTCGTTATTTATTATTATTTAATATCATTATTTTTTATTTGTGTATGTATAAGTATATTACATATAGCTTACTCACCAGATATGGTGCTTACCAATGTGGTAATGTCTTTATAGTATATCAAGGAGGTAAAGGGTTCAAATCTCCCCTAACAAAAATATTTTTCTAGATTTAGGCATGACATGCATGGAATATGCATTCGTGGTAGGATAAATAGTAAGTAATATTATATAATAATGGTAAAAATAATAAATACATAATAATAAAAAAATATTTATTATTATTAATTAGTAGTAATAAATAATAAATAATATATATATAATATCAATAATAATAATAATAATACTAAATTAATTAATTACATCAATATTTTTTAAAAAAAAATTCCCACAAAATATTTAGTTGTGGTTTACAACACCTCCAATTGAAACGAGACAAAATAAAAAACCGCTACCCAATAAGTGTTGTGAAATGATTTAGGACAGGCCAATATGTGGCGCTTTTTGAAAGAGTCATGCATCATTTATCTGTAGTTTAAACCATGACCCAATAAGAAATAACCACTAAGAAATTCCATTTTTTGTAGTGCTTTAAAATCATGCGACATTTTCATAGTTGTTGTGTTATTTTACTCGGTTTATCTAAATATAATCCATTTGGTTTCTACTAAACATTCTCTGATTCATCTATAACATCCAGAATTCTAAAAACCCTGAGCCAATAGTTATATTTCATTATTGTTAAACAATAAAAGTGTTACCAAAGTATTGAACATTTTAATATTCTTGTAATACCATATACAAAACCCAGATTAATCATAAAATATAATATATGATATGAACTTATACCATGAACTTTATTATCCCTTCTATTTTATCCCTAAAACATTCAAATAGTTCCCTTCCAGGTTTCTAATGGAAATAAAATTTAATAAGGTTGATCTCTGATGCTCAATAAGGAGTACCATACAATAAAATCTTAAGTATCATTAACATGTAATATGTGATATGACATGAATAAGTTAACGAAATGAATTAAAAATTAATTGAAATAGATTGAATGATATATCCATGATATTAAATTAAACATGGATAATAATAATCATTTATCTCATAATGATGTAATTCATAATGATGTACATAATAAACATTCTATCAAGACCTACATTCTAGAAATATTACCTTTCATTTAAACTATATTCATTTCATTATCCTATCATGGGAGGAGGTATAAATCAACACTCAACCTGTTTGGTCTCATGAGGCGTATCGATGCATTGAGGGGATTAATATTGTAGGGACACATCTTTCACATGATTAATTCCAGTTAATTAACAACAAGAGTCATCAAGACCATTCATTTAATTCCATGAGGAATCTCATACTAAACAAAACTTGGATATCAATATAATGAGAAACAAACATATAAAAGACTTCCTCATTTAATTGAATAATGTGATTGTCAAGGGGATCATCCCTTAATAATCATGGATTCCATGGGGTATCATCAATGTAACATGAAATACCAATATCAATGAAATATATTCATGAGGATAAATAAAATTTTTAAAGTTATCAATAGAAGATAGTAATTTTATTCAAAATATTTCATTGGTAGGAGACCAACATAATTTAAGGAAAAATCCTTCATCATGGTTCATTAACTTTATGTGAATATTAAGAATCATATCCTCTAAAGTGTCTCACCAAGTGTGCAGTATTATTCCCAATAATCATTCATCAAGGTGATGATCAAGTCAATGATCAAATGACACATATACGATTGAGTACTCATAGGTTTGTATTTACCATAGCAGGATCCATGTTTTAAAATCTATATGGGGATGTATTCTCTAGGAAATTGCACACACATTTACTTTAACAATATTTAGGATGATTTCTACCCCATGGAAAAGGTCACTCATGGACCAAAAAAGTGAGAAATATATAATAATGTTGAAAATAAAATACCAAAATTTTATAAGTATAATTTATAAAATCCTTCAATGGTAATACATGAACCATACAAAATAATATTGGTTTTTATTTTAACATAATTCCGAAAGAGTGAAAATTGGGACAGATAACCCAAAAAATGGATTAGGTAGTATTTAAATCATAAGAAATCAGAATATTGGGATTAAATAAATCATAAAATACCATGTATATTGTTATTTCATGATATAACATCTCAAATAGGTATTATATACACTATATAAATGATATTAGGTGCATAATAAAAATTATGGCTCAAGGAGAGGAATTTGATATTAGAAAACCATTACATCTTATATTGAGTTACATGAACAAAAATTAACATTATAAATTATAAAAATATATATCTAAATCAATTAATTTATATACATACTCATATCTATTTTTATTAATACACTTATCAAATAATCATTCTCTAAAATAACTGTTTTCATTTTCCACATCAGTGTTTATATTTATAATATTTTTTAGATGTCTTATAATAGTTGTTTTCATTTACATTCATATTCAAAGTTTTTTTTATTAATTTGTCATTAATGATATTATTATGGATTAATTAAAATTATTTATGATGTTATAAATACATTTCATGAGTGTTTTAGACATTAATCATGATCATAAGGTCAACAAAAAGTAGGTGTTGGTGATTTTTTATAGACAAAGGGTGTTACATTAATTGCTGAATTTGATATTTATAAAATATCCCATGAATTTTAAAATAATATTTAAACATTTATATAATATTATTTCATTAAATATTTTCTCATTGTAATCAATGACATAAATCCATTGTATTCTTCAAGTATGGGTCTTAACTGACCCAAAAAACAATCCACCATGATCAGTGGATGATTATCAGATGTTTTAGTTTTAATGTCATAATAAAAGAAGTATAATTATCTTATTTAGTTTCTATTCAAGTGATATATCTAAATTATAAGTAATTATTATAATAATATGTTGATATGAAAAGATTACACAATTTAAATAAAATATTGTTCTCATATTACACTTATTTTATACCGTTAAAATAATGACAATTTTTGGTTTGTCATATCCTTAATAGTTTCTAAAACTTATGAAACAAATATTGATATCAAAAATATCTCATTTATCCTTTAATTCTATATTTATATCAAACCTTTTTTGTTGGTGAAGGAAAACGAACCACATTAGGTCGTGGTGGTAGTAGTCTGCATAACATGCGGAAAATGGTTTTTATTTTCATAATGGATAGGTTATGTGAATGAATAATAATAATAAAATAAATATATTAACAATAAATTATAATCTCTATAATAATATAATTATATTATTTTTTTTAATAAATTACAAAGACTATAACTAACAATAAAAATTAGTTGTTTATTATACTAATGTTGGGGACTTGATTATTCCAAGGACATGTCCTTGAAATTGAAGGGATTAGGATAGATATTAGTGAACAATGTATTGTATTCAAGTAATAAGTTTATAGGGACAGAAAAATGGTAGAGTTTCAAGGGGAACTTTTAGTGTGTGGTGTGTCTTAAGGTGGTGAAGACTTTCCACTTTTATAATTGAAGGGATTGGTGATTTTGGGAACACCTTTAAATTTTTCAATAATTCCAAAGATAAATTCAATGGTCAATGGATAAAAAATAGAGAACCATGAAAATAAAACAAGTATTAATTGATCCAAATATAAACTATTAAAATTTAGTAATTTTTTTAAAATGTTCTAGGACTCTTACAGTAGGATAAACTAAATTTAGCATTTTTCTGTTATTCTACTAATTTATTTCTAATATCAAAAATTAATTTTTATTTAAATGAGTATGATTTAAAATTTTAGAAAATTTGAAAATTAATATTTCATATTTTATAATCATTCAATAAAATATTATTTATAATTATTTGAAAAGTTAATTTATGATAAATACATTTAATTGTGTAAAATATTATTGAACATAAATTTTATTTTTATGATTTGGATTATATATAATATAAAATTATTTTGGATACTAATTTTAACGACATAAGTTGATTTTTTATAAATAAATAATTCATGTGATTATTTTAAGGAATGTAGATATTGAATATCCCAGGAAAAAACTCGATTGAATGAAAAGACTAAAAACAATTTTTATATTAATGTATTATTTTAATGTGTTCTAAAAATGGTTTCAACCTTTTTTAAAAGTTAAAATAATATTTTAAATTTATAATTTTTTTCCTAAAATTAATAATTATTTATTTATATTATTTCTAACCCTATATTTTATTCATGTATAATGGTAAAGTCCTGAAAATTGCATGTTTTTTGAATAAAATAATTTCTAACTAAAAATAGTCTATTTCATAAATATATACACATTCATACTTAGATGATTTTTATAAAAATATTTTTAAAAAAACTTTTCTATTAAATAATTTAAAATATAACTTTTAAAAGATTTCTTGAAAAATAATTTTTAAAGGGTGAATTCTTTTTAATAGTTCACGATATTATATTCACCCATTACTGTATAGTATCATGTGTTATAAAAAAATTCATCAATGACAACATAATTCAAGTGGATTCATAACCAAATTATTTTTCCAAAATTATCCATTTCTAGAATAAGAATTGGATGTTCTTTGATTACACTTACTCCAAGGAAATAAATTCACATCATCCAAAATGTGATTTGTTTATTTGATGAATGAATTTTTATCGACGTAATTGCTGGATTCTATTGACTATCCTTCATTTATGGGTATTTTCATAATAAAATTATCTAAATGAATTGAAAATATTGGGAGGAAACATCACTTAGACTACACTAAGTGGTGTTATTCTATAATAAATGTGTCATTGGCTTGAAGAATTATGGCATCACATATAATCATTCCATGAACTATATCATGAATCCCTTTTTGAGGAAAACCAAGGAATGATATATTTATGATATGGTGGTAAAATATCATAATCACTATGAATATATTTTAGTATTGAGAGTGTTTTTAAAAAACTAAAATAAAATAACCTAATGATAAACCCCTTGTAATATGTTTTTCGGTCATATTAAGAATCTTCCTTAGGTTTTTTTAACACCACTGTGAAATAGAGGTTGACCAAGAGAAGACCAAGGTTCCCCTAAATAGTTCACCTCATTGAAATATCAATGATTTGGGAAGGATTCAAGAACCCCTTCCCTACATCAGATTATTTATATAAAACCTTAAAGTATTGTTCCCACCCTTCACCAAGATTATGAATAATGGAGTCACATATCGGTAATATGATGATTATCAAGAATAATTTTTTAATCTTAAAATATACCCCCTGATCCCACCAGTTTTGATTCCTAGAGTAGAAGGGATGCCACTTATTTTTTATGTGGAATCCTTAGAGAGGTCACTTAGGGAATTTATCATGAAAAATAGTTATGATATAAAAAAATAGAATATACCGTCTTTGTATACCCATGATAATATTGAAAAATGATATTTTAGATCAATATGAAATTGATTTCATTTATATACATGATTTTGAAATTTTGACACTACCTAAATCATAATGAGGTCTCCCTAATACATTGTATTGACCATCTCAATTAAATCCTCAATCAATTTATGTTATATAGATGACTAAAAAATAAGATTTTTCCTATATTAGTTTGTTTCCACTTTATAAAATTGATGATATTTTGAGGGAAATACATAGAAGACGTTATTGCAACACATTGCACCTCAGCAAGCATGACCATGGATGTAAAACTTCCAAATTAATAAGTATTATCTATTCATCACACTCACAGAACTTGAGAGATGAATTTTTATGGTTCATGAAAATGCCAAATGAGAATTTTAATGTATAACGTGAAACTCAATAAATTACATTTGGGTATTCTCCTCATCTCTATATCAGTGTCTTTATACTACATTCCTTACTTTGTTTTAAGGTTTCACTAATAATGAAGTATGATACCAAGATCTCAATATAGACTTCGAATTGGTATTGAAAATATAAACTCCCCACTGGATAATCGTGGGTGACATAGAGTTAGGGATTAATAATATAACTGGAAAATATGTAATTATAAAAGTGGAATGAATTCCAGTATATGATTATGTACTATGGTTTGTGGAAAATCATCCCTCTTAACCAATATTGTAACAGATTCCATGATTTTAGACCACTCGTGTAGATGATATTGTTAATATAGACACAACCTTATAATATCTATACTAGGATGAGAAATTCATTAGTATCCCCACCATAGGGTGGAATCTCCATTCATTGGTAGTAACCTGTGAGAGATCAATGAGATCAATACCACCCTTGATCATGGAGAGATGATATCCCTACTAACTAATACTATTATTGGATGGATTTCCCCATGTTGGAAAACCTCCAATGTGGAACTCATACATTCTAATAACTAAATAATGAATATATCTAATGGTAGGCCATGCAATTCATATATTATGATGTCCCGAATTTATAGAAATATATCTATAAATGAGGAACTAATGGAGTCCTCCTCAAATTCAAAAAATGATGATAGACCATCATAGTTATAAAATTAGTCCATGTTAGAGAGTGAAGTTCTCATCAATCAAGAACAAATCTCTCCCACAAGATCACGATACTAGGATACATTTGGAAATAAGTGGACTAATATTTCATAGATAACAACAATTAAATACCACACCTACCACATACAATCCAACTTCATTCATCAACCCATACAGTTTCAGAATACCACTAAAAATTATTATATATTTTCTATATGAGGAATAGATAACTTAGGGACATATCTTCCAAATACATTTAAGAATAATGAGTTCATTCCTAAATCCACCTAAAACATCTCTAGGTGGGTTGACGCTATATATGTCAAGGAATTATAGACAAAGTTTGTAATCACCTTCATGGAGTCAAACATAATTACCATATTTAGTGTCACACTCAACTAATCAATGGATGATGACACCAATTTCTTCTCTTTGAAACTAATGAATATGTATCAGTTATTTAATATTCAACTTGACCACTGATCTCACTACCATGAAGTAAAAAATAGATGGATTTAGGGTTTTAAAATAGCTATATATAAAATTATTTAGAATAATGTGGATAATTACATGTTTTCTTGAAATGATAAATTCATTCATGATTTGTGGGTGTTGACTCTCTGTTCCAACACATAGTCCAAATATTGACTAAGGGGAATACCTCGAGCAAAGAAGAGGGAAGATTCATCAAATATTGCAAAGGAATCATGTCACGCAAGTATAATTGTGTTCCATCCTTGGGTGCATAGGTCACTTGCAAGCCAGATATGAGGAGCACAAGTCACTTGTGCACCCTAAGTGAAATTTTTTCCAAACCCCAGGTGGCCTATAAATACCCCCTGTGGGCCCCCCATTGAGGGATGGGAAAAAATTCCAAAACTCAGATTCAAGCTCTGGTCTCCCAAGTCTCTATCTCAGGTCTTCCGAACACTTATAAGGTAATTATTTACCTAGAATGGAAGCTCTACAGAGGAAGAATAAGGCATATGTGTTAGAACTCATCAATACTTGCGCGCTTAGGTGTCCAACCCTTAAGGAAAATGGAGATAATTGCATGCTACCTTGTCCTCTCATGGAAACTTGTGCACTGCCCTTCTGGAATCATCTTGGGATAACACTAAGGGAATGAGCCAAGTCTCGCCCAAGTATTACCCTACAGGTTCTTCGTCACCCAAGATGACTCATGTCGCGCAAGTATACTTGCACGACCTGGACTTGTGCGCCCAAAAAGGACTTGCATTCCTGCCTCTTTTTGGGTTACCCTCTTTCCTAGTCACTTCTTTTATTCAAATACACCATTCCTCTTCAAAGACAACCTTCAAAACCCTCTTCAAATCCATTTATGGTATGGTTCCTTTGTTGGTTGCCTTATCTGAAAGGAATTCTATGGAACATCTCTCAAAACCATTTAATTTGTATAACTTTATATCACTACGGTTAGAGGTTCCCTTGATTCAACCTCATCCCTTAAGATGAGAGAATTTGTTAATGGGCCTCCTTCTCAGGAGTAAGCACCAATCATAAGTTAATGTCCCCCATTAATCTGGGCATCCTCTTTAAGAGTAAGCCCCAAATTAAGAATCAAAATCTCTATAAAACACAAATACCTTTATGGACCCTGTTAATGGGAATCCTCCTTAGGAGTAAGCCCCAAGTACAACCTAATTTGGGTTTCTTTCTCAGGAGTAAGTCTCAATAATAATTTACTTTTGATTTGTACTTCTTTAGCAGGAATAAAACGCAATCATAAGTCCCTTTTTGATTTCAAATTCCTTTTTAGGAGTAAGTCCCGAGTTAAAATGTCAAATCTCCATAAAGCTCAGATATCTTTATGGACCCTGTTTCTTGGCTTCTTTCTTGTACTATGTCTTGAGCTTAATTTACTTGGGTCGTCAAACATACGTAAGCCCCACATCATTTCTTATGACCACATCTTTCAGGGAACAGTCGTCAAATTTACTAATACCTCTTGTTTCTCAAACCGAGCATGACCCACGTGGGCTTAGAGTGTAAAAGTAATCACAATATCTCTCTTTGGGCCATTAATTATGCATAAACCCCATATTTATTCACTCGAACAACATGGAAGTTGATATCTACCTTAAAAGTAGAGTACGTAGGATTCCTTTCTAAGGTTCAATCCCATATTTCATTAATTCATATTTTTCCCGTACGAAGTTAAATTATATACTTCTTATCAAACTACGTGGGTTATGATTCATTATTTAACAAGGATACCAAGGTAGCCCATCTGTGGGTACAATCCCAACTCTAAAATAATCCCTATCTTTTTGAATGACAATAAACTTCAAGTTACCTACATAGTGGATTTAAAACCAGTATGGTCATCATAGTGACCAAGAGATTTCTATATAATGTATTGAAGGATACCATTGACTAAGAATATCTAATTCATATAGATGATTCTCTATTGATTAAGAACATCAAATACATATAAAATATTCTCTATATCCCATACATATCAATCATTGATTGCAAAGTCTAAAGGAAAAACTCATTTTCATGCTTGGTAAATTAATAAGGATTCATGAACATAACTCAAATCTATAAGGGTGTCCCGGAGTAGACTATAATTCCCCCCAAAAAAATGTGTGATGAGTCTTACCTCCCATCCTCTCGACAAATGAAAATACTTAAGCCTCATCGGTCCATAACTAATGAGCACCTAACATTGGAAAGCAGGTCCAGATGGATATAGAATCATTGGATGTTTCAGACTCTATGAATAAACCTGTTAGAAACCAATTAGAAATTGTGAATCTTAAACAAAACATGTCATCCTCATTTCTAGGAGAGACAAAAATGGTGAACGTGACATGAATCCCTAACAAAGTTAAAATAATGTTTTACTTATTTGTTAGGCCCCTATTAAAGTCAATATAAGGGCCAAAAAAGCAGTCAATAATATAAGATCTCATCAAAAATATGTAGTCTGTCCAGACTTATCTTGATTATGTCTGATATATCAAACATGAAATATTTTCCAAGATCTCTCTGCAACACAGAATGGCTTCTTTAAAGTTCACACCTGTGAATGCATTGGTCGCTACTCCTGCTAGATCCTCGTCCACTATGATGATGACATCACCTACTCAGCATCATCAACGCTGGGTCTCAAATGAATTGGTAAAGGAATACCATCATCACGGTACCATCCAGACTCTGGAGGACACTCAACAAGCCCTCCAGGTTAACAACTCACCCGGGTTATTCGGATAGAGACGACCAGTGATCATGAAGCAGGTGGTGCTAACCACCGTCTCCAACAGTTTCGGGTCATTATCCTTGGAACTCAACAACTAGTACCTCCCATATTATAGGGAGGTGAATGAATAGGTCACTCAAGGCCTTAATTCAAGAAGACATGAGTCCTTCCCGAGGACTCCCATCAACAATTGCCACCAAACACATGTGGTAGTGCGCCCTCAACATGATGATGGTATCACCTCTAGGAGTTTGGCTCTGGTTCCTCAGACCTGAGCATGCAAGAAGAATCATCAGAGGATAATTTCAGCCAATAGTGAGTTTGTTCTTACCTCTTCCCCCTCTGAAGAAGTATATCAACCTAACGTGATGGCAAGCAACAAGCGGGCACACACACCCATCCGTTCTAATCCCGTTTTTCAGAAAATTCGTCTGGAAGCAACCCACAAATCCTATCATGCAATTCTGACAGAGTACTATTGGCAGGAATATACACCTGTTTATAATTAATCAGCTAGTTAGCAGACTCATCTGACTGCATCAAAAGGAGATCACCAACCAAATGTTGTGACCACCTATAAACATGCATATACACATGATTACAATCACTAATTCTATCAGCAGTATCGTCTTCCAGTATTGAAGGAAACCCATCAGCCATAATTGATGGGGAATATCCACCAGGCACATACACCTGCCAATGTTCATCATGTATGCCAACCGTCTTGTTTGGTAGCACCCAGAGAAGTCAGTCGGAAAGCTCCGATGACAAATTTGGAGTAGACTCAACTCTCTTCCCCTATTAATAAGTACAATCAATATCCGTTGACAGGAAAATGAGGACAAGAGTAGGCACATACAACTACTCCAAACACAAAATGGACATATATTCCCATTCCGGCATTTGAAGTCACCAAGCACATTCAGACAATGGTGAAAGAGCAGAAGCAAATCCCTACCCATATTCTGGATACCTGTCAGAATATTATAACAACTTCGGTGACATAACAGTAAAAGAAACATAAATTTATCCCTATTAGTGGAGTGACTCATCCATATGTCACTCCAGAGAAGATACACACCTCTTTTCCAATCCAAGAGGGTCATAGGGCATACTCCCCCATGTCATATGGACAATCAAGTCATGCACATACACCCAATTTAAATGGAGATAATCAGCCTAACATGACCATTTCTCCTAAAAAGTCACATACACCTTCCCATAATAACCACTTTTGTCAAAAAGTGGTTTCCAAAGTGAGTAAGAAGGTGTCTATGAAAAATACTAGTCCAGGAGAGTGGAGAAATCAAGAGGCAATCTGCAATAAGGCCTTGCTCTATGCTGGAGTTCTTGATGCACTCAGAAAACTGTCTGTTGCAACTCAAGATTCTACTCTCTCATTTCCATATTCTGGAAGTAACAACAACAATTCTGATGTTCTTCATTAGACATTTCCTCATGAAGGCTTTCATCATGACACTTCAATCGATCTCTTACTATCATCTTCAAATGAGAGCCACAATAACCCTCTGCGTGGCTAGAAGAACATGGAGCAAGAGGTTTCATCTTTTGTTGTAACCCATCATGGTGGTCCTCCCCATGATGAAGAATTTAGCTGTGAACGTCCTCTCTTTAGTAGTTATTCTTATTGCCTGAAAACTTATTCAATGGAAAATGCAGTAATGAGAAATCTCTCTTATCTTGAGGTACTTTCAAATGCGAAGCCAGTCATGCCTGATGCCTTACCACTAGCAGGTGAAATACTTTCTCTACTTAGAGATAGCCTGGGGTGTAGGTCATTCTACGAACCACCCCTGGGTCATTCATCTTCGAATTTGAGAAATGAATTCTCTACCAATCTTGTTGAATCTAATAAATCAACAAAGAACCACCAGCTTTGGTCTAATCACATAGAAGAATCGTTATCAAATGATAAGGAGGAAGTGCTTAATATGAGAAAACAACTGGCGAAAGATGAAATTCCAGTCATGTTTTTGCCTTTGGATGACTATCAGTATGATATTCCCAAAACATTGACAAAAGATTGTATTCATGATATTCATCTCAACATATGGAAAACTAGTTGGCACCTAAAAGAGAAAATATTATCTTATGATGAATATGAAAATTATTTCAAGATAATAGAAGGGTTTCAATGCCAAATTGATTTGGTATCTCTCTTAGTTTCCCGAATTCCAAAGGTTAAAATGCAGCAGAGAGCCCTTCAACATTCATGCCTTGGCGCGTTAAAAATGTTGCACCAGTTAATTACTAATGCCCCATCTGGTATTCATATCAGGGGTGAGGAGTTCATGGATCATTGAATTTCAATGTACCCTCCAGTCAACAAAGCCCACCAAAAGTGGTCTCATGCAATGTTATTGCCCATGGATGGCCACATCTAATTGGTTTTTTGTGTAATCATATGATTTCTCAAGAACATGCCTCAACTAGTTCTTCCTAAATTCATGCATATAAAGAAAAAGTTATCGAATTACTCTTGCATAAATCAAATGAGAACATCGAACAAGCTTCTCATTTATAACATGCACATCATGAAGTGACAGAAGTGTCAGAAATGGTCCAACGGTCATCTGAGCCGGGTGATTTGAGTGGATGTAGGATGATGCATCCGTCCAATTTCCGAACTAATGTCCGCAAAATGAGGAGACCTTTTAAGAAAGTTTTAGATATAGTAGATCAATATCCACATAAGCTCGCCAGGTTGGGGACTCTTTTAACCTGACCCTCGAAATCAACAGACCGGATTCAAGGAGTTGATCAGGAGAAACAAGAACAGCCCCAGTCAATTGGACTGGGGACCTTTTGAAAACATCAATCTCTTCCTCAGCGAATGTCAAGATTCTCTTTATTAGGGAAGAAGCCACAAGAGGAACCTACAACCGAATTATCAGGAGAATCCCTCAAAATTATGGTTCATCAAGAAGTTCCCGAGGGATCAACCAAACAAAAGGCAATGTCTAATAAAGGACATGGAAGTACATAGTATCATAGAAGAACTAACAAAGGGTTGCAATGCATTATTCATCGATAAATGTCATCAATGTCATTGCCACCGATCCCCCAAAACATGAGGCTCACTCAGGGGAATCAGATGAAGAAGTTCATGTTCAAGAGACTATATGCACTGAAACAAATGAGGAAGGTCTGCGTACCACAAATCAAAGGCTTACCCAGAATTTGGGTATTCCATCAAATAACCAACTTCCCCCTCTCTGAAATGCGTCTAACAAGGGGAAAGGAAAAAATTCAGGTTACATCCCACCCTACCTCTAGAGAAGGTCAATCACTCTCATTATAGGAATGGTTTGCACAACAATAGGAAGAAATTAAGGAGTTAAGGAGGTTAAATGCAGAACTACTTCAAGGTAGTCTTCCTCCTAAGCATGATGGAGTTAATCACTCAAGGTAATTTTTTGCAGCAACTGGGATAGATCAATAATATCCTACATTACAAGTACACCCTCATAGGTTCAATCCTATGGGTCATACACAACAAAAATCGGCAATACTAAAATCAGTGGTAGTCTCGGTCTCCACACCCATCCAAACTCTAGTTCTTGCACCTGAACAGGTCCAAGATCAACCAGATGTTTCTCAAAAATTAATGACTATCATTGAGTCATTAACATCTCAGTTGGATTCTATGGAAGGAAATCATGCACCAGTTCAACCGAAGAAGAGAGCTTACCCTTAATGGGTGGATGCAATTCCTCCCCCGTCAAATTTTTCAAGTACCACATTCCCAATTTTTAATGGTTTGGGAGATCCAGAACAACAGTTAACACATTTTTTTTCTCGTTGTGATCCTAGGATGGGAAATCTTCAACAACAAGAAATAGTAAATCTAAGGTGTTTTGTACAGTCATTACAAGGACCTGATTTCATCTGGTATACAAGCATGAAATCTCGGTCAATTACTCGGTGGGAGGATCTTTGTCAAAAATTCATTCTTCAATTTAGTTCAATGTTTCCAAAGATGACAGTTTTTTAACTTAATAATTGTATACAAAGGAAAATAAAAGGGATTCAGATTTCACTATTCATTGGGAGGGATTAACATATTCTTTATGTTTATCACTCCTTTAAGAATATTTTATGCCAATCTATGTGAAAAATATGCATGATAAATTACGCACACCGTTGATCCCTGTGAAATACACAGGAGGGTTTTGATACCTTACTTCAATCACTCAACAGATTGAATATTATCTTACAAAGACTAAGGCTAAAACTCGTGTAATTCTATCAGCTCTAGGAAAGAGAATGGGGAGAGCAGAGACTGCTACAGTTACACTTAAAAAAGAACCTATACCTAATTATACTTCAAAAACTTCACCATATCGAAGGGATCCACCTCCCGAGCGTCAACAACAATGGTAGCCTCGTCATGATGATCAAAAAGTTCAATGGAAGAAACAATTTGAAGATTTTAGGAACAAAGTTTATTCTTTATGGAATGAAAAAGTTACAGGATACATCATCTCGGCTCTGGAAAACAACATGGTTCAGCTGACATGGCCCAAAAGGATGAACAAGGATGGAGATGAAGACCTCTCTAACTATTGCATGTTTCATCAGATTTTGGGGCATCCTATTCTAGAGTGTTTTGTCTTTAAAGACCTCTTGCAAAAGATGGTTGACTCTGGATAGGTAAAACTGAATGGTTCTTCAGCCCAGGTAGCATGTGTTAATTCTACTGATCAAGAGGAATAAGGTGAGTGAAATGAAGTAAAAACTAAAAATGTGCATAAATATGATGATTTGATGGTTAGGAAAATGATCAATTAAACTCATGACATTTTACGAACACAATTGATGAAACCAATTGTTTCTTCTGGTATAAATGCCACAACAAAACCCCCTTCACCAGAAAGAAAATCTTCAACGAAACTGTGTAATTTGAAGAAAGAAGAGCAGTCAGAAGAATATGAGTCCGTGTCAAGGCCTAAATTATCTTTGACTCCAGAAGATTTTATGCCATCTACTTAAAAATCACGGACACCACCCCACCAAATGACACAACCGGAATTGGCTAATCTGAAAGAATCTTCATCAGATGAATAATTGATCTTTGGTTCTGTTAACATGATTCATTTAACAGATCCTTATAGTAATGACAATTTTGATTTTGATGAGACTATGTTCATTATATAAAATAGAGGAATTAGAGGGAGTTACAGAGTTCTAGGATACCTGGGAAGACGTGGATATTTTAGAAGCCACTATTCCAATCCTACCCCTGGTAGAACTATATATATAGTAGAAACTCGTGGAAAAACCCTGTAGCGGGCTCAACAAGAACAAAACAGTTCTTCCACACATGGAAGATTCAATCCTAGAACAGTTATTTTTGAGGATCGGTAAAAGTTTAAAACTTATTCCTCCCAAAAAATCAATATACCTAGTTGGTCTAATATACCAAATCCTACCCTAATACAAGATGCATCTACTTCCAAAGCATCAACTTCTAAGGCACCTGCGAAACCACATGTTCCTCTTGGGAAATACAGACCTTTGGACCAAAAGTATGATGTATTAAAATATTTTTCCCAGGTACCGGCCATGTTATCAATTATGGATGCCTTGAATCTATAAAATGATATTAGGGAGGCCCTCATTGAGGCTTTGTCATGTCCTCAAGAATGTGAAACTGAAATTGCTGCAGCTGAAGTCTACCATATAGAAAATGATCCTGCAGAATGCCATGCAGTGATATCTTTTACAGATAAAGATGAATATGATGTTGTGAATAGACATATTAGACCTTTGTATTTATCTGGTAAGGTCAATGATGTAGACATCCGGCGATCATTCCATGATAATGGTTCAAGAGTCAACCTCATCCCTATTCACACACTTCATCGATTAGGCCTCACTAAATCTAATTTATCTCCTTCTACTTTGATGTTGCAAGGATATGATAAAAATGAACAAGAACCTCTGGGCGAGCTTACACTCAGAACTCAGTTTGGAGACCTTTTATCCAATTTAGATTTCATGGTTGTTCGTCATGACACAACCTTCAACATTTTTCATTGAAGAACTTGGCTACATCAACATGCATCCATACCTTCATCGAACCATTAGTGTCTCAAATATTGTTTCAATGGTCAAATTGGGACATTGTATGGTGATAAATCCCCATTAAAAACATGTGAATCTCAATACATTAAGGAAGAATTATATCACATGGAGGGAAAGGAGATATCCACGAAAAATGAGGTTACCAAAATTAATGCCCCATATAGTTTGGAAAAGATTCCAGTAAACCCACTAATATATGTGAGTATTGATTATGTGTTTACTATCCTTAAAATTGATAGGATAGACCCAAATACAAATACTCTTATGGAAATTAAATAATGTCAATTATGACAATTGAGCCAGAAAGCATGGTAGAAATTGTTGATTCACCAGGAAATGACGAAAGCTCAAATAGAGCTGTCTTTATTTCATCCACTGAAATACAGAAATTATATACCTCATCAACCAGGCTATAAGAAGTTAGAAAAATTTCAGAGATGAACAATGATGTCGATTCTCAATCCATCATCTCCTCTTTATTTCCCATGTAAGATCCTTCATCATCAATAGTGTCAGAAATGGTAGTCTCTTCTTCAAGATGTTCAAATTTTAACTTCTCCCCTTGTCATGAAAATTCTGATTCATCATCTACTATGCAAGTAGAAACAAAATAAGTAACACATACTGATGAAGAAGAGGAAGATCTTAGGGACGATACTCCGACATTTGAGGAAGGTATCTCAACAACTATGGATCAACTCAGAGTAATAAATCTGGGTACAAAAGAAGATCCACGCCCCAACATTAATTAGTGCTGCCATGACCCTTGAAGATCAAGAAATTTATATTTCATTTTTAAAGAAAAATTGAGATATATTTGATTATAATTATACAGAAATTCCAGGTCTTGATCCCAATGTTTCTACTCATCATTTGGGTTTTCCAAAAGAACATCGAGGATTAAATCAAGCCTCAGGAACAACACACCGAACTTATACCTCCAAAATTGAAGCTGAAGTTGATAAGATTATCAAGGATAACATCGTCAGAGAAGTTAAATATCCGAAATGGCTGGCTAATATTTTCCCTGTTAAAAAGAAGAATGGAAAAATTAGAGTTTTCATTTATTTCAAAGATCTTAACCGGCATTATCCCAAGGATGAATTTCTAGTTCCGATCATAGAACTATTAATTGATAAAATAGCTCGCTATGAAGCACTTTCCTTCATGGAATGATATTATCGGTATAATAAAATCTGAATGGCTCCAAAAGATGAAGAATCTATAGCCTTTAGAGCCCCTAAAGGTGTGTTTTGCTATCGGGTAATTCCCTTTGGCCTGAAGAATGCAGGTGCAACATATCAACGTGTCATGCACCATATCTTCAAACGCTTTTTAGGGAAATTTGTTGAATGTTATGTGGATGATTTGGTGGTTAAATCTAGATAACGTTCTAATCACTTGGATGATTTGGAAATCATATTCCACAGACTTTGAAAACAGAATTTGAAGATGAACCCCTTGAAATGTGCTTTTGGGGTAACCTCAGGAAAATTTCTCGGCATTATTGTACGCCATCATGGTATTGATGTTGATCCTGAGAAGAAGAAATCAATCCTTGGTATGTCACCTCCTCAAAATTTGAATGAATTGAGAGGACTTCAAGGACACTTGGCATATATTCGGTGTTTCATCGCCAATATGGCAGGAAAATGTTTACCCTTCACCAAATTAATGAAGGGGGGAGTCACTTACCAGTGGACTGAAGAATGTCAAGAGAAATTCAACATTCTCAAAAGATATCTCTTGATTCCACCGGTATTAATTCCACCTGTTGAAGGAAGACCACATATTCTTTATGTAACAGCTTTAGAACGATCATTGGATGCCTTCCTTTCCAATAAGAATGATGTTACGAATGAAAACAACCTTTATTATCACAGTCGGACTATGATTGAGGTAGAAACTCGTTATTCAAGTATTGAAAAGTGTTGGCTAGCATTAATCTTTACAGTTTAGAAACTATGGCACTACCTTCAACATCATGAGGTCCAATTGGTGTCTTGAAATAATCCGCTCAAATTTATCCATAGTCGTCCAATGCTTACAGGATGTCTGGCAAGGTGGGAAGTTATTTTTCAGCAGTTTGATATCTAGTATATCTCTCAAAAGGAAATAAAGGACCATGATCTGGCTGATTTCCTTGCTAAACACCCTTCAGTAGAAGATAAATCGTTAAATATTGAACTTCTTTATGATGAAGTCTTCTCTATTCAAGATAATCTTCAAACATGGGAAATGTACTTTGATAGTGCTTCTAGATGTCCAACAAGGAAGAAAATGGAAGATCCTAAATTAAACAAAGTTAGGTTGGGAATTGTACTTATTTCCCCAGAAAAGGAAGTGATACCCTATTCCTTCTTATTGTTGGGAGGCGGTATAATTAATGAAGCAGAATTTCAAGTTCTCATCATAGGATTGGAGTTTGCACTTCTGGCACAGGTGAATCACGTAATGGTTAAAGGTGATATAGACGTGGTAATAAAACCAGACAATGTGGACTATTCCATCAGAAAATAAAAGCTAATCCCTTTGTGTGATTACACCAGAGAGTTAATGATGAAATTTCCTTCAGAGCTGACATTTTCATATGTCCCGTGATCACAAAATTCCAAAGCTAATGCACTAGATAATGTAGCCACAAACCCGGTAGATCCAAACCAGGATGAAACAATAATTAGTATTGCCCATATTCGTGTAGTTTCACATTTTGGTCAAATCAGAACAAAATAAATCAATGAAATCCGTCCCATTTCTGAACCATATGGTCATACTATAGGATGGATGACACCTATCAGGGAATACCTCCAAAATGGAACAATCCCACATTATTGATCCAGGAAAGAACAAGTCTAGAGATGTGTGGTCAATTTTACTCTTTATGATAGCCCAGATCACCAAATAATTCTCTACAAGTGAGGTTCTAATCGAGTTCTCTTTAGATGTATAGATGGTGAAGAGACAATGGTTGTCATGAAAGAAGTACCTGTAGGAGTCTGTGGTGCCCACCAGTCTAGAAATATACTGTCTGATTAAATTTGAAGACTTGCATACTTCTGGATTTCCATGATACAAGATTGTGTTTATTTCACTAAGATGTTTCGTTCTTGCGAAGTATATGCCAACTTCATTCGTCAACCCCCAGAGTTTCTCAATACTGCTAAATACTCATGGTCATTTTCCACAAGGGGAATGGATGTAGTAGGACCTTATCCTCCGGATACATCCTAGATGAAATCCAGCAATTCATCTTAGTATCGTACATAGACCAATGGACAAATAGAGTCCTTCAATAAGACACTAAACTATGCCACATAAATTGTCCCTGTTAAATGACACTAAACTGTGCAGCATCAATTGTCCCTGCTACATGACACTAAATTGTGCAACATCAATTGTCCCTGCTACATGACACTAAATTGTCCAGTATCAATTGTCCCTGCTACAAGACACTAAACTATGCAGCACCATTTTTCCCTGCTACATGACACTAAAATGTGAAGCATCAATTGTCCCTGCTACATGATAGTAAACTATGCAACACCATTTTCCCCTACTACATGACACTAAACTATGCAGCACCATTTGTCCCTGCTACATGACACTAAACTATGCAACATCAATTGTCCCTGCTACATGACACTAAAGTGTGAAGCACCATTTTTCCCTGTTACATGACACTAAACTATGTAGCACAATTTGTCCCTACTACATGATACTAAACTTTGTAGCACTGGTCCATGCATATGACATTAAACTATTTTTTGTCCTTGTTGAAGGACATTAAACTGCATAACCCCTCATTCTTCCAACATGACGTTAAACTGTTTCCCCTTTTTCATCCAACATGATGTTAAACTATACATGTTCATCCTACATGATGTTTAAACTGTGAAAAAGTCCCTTAATATATCTGACATGACATTAAATTGTGCATCGTTAGGGTTATTGCGACCTTTTGTTTCTCACACTGAGCATGACTCAAGTGAGCTTTGAGTATGATTCAACCATAACACCCTCTCTAGGCCGCTAACCACGCGTACGTACCACCACCATATTCAATTTTTCCTCAAGTACAAATAGATCATCAATTAATTCTTCAACTTAACTACGTGGTCTTTGATCCTTGCCTTCAAGGCTGGGTACGTAGGCAACCTCCTGACGTTCAAGCCCAAAACCAATAGCTTCACATCAGTTCACATCCATCTCATATGATGTTGATCCATGAAGCCCCCCCTCCGAAACCAATATAGTAACATTGGTTTATCATCATCGTTTCTATATGACATTAAACCATACATCCCCCCATTGTGCTCACTAAAAGACATTAAATTGCATAGAAATATGTCCTAGCTACATGACACTAAACTATACAGAACATGTCCATGCATATCACCTTAAACTATTCACACTTTTTTCATGTACGTCAATAAAATACAATATACTCTAACACCCTCACCTGAGAAGGAATTATTATTGACATTGATCTCAAATCATGTTATATTCCAAAGACTATGTGCATACATGTAAATGCCTGAACCTTTAATCTTGGATCCAACCATCATTGCACTAAACTCCCCTTTCACGCTTCAATGTACGAACCAAATCTATACATAGGGTATTTCAAGAACTATGTATGGCTATATTCTCATCCTTATGGGATACGTAATAACATTTGAGCATCCCTTGAATCTATCCCCAAGTCTTTGGGCCTAACCACAAATTCCACTTTCGGTCCCTGGGTTGAAAATTCCCCCGGTGAGCACATGAATGTATTATGAAAACCCTGATCATTATTCACATTAGGTTTATAACAAACACACAATGTGTCTCCCTAATTATGGTCCAAACTCTATGACCTTAAACTAAGATCTCTTATATTCTCGTCCCACATGACGTTAAACTGTATTTCAAGAACTACATTTTGTATGAGTCTCATTCTAATGCGATATGTTGCGATGTCCAGCATGTCAATTCAGGACCCAACCACAACATGATTATGGTCAGCATTGGTCTATGTATCTCTTTCATGCATTTTACAATACCCATTTTCATGTGTCATACTCCTAACCTTAAATACTTCCAGATCTCCATAACCCTTTTCTTGATTTCTGGTCACAAAATGTCTGATACCCATGAATTATTTTTCCTGAATATATAGCACTTTCCCCTAGGTTTACTTGCATATGTAGTCTATAGAAAGGACTTATCATCAAAAAGATGATATTATTTTACTATGTAGCCAATGCCCTTAAATGGCCCGGTATAATTCAACCCCCTAATGGGTCTGTCAAATAGTGGTAACTTCATTCTTGAGAGAAAAACCTCTTATATTTTTCTTTGAATTAACAAAAATATGTAGGGATCTAAAAAATAGCCATCCATAACATATTTGTCCAATACTATTTTTGATGATCTAAAGGTATTTAAGTCTATGGTTTATAATTATCTTCCCTATGTTTGGGTCAGACCTTCGTAGGAGTGAAATTCATCCAATTCTTTGACAATCTTGATTGGGAATACAATCTCCATAATCAAGTACCTCTCTCAATACAGTATACTCTATGCTTTGGAATAATTTAATCTCCCTAAAATTCCACTGGTTTTTAGCAATAGAAAAGTAATATTTCTGAGAGTTCTTTTTTCTGACTATGAAAAATGTGCCCCTTGGTGGCCTTTCATAAGTAGTCTACATAACAGACCTGTTAGCCAAAAGATGGTATTATTTGACTATGAAGCCAATGCACTTAAGTGTCCCTGCATAATTCAACCCCCTAACGGGTTTGTCAAATAGTGGTAACTTCACTCTTAGGAAATACTTCCTCTAAGGCCTTTTAACACTTTTTTCATATCATCCCCCAGATTCAAAATTTCTTAAGTCATAGTTTACATGTTTTCCCCCATAATTGAGTGTGGTAATATGTTTTCAAAGAAATTATTAAGGAATTGAGTCAACTTTTAATCCATTCGGTCAAATCAATTCGACTTTAAACATTAGCATTTTTATTGTCCGACATACATGTATTTAAACTTCCAACAAAAGATAGGGTACTAATTAAATTAGGATGTTATAAAAGGAACACTGAAAAAAAGTTGTTTCCCAACTCACTGAACATAAAATTTGTATGATTTAGGTAATATTGAACAATTAAAATATGCAATGTTTGTGGGGGTTGTTTGTATCACCCTAAAAAAATAATCAAATCAAAATATGATTCCAAGCCCATTGGCTTAGGTAAAATTAATTAAAGTAGATAGAAAAAGAATGTAGGCACAAATTATTGAAGATGAAAGTGTTTTTCATTGATGCACAATAGTTATAAGGACATCCACAGATTGGAGTCTCTTCTCTTTTTTAAGAATTACAAGAGGCTTTCAGCAAAACTCTTCATTTGATTTACGGTATCCCGAGCTTCATCAGTAGCCACTTGATGTTCATTCACTCGACCAACATCACTCTTTTCATCTTGATAGAGTGATTTCTTGGAATCTGCGATGGATTTAATACCATTATTTTGGAATAATTCCAATGAATTGTTAATATGGTCATGTTCTCTAGTAACAACATCTAAATGTTGTTGAAGGTGCACCTGCTAAGACACATTCTCCTTGATCTTATGCTTCATCACCTTCACCATAGAAGCATGATCAGCCTCATCTCAGGACACCTCAGCCTCGAATTCGCTAATATTGGTCAACAACCTTTCTCTGGTCAGATCTTGACGGTACTTTTTCTCTTACTCCCTCATTAAAATGAATTTTTTCACTACAACATGGATCTCTTGATATCCAAAACTTACAAGTCATAACATGATGAACAAGGGTGACAGTCATGGTATCTTTAAAGACAACTATTCAAGAGGAACTTCAGATATGATCTTCCATATATTCTGTCATGCCTTGAGACATGAGAATTGGAGTTCCTTCTACACCTCTAGGTCTAATTCTGCATGACTGTCATAGGGGGGAATATATTCTGGGATTAATTCATTTAAGGAAGTCTCTTGTTCTATTCCTTCCCCCTTGACCCCTGGTACTTCAAATTATACTCCCATTGGGGATGATGTTGGGGTTTCACATCCGGATCTAGCCACTGAAATTAACGACCCTACATAGTCAATTGAAAATTTTGGATAGATTTCATGGATAACAAATGTTGATTAGTTTGTCTTGAAAATTAAATACAGCCACAAATGTTATCATCTTTTACCCAATGATAAATCAGCAGCATGAGAAGGCTCCTCCCTGTATTTCCTAGCTTCAATAGAATTTTCAGAACGGGTTTCACGAAGCTCTGCTGGGTTAAGCTCCACTTGAGCTAGCGTCTCTACAAGGATAGGGTTGTCCATACCCCCTTCATGCATCGACAGATTAGCTTCTTGCTCAGATGTAACTTCACATTTCAAAAAATCATGGTCACAGATGTAATAAGAAATCTTTAAATAGGATAAAGGATAACACTCACATCCAAAATCATCTAAATTACATGGAAATTTAACATGATCTAAAATTTCATCAAAAGATGCGCCAAGTTTCATTATTTCATCACATGATATATCAGATTCCTGGTTAGACTCACCAGTGGGAGCATTTGATGTGTCTTCTTGGAGACCCTCTTCCTTTGACCTCCAGCCCCGAATAGCTCCCTCAGAGATAATGACAGAGTCAGTTTTAGTGGTTTCAAAATGTTCTAGAGCAGGTGTTGAACCTAAAGCATCACAGAATGGAACAGCGACAGGAGCAGTATTGGGAACATACATTGGCTCTTCTTCTATAAATGTTTAATCAGGAGCATCCAAGTTAGCATGAATTTTCGACTATTCACCAACACCCTTTTTCGTCCTTAGAGGAGGATCAGTCCTCTCCCTCGAAGGAGAAATATAAGAAGCCCCTACAATCCCAATAAATATGAGCAATTTTTTATTGATTTAGAATTCATGAAAATCTTAAGGACTTACCACTATTGATTAAGCATTTAGCTATGGACTTCCTCCTTCGATGCCTTTTCTTCATTGACTTTGTGGGAGTGTTGACATCATCACCTCCAAATACAGGTATTGGAGAGTGAAAAGCCCTTTCTTATTCCTTGTCCATAGCTTGCCGGCCTGGAGATACCTCTCCCGGCTCGCATGGAGATTCAGCAGCTCCAATAGCGGTTCCACTAGGGTTGTACTACGGTGAAGGAACCTTAGTAGTTCTTTTCTTAAAAAGCTGCAGGATGAAGAAAATATTTTCATTGAGTTACAATGCTTTGACTGAAATCAAGTTGCAAAGAAAATAAGGAAAGAAACATACATCTTCAGAAGCCACATAATCATGAAACTCCTCGTCTACTGAAGCAAAAATCCCCTCAGTGGTGCCATGATACATCATTTCCTTCACCCTCTTGGTAATAGGAATGGAATCATCAATGGCATATATGAGAATTTCCAGCTCTCTGATGTAAGCTCATACTTCATCGGGGTTATCCTCGAAGTGGGTATTAGTAGAATCCAGGAGATTCCCCACTCCAGGGATAGGTATCCCTTCACATAAGTCCATCCAGGTGGTTTCAACATCACAATATAGTCTACAGCATGTTTGGATAGCCTCTAGTCATAAATATTCAGCATTTTCACCAGAAGGCCACAAGGAGGGTCCTACAATCTGGGAATTCAACTTCTTCCCAACTCCTGCAATCATAGATAAAGGATAAGAAAATAAACGTTTTTTCTCTATAAAATAATGGCGACTAAATTTGCTCAATGATATAACTCACTAAGAGTTGATGCAGTAGGTCCATTAACTCTGGCTGGAGGATTATATCGGGAATGAGGCCACTTTAACACATGTCGTGCCTCATCATCCCCATCCTGAGAATCCGAAAAATCATCCCTAGGTGAGGAACCTGGTGAATCAACTCCGGGCGAAGAAGATTCACCTTCCAGACGATGGGTTTCATTCCTAAAAGTTCTCTTTTTTGTCCCCCCCGAAGGAACTGGATGATTCAGTACTCCTTCACGGTATGATGCTACCCAGTTCTCGGTATACCATGTCATCAATTAACTCAACACTCCAGCAACTGGTAGATCAACATAGCCCCAGTCTTCTCCATAGATGAAACCAACCATGGTTGAAGAGATACCGTCAAATGTTGTTCTAATATAACATGCACTGGAGGGGATACAGTAATTTTCAGCAAACATTTGAATTGATGTGAAAAAATTTATGGATCATAGGACTTGCATATAATCTCTTAATTAATCCTCATGGCCAATGTACCATCTCTACATGCCAACATATACGCCCTTAACTCCATGATGGCCATTCCATCATCAACAAACTGCCCTGTTGGTGGATTTCCATAAGGAAAGAAATGAAATTCCATAAACATGTTCAACCTCACCTCTATATCATCGGCGTTGAGAGACAAAGCGGAAATCCTAGAAAATACCTAAACAGATGGCTTGAAAGAACCTCCAGGAACTTGTACCCCACTTTGTACAACATACGTCTTAAAGTGAGTGGCGATCCATCCCCAAAAAACATGGAATGGTCCCACTATTCTAAAAGGAAAATTACCCATAGAAACATGGAGTAAAATCATGTGAATATTTTCCAGAACTTGGGTGGCTAACCCAACCATCTTCATTTCAGCAAGCTTGGATGCAAAAAAAAATGTCCCTAGCATCATGCCTCTGTTTGAATCATGAACTTCCAACAGATAAACACTGAGCCACAAGGCCAAGAAGCCAGCCAGACAGGTCTTCGCTGTAATTCTCTGATTCACTTAATGCCTCCACTGATCAAACTCTCCTGCTTCCAGAGTTGGCCAAAATGTGCGCAGAGCACCCCTCTTTTTTACTCTATGTCAATTAGTAGGATGACTATAGGTGGTCCCCTTCTCCCTTTTCTTGATAAAAAATATGTCCATCCACTCCTCCAGATGGATATCTTTCCTTGAATGGGTTTTGGTGGTGGTGGTATTCTGGAGCTTGTAAAAAAATATCAACAACTCACGAGCTAGAGTCGGAGTCTTCTTAGAATCGTTCCAGGTTACCTTAGGAGGAATGAACTCATCATACATGTCCCCCTCAATAGGAGCCCTTGAAATCTTGTGGACATACCACAAACTGATGCCTACTTCTCCATGATTCAAATGGAAAGAATTATTTTAAGGGCTCCAACAGCTGATAAATTCTGGCATAAAGGAATCATTCTTGTAAACGTATGTCTGCCCAGCCCATACGGCTTCATATATTACAGATCCTTTAAAATCACCAACAAGCTCTGTACATGTTTGCCGCACCCAATATGCCCACATCCATGTTGGCTTCACACCTTTTCTAGGACGGAAGTCCCAACTCTTCTTCCATCCATTGGATTGATCCATCAGAGAATTTCAGAAGATTGAGGGATAACAATGCAGCTGCAGCTCAGGCTTGTGAGGTTTTAGATCTGGGCCACAAGGGCTATGATGCATTATGTAGGACTTATACACTGTTCCAGCATTAAAAAATGATCCTGAAAATGAAAAATTTTCTAATGAAAAGTTTGTGTAAGTTTGAAACCAAGAATTCCGGAGATAGTTCCTTGGCTCTAGAATGTTGAGTCCTTGTAGATGACCATGGCCATATAAAGGCATGTAAATGATCTGTGGGAAATTGACATGATATTTCTTCAATTACTTGTCCAAATCTGGGAGAGTTCTATCGCATATATCATAATAATCATGGCCAATGATGTTCATCATGTCATCAATCTGCTTGCTCTCCAACTCATCAGCTGATCCAATTGTTTTGGGAGCCATTGAATTTTCACAAAGAATGAATAATTAACATTTAAGTAAGTTGGTTTTTCATAAATTTGGGAAGAAATAAAAAAAAGGCTAATACATTAAGGCGCGCAAGTATATTCTTGGTGTGCAAGTCTAAGCATGTCGTGCAAGTTGTACCACACTAGTACTGGCGCGCAAGTCAGAAATAGACTAAGGAAGCACGTTGAAACAAATAAAGTCATGGATGAGCGAAAATCCAAGACACCCGCACGAAGAGAGCTCAATTGTGCGACGAGATCTCACTTGCGTGACGAGAGTGAGAAGCGTTCAAAAGTGTGATGCTTTGTGCGAAGTGACACCTATATTTATAGGCGATCTAGAAACTTGTGTGATGCGACTTGCATGCCGAAACCTGCATGCCTCATACCTGCGCGCCACTAGATCATGGTTTCTCCTTTTCCTTAAAGTCAAATCATTTTTCCTTTTTCAGATCCAACTCTAAGGGGGGACTTTTGTTGACACTCTGTTCCATCACAGAGACAAAATATTGACTAACGGGAATACCTCGAGAAACGAAAAGGGAAGATTCATCAAATATTGCAAAGGAATCATGTTTCCCACATATATCTATGCACCAACCTTGGGATTGCATGTCACTTTTGCTCCGTAGATGAGGTGTGCAAGTCACTTGAGTTCCCTAAGTGAAATTTCACCCAAACCTCGGGTGGCCTATAAATACCCCCTGTGGGCCCACTATTGAGGGATGGGAAAAAAATCCAAAACTCAGATTCAAGCTTCGGTCGCCCAAGTCTCTGTCTGAAGTCTTCCTAACACTTTTAAGGTAATTCTGTACCTAGAATGGGAGATCTAATAAAAATAAGTATAAGGCCTAAGTATTAGAACTCATCAATACTTGTGCACCTAGGTGTCCAACCCTTAAGGGAAATGGATACACTTGCACGCCGCCTTGTCCTCTCATGGAAACCTATGTGCCGCTTATCTGGAAGTATCTAGGGATAATACTAAGGGCTTCAGCCAAGTCTCGCACAAGTATTACCCTACAGGTTCTCTGTCGCCCAAGTTGACTCATGTCGTGCAAGTATACTTGCGCCACCAAGACTTGCACGCCCAAACATGACTTGCGCGCCTACCTATTTTTGGGTGCCCCTCATTCCTAGTCACTTCCATTCCTCAAATCCACCATTCCTCTTCAAAGACAACCTTCAAAAACGTCTTCAAATCCATTTAATTAATGTCAGCATCTCTGGACCATTTAGGTGAATAAAAAAATCAATAAAAATCTATGAAATTACTGTTATGTTGGTAGGATCATTTATAGAAATTCAAATAAAGATATATAGAGCACATAGGAAGATGACACCAATATACAACATGATTCATTAGATCTATCTTAATAAATGTATTATATTAGATACCAAGTATCCTTATGTGGTTTTATATCATTGATACATTAATTTATTTCTCAATGGTTTCATGATGCGTTTCTTTATGATATCCATAAGAATTTAGTGGCTCTTCCTAAAATCACCGAGGAAGAGGCCTATTGGGTCAAACACTAAATTTATCCAAAAATATTAGTTATATATTAAATATTATTTATTAACTAAGATTTTTAATAAATATTATTCCAATATGTAGTTAAATAATTATACATGTCTTTTTGATCATATATATTTAGTTACAAGGTATTTAAGAGAATATTTATAATAAGAATATTTAATTGGTATTTATTTTATATTTAGTGAATATAATATTTATTTAGTGAATTATTGGATAATTATATAATAATATTAAATATTAATAATTTTTTTCTTGATAAGTATTATGGAGGAATGACATACGAATTTTTATGTTTTGATTAAAAATAATATCTGTAAAATATTATATGAATATATTTTAAATGGATTATTCATGAAATAATATTAAATTAGTTCATAGGTTTTTCACAAATAAATAAATAATAATATTAGAATTATAAACATGGGATTCCATGGAGAATAATGAAATAATAATTGGCCATTATTAGTTATTATTTTCTAACTGAATCACTATTTTAATCTGGTTATATTATTTAAAAGTTTGACAATATTCATTTTTTGTCATTGAACAAAGAATATAGAGAGTCATATCAAGACCCATAGAGCTCCTCTCCAAGAACTCTCCCAAGAATATATATAAATCCTCATCCACCACCCATCATTTTTCTAGAGAGATCAAGAAGAGTGGTTATTTAAAGTTATTCGCATGGAAATGAAAGGTGAAAAATGAAAGATTATTATGTTCACACTATCATTCAAATATTCCTATGACATTTTTAAAATATTAATTGTGATAATGTGGATCACAACTGTAGGGAATATACAGTTGATTTATATAATGAAAAAAATGGTAGACCTTGATCCATTTTTATATTCATCAACGATGAAATAATTTATTACATGAGAGTTATTTTACTAATTAAATTATATAAAAATAATTATGTTATGATCATACATTTTTTTGGTAATTTTTATGTTAATTAATCATTTCTTCCATTACATTGGTCACAATATTCTTTGTCGTGTATATCTCAGATTAATTATCAACTTTGAAAAAGGTGTGTTAGGATTTAACCTACTGATGTTTCTACTATTCCCAGATCCTTTACATGGTATCAAAGTGTTCATATAATAATATATAATTATTTAAAATTTATTGATTAATTTATTCCTTTATCATTAATTTTCAATTCATTATTAATCATTATTTAAATCTGGATCATAATATTTCATCATTGTCATCTTCATTGTATAAAATATAATAAAAATTGAATAATTATTAAAAAATAAAATTTGAAGAACTCATAAAAGGTTCCAAATATTCTAACATGATATCATCAGAATACACGACATCTAGCTCACAACTACATGCCACTTATATAGATTTAATTCACAAGGATTCCTTATGATTTATATTTCAACTTCAAGAATTTATTAAATATAGTTCATAATTAATTCACATTTAGTATTGACCAGTGCATCCCAACGCATGTATAACTAGACTAAAAAGTGTGAAACTTGCATAAATGACATGTATTACATTAGTGAAAGGTGATCCATCTTTTTATTATAGAACAAGTGTGATTATTAACCATATAACTCTGAGGCCACACAACAATTATCCTAGAAATACATCATTTACTCCATCAATATCTTTGGTAGAATGAAATGACTAGTACATAGGGATGTTACATGGATAGACAAAGAAGAATGATACACAATGAGATATTAGATAGTACATGCCATGTTTATTGGGTATTCATATATGAATTTAAAATAAATTTATTACAATAATTAAAACCTATAGAAATGTGTTATGTATGTCATTTATTTTACGTGTACACACAATGTAATGGATTATATATATATATAAATTATTTTTAATATATGAATAATATTCTGAACTATATTTGGTGTATAAATCATAATACTATGATTACTCCACACACATTATAACATAACACACTATGTAGATAACTTGTGTTAGTGTGTGATTTAATTGGTACTACCAGACATGAAATTATTTGATAATTTATTTATATTACATTCCACATGATTAAATAGTATATATATACAATATATGAAAGGTAGTCATGACGGGTGGTCGTGACGTGTAGTCACTGTGTTTTCTAGGTATTTTTTTTGTAATCATCCTATTTTAAATAAATTATTTATCTTAATTATAATAATGACGGATGATAATATCAATAATATTTGGATGATATTTAATATAGATTAATTGATTAATTTAAGAATAAAATTAATTTATTAGAGTGAAATTTATCTTAATTATGAATGATTGAAAATTAATTCTATTATACTATATTTGTTATTTGTTGCACATATATGGATGATCATTAGCATATACATGACCTATGCATATGATTAGTTTCCTTTTAATTAATAATTTAACTAAATTTATGGCATATGGATCATCCCTCTAATTATTTATGAGCCTTTGTTCCTTTTTCCTCTTTTATATAAAAATCATAATCTAATCTTTTGGTTCCCCTCATTTATGTGTGGGAAAAATTTTACTTAATGATTTGAGGTCCCATGAAGTAAATATGGACTATGATTGGATCTGAGGTGAAAAATTTACAAGTGGTACATGAAAGGACATAGGGAAAGCTATAACACAACCCACGTATCGTTTCTTGTTGTTTTCTCCCTAGGTCGAAAGTTATTTTACTATCCAATAGATATTCTAACCGTTATGAAATTATTATGACCATAAAACTCTTATTTGTTTATGTCTTTAATGTATCATGGTTTATTTGATTTTGGATGTTTTATTATGATCACATTAATTAATGAACAAATATGAATGAAAGATCAAACTAAAAATAAATTTGATTCTGTGTAAACATTATATATGATATGTTTAATCTCTTAAGTAAACCCAGTTAATATTAACATGAATGAAATAAATACAAAATATGATATATATGAATAAATATAAAAATTTCTAAAATATATATATTAAGTAATTTTAGCTTTATGATACTTAATTTAAAATCAAACTATAGTTTAATGTGCTTGACGGAAAATAGTAAGGGTTATTTCAATTATCAGATTACTTTAACTTTAGTTTTAGGTTGGCATAACTTAGATCACATCAATGGCTGAATGAAACAATAGTACTTGGTGTAACTAAGAGGAAAGGTTTGTGTAAATAATAATATAGGATTTCATGATTGGGTATTCAACTAAATAGATAAACAATCTATTGATTAATGTAGTTTTTAAAATAGTGCCTATAAAAACACATTAAATGACTTTTCGGACAACAATTTACGTTATGATTTGGGGAATATGGGTCATTTTCACTAGAATTACCAACAAATTAAATACCTCAAAACCAATTGTAAGGGTTATTTGGTTTTAATAAAATAATGGTATATTAAGAGATTAAATATTTGTTATAAAAATTTATAAATCATATAATGTACTAAAATTATTCCCAATTCAATTATAAAAACAACAATACCCAAGATTTCAACTATATCACTGTGATCTATACATGGGAGGGGAAATATTAAAACTTCCACCAATTTAAATGAATGAAAAAATGTTACACCCCATGCTTCTATGATATTCTTCTCTTTGAATAACACAGTAGTATGTGTTGTACACAATTTCCAGTTCTAACACATACCACAACCAATCAAACTTTCCGTTATTAATAGTAATACCCACTTTTTGAAATTTTATAAATTTTATCTTTAAAAATGGACTTCATTTTTAGATTAAGAATATCTAAATTAGCCTAGGGTGAATTTTTGGTATTTTTCTGAAAACATTCAGTTTTTGATGAATAATGAAAAAACAATGACTTATAGTTTAAAACAAATTTTTTATTTAAATAATTATTTATTTTATTTAAATTTAATTAATGTCAAAATAGATACATAATACCTATATAAGTTAAATTCAATTCATTGGAGTTATTTTAGAATAATTTTTGATATATAAAAATTTTATTGAACTTTTCAACATCTTTTACCCACCTCCTAGGAGAATTTAGAAATTCACATAAAACATAATTTTATCGCTTCTGTGAGTGGAATTTCAGAAATCTTAGAGATACAGTTAACATCATGGGGTAAAATGTGGTTCAACAAGATAAAAATAATTTTTGGTGAATAGTAACTTTTTACTTTTATTTACTACAGTTAAAAGTAAATATGGTAATTATGGATAAAATGATATTAATATTACCCTAACAGATGTCCTAATTTTATTGGACAAGTTTATCTTGACCAGAAACAACATTAGGAATAAAATATTATCATTTAGTTCTACTTGGATTAGATTAGGACATTTATTATTATTTAATTCAATGAAGAGTTAAAAGAGTTAAAATCAATGTATAATTACCAAAACATTTTAATATAAGGTTATAAATAAGATAAATTCGATTATAAATATTAATTAGAAACATAAATATATTTCCTACATAATGGTATATTATTTATAATTTTTAGACACTAAATAATTTAATTTATTTATGAAACAATGCTAATAAAGTAATTATCTAATTAATGAAATATTGAAATAATTGATATTATAAATATCAAAATAAATTTAATTTGAGACTTTTTATGAATTAAACTAATTTTATAGGTTAATATTACATATTAGGAGTGGTTATATAATTTTTTTCGAAGTAATAATACTGTTATGAAATTATCAAAAACAAAATACCCAATATTGTCAAAATTGACATAAAATAGTTTTTAAACCAAATATTATATTATTAATTTATTCTATATTCCTAAAAAATCTAAGTTTCGTCCAAGAGACTTATATAATGATAGGTGTATCATTAATGGACCCCTTGGGGGTCTCTTGGTTGTATATGGTGCGTTTATTAACTATATAATATAAAAATACACAGTGACATGGTAAATGTCAATCTAATTAATTAAGAGTTAAAACTAAAAGATAAGGTTAATATAGTGACTCAAACCTATATAAAACCTATTGGTTGAATGTTTTTAGAACTATACATACCTTAAAATTTAAATAATCCACTTTGGAGTCATTAGAAACTGAATATTAATTTATTATAAAATAATATTTCTAGCTTTTCCAAAGGTGCCCCTCACCCGTCTTATAAAAGGGCACTCCCCCTTCTCTCAAACTCACACCATCAAAGCCTTTCAGATCGGCCAAACTCTGACCAAATATCCTTCCAACTTCCCTCATTACAAATTAGAGGCCTTATTTTGATCATAAAGCCATCCTACAGAGCCCTTTTGATCAAATCAAAAGGAAGAACCTGAAGAAAAGGTAAAGTTTTCAGCACACATTTTCAAGTTCATTTCTTCTTCAAATTATTCTTTATTAGTTATTTCCTTTATAAAATAATAACTCCAGTATCTTCTATATACTATGATGTTATTATAAATATGGTACAATCATATTCAGTATTCTATATATCCTTTGAATGAAAAGTCACCATACGTGTGTACGTACGGCTTACCGTCTCCACGTCGTCGTGTAATTGTCATTCAAAACATTATTATTTGGATAGGTATAATAATGATGTGTAATTCATGTAAATAATAAATATAACATGATAATGATTTTGTATATATGATATAATCTCCAGTTATATATTATTTTAATATCAAAAGAATGATATTGTCGCTAATGCGTACGTACGGACTACCGTCTCCATGAACGTGATGAGATTCATTCCCCATCGTATCTATTCAAGTATAATTCTAATTTGATGATTAAAAATAATGTTTAAGGAATTTATACTATTCTGTATATGAATAAGATACAGCCTATCCATAACAAATATGTCTTATGTAACAAAACATATAAAAGAAAATGAGTAAGTTAACACCCGAAACGACGATAATAATAAAATATTATTAACAAAGCATTATTAGAAGATAATATATGATTCTCATAATTATGTATATGTTTCTTGTATAATTTAATAATAATGTTTTAACTATTATACAGGATGTTAACAACCCATCAACTAAGGGAATGTACAAAGTAAGGGTTTATTTCACAATCTCTTCATTATTCGAGGTTTTTTATACGTAATTATCTACTGGGACCTCTTTATCATCTACATCCATGTTTCTTAAAAATGTATTTCAAAACATTCTTAATATTTTACAGAATATGGGTTAAAGTCATTTATACCATTGTTTTAATTTTTATAAGATGTTTATAAAGGAATATTTCCGTCATTTTCCAAACAAGGTCTTTTTTATCCTTTTCAATAGAATTAAGGTAAGAATGTATTTTTTTTAACTTATACGGCGTGTGCGGATATTTTCCGCCATTATAAAATAATCGAAGCTTCCATTACAAGTTTATAAGGATATTTTCAAAGTAAATGTTTTATTTTATAATTATGTGACTTTTAAATGATTTAAAAAAAGAAATATTTCTCTCAAATAGTTTTGATTTCATCTATGTCAACATCCTTGGATGGATTGTAAGCTTATTTGATGTTTATTTATTATGATACAAAACTTACATATTGTATTGAAGGTTTTGTTATATATTTTAATGTGGATGTCATATTTCTATACCATTCATGGTTTATGGAGAAAGTATTGACATTTCGTATGCTAGTTTTAATACGAATGTTTTTGTTATGTTTAAACCTGTTCATATGAGGAATGAATTGGACTTAATAAGTGACGGGTGGAGCCCACTATAGATCCTAGATGCATCATTAGGTCTCATGAGACAAAATAGTGTCTTGGCATGAGGCCTTGACAAAATCATATTTTTAGTCTTGGCACGAGGCCTTGGCTACGTGGTTATGATAGTCTGGAATTATGCATTCCCTCACTATGAAAGTGGTGATTGATATTTAATGTGATTATTATATTATTATAATATCCATGTGAATAAGTAAATGGAATTCTTTCATTTTATTTATGCCTCATTATGCTGAATTTTACGTTTAAAATGATTTTGTTTTAGTTATACATTTCTTTAAATGTTTATGCTTATTTAAGAAAATTTCCGCAATATTTTTATCCTTATTGGGCATCTGAGCTCACTCTTTTATAAGTTTTATTTTTCCTAGGATGTGAAGAAGTATTTTAGGAATGACCTGCAGGGATAGTATAAGAGGATATGACTGTGGAGACAAGATTTTGTTGTAGTTTTCACTTAATGATATAATGTAAACTTTATGAATGTATCTAGTGATTCCAAGGATACTAAACTAATCGGTCTTTTGAGACTTGATCTTTTGTGATCATGCCAATGTTATGTAATAATGCACTGACTCTGGGTATCTATGGTCGGGGAATTACAGTTGGTATTAGTGGAAGTTTAGTACAAAATTTGGAAGCTAGATTTAGATAAACTCTGATTAGAGCACATAGCCCTAAGATATACTTTGAGGATGAGTATAGAAGAACTTCCTAAACTTTAGGTATTGTAGAGATTTGGTGAGTTTTTCGAGCAATACATCCCTGTATGGATATGAGCATGTAGAGGTGGCTCTGACATAGATGTACCTAGGGGTAAAACCCAAAAATACCGCATTGAGCTAGACTCGAACAGGAACTGGTTCCTAACAATGGGCCTTGCTGGACTCTTGGTTACGACACTCCTGTGGGATATGCTTAGGATAAATCTCATTTTCTTTACAAACCATTATGAAGGGTTTATAAGTATATGCTTCTTAGAGAAAACATTTTTATGATTATGTATTATATCCATAAACTGTTCAGTTTAGGTTCAGTGTTTTACAAGTATGGAATTATGTATTTTGATTCATAAACTGATCTAGTTTGTGCCATTGTTTAGAAATGGAACCTAGTGGAAGAAATGGAAACCATATCAATGCACGCACACCATGTAGGAATTTCCCTCCTACTCAAGATAATTATAGTGGAGATGGTGATGCCACTAGTGCTAATCGACTTATCACCATACTAGGACAACTCACTCAGGTTATGAATAATAACCTTACACATATAGAGCACCATCATCCACTGCATGGAGGATCAATTTTAGATCGCTTCATGAGGGAATAACCACCAACATTCAATGGGAGTAAAAATCCATTGGTATTTGAGCAATGGATAAGTTCCCTATAGAAAATATTTCAGGATTTCGGGATTAGTGAAAGGAAAAAGTTATCATGGCAGTTTACCGCCTCACTGGAGATGCTGATCAATTGGGGTCATTGATTCAAAACACGAAGGAAGATTATGATGTATCAAATATGGAATGGAGGGTGTTCAATGATCTGTTTTTAGAAAAATACTTTCCTCGTGACCATCAAGCAGATTTGGAAAGGCAATTTTTGAGTATGAGAAAAAAAGAAGGATGAGAATGTCGCAATGTATGAGGATAACATTACAAGGTTAGAAAGGTATGCTAGAGATTATATACGTAACCCAAGAAGTAATATTGATTGTTTCTATGATGGGTTAAAACCATTTCTCTGTCGAGCATTAGTCTCACAATCATTCCCATCGTACGAAGACATTGTCTCATGTACTTTCAAGAAAGAAAAGAAATTCTCTAAGTTTTATGACTTTATAGAAAAGAAAGAGAAGAAGAGTTCTGCTGATCAATCTGGGAATGGAAATAAGTTGAATAAGGGAAAAGTTGAATATCCATCCTATAGTAAATGTGGGAAGAAACACCCCGGTACTTGATTAAAGGGAATGGGAGTCTGTAACAATTGTGGTGAAAAATGTCACGAGCTGATAAAGGCCACCAAGCTCGTGATTGAAAAGAGTGGAAAGAAGCTACCAATGTTCAGTGCTACAATTGCAGGGAGATGGGACATTATGCAAATGAATGTCCTAAGCGTCAGAAAAACATACCTCAGAAAAGGCCAAGGGATCAAGGCCAAGTTTATGCTATTACTACTGCTGAGGTAGAAGCTCCGAAAGACATGCTGGCAGGTAATTTAATGTTTTCCTCAAGTTTAGAAAATGATTTATTTGATTATGGATAATCGAATTGTTTCATATCTTCCCAGTTTTATAAGAAAAATAGATATTTTCAATTTTATCTGACAAGGGAGTTGTTAGTTAAAACTCCGAAGGTAAGTATCATTGAAACAATGTTTTGTGAATCATTCCCTATTAGATCACATAAATGTTCTTTATCTGTGAATATTATTGTCATACCTATGATTGAATTTGATATATTCCTCTGTATGGATTGGATTTCAGACCATGATGCAAATATTTACTGTAAGAATAAGGAAGTTATGATTTTTGATGATAATGATATGGAACACCTTATCTTTAGAGAAGAATCATCACTACCTAATTCTTATCTAGATCCTCCCTCAGTAGCTCAACTAAATTCAATTATTGGGGAGGAAGTGAATGAAATGATTGTGGGTGAGGAAAGGAATTTTCAAATAGAGGTTGTACCTATTGTGAAATAATATTTAGATGTGTTTCCGAAAGATTTACTTGGATATCCTCTAGAATGAGAAGATGAGTTTTCCATTGATTTAATTCTTGGATCATGGCCTATATTGAATACCCCTTATAGAATGGCCACTGTAGAATTAGTGGAACTAAAGAAACAACTAGAGGATTTGAGTAATAAGGGATTTATTTTCCCTGGTTTTTCTCCAAGGGGAGCCCTTGTCCTTTTTGTTAAGAAGAATGGTGGATCTATGAGGTCATGTATCGACTACATGGAGATGAATGATATAAAAATAAAGAACAAGTATCCCCTACCTTGCATTGATGATTTTTTTGACCAAATTCATGGAGCTCAATACTTTTCAATTATTAACCTTCGATCTGGATACCATCAGTTGTGTGGGAAGAAGGAAGACATTCTGAAGACAACATTTTGAACCAGGTACGGGCATTACGAGTTTACAGTAATGCCTTTTGGGTTGACTAATGCACCCTATGTATTCATGGATCTAATGAATAGTGTTTTCAAGGAATATTTGAATGATTTTGTCGTGGTATTTATGGCTGATATCTTGGTATACTCCAAAATATTTTAAGATCATGAAAATCACATGCGCATTATCATGAAAACTCTGAGAAGGCATGAATTATATGGGATGTTTAACAAGTGTGAATTCTGGATTCAGGTGATTTCTTTTCTTGGCCATATTTTCTCTACAGATGGAATCTCTATTAATCCTTATAAGACCAAGGCAATCAAAGAATGGCCTGCACCAATGAGTATAACTGAGGTATGCAGTTCTATTGGTTTAAGAGGTTATTATCGACGTTTCGTCAGAAATATTGCCCGGTTAGCTAACCCATTAAAATAGATCACACGTAAAGGGGTTAATTTGTTTATACAAAAGAGTATGGAGACTGTTTCAAAGAACTGAATAGAATATTAGTCAATGATATTATATTAACTCTACCATCAGGGAATGATGGGTTCATTATTTATAGTGATGCATCGAATAAAGGACTAGGTTGTTTCCTCATGAAAAATGATAGGGTTATTTCCTATGCATCACGACAGTTAAAAATTGATGAGAAAAACTAACCTAATCATGATCTTGACTTAGATGTTGTAATATTTTCTTCCATGATATGGGGACATTATCTATATGGTGAAAAATTTGAGATTTATACTGATCACAAGAGTTTGAAGTACATTTTCTCACAGAAATAACTCAACATGAGGCAAAGGAGATGGCTTCAATTACTCATTTATTATGATTTCACGATACACTACCACCTGGGGAAGGCAAATAAGGTGGAAAATGCTTTGAACAGAAAAGATCATGGAGTTTTGAACATGATGAGAACTGAAAGGGATCATATTTTAATCGATCTAGTAATGTTGGATATGGGAATCACCAGGGAAGGTGAAACATCAATGCTTTTTCAAATGGTTTCCAAACCATATTTAATATAAAGGATTAAGAGTTCTTATACCAATGATGAAGAATTTCAAAAGAATATTAAAGTAGTTAATAATGGGAGATTGAGTGACTTTGTGTATGAAGATAGAATTTTGAAATTCGGGAAGTGAAATTGTGTTCCCAATATACCTGATCTAAAAATGGAATTGTTGCACGATGCTCATAGTTACAATTTCCCTATACACCCCGGGAGAACCAAAATGTATAGAGATTTGAAGGAACATTTTTGGTGGGGCAACATGAAGAGGGAGATTTCTGATTTTTGTCAAGATGTATGGATTGTTAACAAGTGAAGGATGGAAGGAAATAGCCTGGAAGAGTCATGCAACCTCTTCCCATACCTGAGTTGAAATGGGATAATATCATGATGGAATTTTTCATGGGACTACCAAAGACTCATAGACGGAACAATGCAATATGGGTTATTATTGATCATCTTACCAGGTCATCACATTTTCTTTCTATAATAGAAGATCTACCACTTGAACGTTTAGAAAAACTATATATTAATGAAGTTGTGAGACTTCATTGAGTACCCATATCAATTATTTTGGATCGTGATCCCCATTTTACTTCAAGGTTCTGGAAAAATCATTAGAAGGACTTGGATACTGAACTTCGTTTGAGTGCTGCCTACCACCCTCAAACAGATAGACAATCAAAGCGGACTATTAAAACCTTATAAGAAATGTTGAGATCATGCTCACTTGACCATCAGGGTATGTGGGATCAATATTTACCTCTGGTAGAATTTTCTTATAACAATACCTTCCATTCAAGAATTCAGATGGCACTATATGAAGCGTTACACTGAAAGAGATGCCGCACACCAACCTGTTGGGATGACGTTGGTGATAGAAAACTTATAGGCCTAGAACTGGTGGAGGAAATGATGGAAAAGGAAAAGGTAATCCAAAACCACATCAAATCAGCTCAAAGTAGGCAGAAGAGTTATGCTGATAATCAAAGGATGGATTTCTAATTTTAGGTAGGAGATCATGTTTTCTTGAAGGTATATCCATGGAAGGGAGTTATACGTTTCAGTAATAAATTTAAATTGATTCCCAGGTACATTGGACCTTTCGAATTTCTAGAATGAATTGGTGTTGTAGCTTACTGTTTGGCAATGCCGCCAAATCTCTCCAAAGTTCACGATGTGTTCCACGTATCACTGTTGATAAAATACATGCCTGACCCAACGCATGTACTCACCTATGGGGAATTAGAATTGAAACCTGATCTGTCTTATTGTGAAGATCCCATCATGATTCTTGATACAAGAGAACAAGTGCTAAAAAACCGGACGACTCATCTGTTAAAAGTTCTATGGAGAAACCATAAGATGGAAGAAGCAACGTGGGATCATGAGGAACATATGATGAAGAACCACCTGAGTCATTTTATGTAGTAATATTATATAAATTTCGAGGTCAAAATTATTTATAGGGGATAATGTAACACCCCAAGCTTCTACGGTACGATTCTGTTTGAAAAATAAGGAAGTGTGTGTTGTACGTAACTTCGAGTTCTAACACACACCACAACCAATCAAACTAGTTGTTATTAATAGTAATACCCACTTTTTGTAATTTTATATGTTTTATATTTCAAAATGGACTTCATTTTTTGGATTCGGAATATCAAAATTAGCCTAGGGTGATGTTTTGGTATTTTCCTAAAAACATTCAATTTATGATGAATAGTGAAAAACACTCAGTTATTGTTTAAAACCGAATTTTTATTTTAATAATTATTTATTTTATTTAAATTTAATTAAGGTAAAAATAGATACATAATACTTATATAAGTTCAATGTAATTCATTGGAGTTAGTTTATACTATTTTTGGATATATAATAATTTTATTGAACTTTTCACGTCCTTTTACCCACCTCCAAGGAGAATTTGGAAACTCACATAAAACATAATTTTACCGCTTCTTTGAGTGAAATTTCAAAACACTGAGAGACATGGTTAATATCATGGAGTAAAATGTGGTTCAATAAGATAAAAATAATTTTTGGTGAATAGTAACATTTTACTTTTATTTACTACAGTTAAAAGTAAATAGGGTAATTAAGGGTAAGAATGATATTAATATTACCCTAACACATGTAATAATTCTATTGGACAATTTTATATCGACCAAAAACAACCTTATGAATAAAATATTATCATTTAGGTCCACTTGGTTTAGATTAGGACATTTATTATTATTTAATTCGAAGAAGAGTTAAAAGAGTTAAAATCAAAGTTTAATTACTAAAACAGTTTTAATATAGGTTTATACATAAGATAAATTCGATTATAAATATTCATTAGAAATATAAAAATATTTCCTACATAATGGTATTTTATTTATAATTTTTAGACAGTAAATAATTTAATTTATTTATGACACAATGGTGATGCAGTAATTACCTAATTAATGAAATATTAAAATAATTGATATTATAAATATCAAAATAAATGTAATTTGAGACTTTTATTGAATAAAACTAATTTCCTAGGTTAATATGACATATTAGGATTGGATATATAATTTTTTTCTAAGTAATAATGTTGTTATGAAATTATCAAAAACAAAATACCCAATAGTGTCAAAATTGACATAAAAGATTTTTTAAAACAAATATTATATTATTAATTTATATTATATTATTAAAAATATAAGGTTCGGCCAATATAATTATATTATAATACGTGTATCATTAATGGACCACTTAGGGGTCTCTTGGATGTATATGGTATGTTTATTTACTATATAATAAAAAAAATACAAAGTGACATGGTAAATGACAATCTAATTAACTTAGAGTTAAAACTAAAAGATAAGGTTAATATAGTGACCCAAACCAGTCTAAAACCAATTTGTTGAATGGTTTTAGACCTATCCACACCTTTAAATTTAAATATTTCACTTTTGAGTCATTAGAAACCTAATATTAATTTATTATAAAATAATTATTCCAGATTTTCAAAAGGTACCCCTCACCCCTCTTATAAAAGGGCAGTCCCCATTCTCTCAATTACACACCTTCAATGAATTTTGGATCGGAAAAAATCTTCCCAAATATCCTCCAAACATCCCTCAATACAACCTATAGGCCTTAGTTTGATCAGAAAGCCATCCTATTGAGCCCTTTTGATCAAATTAAAAGGAAGAACCCGAAGAAGAGGTAATGTTTTCACCACCCTTTTTCAAGTTCCTTTCTTCTTCAACTTCTTCTTTCTTTGTTTTTTCCTTTCTAAAATAATAAATCTAGTATCCTATATATATACTGTGATGTTATTATAAATATGTTACAACCATATTCAGTATTCTATCCATCCATTGAATGACATGTCACCATACGTTCGTACGTACGACTTACCGTCTCCACGTCGTGGTGTAATTGTTATTCAAAACATTATTATTTGGATCAGTATAATAATGATGTGTAATTTATGTAAATAATAAATATAACATGATAATTATTCTGTAAATATGATATAATATCCAATTATATGTTATTTTAATATCAAAATAATGATATTGTTGCACGTGCGTATGTATGGACTACCGTCTCCACGAACGCGATGAGATTCATTCCCCATCATATCCAATCAAGTATAATTCAAATATGATGATTAAAAATAATGTTTAAGGACATGATACCATTATGTATATGAATACGATAAAACCTATCCATAAAAAACATGGCTTATGTAACAAAACATATAAACGAAAATGAGTAAGTTAACACCCGAAATGACGATAATACTAAAATATTATTAAAAACGATTTATTATAAGATCATATATGATATCATAATTATGTATATGGTTCATGTATAATTTAATAACAATTTTTTAACTATTATACAGGAGGTTAACATACCATCAAGTAAGGAAAATTACAAGGTAAGGGTTTCTTTCACAGTCTCTTCATTATTCGAGCTTGTTTATACGTAATTATCTACTAGGACCTCTTTATCATCCACATCCATGTTTCTTAAAAATGTATTTCAAAACATTATTAATATTTTACAGAATATGGTTTAAAGTCATTTATAACCTTGTTTGACTTTTTATAAGAAGTTTATAAAAGAATCTTTCCGTCGTTTTCCAAATAAGGTCCTTTTTAACCTTTTCGACAGAATTAAGGTAAGAATGTATTTTTTTTAACTTATATGGCATGTGAGGCTATTTTCTGCCATTATAAAATCGTCTAAGCTTCCCTTACAAGATTATAAGGATATTCTCAAAGTAAATGTTTTATTTTATAATTATTTGACTCTTAAATTATTTCAAAAAAAAGAAATATTTATCTAAAATATTTTTGATTGCATCTATGTCAACATCCTTTGATGGATTTTAAGCTTATTTGATGTTTATTTGTTATGATACAAAAATTCCAAATTTTATTGATGGTTTTTTGATATGTTTGAATATGGATGTTTTATTTCTATACCATTCATGGTTTATGGAGAAAGTATTGATATTTCGAATGCTCTTTTTCATACGAATGTTTATGTTATGTTTAAACCTGTTCATATGAGGAATGAATTGGACTTAATAAGTGAGGAGTGGAGCCCACTATAGATCCTAGATGCATCGGTAGGTCTCATTAGACAAACTAGTGTCTTGGTATGAGGCCTTGACAAAATCTTATTTTTAGTCTTGGCACGAGGCCTTGGCTACGTGGTTATGATAGTCTGGCATTATGCATTCCTTCATTATGAAAGTGGTTATTGATATTTCATGTGATTATTCGATTAGTAGAATATCCATGTTAATAAGTAGATGGAATTATTTCATTTTATTTATGCCATATTATTCTAAAGTTTAATTTTAAAAGTATTTTGTTTTAGTTATACATTTCCTTAAATGTTTATCTTATTTAAGAACGTTTCTGCTATATTGTTATCCTTACTGGGCATCTGTACTCACCCCTTTCTATGTCATATTTTTCCTAGGATGTAAAGAAGTATTTTATGAATGATATGTTGGGATAGTATAAGGGGATATGATTGTGGATACAGGACATTGTTTTAGTTTTCACTTTATGATGTAATGTAATCTTTATGAATGTATCTAGTGATTCCAAGGCTACTAACCTAATCGGTCTTTCGAGACTTGATCTTTTGTGATCATGCCAATGTTATGTAATAATGCACTGACTTTGGGTAACTAGGCTTGAGGCGTTACAAAAAAGGTACTTACGTGTTATTAATTTATATGAATGTAAATTATATGAGCTAAAAAATTTCATTCATAAAGCACCTGGATAAGAGGCTAGTGAGGAATAATTTTATCTATATTGAAAAAAATTGGATAATTCCAAAAATGCCAAATGTTTGGATCTATCATTCGTGAAACAGGGGATTCTATAGAAAAATGAGGATATTTATGTGTACATCATGATGTATCACCTTTATGTTCTCTAGTAAGGTAATGTATGAAAAGTGAGATATGATATCTCTAATGAATTATACACATGTAATCGTAGAGATTGAATGCCTATTGGGCATCATGTAGTCAAGATGGTTTTTCACATAATGTTCTTAGACATATTAGGAATTAAATACCTTGATGAACTACATATATACCCCATAATTTCCATAAAACCCTAATAAATCTCTATTATAATTATTAATTATAACATTACAAAAAAATAGGAAAATATATCATAACATCTTACTCTCACTAGTGATGTTTACAGGGACACATGGTGTTGAAAAACCGTAGTCCTTATAGTGAACATGAAATGAGAGAACAATGATAAAGAGATTACAACTCATACTGGGCCTAAATATCAGGGGCACTATCCATTGATGAAAAAGAATACCCAAGCTAGGTGATGGAAAAATATGTAGTCAGTTTTTCATGTGGATAACTAGGATAATGAAAGAGAAACAACACCCAGATGTAAGTGGATGCAAAAAAAGAATTCATTATCTTGTGTAATCATTACATAATTAAATTTTTTGTATTAGAAAAAACTTATTATTATAACATATTTATCCAAATATAGAAACCATGTAGATTTAATAATATTACTAGAGGATGGGTGGATCTTCGAGAAATGAATGGATCATGAGTCATTGAACTCTCAACATGAGACTACAACATTGCATTTATAATTGAAATTATTTTTTAAAATAGATATTATTTTATGACACTATGACTAAGAACATAATCTATGTTTTCTTCCTTGACATTGATAATTTTATTTTCAAATTTAGAAATATTGAATACCTATGTTAAAATGAAAACATTTTTTAAGGCACGACACAACATAAATATTAGTATTTACTTCTTAAATTACGAATAACTAGGTTTTGTAAATAGATAGAAAATCACACTCACACGAATCATATAACACCTATCTATAGAATCACCATATTTATTACATAAATCATAATTATTTTAAAAACATCTATCAATATGGTTATTTAGAATCCTTTTATCTAAGACCACTTGAAATATTACATGCTAGTTTTCAAGGGAAAGTGACTAAACCACCATTTGATAGAAATGGTGAAAGTGAAAAAAAAATAGTCTAGGATTGGTGAATATTGATCTATTTAGAATTTTTTTATCGGATATAGTTTTTTATTATTACTTCATAAATTTTACTAACGAAATGAGTAGATATGGATATTTCTTCTTGATGAGGTAAAAATTTGCGGCCTTTGAGAAATTTAATGATTTGAATATTGAAGTAGATAATAAAATTGGAAATAAGATAAATAATATTTAATTTTTTCATGATTGTGAATATATTAACCACTATATTATCAAATTTCTATGAGAGTTTGGGATTCTATCTCCACTCACCACAACCTATACACCATAGTTTAATGGTGTTAGTGAAAGGAGGAATTGAACATTTTATATACATGGTAGGGTTGATGAAGTGTCATGTAGATCATCCATCTTACTTATGGGGATATGGTTTATAAAATATAGTATATATGCTATAATTAATACCATTAAGTATAAAATGTAATACTCTTTTAAATATGGTGTATATGGAATCCTTTTTTCATATACATGTGTATGGGGAAAGCGAGGTTTTTGTTAAGGACACCTCTTGAAACAAAATGGAACCCCAAATCTTTAAAATGTATATTTTTATTATATCCTATGGAAACAAAGATTCATTATCTGTATATAACCCCAGGTATAAAAGTGACTCTTTTATGAAAATCTATCTTTCATAATAGGGAGAATATCTACATGAGGGATAGTGGGAGAAAGATTGACTTTGATGAAGTTTATTCTCAAGATACACAAGAGATGGTACAGATATAGTTTCCAATGGTTCTCATGGAAGATGTTTTTATTTAATCTCATGTAATTTGTAAGTGTACTTGATAGGTAAGAGATCCTGAATCATAAGTTTATTTAGTTGTAGAAGGTGGAGACTCAATATTGATAGAAAATAATGAACCTCAATCCTATAAAGAGCTAGTAGAGAACTCAGAATAATCAAGATGGAATAAATACATAATTCTATGATGGAATCCTTGTATCAATATGATTTTTGTGTAATTTACTTGTTATATGTTTATATAAATATTTTTGGGTGTATATGGGTATTCAAGATAAAACAAAACCTATATGGAAAATAAAATACCAAAAAAAAAGAATAGTGGCTAAAGAATCTAAAAAACATCAAATAATTATCTACGATGAATCTTTTTTCTATTTACTATGTTTTAATATATTATAATTCTACTTACTAATGAAGATTAACTTGACATTTAAATTTTGTTGATAAGTGCCACGAAATATTCCTTATTGGGAACCATCAATAAGATGTCTATATGACATAGTTAGAATTTTTATTACACTTGGTAATTCCAAAAAGCATTAAAACATGTATAGATCCATTTATGTATTTTAGGAATAATCTAGGTAATGGAACATTATATTCAATGAATATATAATAGAATATTTTTTCATTAAGAATTATGGTGATCCGTCTATTTACAAATACTTCGTTAAGAGTTTAGTCAAATTCATATTAGAACATTTTTGGGACAAAGTTGTACAGATAAGGATGTAAGAAGAGTTTGATATTATAGAGTGTTGCTTTTTTATTGTCAAAAAAGCTAAATCAATTCACTTTGTAAAGGACATGAAAAGTAGACAATGCTTTTCTGATATGTATTTCACAAATATCATAAGTCAGGAGAACATGTGATGCAAGCCTTATGAAGGATATGGAGAGTAAAGATGTGTTATTGGAAAAGGAAAGAAAGTGACATGAAAGTAAAAAAGTGGTATGTAAATATGGTGCACAAGTGTATGTTCCATGCAAGTCATATTTCAATATCATCCAATCAAAATATGAAAAAGTAAATAAAGTGGCGCGCAAGTTAAATTTTGGCGTGCAAGTCAAAAAGGGGCGTGCAAGTATAAGCACCGCGCAAGTGTAGGCACGCAAGTCACCAAAATTCCTATAAATATACGACTATCATCCTCATTTTTAACGGCTCAACACTTAAGAAACAAATTTGATCTTTGATCGCACAAGTCATAGGAAGTGGTTCTCAAGATGAAGAGGTGGGCATGTTGAGGGGTATTTGTAAGGCGCACAATTAGTGTGGCATGCAAGTAGGGAAACACGCATGTCTGGCATGAAAGTTTTTAGAGGTGCGCAAGTAGGGAGGTGTCTTCAAGTAGTGTGTTGTGTATAATCCATGACTTTCATGCATGTTTTGAGTTATGCACAATAATGGTGCACAAGTAATTTTTGACACTCATGTATGTGGCGTGCATGTAGAAGACGCGCAAGCTGAGTGGTGCGCAAGCTAAGTGGCGCGCAACCAGGGAGGCGTGCAAGCAGGGAGGTGTGAAAGTAGGGAGTGGCGTGCAAGCTTTTTTCACCAGGAGGTTATTACCAGCTTTTGGGTAGGAAAGTGAAGAATTGTTCTGAAAGATATGATTTTTGAAAGTTCATTAAGAATCACAGAATCATTATATTACCATATTTGTGCTAAGAGGGAGCACACACACTATTGGATGGTTTTCAAAGTGATACACAAGTGTAAGGGTATATACTAGTCGTTGTATTCCACATCAAAGGATTGTTTTCTAGTGTATATTGTGGTACTAGATTGTTTTCGTACCATACCAAGGACGTAGCTACTCTTGTGGAGTAGTGAACCATTTAAATCTTGTGTTCTTGTGGTTGTGTGTGTTCATCAGGGAAGAAACTCTTTAACATTATGGGATGATTGTTTCAAAAATAAGGAAACATAAATTGGTATCATAGGGATTGGTTCTATTTGTTTATTCTTTGATTAAGTGGTTGAAGAGAATTTGTGATGGAGAATCCAGATTGCGTGATCAGTAAGGGGATTTTGATTTTTGATGGAAAGAACTATCTCATCTAGAAGGAAAGAATGATACCTTTTGTTATGTCTCTTGGATATGAAGTTCTTGAAACTACAACAGATAGATTTCCTGCTATTGATGACAAGGTTCCTCTTACTCCCGTTGATAAGAAGAATATTTAGAATGATGGAAAAACTAAAAATACGTTACTCTCATCTCTTTCTGAGAGTGAATTTTTAAGAGTAAAAGGTGATGCTACAACCAAATGAATCTTGGAAAAACTGAAGAACATCTATGAAGGAAATAAAAAATTTATGAAGGATAAACTAAAAAACATGGAGACTGATGTATGAAGACTTGAAAATGGGAGAATCTGAAGATGTTGGGGGTTTCTTTACCCGGATAAATGATATGGTTAGTACAATCAAATATCTTGGTGAAATTCTAGAGGATTCTAAATTCATTGAAAATATCTTGAGAATTATGCCTGACTTGTTTGAAGCTAATGTGTCTTCATTAGAAGATGAGACCCTGGAACATTATCTTTTGATGATTTTCATTGTACTTTAATTACTTATGAGATGAGAAGGGAGAAGAATATGAAAGGGAAAAACAAAAGCTGATAGAGAAATGTCATTCAAGGCTATGAAGAGAGAGAAGTCAAAGAAGACTCTTATTGAAGATGATGTTGTTGAATTTGATTCTCAAGATGATGTATGTAAAAATTTTGGTGAAATTTTATCCTTATTTTCAATGAATGTGAAAAAAGGTACAGGGAAATACAAGGGTAAACTTCCCTTAAATTGTTTTGAGTGTAGAGTCGTTGGTCACTTTGCGGCTAACTATCCTCAGATGAATAAAGAAGATGACAATGATGATGATCATAGAAGACCATGAAGGTTGTGGAAGAAACATGCTGACAAAGATAAATATTTTTCAAAGGGAAAGGATAAAAAGTTCTTCAAATCAAAGAGAAGAAGGTTTTTATATAAATATGAAGATGAAGAAGACTGTGAAGAGGAATCCGAGAAATTATTTTCTAAAAAAACTAGAGAGAATGCCTTTATTTCTGCAATGAATAATGAAGAGAACGAGAGAAACAGTTCAGAAGAAGAATAAAATCAACATGAATATCATCTTAATGTAGAGTTGAAGGAATGATTGAGAAAGATCAGAATGCTTGAGAAAGAAAACAAGAAGTTGATAAATGAAAATTCCACATTAAATAATCAACAAGTTTTTACTGATGAGAAAATAAATATGGAAAAAGAGATTAATGATCTGAATAATTCTTTTGAGAATGAAAATAATTTCAATGATCATCTTGAATTATATCTGAAGGAAAAAGAAGAATAGTTATAAATTGTCCAACAAAATCTTCATAAAGGTGAAGAAATGAGTATCAGTTTCAAAAATTCAATATCATAAGATGGTGAATGTTCCAGTAAGAATGAACCAAACAAGGATCCAAAAAAGTATCCTTCAAAGGTCAAAATGAAAGACAGAACTGATTCTGATAAAAAAAAGGCTAGAAATACCATGTATGTTGTCGAAGTCAGCAATGATGAAAAATCAGAAGTGCATAAAAATCACGAGTCAAGAAATACTTATAATACTTCTGGTGTTGTTAAATATGAACATAGAAAGGGAGTTTCAAATGAAAACATGTAGGTTCATGGTCAGAATAGTTATATTAATAATGTTGTTGAGAAGTGTGTTCAGAAATTTGTTCAGTATCGAGGTTTCAGAGGTGAATATTTTTTCTGTTGTGACGGCTGGTATTGTGGTTGATTCAGACACATGAAAAATATGAGTTGGTTCAACCCACAACATTACAACTATTCTACTAGTTTTTAAAGACAATGATTGAGTTAGATTCAATCATTTCAAAATAAAAAGACTCCAAATAAATTTTAGAAGTTATCTGAGAAGAATGGTGTGAAAGTTGAGAATATATTCCAACCATTGAAAACTATTTGTGAAAGATGTGATCATCCTGGACATCTTTTCAAGGGATTATTTAGTGTGTTACCAGAGCAAGAAAAGTTTCTTAATAAAAATAAAAATCCAGAGTTTTTAAAAGCTAAATGGGATAGGTCTTATAAGTCTGAAAAGATAGATTTCATATTTTTTTGGCTAGAACACATTGACTTGGCTAAGAAATTTGAGGAAGCACAATAGAAAGTGGAGGAAAAGAAATAACAAAAATCTCTTGTTTTTGAAACTACCTTGAAAGCTACAAAAGGAGAACATCCATTTATTCTTCATAGTGGGTGTTCTTCTCATCTGATAGGTTCCACAACCCATCCTCGGGGCCCGTGTCATGACTACCCCAAGCCCGCCTTCCATAGGCCAGGGGCTGGAGACTAGCACCAAAGGCGTAAATCTCGATAATAGGGAAGGAATTGCCTTTATAAAATATAAACACATCCAACCAGAGTACAAGAGGAATTAATACACTAAGTACAAAAGAATGTGTTGAAATGTGAATGGTCCAGAATACAAACCCAAATGAAAAGTATATCTATAACTGAATGAAAGTACAACAGAAAAGAAAAACTGCTGGAAGATAGAAGCAGCTCTCGGGTCGTCCACCTCGGATCCTACCTGAAGGGAAGGTACAGATAGCCTCCTCAATGGTCTCGCCCGCCAATCAACTCCGAGTACTATCTCGTCGTGAAGTCCACCTTCGGGTACTAACTTTTCATGAGGTCCACCTCCGGGTACTGAATCATTGTGAGGTCCACCTCCAAGTACTGACTCGTCGTGAGGTCCACCTCTGGGTACCATCTAGTCCTTCTACACTCGATCTCTGTTAGTGTTTTCCAACGTTTGCATCCAACACAACAATTTGCGGGCATAGCCCGTGTAGTGGTGAGTATAACTATACTCAGTAGGGAACCCGAGACCCTCAGGGTCCCATTAAATCCAACAAGGATAACCACAAAGAAGGATCTAAATAGATAACCCTTACAAAGGTACAAGCCCAAACTTATACCTATGTTATCAAGTAACCCATCTCAAAAATGAGGTAATAAAAAAGGTTATTAAATCAACGGATAACCACTACCTAGGTATATGCCCATACATGTACCTCAGTTATCAAGTAACCAATCTCAATCATGAGGTAAACACAAAGGTCATTGACTCAGATCAAAGTAGGATTTTCATTAATGATATCGAAACCACAACTGCTAGAGAACTCCTCCTCTATCGAGTATAGTAGCCTTGTCATGACTCCCAGACACTACTCACTAACCGTAGACTGTTGAGGTACTCCTCTTGTCGAGTACCGCGAGTCCGCACCCAAACAAAGTAGTCCTCCCTGCTAGGGGTCTGCCGCCCAAACACAGTAGCAGTTCCCTTAATAGCTTAAAAAGGTACTACTCCTGTCGAGTATCGCGGGTCTTCTGCCAACTACCAGGTGCTCCGTCCGTCGTGGGTCAACTGCCAAATACTGGGTGCTCCGTACACTAGGCTAGTCGACTCACTCTAAGTCGAATTGGTCAAGAATTCGTCAAGTCCGCAGCTACTAGGTCTCCTCCGTACGCTCGTCTCCAAGAGGATCTGCTCCACGAGCTACTGGCCGATACTCCAAGTATCACAAAGCCCCACAATAATGTATCACAAAGGACCTCCTCATCACAGGAGTCTCAACGCAATAGACGATGCATCAATCAGACGCCCGGTCTGTGATTTATTAGACTTTTCATCCTAGGGGCCCGGTTGGTTTAATGTAAGAACCAACCTGACTTTATCTCAACTATACCTAGAAATCTTATAGAATATACTCAAAGGGACCATTTCTCAACGAGATTACCAAAGCCGCTGATGGTTCATCAAACGGACGTCCGGTCTAAAAGTTATCGACTTTTATGTTCCAGGGGCCTGGTTGGATTTAGAGTACAATCCAACCCAGTGATACTCCAAATATGTCCAACCCTCAGGTAAATTATGAAAAAAGAACCGTCTCATCAGGAGGAATCCAACAAAGTCGATGACACTTAAATCGGACGTCCGGAGTTCAAGTTATAAGTGTTTCCGCTCCAAGGGCCCGGTTGGTTTCGGGTTCGAACCAATCTGGCCATTCCCAAGTTCACAGAAACCTTGAGTGTAATATACCGAAACGACCGTCTAGATCCAAGGATCCCTACGCAATTGATGGTGTGTCAATCAGAGGTTTGTATCCCATGATATAGGCGTTTGAACGAACCTGGTCTAAAAATAGGGGGTCTGGGTCCGGTCCGACCTAGCCCAATACCCCCTGGGTCGGCCCGAACTGGGCCGACCCGACCTGGGTCCGGGTCCAGCCCAGTTGGGTGCGGCCCAACCGCATGGCCAGCCACGGCTTGGCCAGCATGGCTGTAGAGAACCAAATCGTAACATACATGGACATTACATTACATTTGTGGAATACTTAGTACATAACAAAAACACACACACAAGGACCGTAATAGTTTAGTGTCTTTGGAAACTCGGAATATAATCATCTAATCGTGGTGAAAGATCTTCAACATCTCCCAGAAAGATCTTCCTTTTTTTTACCTAAAACATTTCTTTATATCTTGGGGAAAAGAAAACATAAAAGGGTGAGCTCAAATGCTCAGTAAAGGTAAACAAAAGAAATACCAATCACATCATATTCATAAGAACATAACATTTTGGAAATCTTAACCTGCAAAAGAGATCATAATATCATAACATGGGATAAATCATAGTAGTGAAATGTGATCCCAATAATCATAACATAAAACATGAAACTTTGTGGCATAAACACATAATCATAGAGAATCATTTCTTATTAGTCAAGACTCATTGTCAAGACTATCTTAGTGGACAAAGTCCATTTCTGAACCGAGTTCACTACTCGTTTCATTCCCGTTTCACTGAACCGGTTTAACCTGCCGTTCCAGCCATGTCTCTCTCATGAGATATAAAATCTTTACCCAATGAATTGGATGGAGATATAGGTCCCACACTTCTCATAATGATACCATTTTTATGTGTGCCACAAAATCATAAATCATACATCATTGCATAACCCATGAAATAAAAATTGGATTCTTAAACAACATGACATCATAAAACAATTCATATAAGATAAAGGAATTCATAAAACTTTTTCCATCACAACATAATCAAATCAAATTAATAATAGGGATAGAAACAGAACCCTATATTATCTTAGATGGAAAATAATTTTGATAAAACACTTGAACTCCATTCTTGAGGAAAATATCGTTTCTACTTCGAAAACACTTGTCCTTTCTTAACATGTCATACAATTCTAAACTAAAAGAAGTTGATTAAAAATAAACTTGAAAACTTGTGAGGGAAGCCTCTTGGAAATAATGTTTTAAAAATCCATTCATGCCGTATAAGTTAAAAGAAAACATTCTTCTCGTACTTTTGTCAGAAAAGTCAAAAAGTACCTTGTAGGGTAAATAAAAGAAAGATTCCTTCCATACGATGGGGTAAAATTCAAATGGTAAAAATGACTTTAAACATACATGAATACACTTTTATAAAACATGGACTTGGATGATAGAAATATTCCTAGTAAATACTTACGAATAAGCAATCTCGGTTAAAAATGAGATTTGAAAAATTATCCTTTACCTTAGGTCTGATTTTCTTCATAAGTGTCCGAACCTCCTGTATAATGATTTAAATAATGTTATTGAATTATTAAATAATAATATTCATTGTTATGATTTCATATATGGTTCATTTATGACTTTATATTACCCGTTCTTTTGTAAATTCCATGTTAAAGAGTGTTTTGGTTAAAATCATTTCATCTGCCGTCCGTGTTTTGACTTGTAATTATTCAAATGATTACTTAATTCCAGAATATAAAACATGATTTATATATAATATATATTCATAATATACATATATATAATAAATCAGTAAATGGAAATAAATACATTGTTCATGGAGACGGTAGGCCGTACGTACGCATGAACGCTGTTTTCGTTTACTTATTGAGTTGAACGGAATTAAGTAGATGACATACATACATATACACATAAATCCAGTATCATTATTATTTCATATATTTAATGATTACTTATTATATATACTTTATAATCATTCATGAATGGTTAACTTGGAGAATGAATCTCATCGCGTCGTGGAGACGGTAGTCCGTACGTACGCATGAGTGATGATATCGTTCTCATGATCGTGGAATTGTATTGGAGTGTATGTATACTATTTTAGAATCCAAATCACTTTAAAATAATCATATATTGTTTTTATTTACACTATTATACCCATCCATGTAAGGTGGTGGTGGAAAATAGATTACACCACGGCGTGGAGACGGTATTCCGTACGTACGCACACACGGTGATTTCGTTTTCTGTTGGATGGATAGATGGTGAAATATGGTTGTTTCATACTTATAATAACATATTAGTATTTTATTGATACTGATGTTATTATCTCATAATTAAACAACTAAAAAATAAGAAGTGTAAGAAGAAATAAAGTTGAAAGAATCGGTAACAGACATTACATCTTCTTTGAAACGCCTCTTTGAGACCTCCTCTTAGGGAACTAAAATTGGTCTTTGAAGAAGACCAGGACCTCTAGGATGTTTATAGGGAAGTGTAGAAGAGAATTTGGCAGGGGTTGGGCGAGCATGAAGGCTCAAATTGGTGTGAGGAAGAGAGGGAGGAGGTTCCCTTTTATAAGGGAGTAGAGGGGCACCTTTGGAATTCTTAAAAATATTAATTTATAATAAATCTAACCCCACTTAAAAACCTCAAAAAATCACTCATATCCGAATCTTAGATGATATAGGGTTTTAATCCCATCAACCAATAAAATTTAGACATGTTAGGAATTTATTTTAAACATTATCATCTTGATTTATCCTTATTTCATCAATTTAATTTTATTTGTGGTAATAACATTCTAAATTTTAAATTATAACAAATAATTACTTATTTGTTGTGAATTGTCCATAATTTTATACTTTATAACATTTTAGAACATATAAATATAAATTTATAATTTTTAAATATATTTTTTGATTTGTAAACAATTTAATAATATTTTATTTGTATAAAATAACAATAGTGTCAATTTTGACACTATTCATTTATTTGAATTTAAATAAAATATATACAAAAGATATGTTCGAACTAAAAGAATTAATATATTCATAAAAGGTCATATGTATCTATAAAATCATTGGATCACATTAAATAGTTCATTTATTTTTTATTTTATTATTTTTAAAACCATTTATTTGGTTTATCTCTTAATAAAATAATTACTACAACATGTTTATATAATTATTTCATATACTTATTTGTTTCATAAAAATTAAAACTAAAATTCTATGATAAAGATAAATCTATTAAATTTTACAATAATTCTTTTACTATATGTTAGCATCTTAAAATCACAATATTTAAATTGTTATATTTATTAAATTATGAAGGTGACAACTTTGGGATCATTTAAAATAAAATAATATAAGTGTCATAATCACTTTTATAATGTTACAAAAGGTTATATATTTGGTAATTGGATGATTAAGGTGTATATATACAATAACAATAAGTTTTTGTCAGATTTGTGGTCCTTTTAATGGGTATTATTATTTCAATAAAAACTATATTACTTATTTTTCACTTAAAAAATAATTTCTGTATCATTAATGTATCACCATTAATGTCAATTATTTAATCCTTAAAAATTTTAAATAAATAATCATGAGGTAGATAATTTTATTATATTTCTAGATACTATTCATTTTCGAAGTTTTATGATGTTTTTCACCAAATATAAATTATTATACTTATAATTTTTAAGAGAGTGACATGTTGTCACTTTCTTTGGTTTTAATAATAATTAAATTATTTTCATGGTCAAAAGTCCATAAAATGAATCTAATCCGACCCTTAGGTTATATGGGTCTACTTTTAGCAATCCAATATAATTTTGGCATGTGTTAGGGTAATTTTATAATATTATATTTACCCTTAATTACCGATTTACCTTTAACTATGGTAAATAAAATTTACCGTAGTTACTATTCATAATGCCCAAAAATAAAAAGTAGCTTATTAACATAATTTGGACCCACTGATTCCAAATATGGAATCCATTTTTCCAAATTTAATACACAAAAGTTGCAGAAATTAAATTAAAATTAATCCCGTTGTCGAAAGAAAACAAGTTTTTCTTTAAAACATTGCAAAAGATTGAATTGATTTAACCTTCGAATTTAATGTAAAATCAATGCTAATGATATACATTATATTATGTGGTAAAAATATATTCTAATTATACTTTAAAACCATTAAATAATATAATTTAACCATATAAATTATTGCGATGAAAAAAGTTGTTTTTTAATTTAAATATAGCGTGTTTTTACAATTCATCAAAATATGAAAGTTACCAGAATAATGTGAAAAATTTATCCCAAGTAAATTTTTATTTCTTGAATCCAAAGAATAATTTTATTTTTTCAAATTTAACTTATAAACATGTCAAAAAATATATTTAAAGTGTTTTCTCCATCAAAAGGCGGCAAAACTGCATTTTTTAAAAAATACTTATTTTACCCGAAAATTTTATTTTGTTCTTATACCATGTTCTACAAAATGTGTAAGATGAATTATAATGTTATAAAATTCAAATTTTAGTTAATAATATTCATAACGGCTAGTTTATAATAATATTATAATAATATATCATTGTTTAATAAAACCCGGTATTGCGTACAACACACGCTATTGAGGAAGGTCATGATTGCGTGTAATGCAAGCCATGTCAGGGGTGCATGTTTTGCAAGAATCCTTCGTTGTTTCGTATAACAGAATCCAACCATATTTCATTTATACATTTAATATATATATATACTCAATGGTGCATATAATAACTATTATCAAAATTGTGTGTAACACGGTCCAAGAATAGTGTTGTGTATACTGCAGGCTAATACGGTGTTGCATATAGCACAAGGTAATCTTGGTGTAGCATACAACACAAGACATTAATGAAATTAAAAGAATATATTTCATAAAATCTCGGGGCGTTACAATGGCCGAGCGGAAGCCACGACGTGGGGAGGGGGGCCGCTGATTGGAACTGGTGGTGCTCGGCGCCGCCTTGTCGTCCCAGATCCCATGACCTCGCAGGATCTTCCGCCTTGCCACCGCGACATAGCCACGACGGGTCTTCTCCGACGGCGCACTGGGGCGCCGCCGCCTCCAGGTGGCGAGACGGCTCCGTCCACCGCCTCCGGTCACCGGCGCCACCCGGGCCGCCTTCCGCAGACCACCAGACACGCTCTAGTGGTCCGTTTTTCTTGTCGTCTGCGCCAAAGGTCACCTCGGGACCCAAAATTCACCGAGGAGGCTTCAAATTGCCTTTGTGGTCTCATTTCATTTTCTCCGTCAATCCACACACATCAAAAAATCTGCGGAGGGTTTGGGATTTTTTGTTAGCTTGTGCCCTCCGCGTTAGAGGCTCATACCATTGTTCAAGAAATAAGAACGCCTAGCTTAGAGGGTATAATTCACATAATTGGAATTATACAAAAACAACCCCTGCCTCACAAAGACATCGCACATCATCGAGCCGCAGAAAGAGGCAAGTGTCGTGAAGATCAGATGTCGCGGAAGATCGGTGATGATTCCGTTGATGTCGGATGAAGTGTCGTCATCGATGACACATTCCCCGCGGTGGTGTCTCCTCCTTTGACGCGGAGGATGAATAAGAGAAGGAATGTCATCGGTGACTTCGCGTTCTTCATCGGAGGAGTTATTCATCGGAGGTGTTCTTCGTCAAAGAGGTGTTTTCTTCTTCAAGAACGTTCTTCGTTGGATGGAGAGAGCTCTTCTAAATTCTCCAATTATTTCCCACACAATATTTTCCCAACAAAAATATTAAAATGAGGTCTCTCCCATTTTAACAACTTTTCATGCTAATTCTATTTAATTCGAACTTATGAATTAATTGAATGGCTGGAAAAATATTAAGTGGTGTGAGAGAGATAGAATGTGGAGAGGATCCACTCCAATAAATGAGTGGAGTTTTCATGCATTAAACAAGGGGTGAGTTATGGGGAATTCAAAGGGGTTATGGGGAGTTCAAAGAGAGTTAATGGAATGTGAAAGGTTGGGGCTCGTGTGGGCCCCTCCTCACAAATATCCTTACATGTGTAGTTAGAATCTTTTGGTTCCCAACCCAACTTCCCCATGTAGGATATAACCACTTTAGATATAAAAATAAAATTGTTCCACAATTTTATTCACTTCTCATTTAATACACAAATTTTAACTTCTCCTCCCACACAAATGCAACTGTGGTAAAGGTCCCCTTAAGCAATTACCAGCGTTGCGAGTTCATCGGTGCCCTCAGATTTCAATTTCGAGCACCGGTTCAAAATATAAAAAAACTCAAGTTTTCATTCACTAAACGTACCGGAGCTAAACTTAGAAAATTGATTCTGGGCACACCAGGCCTCAGAATCTGGTACCGTCAGAATCCAAAGACTCGTAAAATTAAAAAGAATTATGAAAAAAATTTCTTTGAATTCTTAGGGTCTTTAAATTACTCCCACCTCAGGGATTTACGTCCACGTAAAGCTTCAACACACACTAGGGAAAACAAAGTGGTACTGAGCATACATTTGAACCTTCCACTCCCATGTGCTCTCCTGGGGGTTCTTGTGATGCTAATGAAAGAATACCTGAGGAATCGACCATCCAGGTAGGACCCACTTTTTTCGATCCTCGATCTCCACTGGAACCTCCGTGAATGTCTCCCTGTCATTGATATATAGATCTTCGTGGTTTATGATGATGGTTAGGTCATGCATGAATCTCCTCTGCTAAGATATGTTGATGACGTCGTGCACCAGGTGCAACTGCGGTCGAAATGTCAAGCGATAAGCCACCTCGCCTTCGATGCTGAGGTCCTATAAGTGTCAGATGAACCTCAGAGATAAATTTCTGCCTTGGCCACATCTCCATAAACCTCGTTGAGGTGAGACTCGTAAGAAAACATGGCCGCAATTCGTGAACATTAGTGGTCTTCATCTCCTATCAGTATAGGACTTCAGTCTATTCTCTGCAGTCTCCATCCACTCCTGGATGATCTACACCTTCTCCATCGTAGCTCGTACCATCGCTGGTCGGTAGGCAGTGGGCAGACTTGGTAAGTCGGTCAACGATAACCCTTCTTCACTTAGAATCTCAAAGAGCTACTAAGATTTCTCCTTTTCCAAAAAGAGAAATCCAGTCTCTTCCCCTGGATGAACCACGTTCTTTGCCTAATACATTCATTCTTGACATGAACAGTACAATTCATGTCTTCGATGACATCGTAAGGCCTCGAACCTACTACCAAGAGTTCCAACCGTCACTCTCACCTCCAAGGGTTGAGTCACACTGTTCGGTATTAGTGTGTGGTCACTGCATTTCCTCCAATAGGAATCTCGAAAGTGAGGGTCAATTCAACAGTCTTTATCTGGAACCTCTCAGAATCATTCCAACAAAAAGGACAGGTAAGTAAACGTCACAAAGATAAGTGTATTTTATTACTGTAGCTTGTAGTAAAAGACACACAACAACCACAAACAAAAAAATCATGGAAACTAGAAGCACCAATAACAAAGGCCTCATGCCTAGAACTAGTTATTCTTCTGTCCACAAAGGATATCAGCAATGCGACCAGCTGCTCCGCCGCCTCTCATAGAAGCTGAATTCCAGTCCTCCTGCTGAGCAAATCAGCAACAACGTTCCCTTTCCCAGAAGTATAGACTATCTCGAAGTGATAGTCCTGGAGGAACAGACTACTCAAAACACCTACAGCCATGAGGGTAAGGCTAGCTGACTTAAGAGTGATCAACCGCACCCTCCTATGCATGATATCATCCTATGCTTCATGGGGATTCCTTTTCACCGACCATGGAAAACCCATCCCAACGTTGTAGGTAAACCACATCCTTTTGGCCTAATACAGTCAATCAACGTATGAAATGTGGATCCAATCCATACCCAGACCAACGTTGTAACGCCTCGACGCTGCCACCAAGAGGTTCCAACCGAAACTCTCGCCTCAAGGGTCAGATCATCGTATTGGCGTAATTATGATTATCAAGTCTCCTCCCAATGTTATCTCCAGACGTGATGGTCAAGTCAATGGTTTTCACCCGAAACTCTAGGTGTGGGACAAGATTCGTGGAAGGAAGGAATGATTTGTATCAATGTCTATTATTACGGCATCTAGTAGTAGACACAATCCGTACTTCGAATCATTCCTAGAGCCCTTAGGTCACACTCCTTGACTACATGTATCTATTCTCTTTCCCTGCCCTCCAACTCCCTAAGCCTGGCAGGGACAACCAAGGCGGGTGGTTGTAACATGTCGAAATGTACACCACCTCATGCTTCTCTCCTAGCCCTGCTTCCACGTCAGCTGCTCTACAGATTCATCTATCCTAAACACTTCCTCTTCTTGATACATGTTACAAGCTCAAGTCTCCGAGATAGGTGCCAGTTCACATCTTCCCACTACTAACATTTACTGGCTCTAACCGATCAGTAAAATGACATTCAACCAAAAAGGTTCTCTCTAGCACCCTAACGTGAGTAGGAATGCATAGAGTAAAAGTTCTAGCTCAGATATTCTTAAACACACCATTCTCAGAAGTCTGAGCCATGAATCACTATTTGCATCGTATTCATCGAGTACCAGGAATGGTCGGTACGCCTCGATGAATACTCAACTACTGACATGTCATCCAGCCGAAGCTTTATAAGCTCTAGAAAACTCCCAGCCACCTCCTTGAGCTAGTCCTCAGCCGCCTGTGAGTAGGGCTCGACTCAGAACTTGAGGGATATCAAGTACTGAAACACATGTAAGACACTAAACCTACAAGTATCCTCTACCGGTACAGCCGGTAGTGTCTGCTGTCCAACAGATAGTGATATAGCGGGCACACTACCCGAAGGTGCTATCTCAGGAATTGGTCCACATACCTAAGCCTCATCACTAAGCGGACCAACCTCATGGTCACTCACTAGGAAACACCAGTAGCTAAAATATCCATATGCACTACTAGTGTCTAAACTAGGCATAGAACTCTAGAAATCACCTCAATCGAGTCCACCACTGCTTGGGAATCTTCCTCTCCTTGTAACCTCAGAGGCCTCTGCTACTGGAACTCGTGCAATGCGCTCTGTCAGTGTGCACTGTCAACTAGTACGGCTGGAGGCATATTCCTCCTAATGGGTGGAGGTGCTGCTGGTACACCACCCGAAGGTGCCAACATAGAAAGAGGGCCCTACACCGGAGTATCATCGCTCCTTGAGCCGTCATCGAGTACTCTCTCGGAACTCCAACTGACTGTCAGCGTGGAGACATCCTGAACAGATGCGACACAGTCAAATGATTAAAACCTTGAGTGCTGACCTGGTTTGAGCTGACTTAAAGAAAACTTTTGAAATCACATATGCAATCAGTGTTTTCGTGCACTAAGTCAGAAATCATTAGTCAGGGTCCTGGTGTATAGATACGTCATCCGCCGCACCATCACTGGACTCCCTGAACTGAAGACCACACATGGTACCCTTAACACTATTTCTTCACAAAACAGAATGATCAGAGTTATGAGTTTTGCGGTAGAACTGACTCCTCTGATACCAATTTATCACGAACCGTCCTCAGTGCCTGTGTCGTGACTACCCCAAGCCTGCCTTCCATAGGAAAGGGGCTGGCGACTAGCACCAAAGGCGTAAATCCTAATAACAGGGAAGGCATTGACTTTATAAAACATAAACACATCCAACCGGAGTACAAGAGGAAGTAATACACTAAGTACAAAAGAATGAGCTGAAAAGTAAATGAGCCAGAATACAAACCCAACTGAAAAGTACAGCTACAACAGAACGAAAGTACTACAGAAAAGAAAAATAGCTGGAAGATATATATATCTCCTGGGTCATCCACATCGGATCCTACCTGATGGGTTGGTACAAATAGCCTCTTCAACGCTATCGCCCGCCAATCTCCTCCGAGTACCGTCTCGTCGTGAAGTCCACCTCCGGGTACTGACTTTTCTTGAGGTCCACCTCCGGGTACTGACTCGTTGTGAGGTCCACCTCTGGGTACCATCCACTCCTTGTACACTTGATCTCTGTTAGTGTTCTCTAAATTCTACATCCAATACAACGAAGTGCGGGAATAGTCCGTGCAGGGGTGAGTATAATGATACTCAGTAGGGAACCTGAGACCCTTAGGTTCTCACTAAATCCAACAAGGATAACCACAAAGAAGGATCACAACAGATAACCCTTACTTATCTATAAGCCCATACTTATACCTAAGATATCATGTAACCCATCTCAATCAAGAGGTAATCAAAAAGGTTATGAAATCAACAGATAACCACTACTTAGGTATATTACCATACATGTACCTAAGTTATCAAGTAACCCATCTCAATCATGAGGTAAACACAAAGGTCATTGACTCAGCTCAAACCAAGATTTTCATTAATGATTCCGAAACCAAAACTGCTGGAGAACTCCTTCTCTGTCGAGTGCAGTAGCCCTGTCATGACTCCCATGCGCTACTCAGAAACCTTAGACTGCTGAGGTACTCCTCCTGTCGAGTACCACGAGTCCGCACCCAAACACAATAGTGCTCCCCGCTAGGGGTCTGCTTCCCAAACACAGTTGTGGTTCCCCTAATAGCCTATAGAGGTACTCCTCCTATTGTGTACTGTAGGTCTACTGCCAACTACCAGGCACTCCGTCCTCCATGGGACTGCCACGAAATACTGGGCTCTCCATCCACTAGGCTAGTCGACTCACTCCAATTCAAATTGGTTAAGCAGTCGTCAAGTCCACAACTACTAGGTCTCTTCACTCCGTATGATCGTCTTCGGGAGGATCCGCTCCACGAGCTACTAGTCGATACTCCAAGTATCGAAAAGCCCCACAAAGAAATATCACAAAGGACCGCCTCATCACAGGAGTCTCAACGTAACAGTTGGCGCTTCAATCGGACGCCCGGTCTATAAGTTATTAGCCTTTTCATCCTAGGGGTCCGGTTGGTTTCGTGTACGAACCAACCTGACTGTATCTCAACTATAACCCAAACTCTCATAGGGTATATACAAAGAGACCATTTCTCAACGAGATTACCAAAGCTACTGACAGTTTGTCAAACAGACGTCCGGTCTTAAAGTTATAGACTTTTCCGTTCCAAGGGCCCGATTTGATTTTGGGTACAATCCAACTCGGCCATACTCCAACTGTGTCCAAACCTCAAGTGAATTATTCCAAAAGAACAGTCTCAACATGAGGAATCCAACAAAGTTAAAGGCACATCAATTGGACGTCTGAAGCTCAGGTTATAAGTGTTTCCGCTCCGAGGGCCCGGATGGTTTTAGGTTCGAACCAATCCGGCCATACCCAATGTTCACCGAAACCTTATGTACAATTTTCCGAAATGACCATCTCGATCCATGAAACCCTACGCTACTGATGGTACATCGATCGGAGGTCTGTATCCCAAGATATAGGCATTTTAACGAACCAGGTCTGAAAATAGGGGGTCTGGGACTGGTCCGACCCGGACCAATACCCCCATGGGTCGGCCCAAACTGGGTCGACACGACTTGGGTCCGAGTCCAACCCAGTTGGGTGCGGACCGGCCGCATGGCCAACCGTGGCTTTGCCAGCATGGACGAGCGGAAGCTGCGGAACGGGGGGGGGGGGGGGGGGGCTGATTGGAACCGACGGCGCTCAGCACCGCCTTGTCGTCCCAGATCCCGCGGCCGCGTGGGATCTTCCGCCTCGCCACTGCGGAATAGCCGCGACGGGTCTTCTTCGGCATCACGCTAGGGTGCTGCAACCTCCAGGCAGCCGGACGGCTACGACCACTACCTCCAATCGCTGGCACCGCTGCACCGGCGTGGCGCGCCACAGCCACCTTCCGCAGACCACTGGACGCGCTCCGGTGGTCCGTTTTTTCCTCCGTCAGCGCCTAAGTTCACCTCGAGACCCAAATTTCACTGAGGAGGCATCAAATTGCATTTTAGGTCTCGTTTCATCATCTCCGTCAATCCACACACATCAAACAATCTGCAGAAAGTTCGGGATTTTTCGTTAGCTCGTGCCCACCACGTCAGAGGCTCATACAATTGTTCAACAAATAAGAATGCCTAACATAGAGGGTAAAATTCACATAATTATAATTATAAAAAAACAACCCCTACCTAGAAAAGTCATTGCACGTCGTCGAGCCATGGAAAGAGGCAAGCGTCGCGATGATCGGACGTCGTGGAAGATCGGTGTCAATTCCATTGACATCGGAGGAATTGTTGTCATCGATGGAGACATTCCCCGTGGTGGTGTCTCCTCCCTTGACGCGGAGGATGAAGAAGATAAGGCACATCGTCGGTTACTTCGCGTTCTTCATCGGAGGCGTTCTTCATCAAAGAGGCATTGTTCTTCTTCAAGAACGTTCTTCATTGGAAGGAGAGAGCTCTTCTAAATTCTCCAATTATTTCCCACAAAATATTTGGCCAGCAAAATATTAAAATGAGGTCTCTCCCATTTTAACAACATGTCATGCTAGTTCAATTTAATTCAAATTTATGAATTAACTTAATGGTTGGAAAAATATTAAGTGGTGTGAGAGAGATAGAAGGTGGAGAGGATCCAGTCCAATAAATGGGTGGAGTTTTCATGCATTAAACAAGGGGTGAGTTATGGGAAATTCAAAGGGGTTATGGGGAGTTCAATGAGAGTTAAGGAAATATGAATGGTTGGCGCTCATGTGGGCCCCATATCACAAATATCCTTAATGTAGAGTTGAAGGAATGATTGAGAAAGATTAGAATGCTTGAGAAAGAAAACAAGAAGTTGATAAATGAAAATTCCACATTAAATAATCAACAAGTTTTTACTGATGAGAAAATCAATATGGAAAAAGAGATTAATGATCTGAATAATTCTTTTGAGAATGAAAATAATTTCAATGATCATCTTGAATTATATCTGAAGGAAAAAATAAGAAGAGTTAGAAGTTGTCCAACAAAATCTTCATAAAGCTGAAGAAATGAGTATCAGTTTCAAAAATTCTATCTCATAAGATGGCGAATGTTCCAGTAAGAATGAACCAAACAAGGATCCAAAAAAGTATCCTTCAAAGGTCAAAATGAAAGAAAGAACTGATTCTGATAAGAACAAGGCTGGAAAGACCATGTATGTTGTCAAAGTCAGCAATGATGAAAAATCAGAAGTGCATAAAAATCACGAGTCAATAAATACTTATAATACTTCTTGTGTTGTTAAATATGAACATAGAAAGGGAGTTTTAAATGAAAACATGTTGGTTCAGGGTCAGAATAGTTATATTAAGAATGTTGTTGAGAAGTGTGTTCAGAAATTTGTTCAGTATAGAGGTTTCAGAGGAAAATATTTTTTCTGTTGTGATGGCTGGTATTGTGGTTGATTCAGACACATGAAAAATATGTGTTGGTTAAACCAACAACATTACAACTATTCTACTAGTTTTTAAAGACAATTATTGAGTTAGATTCAATCGTTTCAAAATAAAAAGATTCCAAATAAATTTTAGAAGATATCTGAGAAGACTGGTGTGAAAGTTGAGAATATATTCCAACCATTGAAAACTATTTGTGAAAGATGTGATCATCCTGGACATCTTGTCAAGGGATTATTTAGTGTGTTACCAGAGCAACAAAAGTTTCTTAATAAAAATCAAAATCTAGAGTTTTTAAAAGCTAAATGGGATAGGTCTTATAAGTCCAAAAATATACATTTCATGTTTTTTTGGCTAGAACACATTGACTTGGCTACGAAATTTGAGGAAGCACAATAGAAAGTGGAGGAAAAGAAAGAACAAAAATCTCTTGTTTTTGAAACTACCTTGAAAGCTACAAAAGGAGAACATCCATTTATTCTTCATAGTGGGTGTTCTTCTCATCTGATAGGTTCCACAACCCGTCCTCGGGGCCCGTGTCATGACTACCCCAAGCCCGCCTTCCATAGGCCAAGGGCTGGCGACTAGCACCAAAGGCGTAAATCTCGATAATAGGGAAGGAATTGCCTTTATAAAACATAAACACATCCAACCAGAGTACAAGAGGAATTAATACACGAAGTACAAAAGAATGTGTTGAAAATTAAATGGTCTAGAATACAAACCCAAATGAAAATTATAGCTACAACTGAATGAAAGTACAACAGAAAAGAAAAACTACTGGAAGATAGAAGCAGCTCCTAGGTCGTCCACCTCGGATCCTACCTGAAGGGAAGGTACAGATAGCCTCCTCAATGGTCTCACCCGCCAATCTACTCCGAGTACTATCTCGTCGTGAAGTCCACCTTAGGGTACTAACTTGTCATGAGGTCCACCTCTGGGTGCTGAATCTTTGTGAGGTCCACCTCCAAGTACTGACTCGTCGTGAGGTCCACCTCTGGGTATTATATAGTCCTTCTACACTCGATCTATGTCAATGTTTTCCATCGTCTGCATCCAACACAACAATGTGCGGGCATAGCCCATGTAGGGGTGAGTATAACGATACTCAGTAGGGAACCCGAGACCCTCAGGGTCCCAATAAATCCAACAAGGATAACCACAAAGAAGGATCTAAATAGATAACCCTTACAAAGGTACAAGTCCAAACTTATACCTATGTTATCAAGTAACCCATCTCAATAATGAGGTAATCAAAAAGGTTATGAAATCAACGGATAACCACTACCTAGGTATATGCCCATACATGTACATAAGTCATCATGTAACCAATCTCAATCATGAGGTAAACACAAAGGTCATTGACTCAGATCAAACTAGGATTTTCATTAATGATACCGAAACCACAACTGCTAGAGAACTCCTCCTCTGTCGAGTATAGTAGCCCTGTAATGTCTCCCATAAACTACTCACTAACCGTAGACTGTTGAGGTACTCCTCTTGTCGAGTACCGCGGGTCTGCACCCAAACAAAGTAGTCCTCCCTGCTAGGGGTCTGCCGCCCAAACACAGTAGCAGTTCCCTTAATAGCTTAAAAAGGTACTACTCCTGTCGAGTACCACGGGTCTTCTGCCAACTACCAGGTGCTCCGTCCACCATCGGTCAGCCGCCAAATACCGTGTGCTCCGTACACTAGGCTAGTCGACTCACTCCAAGTCGAATCGGTCAAGAATTCGTCAAGTCCACAGCTACTAGGTCTCCTCCGTAAGCTCATCTCTGGGAGGATCTCCTCCACGATCTACTGTCCGATACTATAAGTAACACAAATCCCCACAATAATATATCACAAAGGACCTCCTCATCACATGAGTCTCAACGCAATAGACGATGCATCAATCAGACGCCCGGTCTGTGATTTATTAGCCATTTCATCCTAGGGGCCCGGTTGGTTTCATGTACGAACCAACCTGACTTTATCTCAACTATACCTAGAACTCTTATAGAATATACTCAAAGGGACCATTTCTCAACGAGATTACCAAAGCCACTGACAGTTCATCAAACGGACGTCCGGTCTGAAAGTTATCGACTTTTCTGTTCCAGGGGCCTGGTTGGATTTCGAGTACAATCCAACCCAATGATACTCCAAATATGTATAAACCTTGGGTGAATTATGAAAAAAGAACCGTCTCATCAGGAGGAATCCAAAAAAGTTGATGAAATGTAAATCGGACGTCCAGAGTTCAAGTTATAAGTGTTTCCGCTCCGAGGGCCCGGTTGGTTTCGGGTTCGAACCAATCTGGCCATTCCCAAGTTAACAGAAACCTTGAGTGTAATATACTTAAATGACCGTCTAGATCCAAGGATCCCTACGCAATTGATGGTGTGTCAATCAGAGGTCTGTATCCCATGATATAGGCGTTTGAACGAACATGGTCTGAAAATAGGGGGTCTGGGTCCGGTCAGACCTGGCCCAATACCCCCTGGGTCGGCCCGAACTGGGTCGACCCGACCTGGGTCCGAGTCCAGCCCAGTTGGGTGCGGCCCAACCGCATGGCCAGCCACGGCTCGGCCAGCATGGCTGTAGAGACCCGAATCGTAACGTACATGGACATTACATTACATTTTTGGAATACTTAGTACATAATAAAAACACACACACAAGGATCGTAATAGTTTAGTGTATTTGGAAACTCGGAATATAATCTTCTAATCGTGGTGAAAGATCTTCAACATCTCCCATAGAGATCTTCCTTTTTTTACCTAAAACCTTTCTTTATATCCTGGGGAAAAGAAAACATAAAAGGGTGAGCTCAAATGCATAGTAAGGGTAAACAAAAGAAATATCAATCACATCATATTCATAAGAACATAACATTTTGGAAATCTTAACCTGCAAAAGAGATCATAATATCATAACATGGAATAAATCATAGTAGTGAAATGTAATCCCAGTAATCATAACTTAAAACATGAAACTTTGTGGCATACACACATATTCATAGAGAATGATTTCTTATTAGTCAAGACTCATTGTCAAGACTATCTTAGTGGACAAAGTCCATTTCTAAACCGAGTTCACTCCTCGTTTCATTCCTGTTTCACTGAACAGGTTTAACCTTCCGTTCCAGCCATGTCTATCTCATGAGATATAAAATCTTTACCCAATGCATTGGATGGAGATATAGGTCCCACCCTTCTCATAATGATACCATTCTTATGTGTGCCACAAAATCATAAATCATACATCATTGCATAACCCATGAAATAAAAATTGGATTCTTAAACAACATGACATTATAAAACAATTCATATAAGATAAAGGAATTCATAAAAATATTTCCATCACAACATAATCAAATCAATGTAATAATAGGGATAGAAACATAACCCTATATTATCTTAGATGGAAAATAATTTTGATAAAACACTTGAACTCCATTCTTGAGGAAAATATCCTTTCTACTTCGAAAAAACTTCTCCTTTCTTAACATGTCATACAATTCTAAACTAAAAGAAGTTGATTAAAAATAAACTTGAAAACTTGTGAGGGAGGATTCTTGGAAATAATGTTTTAAAAATCCATTCATGCCGTATAAGTTAAAAGAAAACATTCTTCTTGTACTTTTTTCAGAAAAGTCAAAAATTACCTTGTAGGGTAAATAAAAGAAAGATTCATTCAATACCATGGGGTAAAATTCAGATGGGTAAAAATGACATTAAACATACATGAATACACTTTTATAAAACATGGACATGGATGATAGAAATAACCCCAGTAAATACTTACAAATAAGCAATCTCGGATAAAAATGAGATTTGAAAAATTATCCCTTACCTGAGGTCTGATTTGCTTCGTAAGTGTCCAAAACTCCTGTATAATGATTTAAATAATGTTATTGACTTATTAAATAATAATATTCATTGTTATGATATCATATATGGTTCAGTTATGACTTTATATTACCCGTTCTTTTGTAAATTCCATGTTAAAGAGTGTTTTGGTTAAAATCATTTCATTTGTCGTCCGTGTTTTGACTTGTAATTATTCATATGATTACTTAGATCATGATTAATTAATTCCAAAATATAACACATGATTTATATATAATATATATTTAGAATATACATATATATAATAAATCAGTAAATGGAAATAAATACACCGTTCATGGAGACGGTAGGCCGTACGTACGCATGAACGTTGTTTTCGTTTACTTATTGAGTTGAACGGAATTAAGTAGATGACATACATACATATACAAATAAATCAAGTATCATTATTATTTCATATATTTAATGATTACTTATTATATATACTTTATAATCATTCATGAATGGTTAACGTGGATAATGAATCTCATCGCGTCGTGGAGACGGTAGTCCGTACGTACGCACGAGCGATGATATCGTTCTCATGATCGTGGAATTGTATTGGAGTGTATGTATACTATTTTAGAATCAATATAACTTTAAAATAATAATATATTGCTGTTATGTACACTATTATTCCCATCCATGTAAGGTGGTGGTGGAAAATATATTACACCACGGCGTGGAGACGGTATTCCGTACGTACGCACGCGCAGTGATTTCGTTTTCTGTTGGATGGATAGATGGTGAAATATGGTTGTTTCATACTTATAATAACATATTAGTATTTTATTGATACTGATTTTATTACCTTATAATGAAACAGCTAAAAAAATAAGAAGTGGAAGAAGAAATAAAGTTGAAAGAATCGGTAACAGACATTACCTCTTCTTTGAAGCGCCTCTTTGAGACCTCCTCTTAGGGCACTAAAATTGGTCTTTGAAGAAGACCAGGACCACTAGGATGTTTATAGGGAAGTGGAGAAGAGAATTTGGTAGGGTTTGGGAGAGAATGAAGGCTCAAATTGGTGTGAGGAAGAGAGGGAGGAGGTGCCCATTTATAAGGGAGGAGAGGGGCACCTTTGGAATTCATAAAAATATTAATTTATAATAAATCTAACCCCACTTAAAAACCTCAAAAAATCACTCATATCCGAAGCTTAAATGATATAGGGTTGTAATCTCATCAACCAATAAAATTTAGACATGTTAGGAATTTATTCTAAACATTATCATCTTGATTTATCCTTATTTCATCAATTTAATTTTATTTGTGGTAATAACATTCTAAATTTTAAATTATAACAAATAATGACTTATTTGTTGTGAATTGTCCATAGTTTTATACTATATAACATTTTAGAACATATAGATAGAAATTTATAATTTTTAAATATATTTTTTTATTTTTAAACAATTTTATAATATTTTATTTGTATAAAATAACAATAGTGTCAATTTTGACACTATTCATTTATTTGAATTTAAATAAAATATATACAAAAGATATGTTCGAACTAAAAGAATTAATAGATTCATAAAAGGTCATATGTATCTATAAAATTAGTGGATCACATTAAATAGTTCATTTATTATTTATTTTATTATTTTTAAAACCATTTATTTGGTTTATCTCTTAATAAAATAATTAATACAACATTTTTATATAATTATTTCATATACTGATTTGTTGCATAAAAATTAAAAATAAAATCCAATGATGAATATAAATCTATTAAATTTCACAATAATTCTTTTACTATAATTTAGAATCTTAAAATCACAATATTTAAATTGTTATATTTATTAAATTATGAAGGTGACAACTTTGGGATCATTTAAAATAAAATAATATAAGTGTCATAATCAATTTTATAATGTATCAAAAGGTTATATATTAGGTAATTGGATGATTAATGTGTATATATACACTAAAAATAAGTTTTGGTCAGATTTGTGGGCCTTTTAATGGGTATTATTATTTCAATAAAAACTATATTACTTATTTTTCACTTAATAAATAATTTCAGTATCATTAATGTATCACCATTAATGTCAATTATTTAATCCTTAAAAATTTTAAATAAATTATCATGATGTAGATAATTTTATTAGCTTTTTGGATAATATTTATTTTCTAAGTTTTATGATGTTTATCGCTAAATAAAAATTATTATACTTATAATATTTAAGAGAGTGACATGTTGTCACTTTCTTTGGTTTTAATAATAATTAAATTATTTTTATGGTCAAAAGTCCATAAAATGAATCTAATCCGACCCTTAGGTTATATGGGTCTACTTTTATCCATCCAATATAATTTTGGCATGTGTTAGGGTAATTTTATAATATTATATTTACCCTTAATTACGCGATTTACCTTTAACTATGGTAAATAAAATTTATCGTAGTTACTATTCATAATGCCCAAAAATAAAAAAGTAGCTTATTAACATAATTTGGACCCACTGATTCCAAATATGGAATCCATTTTTCCAAATTTAATACACAAAAGTTGCAGAAATTAAATTAAAATTAATCCCATTGTCGAAAGAAAACAGGTTTTTCTTTAAAACATTGCAAAAGATTGAATTGATTTAACCTACGAATTTAATGTAAAATCAATGCTAATGAAAAAAATTATCTTAATTGGTAAAAATATATTCTATTTATACTTTAAAACTATTCAATATTATAATTTAACCATATAAATTATTGCGATGAAAAAAGTTGTTCTTAATTAAAATATAGTGTGTTTTTACTATTCATCAAAATATGAAAGTTACCAGAATAATATGAAAATTTTATCCCAAGTAAATTTTTATTTCTTGATTCCAAAGAATAATTTTATTTTGTCAAATTTAACTTATAAAAATGTCAAAAACTAGATTTAAAGTGTTTGCGCCATTAAAAGGCTGCAAAACTGTATTTTTTAAAAAATACTTATTTTACTCGAAAAATTTATTTTGTTCTTATACCATGTTCTAGAAAATGTGTAAGATGAATTATAATGTTATAAAATTCAAAATTTAGTTAGTAATATTCATAACGGCTAGTTTATAATAATATTATAATAATATATCATTGTTTAATAAAACCTGGTATTGCGTACAACACACGCTATCGAGGAAGGTCGCGATTGCGTGTAATGCAAGCCATGTCAGGGGTGCATGTTGTGCAAGAATCCTTCGTTGTTTTGTATAATAGAATCCAACCTTATTTCATTTATACATTTAATATATATATATATATATACTCAATGTTTCATATAATAACTATTATCAAAATTGTGTGTAACACTATCCAAGAATAGTGTTGCGTATACTGCAGGCTAATACGGTGTTGCGTATAGCGCAAGGTAATCATGGTGTACCATACAACAAAAGACATTAATGAAATTAATAGAATATATTTCATAAAATCTCGGGGCATTACAATGGCCGAGCGGAAGCCGTGGCGCGGGGAGGGGGCCCACTGATTGGAACTGGTGGTGCTCGGCGCTGCCTTGTCGTCCCAGATCCCACGACCTCGCAGGATCTTCCGCCATGCCGCCGTGACACAGCCACGATGGGTCTTCTCCGACGGTGCACTGGGGCGCCGCCGCCTCCAGGCGGCGAGATGACTCCGGCCACCGCCTCCGGTCACCGGCGCTGCCGGGGCCGCCTTCCGCGGACCACCGGACACGCTCCAGTGGTCCGTTTTTCTTGTTGTCTGCGCCAAAGGTCACCTCGGGACACAAAATTCACCGAGGAGGCTTCAAATTGCCTCTGTGGTCTCGTTTCATTGTCTCCGTCAATCCACACACATCGAACAATCTGTGGAGGGTTCGGGATTTTTTGTTAGCTCGTGCCCTCCGCGTTAGAGGCTCATACCATTGTTCAAGAAATAAGAACGCCCAACTTAGAGGGTATAATTCACATAATTAGAATTGTAAAAAAACAACCCCTACCTCGCAAAGACATCGCACATCATCGAGCCGCAGAGAGAGGCATGTTTCGTGATGATCGGTTGTCGCGGAAGATCGGTGCTTATTTCGTTGACATTGGATGAAGTGTCGTCATCGATAACGCATTACCCACGGTGGTGTCTCCTCCTTTGACGCAGAGGATGAATAAGAGAAGGCATGTCGTCGGTGACTTCGCGTTCTTCATCTGAGGCGTTATTCATCGGAGGTGTTCTTCATCGAATAGGTGTTGTTCTTCTTCAAGAACATTCTTCGTTGGAAGGAGAGAGCTCTTCTAAATTCTCCAATTATTTCCCACACAATATTTTCCCAAAAAAAATATTAAAATGAGGTTTCTACCATTTTAACAACTTTTCATGCTAATTCTGTTTAATTCAAACTTATGAATTAATTGAATGTCTAGAAAAATATTAAGTGGTGTGAGAGAGATAGAATGTGGAGAGGCTCCACTCCAATAAATGAGTGGAGTTTTCGTGCATTAAACAAGGGGTGAGTTATGGGGAATTCAAAGGGGTTATGGGGAGTTCAAAGAGAGTTAAAGGAATGTGAAAGGTTGGGGCTCGTGTGGGCCCCACCTCACAAATATCCTTACATGTGTTGTTAGAATCTTTTGGTTCCCACCCCAACTTCCCCATGTAGGATATAACCACTTTAGATATAAAAATAAAATTGTTCCACAATTTTATTCACTTCTCATTTAATACACAAATTTTAACTTCTCCTCCCACACAAATGCAACTGTGGTAAAGGTCCCCTTATGCAATTACCAGCGTTGCGAGTTCATCAGTGCCCTCAGATTTCAATTCCGAGCACCGGTTCAAAATATAAAAAAACTCACATTTTCATTCACTGAACGTACCAGAGCTAAACTTAGAAAATTGATTCCGGGCACACCGGGCCTCAGAATCAGGTACCGTAAGAATCCACAGACTCGTAAAATTAAAAAGAATTATGAAAAAAATTTCTTTGAATTTTTCAGGTATTTAAATTACTCCCACCTCAGGGATTTACGTCCTCGTAAAGCTTCAACACACAATAGGGAAAACAAAGTGGTACTGAGAAAACATTTGAACCGTCCGCTCCCATGTGCTCTCCTGGGGGTTCTTGTGATGCTAATGAAAGCGTACCTGAGGAATCGACCATCCATGTAGGACCCACTTTTGTCGATCCTCGATCTCCAATGGAACCTCCGTGAATGTCTCCCCGTCATTGATATATAGCTCTTCGTGGTTGATGATGATGGTTAGGTCATGCATGAATCTCATCTGCTAAGATACGCGGATGACGTCGTGCACCAGGTGCAACTGCGGTCGAAAGGTCAAGCGATAAGCCACCTCGCCTACCATGATGAGGACCTATAAGTGTCAGATGAACCTCAGAGATAAATTTCTGCCTCGGCCACATCTCTGTAAAACTCGTTGAGCTGAGACTCGTAAGAAAACGTGGCTGCCATCCTCGAACTTCAGTGGTCTTCATCTCCTATCAACATAGGACTTCAGTCTATTTTGTGCAGTTTCCATCCAATCCTGAATGATCTACACCTTCTCCATCGTAGCTCATACCATCGCTGGTCGGTAGGCAGTGGGCTGACTTGGTAAGTCGGTCAACGATAACCCTTCATCACTTAGAACCTCAAAGAGCTACTAAGATTTATCCTTTTCCAAAAAGAGAAATCCAGACTCATCCCCTGGATGAACCACGTTCTTTGCCTAATACATTCATTCCTGACATGAACAGTACAATTCATGTCTTGGATGACATCGTAAGGACTCGACCCTACTACCAAGAGTTCCAACCGTCACTCTCACCTCCAAGGGTTGAGTCACACTGTTCGGTGTTAGTGTGTGGTCACTGGATTTCCTCCAATTGGAATCTTGAAAGTGAGGGTCAATTCAACAGTCTTTATCTGGAACCTCTCAGAATCGTTCCAACAAAAAGGACAGGTAAGTAAACGTCACAATGATAACTGTATTTTATTACTGCAGCTTGTAGTAAAAGACACACAACAACCACAAACAAAAAAATCATGGAAACTTGAAGCACCAAGAACAAAGGCCTCATGCCTATTACTAGTTATGCTCCTTTCCACAAAGCATATAAGCAATGCGACCCGCTACTCCGCCGCCTCTCCTAGAAGCTGAATTCCAATCCTCTTGCTGAGCACATCAGCAACAATGTTCCCTTTCCCAGAAGTATAGACTATCTCGAAGTCGTAGTCCTGGAGGAACAGACTACTCAAAACTCATCCAGCCACGAGGGTAAGGCTGGATGACTTAAGAGTGATCGGTCGCACCCTCCTATGCATGATATTATCCTGTGCTTCATGGGGATTCCTTTTCACCGACCATGGAAAACCCATCCCAACGTTGTAGGTAAACCACATCCTTTTTTGCCTAATACAGTCAATCAACGTATGAAATGTGGATCCAATCCATACCTAGACCAACGTTGTAATGCCTCGATGCTGCCAGCAAGAGGTTCCAACCGAAACTCTCGCCTCAAGGGTCAGATCATAGTATCGACGTAATTGTGATTATCGAGTCTCCTCCCAAAGGTATCTCCATACACGACGGTCAAGTCAATGGTTTTAACCTGAAACTCTAGGTCTGGGACAAGATTCGTGGAAGGAAGGAATGATTTGTATCAATGTATGTTATTACGGCAGCTAGTAGTAGACACAATCCATACTTTGAATCATTCCTAGAGCCCTTAGGTCACACTCCTTGACTACATGTAGCTATTCTCTTTCCCTTACCTCCAACTCCCTATGTCTGGCGGGGACTACCAAGGCGGGTGGTTGTAACATGTCGAAATGTACACCACCTCATGCTTCTCTCCTATCCCTGCTTCCATGTCTGCTGCTCTACAGATTCATCTATCCTAAACACTTCCTCTTCTTGATACATTTTTCAAGCTCAAGTCTCCGAGATAGGTGCCAGTTCACATCTTCCCACTGCTAACATTTACTGGCTATAACCGATCAGTAAAATTACATTCAACCACAAAGGTTCTCTCTATCACCCTAACGTGAGTAGGAATGCATAGAGTAAAAGTGATAGCTCAGATCTTCTTAAACACACCATTATTAGAAGTCCGAGCCCTGAATCACTATTTGCATCGTATTCATCGAGTACCAGGAATGGTTGGTACACCTCTATGAATACTCAACTACCGAAATGTCATCCAGCCGAAGCTGTATAAGCTCTAGAAAACATCCAGCCCCCTCCTTGATCTAGTCCTCAGCCGCCTGTGAGTAGGGCTCGACTCGGAACTTGAGGGATATCTTGTACTGAAACACATTTAAGACACTAAGCCTACAAGTATCCTCTACCGGTACTACCGGTAGTGTCTGTTGTCTTACAGATAGTGATATAGCTGGCACACTACCCGAAGGTGCTATCTCAGGAATTTGTCCACGTACCTAAGCCTCATCACTAAGTGGACCAACCTCATGGTCACTCACTAGGAAACACCAGTAGCTAAAATATCCATATGCACTACTAGTGTCTAAACTAGGCATAGAACTCTAGAAATCACCTCCATCCAGTCCACTACTGCTTGGGAATCTTCCTCTCCTTGTAACCTCGGAGGCCTCTGCTGCTGGAACTCGTGCAATGCGCTCTGTCAGTGTGCACTGTCAACTAGTACGGCTGGAGGCATCTTCCACCTAATGGGTGGTGGTGCTGCTGGTACACCACCCAAAGGTTCCAACATAGAAAGAGAGCCCTACATAGGAGTATCATCGCTCGGTGAGCCGTCATCGAGTACTCTCTCAGAACTCCAACTGAGTGTCAGCATGGAGACATCCTGAACAGATGCGACACATTCAAATGATTAAAACCTGGAGAGCTGACCTGGTTTGAGATGACATAAAGAAAACTTTTGAAATCACACACGCAATCAGTGTTTTCATGCACTATGTGAAAAATCATTAGTCAGGGTCCTGGTTTATAGATACGTCATCAGCCGCACCATCACTGGACTCCCTGAACTGAAGACCACACATGGTACCCTTAACACTATTGCTTCAAAAAACGGAATGATCAGAGTTATGAGTTCTGCGGTAGAACCGACTCCTCTGATACCAATTTATCACGACCCGTCCTTGGGGCCTGTGTCGTGACTACCCCAAGCCCGCCTTCCATAGGACAGGGGATGGCGACTAGCACCAAAGGCGTAAATCCTGATAACAGGGAAGACATTGAATTTATAAAACATAAACACATCCAACCGGAGTACAAGCGGAAGTAATACACTAAGTACAAAAGAATGTGCTGAAAAGTAAATGGGCCAGAATATAAACCCAACTGAAAAGTACAGCTACAACAGAATGAAAGTACTACAGAAAAGACAAATAGCTGGAAGATAGATGTAGCTCCTGGGTCATCCACATCGGATCCTACCTGATGGGTAGGTACAAATAGCCTCTTCAATGATATCGCCCGCCAATCTCCTCCGAGTACCATCTCGTAGTGAAGTCCACCTCCGGGTACTGACTTTTATTGAGGTCCACCTCCGGGTACTGACTCGTTGTGAGGTCCACCTCTGGGTACCATCCAGTCCTTGTACACTCGATCTCTGTTAGTGTTGTCCAAAGTCTACATCCAATACAACGAAGTGCGGGCATAGTCCGTGCAGGGGTGAGTATAACGATACTCAGTAGGGAACCTGAGACCCTTAGGTTCTCACTAAATCCAACAAGGATAACCACAAAGAAGTATCACAATAGATAACCCTTACTTATCTATAAGCCCATACTTATACCTAAGATATCAAGTAACCCATCTCAATCAAAAGGTAATTAAAAAGGTTATGAAATCAACAGATAACCACTACTTAGGTATATTCCCATACATGTACCTAAGTTATCAAGTAACCCATCTCAATCATGAGGTAAACACAAAGTTTATTGACTCAGATCAAACCAAGATTATCATTAATGATCCCGAAACCACAACTACTAGAGAACTCCTCCTCTGTCGAGTGCAGTAGCCTTGTCACGACTCCCAGGCGCTACTCAGAAACCTTAGACTGCTGAGGTACTCCTCCTGTCGAGTACCACGAGTCCGCACCCAAACACAATAGTGCTCCCCGCTAGGGGTCTGCTGCCCAAACACAGTTGTGGTTCCCCTAATAGCCTACAGAGGTACTCCTCCTATTGTGTACTGCAGGTCTGCTGCCAACTACCAGGCGCTCCGTCCACCATGGGCCTGCCACCAAATACTGGGCTCTCCGTCCACTAGGCTAGTCGACTCACTCCAAGTGGAATTGGTCAAGCAGTCGTCAAGTCCACAACTACTAGGTCTCTACACTCTGTATGATCGTCTTCAGGACGATCCGCTCCACGAGCTACGGGTAGATACTCCAAGTATCCAAAAGCCCCACAATGAAGTATCACAAAGGACCGCCTCATCACAGGAGTCTCAACGTAATAGTTGGCGCTTCAATCGAACGCCCGGTCTATGAGTTATTAGCCTTTTCATCCTAGGGGCCCGGTTGGTTTTGTGTACGAACCAACCTGACCGTATCTCAACTATAACCCAAACTCTCATAGGGTATACGCAAAGAGACCGTTTCTCAACGAGATTACCAAAGCTTCTGACAGTTTGTCAAACAGACGTCTGGTCTGAAAGTTATAGACTTTTCCATTCCAAGGGCCCGATTGGATTTTGGGTACAATCCAACTCGGTCATACTCCAAATGCGTCCAAACCTCAGGTGAAGTATTCAAAAAATAACCGTCTCAATATGAGGAATCCAACAAAGTCAAAGGCACATCAATCGGACGTCCGAAGATCAGGTTATAAGTGTTTCCGCTCGGAGGGCCCGGATGGTTTTAGGTTCGAACCAATCCGGCCATACCCAAAGTTCACCGAAACCTTGAGTGCAATTTTCCGAAATGACCGTCTCGATCCATGGAACCCTACGCTGTGGATGGTACATCGATCGGAGGTCCGTATCCCAAGATATAGGCATTTTAACGAACCAGGTCTGAAAATTGGGGGTCTGGGTCTGGTCCGACCCGGACCAATACCCCCTGGGTCGGCCCAAACTGGGTCGACACGACCTGGGTCCGAGTCCAGCACAGTTGGGTGCGTCCCGGCCGCGTCGTCAGCCGTGGCTTGGCCAGAATGGCCGAGCGAGAGCCGTGGAGCGGGGGGGGGGGGGGGGGGCGCTGATTGGAACCGTCGGCGCTCAGCACCGCCTTGTCGTCCCAGATCCCGCGGCCGCGTGGGATCTTCTGCCTCGCCGCTGCGGCATAGCCGCGACGGGTCTTCTCCAGCGTCACGCTGGTGTGCTGCTACCTCCAGGCAGCCGGACGACTATGACCACCACCTCCAATCGCTGGCACCGCCGTGCCGGCATGGCGCGCCACGACCACCTTCCACAGACCACTGGATGCGCTCCAGTGGTCCGTTTTTCCCGCCGTCAGCGCCTAAGGTCACCTCGAGACCCAAATTTCACTGAGGAGGCATCAAATTGCATTTTCAGTCTCGTTTCATCATCTCCGTCAATCCGCACACATCAAAAAATCCGCGGAAGTTCCGGGGTTTTTCGTTAGCCCGTGCCCACCACGTTAGAGGCTCATACCATTGTTCAAAAAATAAGAATGCCCAACATAGAGGGTAAAATTCACATAATTATAATTATACAAAAACAACTCCTACCTCGCAAAGTCGTTGCACGTCGTCGATCCATGGAATGAGGCAAGCGTCGCGATGATCAGACGTCGTGGAAGATCGGTGTCGATTCCACTGACGTCGGAGGAATTTTCGTCATTGATGGAGACATTCCATGCGGTGGTGTCTCCTCCCTTGACGCGGAGGATGATGAGGAGAAGGCACATCGTCGGTTACTTCACGTTCTTCGTCGGAGGCTTTCTTCGTCGAAGAGGCATTGTTCTTCTTCAAGATCGTTCTTCATTGGAAGGAGAGAGCTCTTCTAAATTCTCCAATTATTTCCCACAAAATATTTGGCCAGAAAAATATTAAAATTAGGTCTCACCCATTTTAACAACATGTCATTCTAATTCAATTTAATTAAATCTTATGAATTAACTGAATGGTTGGAAAAATATTAAGTGGTGTGAGTGAGATAGAAGGTGGAGAGGCTCCACTCCAATAAATGGGTGGAGTTTTCGTGCATTAAACAAGGGGTGAGTTATGGGGAATTCAAAGGGGTTATGGGGTGTTAAATGAGAGTTAAGGAAATATGAAAGGTTGGTGCTCATGTGGGCCCCACATCACAAATATCCTTACATGGGTAGTTAAAAGCATTTGGGTCCCACCCCAGCTTCCCCATGTAGGATATAACCACTTTAGATATAAAACTAAAATTGTTCCACAATTTTATTCACTTCTCATTTAATCCACAAATTTTAACTTCTCCTCCCGTAGAAATTCAACTACGATAAAGGTCCCATTAAGCAATTACCGGCATTGCGAGTTCATCGGTGCCCTAGGATTTCAATTCCGAGCACCGGTCCAAAATATAGAAAACCCACTTGTTCGTTCACTGAACATACCCATGATAAACTTTGGAAATTGATTCTGGGAACACAAAGGCCTCGGAATCAGGTGTCTTTAGAAGCCACATACTCATAAAATTCCAAATAATTAAGAAAAAAATTTCCTTGAAATTTCTAGGTCTTTACAATAGGAGACGTAATGTTGCTGAAAAATGTGAAAGACTTCAATGACCGAACCATTACATTTGGAAATGACGAATCTCTAAGAATCAAAGGTGTTGGATCAGCCATCATTGGAAAAAATGAAATATAAGAAAACATTATATGTTTAGGGGTTGAAACATAATCTTTTGAGTGTTTCACAACTATGTGATGAGGGAAACAAGGTTATATTAAGAAAATATGGGTTTATTGTGAAATGTGAAATTGATGGAAATATAGTTACCAGAGGCCAACATATAAAAAGAAACTTGTTCTAAGTTGGTGAAGTACAAAATTCTTGTTACATGGTCATGGTCGATGAAAATCAGTTATGTCATAAAAGTCTAGGACATATGTGTTAGAGAAACATGTGCAAGTTATCAACGTGAGATAGTGTTGAGATATGCCTGATTTATCAAGAATAAGAGATTGGTGCTGCAATATTTTTGAAAGAGGAATTATTACAAACTCTTTTCGTAAGAGAGTTGAAATTCATTTAGAACAACCCTTGGAACTTATAAATTATGATATATGTGGACTAATGAGAAAGAAATAAAAAATGGAGAAAATTACTTTATTACATTCATTTATGACTTTACTCGCATTACTTGTGTTATATACATGAGGCATAAGTAAGATTCTTTGAAAATATTTAAGAGTTTTAGGAGGAAAGTAGAGAAGGAATGTGAGTATCTAGTGAATAAGTTTAGAACCGATAATGGTGGAGTGTATAACAATGAAGACTTTGTAAGTTACCTTGACAAACATGGAATTTGGCATGAGTGCAGTTACCCATACACACCTCAACACAATGGGGTTACTGAATGAAAGAATCGAAGTCTAGTGGAAATTGGGAGAACTATGTTACTTGAACATAGTCTTTCTCATTATTTTCAGAGGCTAGCCATGAGCACTACTGTGTATATTTATAACCAATGTTTCTATAGTCCAAACTCAGATATGAATCCATATGAAATGTTCTACGGAAAAACTCAAAGTCTAAAACACTTGAGAGTTTTTGGGAGTCCATGTATTATAAAGAATAAAGGTGGAATCCTGGGAAAGTTTGAGCAAAGAAGAGATGATAGAATGTTTCATGGCTATGCTCCAGAAAGAAGTGGATATAGATGCCTTAATAAAGAAACATGAAGAATTATTGATTCTTCATATGTAAAAGTTATTGAAAATTCTATGAAAGAAAAGCAGTCATATGTTGATGTGGAAGTAGAGCATGATAGAGAAGATTTTGTTTACAATTCTGATAACGCTACAGACTATGTTAATCCTACTCAAGAAGATGAATCTGAATCAAAAATTTCAAGTGATGAGGATGGAGTTCAAAAAAATAATCATAGGTTGTGGAATAAAGTGGGGGCTCAGAACAATATTGGAGATAAAAATTAGAGGACTAAAACAAGAAGAAAAATGAATGCTATATCACATACATATATTTATTCGAAAGTTGAACCGAATGATGTAAACGAAGCATTTGAGCATCCAGAATGGGTTCATTCTATGAATGAAGAGCTTGATCTGATAGAGAAGAATGATACTTGGGAACTTATACCCAATATGGATAACAAGAACAATATTGGCACAAAGTGGGTTTTCCCAAACAAGCTGAATGAAGAAGGTAAAGTAATAAGAAAAAAAGAAAGATTGGTTTGAGAAGGGTATTCACAAGTTGACAGCATCAATTTGGATTAAACCTTTGCTCTGGTGGCAATATTAGAAACAATCATAATCATTCCTACTACTGCTGCACAACAAGGTTACAAAATCTTTCAAATGAGTGTAAAATCCTCTTCTTAAATGGTGACCGTAATGAGGAAGTCAGCATTGATCAACCTTGTGGATTTGTTATTGGAAAGGATGAAAGTTATGTGTTCAGGTTGAAGAAGGCTTTGTATGGTCTAAAATAGGCTCTGAGAGCATGGTATTCTAAATTAGATACTTTCTTAAAGAAGATAAAATTTAAGAAAGGGAGAGTTTTATGTAATCTCTACATCAAATAATGTCTAGAGTTTTCATTGATCGTTATTGTTTATATCGATGATATTATATTTTCTGAAATTGATGAAAGATCATGTGAAAAATTTTCTGAGTAGGTGAAAAAGATATTTGAGATTTCCATGCTAGGAGAAATGATGTACTTTCTTGGGCTACAAATTTCACAGAAGAAGAATCACATTTTTCTGTCTCAATAAAAGAATGCTAATGAACTTCTGAAGAAGTTTGGCATGGAAAATTTGAAACATGTTTTCACACCAATTTCAGTGGGAACCAAGTTGTCTAATGATGGAGAAGTCATGAAAGTTGATCAGAAAGTGTTTTGAAAGCTGATTGGAAGTCTATTGTATTTGACTTCCCCAAGCCATATAATCGTCTATGATGTCACTTTATGTGCAAGATTTTAGAGTGCTCCTAAATAATCACATTTGATTGCTCGAAAAATAATTCTCAAATATATCAAATGCATAATAGATTTTGGAATCAGGTATGATGGCTCATGAAATATTGATCTATTCGGGTATTCTGATACTGATTGGGTAGGAAATGTTGATGATTAATGATCCATATCTGATGGAGTTTTATTTCTTGGGGAAATTTGTGTTAGTTAGAACACTAAGAAATAGAATTCAGTAACTATTAGCATAGCTGAAGCTAAGTATGTTTCTACTACTCAAGCTGCAACTCAACTATTGTGGATGAAGACTCAGCTGGAAGATCTACTTGTTGAAGTAAAGCTACCATTGATCTTGGGTTGTGATAATCGGAGTTCAATCAATCTTACAAGAAATCTGGTACAACATTCTTGTTAAAAACACATTGATATAAAGTACCACTTCATCATAGAGAAGGTGGATATGAGTGAATTGAGGATGGATTACGTTCCTACATCTGAACAAGTGGCTGATATATTCACAAAACCTTTATCAAAGGAACCATTTGGAAAATTAAGGTTGAACATGGGTGTTTAATAACCTTCTCATCATGGTTAAGGTACATATTTCTATCCCCACTCTCGTCTTTCCTTAGGATAGTGTTGTCAAGGGGGATAATTGTTTCATAAATCTATCCTTATATATGCATGAATAAAGGGGGAGTTGTAGTTAAGCTGTGAATCCAGCATGTATGTGGGTGAACTATTCAAACTGTTTGTTGGAGTGGTTGTAGGAAACAATGTTGTTTTCCAGGAATGTTTAATTAGTGAATAATGATGAAGTAGAAGATTGAAAGATGTTCTAAAAAAGGGCTTAGGAGATACGATCATTAGATCTCATATTCACTGCTTTTGGACATCATGTTTTTGGCTATCAATAATTATTGTTTCCTACAATATGTTAGCTCACGTAGGCTTAGAATTGTTGATAATTAATCCATTGATTAACGTTACAAAGTTCAATGATTTATGAATCTTGGTTGACAACAAAATCCAAAGGGGGAGATTGTTGGGACCAAGTTTAATGGATAAGGAATTAAGAAGAGTTTTCTGTTATAGAGTTTTGATTTTTTTTGTAAAAGAAGCTAAATCAATTTACTTTTTAAAAAACATAAAAACCAGACGATGCTTTGATGATATGTATTTAACATATATCATAATTCAGGAGAACTTGCGATTCAAGCCTTATGAAGTATTGGGAGAGTAAAGAAGTGTTTTTAGAAAAGGAAAGAAAGCGGCGCGCAAGTCAAAAGTGGCGCGCAAGTGTGACATGAAAGTGTGGCACACAAGTGTATGTTGCGTAGAAGTCATATTTCAAGATCATCACATCAAAATATGAAAATGAAAATAAAGTTGCGCACAAGTTAAAGATTGGAACACCAGTCAAAAAGGGGCACGCAAGTATAAGCACCGCGCAAGTGTAGGTGCGCAAGTCACCAAAATTCCTATAAATAGATGACTATCCTCTTAATTTTTGAAGGATCAACACTTATGAAACAAATTTGAGCTCTGATTGCAAAATTCATAGGATGTGGTGTGCAAGCTGAAGTGTTGCGCAAGCTGAGGGTTATTTCTAGGGCACACAAGTAGTGTGGCATTCATGTAGCGCAACGCGCAAGTAGGGAGGTGTCTTCAAGAAGTGTGTTGTGTATAAGACAAGAGTGTCGTGCAAGTTGTGATCTATTCACAATAGTGAGGTGCATGTAATTAGTGTCGCACAAGTAGGTGGCGTGCAAGTAGGCGGCATTCAAGAAGGTGTCATGCAATCAGGGAAAGATGCAAGCAGGGTGGCACACAAGTAGGGAGGCATGAAAACAGGGAGGTGTGCAAGTAGGGGGTGGCGCGCAGGCTTTTTGCACCACGTGGTTCTTACCAGATTCTGGGTAGAAAAGTGGAAGATTTTCTGAAGGATTTTATTTGTGAAGGTTAATTAAGAAGAACAAAATAATTAAATTACCATATTTGTGTTAATAGGGAGCACACACACTATTGGATTGTTTTCAAAGTTCTACATGAGTGTCAGGGTATATCCTACTCGTTGTATTCCACATAAAAACATTGTTTTCTAGTGGATTGTGTGGTACTGTATTATCTTCATACCATTCCAATCATGTAGCTACTCTTGTTGAGTAGTGAATATTGTAAATCTTGTGTTCCTGTGGTTGTGTGTGTTCCACAAGGAAGAAACTCTTTAACAAGAGGAAAAGGTTGTTTTAAAAAGAAGGAAACTTAAAAAAGAAAAAGATATCACTGATTCACCCCATCCCCCTCTCAGTGATACTTGGATCCTGACAGGGAACTTCAAACATGACAATGAAATATTACTTATTGGAAATGACATAAAATTCTTATAGTCAGTTAAAGACACATTAAACTAGTACTACTCCATAATGGGATTAGGTGAAGAAAACTATATTATAGGGATCAAGATCATTAATGATAAATCAAAGAGGTTTATTGGATTAGTTAATGTTTTATTAATTGGCAACATACTATAGAGATATAGTATGACACAATACAAGTGAGGTTTACTTTCAGTTTCACATTGTATACACATTTCTATGAAAATGTTTTCACATGCACAAGAGGAGAAAGGGAGAATAAATAATATCCCATATTCTTATGGGATAAAATCAATCATATATGAAATTTTATAAACATCGATTAATATTTCCTATACCATAAGAATGTTAGTAATATATCATGTTGATCCACGTGAACAAAAGTGTCCTTTTCTTAAGGTTATAGATACGTATATGAGAATAAATAATGATATGTTCCTGATGTTTGGAGGAGAAAAGGATCTAGTAATCATGGGTTATACCGAGGATTGTTTTGTAATAGATTAAAACAATGTTAAGTCATGGTATATATATTATTTTAGACTCAATGTGAGAATTTTGTTTTAGAAGAGGTCAAAGAAACAAGTTTTCACCCATTCTATCACAAATTATGAGTAAATAGTGGATTTTGATTTATTTAATGATGTTTTTGGGATACAAAAAATTATCCCACAACATTATGTAGTACCTAAAATTAAAAAACCTATCAAATTATACTATTATGTTATTATAGAGATGGATCTTATAATGGATCTAATTCCACACTGTTGGATAAAGAACATACTCGGTAAGTATCACCAGTTGAGTGATTTTTCTCAAAGTGGTGATGATTCAATGAGAAGATTTTCCATAGAAGAAATATTGTTGGACCCCTTAATAAAAACCTTATCTCAAAAGAAGTATGAGTATAATATGAGAGATAATAGATTAAAAATTATTATAATTTAAACCCTGTGAATGTTGTAATATATTTGAGGTGGCACCCTAGAATACACTGTTAGGATCTGACATGATTTGATCATTCGGAGAGGCAGGGGTGATTCATTAATTTCCTTTCATTTTAATTCTTTTTCTCTTAAAAATCAAACTCTTATACCAGTGAAGGATTTTAATACACTCATTGTAAATTTTTAACCATTATTTATATGAATAGTTTAACGATTAATTGAATCACATGATAATACATGCATACCTACTCCATTCCAATTTGGTTAGTAACCCCAATAAGGAGCCATATACTATGTCAAAAATGTATTTAATCATAGATTTGTAATTTTTTTCACACATAATATATATATTCTACTAGAAGAAACATGTTCCCTTAAATATATCATTCAACAAGGCTAGGAAACACCATATAATCACATCACATTGGTGATCACTTCACCATTTCATGCACTTATTCCATGAATAGATGGATCAAAAAACCAATACACATAATCCTTTTTCATGAACAACAATAGCCGATATTATAGCTTAACTCAGTAGTCTCAAAACATCAAACAAAATATCAGAAATATGGTATCCTTTAATTGATGTAGTTTTTGTTCCTAAAAGTACCCACTTCATTCAATATTATATTCACTACTCCAATTCATGTAGTATTCCTCAATCAGAAAGTTAAGAAATTCTATCGCATGTATTTATTCTCTATTTTTTGGAAATATTCTTCATTTTTTCTTCAGATTTACCTTACACAAATAATAGTGTTGACCACTCAAAAAATTGCACACCTATCACTATGATAATGGGAGCTATAAATAACATATTATCACCTCAACAACTATCCAAAAAATCATCCATAAACACTAATACATAACTAATCTAGGGGATTTCGATCTATTAATGTGATATGGAATAATTATACATTATTCGACAATTATTATAAAAAATATAATTCTTTATAATACATTGAATATTTCTTGAATAATGAACTAAAATTACTTCCATTGATTATAGAAGCATTTAAGATCATACTAGGAATACACACTATCTATTTGAAGAAGTTCCATATGTCACATCAGGAAAAGCCTTTCACCATGGAGTGGTGTATAAGTGTTGACCATTTTTTCCTCAGTACACTGAAGTCCATAGGAATGGTCCTATGACTTCATTCCATTTTGACATACCATAAAACCAATCCACTGCTACTACCTTCATTATAGGTTTGGGTATATCCATTTTGGCCTCTATCGAACTACAGGTCCCAATTAATCGCTTTATTATAAAATACCCATTTTGGGAAAGCCAATTTCTCATTAGTATAATTCACATGCATTGTGACTTACACTACAGGCATGGTATAGACCGTTTAGACTTCACTTCATCAATGTAGTGTAACTCCTACAAAAAAACCTTTCATATGCTCATTTTGGCCATATTATTATTTCAATGGGGGGCCAGGTGATCCCATAATGGACCTCCATAGGCGTTCTCCCTATTAATATACCATTTTGGAATTTCCTTCTCACCAATCCTTATGAAATATGAATTTCCTACCCCTTAAATATTCTCCATTTTCCCCAATGACACCTCTTGGGAGATTAATTTATTATGATGGGAAATTGTTAAAACAAATTCCTTATGATAATGATTGGTCATTATATTCCTTCTTCAAGATGTATTCTAAATTATTTGGTCATCACTATTGTATTATTAAATTATGTGATGTCAAAAATTCTATTTTCAATAAATGAAACTTGTTTCATTGAAATAAAAACACTCATATTATCATAAACTATTATCTAAAACTTCTTAGTTTCAATAAATACAACATAATTATTTATGAATGGTAGAACCCCACCCCCCATTTTTTATACTATTCTAGTATTCATCTTTTTCATCTCCACAGATTCCCACTCCCCCTTTATGATAATGAAATTTAAAGGATGTATAATGTGATGATATTTATTTGTTTCTTCTCAAATATCTTCTCCCCAACTTTTCAAATTCTATTATAGGTATGAAAAAACTTGTTCATTTTTAAATACCCTTCAATAAATCCACCCTATGTCAATATGGTCTATAATCGTGTATAAATAAAATAGAGATGTAATATAGGTTCCCTAATATATCTTTAAAAACATCATGTGATAAAATTATCATGAAGACATTATATTTATCACTATGGAGATACAAATTTACCATGAATATCCTAAACACATATCAACTCACCATAAAAATAGTACAATTTCATGAAATATAAATCCCACTTTATCTCAACAAAATATCAACCAAAACTACCTCTTCAAAAATATTTGTAATGTATTCATAACAATGGAGTGAACGTCAGATTCACATGTCTCATTATATATATTTTCAAGGAATAAAAAAATTTTAGTTTTGAATATTATATTCTTAAAGGAGGTTTGTGTAAAGGGATAAAATAATATATTATTCATCATGGATAAGTAATCCATTTATATCTAATCATCTTCATTTTGTACAAACAACGACCTCAAGAATCTCTTTTAATCCCCAACATATTAAAATAATAAATATAAAATATTAAGAGATTAACGAGGGACCCTTTTATTCCTTATTTTATAACCTTTGGAAGAGTGATACCACTCAAATTATTCAATTATGGACTTATAATATATGTATCATTATTGTGTGATGGAATATTCTTCACCTTAGTAATTAAGACACCACCACATCCTTGTGATTGAATTGTATTTAAAAAATTCCCTTATTAATCACATATTTCACACTTCTTTACCTTAACAAATTTTGATGTCTTATCAAATATTATCTCCTATTATTTAAAAAAACATTATTTTCTAGTTTTTTAATCCTCATATTTTTAAAAGGACTCCCCATTTGTTCTTTTCTCTTCCTAGGTAAATAAATTTTGAACCAACATAAGTGCTCTTTATTTCAAACCTTCCACATAAAAATACTCCTTTAATTTGGATATCCATAATTGTTTAAAAAAATTAGAATGGTGTATGTGTTTTCTTATTTGATTGTTATATATCATTAAGGGTTTTTATTTTCTCATAACAATCATTACTTTCTCTCATGTGGTGTTATTCTTCTAATTCTTCTTAGTTTCACATTCATCGTATGCACCTTATAAAAATTGGTTTTATTATCATGCTAAATATTTATCAAATTACTATGTTGCTTTGATCCTATTTGATGAAAATATTCTCATATTGTATCAATATATTTTATGAAATATTTTCTATCATTTTTAAAATTATTTTAAGTTGAAAAATAGATAGTTTTTTTTGGAATAAATATTCTTCCATAAAATCAATTTCTCATTTTGATCACATATTATATTTTATTATTTAGAAGTCTTAAAAACACGCCTTTTGGTTTCATCAATATGTTTAAAATCATTGTTTGATATCTCCTCATTTTCTTTATAAAGAAAATATTTTGTACATTTTTACAAAACTAGATCATTTGAGAAGACATTTCCCTTTTCTTATTATCCATATTTTTCTTATCTTTATAGAGTTTTGAATTATTATCATGTAAATTTTACAAATTACAATTAATTTTACCTATAAAGTTATATTCTATCACATTAATCATCAATGAGACAGCATGAATGTGGTATTATGTTTCCATGTGTGAAGAGAGTGACTTCATTATTAGAATTTTGGGATAAAACATCATCCTTGATATAGAATATTCATCTTTTAGTGTTGATCAAGAAAAGAACAGGACCAAGAATAATGCCTGATCATCAGGAATCATTAATAAAATAATCATTACAGAAGAAAAAACAAGGGAAATAAAATGAAGATAACAGAGAAAGCATAGTTTCATGTCAAATTAATCAAAATACAAACCAAAATCATAATCAGATGCTACACCAGCATCAACCGATTCCAAATCAGATTGTGAGTTGTATTTTTTGAAGATATTGATATATTTCTCCATTTGTTTTAACTTCTTTAATGTGAGTTGAATTTTGGTGGATTTATTTCTAGTACACCCACAGTTGGAATCAGCATCAGTCTTCTTTTCAGCCTTAGAATTGGACTTGGTTACCAGATTTCTTGACAAGTTGTAGTAGTCCTTCTAGGGTCTTCTATTTGGTGGATCAAAATTCATTGCCAATTTTTAATTTATCTTATGTTCTCCTCTCATGATAATAAAATTGTAGGACACATTTCAACAAGTCACAACCTTTGCATCATAGAAAAATTATCTTTATCAGCATCCGAGACATTCCACCTTTCAGTTTAAGTGTCAACATTATGTAAACCATCATTGAACCCTCCACCACTTGGTGATGCCAAAGGAATTCCCATCTCTATTGAATACACATATATATTCCCCACCAGCTGAATTTGTCTATTAGGATTAACCAAAGTCAACAGATGATGATGTTTACCATTATCATGGTAATCACTTTCTTCTCCACACTCAATAATATTAATAATCTTGGTATAAACCCTCAGCTCCACACTAATATACTTTCTATTGATAGTTTGATTTACCTGTGATATGGTCTCTACAACCTATTGGGAGACACATTGATCCAAATGTCTATCCTCATTTTTTATCACTGAAAACATGTTTTTAGTCTTAACCATGTCTAAAGACATTTTCTTCCCAACTGACGATCCTTGTCCATTAGATCCACACACACACGGAAGATCAAAGACACCTTAATGTTCTACTGTATCAAAAGGAGCCTTCTAATCATCATTCAAATCAACTAAAGATTACAATTTAGAGGGAGGGTTTTCCAAAAAATTAACTACCTCAGAGCTAGCACCTTCTCTTTGAGGATTGACCACCATTGAGAGACCAGAAATCATAGACTCATACCCTTATACCCGTTGAGTTCCATTAACCCCGAAATTATGTCCATTATTATCCATATGAGCGCCAATCATCGGATCTCTATTCAGACTGTGAAACACCTCCTTCAACCTCGGCTCAGGAGGCACCGCTAGAATAGTGTTTAACCCACCTATGTTTCAAATTTCACCACCGTCTTAGAAAACCACTTCCTCGTCTTTAGAGATCATGTCATTACCCCCTTGTATCTAGTTATCTGTGAATTTCATCTAATGAAATTTCATGTAACGACCCAGACCGAAATAGAAATAGGAACAATGATAAATCGGTCAGGTGTTACTACCTTTGACGCTCCTCCCTGAATGCCAAAGGATACTTACTACTAGTGGAGGCCTAATAGGTATAGTGGGAATGTATACCCTCTCGAAAGATAATAATGTTAATGGTTCATGTAATAACATATAACATAAAATTAAATGACATTACAGACTCAAACTAAAGACACATAGTAGAAGCACCATCAATAGAAATAAACGGTGGATGCAATAATATAAACAACATCAGCAGAATGTAAAAAAACATCATGTTGAACACCACTTACAAAAACTACAAGAAAAAACATGTCATGTATCCATAACAAGTCCATATATATAATAGGGCCAATGGCTAACTAACAATATCTATAATAAACAAGCCAATAATCCAAATAGATGAAGGAAATCAGAACAAGGTAAAATTTAGCTTGGAAAGACCTCAATCTCCATACCATCTCCATGAAATAGCTAATGCAGTCCATATCTGGAAGCTGACCTATTTCCTGCACTTAAATCCATAATGTCTACACACATACCAAAGGGCCCGTACATGGTGTGAGATTAATCTCAATAGGATACCACCCAATGGATCATACCTAATACAAGTGTTTAAGAAGGCATTCAGTTATAAGGAAAATATAAACAATATCATGCACAAATAAACATACAATATACTAGTTCTCGGTAGGCTCCATGTAGTGCAACATGCTTTGGCCAATGCCATAATCTCTATCATGTAACCTGGCACCATGTGCCTACTGACACCTCATCTAAAGTACCGACGTACCAAAGGAACGCCCAAATAGTAGTGATCTTGAAGAAACAATGATGTATGTCCTCAATACGTAACAGAAGGGAAAATGACGTCTTCCCTCAAATAGAGTAACCGGAGGGACAATGATGTCTTCCCCCAAATAACAGTGTGCCTCTGTCCCCAACCAAATAGACTGAATTGTATACCCTTATGGAGCCCCACATTCCACATGGCATCCTATGAAAAGCATCCCCCAAATTAATAGTACCTAAACTGCATCTATGGGGGGCCTCTACCCACAGGAGTGGTCAAAACCACCTCATCACGAATCCTCTCTAAGTGCACACCACTCAAAGTTATGAGTGAGCGGTAATCACCAAAATAGTACCCAAGCCACAACGTCTCTAAAACCTCGTGTCCCTACAACCAAGCCGATCAAGTCTGATGTCCATTCCATCCATGTTACCAGAGACATGACCAATCTGAGAGTCACACTACTTCATGCCAACACACACAATGCCCAATCTCATGGTTAGAACCACCCAATGTAACCTGGTCCATTCTCAACCTATGATCAACATCACTAAACAATACCTAGGCCATGCCGAGCACAACTCAAATGTTCCATCATATGAAATATCACACATCAAATAAATACCATCATAAGAAATACATTAAATAAGAAAAAAAACTAAATTCTGGGATAACACTAGTTATGTGTTGTCCCATACCCACACTAAGGTCTTGGAAGACTCTAACGATTCATACCATAACTTAACATATTAAACTCAGCAGTTTAATCAAATTGAATCATCTTATAGAATTTGCTCACCCCCATCCGAAATTCCCCAAATGAAAACATTCCCTCGACTGACCCCGCTCAAGAATATAGGAAATATGGCATTACCAAAGTCATGTCACAGGTCTAACAAGCAATTTTAGATGAAAATTTAGGATAATTAGGGTCCCACTCAAAATACCCAAATTTTCACTAAAGGCAGCACCACACAAAAGTCAGAAAAAACATGAAATAATGTATTAACCACCTACTTGAGTCTCATAGACATAGACATATCTATTATCAATATCCAATTTGAATTTGATCTTCGTAGATATACAAATCCATCAAATCAAAAAAATTCCCCTTAGATGGAATCAGTAGTGTGTGAGGAAAAACAAATTGGAAAAAAGGGTGTGCGGGTTCAGCCTTGGTGATATGATCACACATCCACCGAAGGATCAAATAAAGGACTTCGTATTAGGAATCTCGTGAAAGTTATGTAGTTTAAGATATCGGGATGGGACTGTTCTGAAGTTGGGGGAGAAGAATATGTTTTTTGAAATAAGATGTGAAGGAATTTAATTTAAGAGAATAAAAATAAAAAATATACGACGTGTATAAAATACTACACTCAATGTAGTAGCCTTGTCTGTACTCTTACTTAATAGGTGGTAGCCACCCGGCTTGGACATGCCACATGGGTCGACACATGGTATAACTCACTCGAAATACAGAAAAGAAATACATGGCATGTTAAGAAACAATACACGTAGTGTAGTAGGAATTTATTACATGGTCGTCACATGACATGTACTTGGCCAGCCCACAGATAGTACATGCCTAACCCACCCATGGTGTGTACATAAGGAACATTGTGTGCAATTTAGAAATTTCAAAAACATTCTATATTTTCCCAGTTTTCTCAGAAACAAGTAAATAATTCAAATAGGGTCAGGATTTTGACCCATTCTAAAAACATGGGTTCTTACAATCTACCCAACATAGAATAGCTCATCCCTAATCTATCAAACGAAACCTGGAGATGGCACCGAACATACCACCCCGATCAAAGTAACCCGGACTACCCCGATCTCAATGGCTCTAGAAAAATTCCTTTAGGGCTCCCCACCTTTGTAATTTATTATCTTTGTCTCAATCCTACAAGACATAAACCAAAAATTGTTTACTAACTAGTTTCTAGACTCATGGTCCTTTCACGATGCATTGTTACTCTTGCACCTCATTCATTCTCCCATGTCCTTTCCAACACCCAAACGTATCATGAACTGCATTGGTGTCTACCTCTATGAGGTCCTATTTCTGATGGATGCTCAAAATGAACTTGGTGCCCAGTACCTCATGCATCCCATATCCTCGTCGCCCCGATGCCCATAACATCTCAACTAACCCACATATTTGATTCCTCGATGCCCAAGGCACCTCATGTAACCCACTTTCTCGATGCCCCGATGCCCATGGTTCCTCAAGTAACCCACATCCATGATTCACCAATTCCACACATCTCATACATATATATAAATATATAACACACCTGATATGGTTCCAATCCCACTTACTAGCATCTAGTCATTCCACATATTTCCTGTGCACCTTGGGTACTCAAAATAGACATGCCTCAATAGATCATGCCAAAAATAAAACAACGAAGTCACGACCACACTCGTGGTGTACCTCTAACCATCATCGGCTCACCAACCTACTCATCCCCTTGTAGCCCCAAAGTGTGCACCTGACCTGAAGTATGACTACCTGGTGCCTGACCTCCCTATGGTACTCCTCCAGTCAGTTACCACTGACCACTCAGCTGGGTCCCACTATATCTACTGTGTCCTCCATGTATAGTTAAAACTCAGATACCCTCTCCTAGTACTGACCCTAAACTAACTCCAGATGCTATTTTCTGCCTAGGTCCATACCTGCCTGCTATTTGAGATGGATTCTTGTAGAACCTCTCCAAATGCCAGAACTTTCCACTTTCATGTCACTTCATTGGCAGCCTATCACACCAAGTTTGAACATCTCCTGGTTGTCAACAATAAAATATAACCACTAAATAACTACTATGAGGTGGTATAGTAATGTCCTTGGCCTGACAATCCTACTAGAACACATCCCATTATCGCTTCATGTTGTCTGAACCATCACATGAAGCTACCGGCTAGCCCACCTAGGGCCTATCCCCCTAGTTTCCCTCTGCAATGAGAACCTGATTCACCTCCTCTAGGAATGAACCTAGCATAAATATATTTCCCTGGATCTGAAAGGCATGTCATAATCTATCCTCAAAGTGACTCAGGCTTTCAAATTCATTGCTTATCAGACCAGTTACAAAGGGAGACATCTCTGTTAATGTAGTTGTATAGTCCATGACAGAAATGTGTCACTACTGAAGGCTCACTAACTCATAAGATATCTCTTCCCTTAGTGTCTCTAGGTAAAACTACTCAAAGAACCTATCTTGGATGTCCTTCCATGCTATCCGTTCATTCCTGCAAGCCTGCACCTGCACGTCCCACAAACAATTTTTTGGTCCTCTAAGCATGTACGTCGCTAGCTTGACCCTCCACCTAGGAGGCATCTCAAGCTATAAAAAAAATATATGCCCTCTATCCCGTTCTCTGCCGCCTGTGCACTACCCTCAACCTAAAAAAATGGTGGGTGTTGTGACTGGAACAACCACATAAAATACTCCATAGACGGCTCTATACCCTAAGCACCTCTATCTATCCCCCGCAAGACACATACCAGGCTAGTCCAGAGCTGCTCATCTTGCCACCACCCAAAACCTGCCAATCCTAGCAATTGTCATGTCTGCACTGGATCCTAGAGATGATCCTATCCCTAAACATATACATGTGTCTCATGCTCTCCCTACACCAGATCCTGAACCTGATCCTGCTCCTGCGGCACTATACCATCTCCCGCCTAACGCTCCATATGGTTCATCTAAAAGGAACCTAATAAATTCCATAATTAGTCAGACAACTCATATATATATATATATAACTATATATATTCAATGTAGGTAAGGAAAGAAGTAAATAGGTAGCATAAAAAAACTACCCTTACTCTCCCATATCGTAACACATGACAACAACATCCTAGCCTCATGGCCTCTTTACCTTCCCTCAACAGATCCAAGTATCAAAAGTACATCAGGCCATGCCCATCCTGAAAACCAAAATTGACTCAAACCGACGTCCTAGTTACCAAATCATGGTGATCAAAATCACCTCAACCCTAGTACCTACCTACTCATACAATAACCATACGCAAATACCCTACCACATTAAATTATACAGTCATACAAAGAATGGAATAACACATTGGAATAAACAATAATTTCTATCATGATTTTCACCTATTTACATTTCAAAATAATACAAATAATGGAAATTGACATTTTTCACATGGTATTGTTACATTAAAAAGCATACGTGCTGTTATGAAATTAAAATACCAAAAAATGTGCCTATCGAAATCCAAGAAAACAAGCCTTTCCATACCGGGCCAAGGTCCAATTCTCCCCTTCCCTCACTGAGTCAATTGACACACATCACAATCAATAACACCCCACACCATGTGATCCACTGAGGTTGAAATCATATAAATTCTAATCTGAGAAAAAAGAAAACATCAATTCCCCCCTATAGAAACTTGGTCAATTCCTCATACCTAGGGCTGCAGGCACCCAATCACAAGCTAGAAAACCAGTTCTAGTAATAACCTATATATATTATTCTAAATCCAAAATAGTAAAACCAGTTCAAATAAAAAGAGATGTATCGATATAATTAGTTTCTAGAAAAAATATACAACTAAATCCCAACAAAAAACTCCTCTGATTCCACTTGTAATGGCATAGACCCGAACAACCACTCGAACAGTGCTAAACGGGCCAGGTGTTACTACCTTAGGTGCACCTACCCGAATGCCAAAGGCTTCCGACTAGCAGAAAGGGTATGATATGTATTGTGCAGAGGATATACCCTCTCGAAGTATAATAATGGTACTGGTACGATTAATAACATATAACATAATTTTAAGAGACTCTACAGACTCGAACCAGACCCGTAATGTGGAAGCACAATAAATATCAATGAATAGTGGAAGCAATAATATAAACAACATTATAAATATGTAAACAAAACATCATGTTGAACACCACATTAAATAATTACAAGAACAAAGAAGTCACGAATCCATAACAAGTCCAGATATAAAAGTGTTGCAATGGATAACTAACAGATGCTACAATAAACTAAGTAATCATACTAATACACGATGTAATGAAAAACAAGGAAAACTCCAGATAGGCAAGACCTCAAGATACATACCATCTCCATGCAATACCTAATATAGTCCACTTCATAAAGATGTCCTCTTTCCAGCACATAAATCCATAAATTCTAGACGTGTCCCGAAGGGCCCATGCAAGGTGTGAGACGAATCTTAGTAAGAAACCACCCAACAGAGCGTACCTAATATAAGTGATTATGCAATCATGTAGTTATAAGGAAAACAATAAATTGTATGATGTACAAATAAACATAAACTCCACTGGTGCTAGGTGGCCTCCATGAAGTGTCACCTTCTTTGGCTAACACTAGAATCTATGTCATGTAACCTAACACCATGTTATTACTGACACCTCATCTAATGTATAGACATCCAGAAGGCATTCCCAAATAGAAGTAATCCAAGAGAAACAATTATTTCTGTAATCAATAAGTAACCAGAGGGACCCCAATTTCTGTCCTCAAATAATATAACCGGAGGGACAATGATGTATGCCCTCAAATAATGGTGAGCCTCTACCCCGGACCTGATAGCCTCAATGTTATCCCTGAAAGGCTCCTTACCTTTCAAATTTCATTCTATGTAAATCACCCCCATCCAATATTACCTAAACCACATATATCGGGGGACTCTACCCACACTAGTGGGAAAAACCACCTCATCATGGAGTATGTCTTTGTGCACACTACCCAAAGTTCTGGGTGACCGGTAATCACCAAAATAGTACCCAAAGCACAATGTATCTAACACCTTGTGTCCCTATGACCATGTTTCTCATGTAAGATAGCCTTTCCATCCAAATAACCTTGGACATGCCCAACTTGATAGTCACATTTCCTCAAGCTGTCACGCACAACGCCTAATCCCATAGTTAGAACCACCAAATTTAACCTGGGTAGTGCCCAACACATGATCAGAATCACGAAACATTACCCAAGCCATGCCAAACAAAACCCAAAGGTTCCATCATATTCAATACCACACATCACATACATATAATCAATAGAAATACTTTAAACGTTAAAACAAAACAAACAGTTGGATTACACTAGTTATGTGTTGTCCCATACCAGCACCAAGGTCTAGGAAGCCTCTAACGATTCATATCCTAAAATAACAAATTATACTCATCATTTTAATGAAACCAAATAAAATTATACCATTTTGGAACCCCATCCAAAATGCCGCAAATAAACAGCGACCCCTCGACCGACCCCACTCAGGTTAATAGGAAAAGTGTCATACCCAAAGGAATGTCACAGGTCTAATAAGCAATTTAACATGAAACTACATGATCTCAAAATACCCAAATACAAACTTAAGGCCGCACCACCCAATGGTCTGAAAAAACATAAAAGAACGTATGCACCACCTACCTGAGACAGTTAGACATAGGCACGTCTGAAATCGATCTACAATCTGATGCTGAACTTTATAGATCTACGTTTCTATCAAATCCCAGCAATTACACTTGGATGGAATATGTGGGGATTGAGGAAAGAAAACTAGAATGAGAAAGGGTGCATGGGATTAGTCTTGATTATTCGATCCTGCAGCCACCGATGGATCGATGAACTGACTTCGTATGAAGAAACTAGGTTAAGGTATGTAATTCGAGATTTTGGGATGGTACTATTTTGAAGTTGGGTAAAAAGAAGAAGTTTTCTAAAATAATATGTGACACTCTTTCATTTAAGAAAATAAAAAAAATGGAGTGTAAAAAATACTACACCCCATGTAGTAGACTTATCTATAATCCTACTTAAGAGGAGGTAGCCACACCTCTAGGATGCGCCACACCTGTTGACACATGACTAGAACTCATCTGGTACATAGAAAGGAGAATACACGATGTGTCTAGCAACACTAAACGTCATGTAGTAGGAAATTCTAACATAGTCATCAATCAACATGCACATGGATAGCCCACGAATAGTACAAGGTGAACCCACACATGGCGTGTATACATGGTACACGTCGTGTAATCTGGAAATTTCTAAAACTTCCCAGATTTATTCATTTTTCTCAATAAAAAGTTAAAAATTCATACAGGGTCATGATTTTGACATGTTCTAAAACCCTAGGTTCTTACAATATTCCGACATTAACATAGCTCATCCCGGAGCTATCAAGAGAAACCTAGAGATGGCACAGAACATACCACCTTGATCAAAGTAACCCGAACTTCCACAGTCTCAATGTTTCTAGCTAAATTCTTCAAGGGGATCCCCACCATAAGAATTTCATAACTCGGTCTGAACCCTAAAAAACTAAAATCAAGAAAAGTTTTACAAACATGTTTCTGCACTCATTGTTCTCTTATGATACATTGTCACCCTTACACCACATTGGTTATTACAAGATTTTTCTGACACAGAAACGTATCTCACACCGCATCGGTGTCCGTCTCCATGTGGTCCTGCATCCAAAAGAGGCTCAAAATGAACCTGGTGCCTAGAACCTCAAGTATCCTTCATATTTGATTCCATGATTCCCATGAAACCTCAAGTAACCCACACCCTGATGCCCCGATTCCCAAGAAACCACTAGTAACATGCATCATCGATGCCCCGATTCCCACGACACCGCAAGTAACCTGCATACTCGATGCCCCAATTCCACACATCTCATAAATATATATAAATATATCACATACCCGATATGGCGTCAATCCCACTGACCAACATCTAGTCTGTCCACATATATCCTATGCACCTCATGCACTGAAAACTGGCATTCCTTAACTGTTCATGCCAAAAAGTAAAAAAGGAAGTCACGATCACACTCGTTGTGTACCTTAAACCGACATCATCTCACCAGCCTGCTCACCCCTTTTCATCTCCACAGTGTGCACCATAACTGAATTACCACTACCTGATGCCTTCCCTCATGGCGGTGCTGCTTCAGTTACTTTCCACTGACCCCTTAGCTAGGTCCCACTGTCTCTACTGTGTCCTCCACATGTAGATGAGGCAGCCCTATCCTGATACCGAACTGGAACCAACTCCAGATGCCATCTCTGTCTAGGTACCTCCCTATCAGATGTTTGAGAAGGCTTCCTACAGAACCTATCCAAATGCTTGCCTGTCCACATGCCCAAAACTCCATTGGAGGAATATCGCATTGAGTCCGAACATGTCCTGGTTTTCCACACTGAAATAAATTCACTGATGAAATGCTATGTTGTGGTCTTGCAGAGTCATTTCCATGACTTCCCTACTAGATCTCATCCCGTCCTTACTTCCTACTGTACGAACCATCACCTAAACTACCACCTAGACAACCTGGGTCCAATCACTCTGGTTGTCCTCTGCTATGAGCACCTGATTTACCTCCTCTGAGAAAGAACCCAACTTGAAGAAATTTTCTGAATCTGAATGGCGTGTCTTAACCCATCCTCAAAGCACCTCACCCATTCTGAGTCATTGATTACCATAATAGGTGAAAAGTTAGACAACTTAGTGAATATAGATTCATACTACATGATGGACATGTCTCCCTACTGAAAGCTTAAGAACTACAATGCTCTCTATACCCTTAGTGTCTCTGGGTTAAACTGATCAATGATACTGTCCTCAAAGTCCTTCCATGCTATACGTTCATGTCTTTGAGGCTGCACATGCACATCCCACCAACTCTTCTCCAGTCCTCTTAGCATGTACGTCGTTACCATGACCCTCCACCCAAGAGGCATCTCAAGCGGGTCAAAAATCATTTGCATGATCTCTATCCAGTTCTCTGCGCATGTGGACCACCCTCACACTAATAAAGAGGTGGTTGTTACAACTAGAACTCACGTGTCTGATACACAATGGACTGCTCTGTATCCTGTGCACCTCTGTTGATCCCTTACAAGACACGTACCAGGCTAGCCCAGAGCATCTCATCGTTCCCCAAACCGAACGCTTCCAATATCGGCTATTGTCCTATATGCCCTGGATCCTGGACCTGATCTAGTCCCTGACCCTATACCTCCAGCTCATGTATTTCCGACACCAGATCCTAAACTTGATCCTACTCCTACGACACTGTACCATCTCCCGCCTGACACTCCATCTGAGTCGTCTAAAATGAACCAGATGAATACCATAAATGGTCCTACATATCATATATATATATATATATAACAATATATATTCAACACAGATAAGTAAATATGTAAATAGGAAGCATAAAACAAATATGATTACTGCCCCTACCATAATCCATGACCATGGCATCCCGACATCATGGACTCCTTACCATCCCTCAATAGATCCATGTATCAAATGTACATCGGGCCATGCCCATCCTGAAAACCAAAATTGTCTCAATCCGATGACCTAGTCCCCAAATCATGGTTATCAAAATCACTTCAACCATAGTACCTACCTGCTCATTCATGAGCCAGACGCAAATTCCCTATCATAAGAAATTATACAAATATATAAAGCATTTCATAACACATTGATATAAACATATAATTCTATCAGTAATTTCACTTATTCTCATTTCAAAAGAGTATAAGGCATGGAAATTAACATTTTTTCACATGGTATTTTCATATCACAAGGAATTCTGCAGTTATGAAATTGAAATACCCATAAATGTGTCTGTCAAATTCCATGAAAACAAGCCTCTCCATAATGGTCTAAGGTCCAATCCTTCACTTCCCCCAAAAGGTCATGGGTTACACATCGCAACCAATAACTTGACACACCAAGTGGGCCACCAGGGTAGAAATCATATAAAATTTAATCTGAGAAAAAAGAATAAAGCAATTCCAACCTATGGAAACTTGGTCCATCCCTCATACTCGGGGCTACAGTCACATATGCACAAGCTAGAAACCCAGTTCCAGTAACCACCTATCTCTTGTCTACCATATCTTAAATAATAAAACCATCAGAAATAAAAAGTGAAGTCTCAATCTCATTAGTATCCACAAAATAACTGCTACCAAATCCCTGCCATGAACTCCTCTGACACCACTTGTAATGACCCGGACCCGAACATCCACCCGAACAGTGCTAAACGTGCCAGGTGTTACTACCTTAGGCACATCTCCCTGATCGCCAAAGGCTACCGAATAGAAGTGAGGGTCTGATAGGTATCGTGGGGAGGCTATACCCTCATGGAGGATAATAATTGTACTGGTCTATGTAATAACATATAACATAAAATTTGAAGACTCTGCAAACTCGAACCAGACATGCATAGCGGAAGCAAAATCAATATCAATGAATTATAGAAGCAATAATATAAACAACATTTGCAGAATGTAAACAAAACATCATATTGAACACAACTTACAAAATCTACTAGAACAAACAATTCATGCATCCATAACAACACCTGATATAAAAGGGAACCAATAGTGAACCAAAAGTAGCTACAATAAACAAGGTAATAATTCTTTTACAGAAAGGAAACAAAACACAAGGTAAACATTATCTTGGAAAGATCTCATGATCTATAACAGGTCCATGAAACTACTAATGCATTCCAGCTCTTGAAGCTGACCTTTTTCATACACACAAATCCAAAAATTTTACATGCGTCCCAAAGGGCCTGTGCAGGGTGTGTGAAAAATCATAGTAGGATACCACCCAACAGTGCATACCAAATATAAGTCTTTAAGCAGTAATGTAGTTATAAGTGAAATAGTAAACAGTACAGTGCACATATAGAGATAAACATTACTAGTGCTCAGCAACCTCCTTGAAATGTCCCCTGCTCTAGCCAACGCCAGAATCTCTACCATGATACCTGACACAATGGGCCTATTAACACCTCGTCTCAAGTACCGACGTCCTGAAGGAACACCCAAATAGTACTAATCCTAAAGAAACAACGATGTATTTCTTCAATAAGTAACTAGAGGGGAAACGATTTATGCCATAAAATAATGTAACTAGAGGTACCACGATGTCTGCCCTCAAATAAAGGTGATCCTCGTACCCCAAATCGATAACTTCAACTCTATTTCTTGAAGGCTCCCCAACATCTACGTGGATTCGTATGGAAAGAACCCCAAAATCAATAGTACCTAAACTGCATCTATCCGAGGAATCTACCCACATGAGTGGTCAAAACCACCTCATCACGGAGTCACTCTATGTGCATACCACTCACTATTCAGGGTGAGTGGTAATTACCAAAATTGTACCCAACCGACAACGTCTCTGATACCCTGTATCTTTGGGACCATGTATCAAAAGTCTGATGGCCTTTCCATCCTAGTAAACTAGGCGATTCCCATACTGATATTCACACTTACTCAAGAATACATCCACAATGCCCACTCACGTGGTCAGAACCACCTAATGTAACATGGGCCATGCCCAACCTGTGATCAGCATCACTAAACAATACCCAAGCCATTCCCAGCACAACCCGAAGGTTCCATCATATGAAATATGACACATCACATACATATAGTCAAAAGAAATACTTTAAACAGGCAAAAAAACTAAACAATTGGATTTTACTAGCTATGTGTTTCCTCATACCAGCACCAAGGTCTTGGAAGCCTCTAACAATTCATATAATAACATTACAAGTTAAACTCAGCAGTTTCATCAATTCTAATCAGGTTATACCATTTTGGCACCCCTTGAATAAATGATGCAAATGAATAATGACCCCTTGCCAGACACCACTCAAGAAAACATGAAAAGGGGCATACCCAAAGCCATTTCACTAGTCTAATAAGCAATTTTACATAAATATTCAGGATAATTAGGGACCCACTAAAAATACCCAAATATGTGCTTAAGGCTACAACACCAAAAGGTTCACAAAAACATGAAAGAAGGTATTCAACTTCTCCCCGATACCTTTAGACATAGGAACATCCGATATTGAGCTCCAATTCGATGTCGATTTTTGTAGATCTATGTTTACGTCAGATCCAAGTAATTGCCCTCAGATAGAATCCACGATGTGTGAGGAAAAGAAACTGAAAAGAAAAAGGGCACATGGGTTTATCCTTGCTGATGTGATCTTGCAGCCACCGATGAAAAAATGAATAGGATTCATATGAAGAGTCTAGGGAAAGTAATGTAGTTTGGTATTTTGGGAAGGGATTGTTCCGAAGTTGGGGAAAAATATGATGTTTTCTAAAATAAGATGAAACACTCATTCATTTAAGCGAATAAAATTAAAAAATACATGGAGTGTATAAAAGATTAAATGCGGGGTAGTAGCTTTGTCTGTACTCTTACTTAAGCGGAGGTATCCACACATCTTGGATGCACCACACGGGTGGACACATGGATAGAACTCCACCAACACGCAGAAAGCAGAATACACAGCATGTCAAGAAACACTACATGCAGTGTAGTATGAAATTCTTACACGGTTATCACACAGCATGTACTTGGCATGCCCCTAGATAGTACATCAGTAACACACACATGACATGTACACATGGTATAAAATGTGTAATCTGTAAATTTCCCTAGCTTCATATATTTTCCCCATTTTCTCTGAAAGAAGTTAAAAATTAAAAGTGGGTTCAGATTTTGACACGTTATAAAAACTAGGGTTCTTAAAATTCATATATTTTGCTACATCATTAAGGGAAACATAATCATCAAGAACTCTATTTGTCACCATACTACATGAAGGTCCGCTATGGCATACTGACTCAAGGAGCACCAGCCTATAAAAAGATCTACATAAATCAAACCATGACTCAAATTTGATATATTTCCTCTACCGGAACTCATGAATGTTGATAATCCAGACATAATCAACTATATTTTGGATACATCAACCTCCACACAGATGCAAGGAAAAATGGGGTGACACACCACTCCAGTGCTACTATCACATCATAGATAGTGACTAACCAAATTCCCAATGATACACAAAATATAAGGATTCTCAAATGGAATCAGAAGACCAATGAGACTTACCCAGATCATTATGCTTAGATTATTACATCGCATGTGGAAATAAATATACCATTTAAGTAGAAATAATGAAGAACCATCACATCTTCATAAGGCATTGGACCAACCACTTATGATATCATCTATTGAACAAAATCGGATCACAGTTTTCTTTTTATCAAGAAGTCCAATGATCACACGATCTTGAATTTTACATATATTGAAGAAAAATCGGTCAAACACATCAATCGAAGGATGCTGATAAATAAACCAAGCCACCGGGATCAACATAAAGAAGTCTAAATAATTCTAGAACTTTGATGGCATTTGAGAAAGTATGGGTGGACCATGATGAGGATCTTTTTCATTCATAAAAATAGTAATATACAAAAAAGAGGTGAAGGTAATTTGGATTGGATAAAAGGATTATGTTATAAAGATGTGTTAATGGAAATGAAGGAGAATGAACTCCTACCTTCGATGGAGAAGGTGTAATCCAACGATTCATTGATCATATCTATGTCATCGCGGGAATACTAGGTCATATTAGATTCCTTCATCTCATAATGGTTGAATTATCTCTTTTTGTGTTTAATTTATCCTATTTCTTCTTATTTTATTTCAATCGATGGATTTATTCTCCCACATATGATTCAGATTCTTCAACCTATTTATTTAGGAAGAACATTGGAATATGACCAATAATATTATGATAAAATAATATAATAAATTTATTACCATTTCCCTAATGTTTCATTCATAATAATATATTAGATGAGAGAGATAAAATATGATTGATATCTTCATCATCTTTTGAATCACTCATGTCATAACAGTCAGTATTCTTCTATTTTCTGATGGATTCAAAAACAAATTATACTCTCTCAATATTATTAAAATATAATTCCTTTTTAATTTCTTACACAACATTAATATTATGTATCATCTTCAGTTTGATATCATATATATCTTCTAATACCAATACTATTAGAAGAAAATGATCTAAAAATTTAATTATAATCTTCTTCGTAATAGTGGACTATTCACGTTCTCATAAAATCCATAAATATTAATAACTATTTTATTTATGCGATTAAAATAACTATAATAATATTCATATTTAATAATCATAATATATTAAAATCTACTATAATTTTAAATCTTAAATTAATTAATTTTTTTCCCTCATAGTTCCTCCTAAATTTATCCCATATCTACTTTTATATTGAACGACCTGTCACCTTGGTGTAGAAAATATCTGATAAAGACATCAAATGAAATTTTATTTTTTTTATGCATATCCATATTTATTTTATTAGGATGGGTCATATAATAATTATTATAAATAGGTGGAATACCAACTGCAATAGCATCACGTACCTCAAGGAAAAGATAAAATAGAAAAAGAATCAATTGATTTCTATATCTATAATAGTTTGTTCCACTAATGATAAGTAATCCTTAGCTATTCATATATATTTTATTATCAATTTCTCAAAAACATATCTTGGATAATTATTTATAATCTCTATCATACCACTTATTAGGATCTAACAAGTATTTATCAGTAAAAGAAGGAGGGGTAAATTAGTGATTTGGTTTTCTTTTTGGATTTTTTCTTCTTCAAACCCAACCGATTGAATTGGTGATGTTTTTTGATCCCCTTTTTTTAGAATTTCAACTCTCCATAGTATAAAAAAGTGAATGATAATGAAAAACATGATATTTACATTTCTTTATTCCCATTCCTACTCCTTTCCTTATCGATCAATCTCCCCCTTATGAATTAATCTAGTATAGTGAAAACATTGTACAAAAAAATGTAATAAAATTATGTATAAAAAAATTCTAGAATATAATAGATGATTAAAATATATGATTCAATAAGGATATAAAATTGCCCATGACTACTTTACCTTTGAATACTATTCCTCCATGACTAAAAGGATCAACATAAATTTATGTGTTTTCCTTCTTCAATAACATAAATGAATGAAGTCAATTTTTATTTGGTTGGTCTAGAAACTCCCACAAAAATCAAGGTTATATTTTCTTACTCAATATATTAATATTTACTAACTTTTTATCTCTACATCATGTGTTCTTGTATTAAAACAGTGATATTCCTAGTGTTTTTCACTATCCCAAAAATAATAAAGTATATCGACTATATATTTCATCTATCCTATTGGAAACTCAACATAATTTTTATATATTCTCTTTGTTTTACAAATAATAGAGTCATGAACCATAAAAAAGGGATACCTATCATGATCATAATAATATCAAAAAACAATTCATTAACACTTTAGTATTTATGCCTATAATCTTCTTTAACTGATACAAATTAACTTACCTAGGGGATATATCCCTCTCCAAGTAGCATGGAATTATTCTATTCTATTTTTAATTTATTTAATTTAATCTAATATTGGATACTTCTATTAAATATGAATTAATCATGGAAAAAAACTGAATACATTTATTATGGAATCATTCAATACTGGTCTAAGATTCACCATAATAAATTTTATTTCATTCCATCAATCATATCCTAACACACCTTGAAACACTAACTCGTGTAAAAACCTTATCCATTAATCCATAAACACACCAAAGATCACATTTGTGGACCTATTTTTTTTTCTATTTTGACATCATGAACAACCTATTAATAATGGATTCCTTTAAAAAAGGAATGGGGATAACTATTTTGATATCTTTTTAACTACAAGTGACCATTACATCCTTCTATTCATAATTCTTGTTTTGGGAATATTAATTTCTCATTAGTTAGACATCCAAATAACTAGAACATGCACCATGGGTATGGTTAATACTGTTTATCCTTTTCATTATTCATTAAATGAAACTCTTATACCATAACATTTACTATGCCTATTTTGGGTTTAGCCATGATTCATTGGTTAACCATGTGTTCACCATGGGGACCATTATGGTTATGGTGCCAATACATCTACTCGTTTTGGTCCTTTTATTCTAACCATGTCTTCTACAATGGGTAGTTGAGATGGCATATTAGTGGTAGAGATCCATATTCCTATATTAAAAATTCCCAATCTCAAAACTGAAAAGGGATAAATATCATGTTACTGAATTTGTTACTATAGAAGTTACTATAATATTAGAACTATTCAGTATATTTCATGTTATAGGACACTAATTTTGGACTTTTAGACAAAGGAAATTTAAGATACCGTAGACCTTTACTACATTGAAAATTTAGAACACCTCATGCCTTTGGTTCACGGGCTCTCATATCACAAGGACTCTCATCTATGAATGATTTAAGTAAGAACACGTAAAAGAAAGAAATGGAAGATGAATTATGGAAAGTAGAATCAACCAGAGTATAGATAACAATATTGGGAATAGAGTGAGGGTATGGAACATTGAATATTCATACCAATCACTATGAAACTCTATATAGGGAAATGTCAGCCGACCAATCATGAGAGGTGGGGAGTTATGTACTATCAATGATACAAATTCTGGGGTAGGGTTATTTTACTGTATTCATGTATTTATGCTTTTGGGTCATGTATTGATCATTATGCCTCTATGATTATGATCTATGTAAGGGTTTTATACAAACCTAGTTTAAAATGGTATCATAATAAAATAAATAAATTATTTAATGCTTTCTGCCCGTTCTTACCAACCATAAATAATGGGTGTGTCCTGCTCCTAGGATCTTATATGGATCCACTAATAATTCCTATTAAGAATGGACTTACTCCTGTTATGTGGTCTTCAACATAAAATTCCTTGTTCTATGTAATTTCCTTAATCTAAATTCATTATGATTGATTCATCCATATTTATCCATAAATATGATCATCATCAATCATGTGATGTAAAAAAATCAATTTTTAAAAAAATCCACCATTCATCATTTAGATTCCAATTGTCATATTTTCATAGAACTTACTTTCAACCGTCATACTATCAAAAAACCCCATAAAATAATTTAGGATTTCTTACATGATCTTTTATATACTTTAATATTACCTATATTCATTGTTTTGAGTATTAATAAGTTTCGTATCACTTCACTATTTTCTTTTGAGTGAAATAGTATGTAAGAATGCTCTAAGAGTTTCTATAATACTGAAAGTTCATAGCAGATTCTCTCTATGATAAAATATATGAATCACCATGATAGTATTCTAAAATAATTTTATATATCTAGATTATATCATTTAACTCTAAAAAAAGATATAGTCAATCAGGTGTGGATGATCATAGGATTTCGGTGAAATTTATCATCATATACAACAATGGTATTTTTCAGTATAGAAGAATATGAGGACAAGATCCACCATTTGGAAATCCAATTTTTTATTTTCCATTAGATATTTATACCTTTATATGTGACTATTTATCCTTGTAAGTGAATTTTGTTATTAATATAAATTATTAGTCACGTACATCAATGAATTAAAGGAAATAATAAAAATACATGATCGTAGTGTAGTAGGATACACTTAATGTATGATGAGTAATATTTCATTATTGAATAATAATATAAAGGATATGTCCCTTTTTAAATTTAATGGAAGTTTATATCAGATGACCACTGATGTGAATGAAATAGATTAAATAAATCAATACTTTTGGTGTCATATGGACTAGTTCATTTATGGGAAATCAAAGAAAAAGACATAAAGAACATAGGTTGAAGAGACCAGCATGAAATCTATTTGATTAGAGATATCATGATAAAGGGGTTATATAACACAATAATACTTTTTATGAGGTTTTATGTTCTTTTGAAATTAAATTCTTTCTCTTTGGTTCCTCAGTATGTTGCTAGACGCTATCCCTGGACATTGATCAGATCATCCTATTAGCATTAAAAAAAGGCTAAGAGGGTCATACCCTAACTGTATCTAGAACCTATGTTAAATATAAAATAATATTTATTGAATAATATATTGAATAAATATAATTATTATGTATGATATAAAAAATATTCTTGTTTTCTTGATCACATATATTCAATAAATAGTTATTCTGGAAATGTTTTTAATAGAATTTTAATAAATAATTATTTTTTATTTAGTTATTATATATATATATATATTTATTTATTGATTGGAGAATATTTAGTTATATATATATATTTAATAAAAAATCATTATTCAATGCTTGATAAATATTTTTGAGGAATGAAGGATAGATTTTAAAGGTATGGTGAGAAATAAAATATATTAAATATTATTTGACTAAAATTAGATAAATTATTCAAGAAATAATAATTAATTAATTCCTTGGTGTTACACTTATTAGGAATAAATTATTTGTAATTTATACATTGTATTCTATAGGTATTTAGGAAAGAATAATGGAACATGTGAAAATAGTATTTTCTAACTCTAGCACTATTTTAACCAAATTATATTATTTCTAACCCTTACACTAGACATTTGTTTTTTGTTTTGAATAATGACTCTAGAGAATACTCTAAATCCCTAGACAGATCCTCTATTATAACACTCTCAACAATTTAGAGAAATCGCCCCCCACCACCCCTATCAATTAGAGATAGATCATGGAGAGTAAATTTTTGAAGTAATTATCATTGTGATCTTAGGAAAACAACACAAAAATTGTGATCTACCATGTTTGCACTCATATATTCTTATATAGTCACTCATAGGTTTATGGTGCACATATGGATAACTGTTAGAGAAAATATACATTTTATTATTGTGTTGAAATGATATAATGAAATTGAGATTTTTTTTAGATTCATCGGTTAAGAAAGAATTAATTATAATTCAATTCTTCAACTGCATAAATTAATTATAAATCATTTGGAGATTATCCTATATTTCGTAATAGTGTTCTCATTAAATTAATATTTTATTCAATTTTCATGGTCACAACATTCTTAAATATGTACATCTCAGACTAATAATAAATTATGACAAAAATCAGAGTTGAACATACCCCTACTGGAACATTCACTAAACTTGAAATATTCACCTTTTACTGATTCCTTTCATGATAAGAGAGTCAGTTCCATATAAGGATCCTTAGTGTATGGTTTCCATATCTATTATTCTATCCATTGTAAAAAATCCATTATATATAACAACTATGTGTTCCCTTATTATTTTCCACACATTATACATAGTGGTGTATGGATCTTCTATCATACAACAAATCATGAATTTTTATAATTCTCAACCTCTTCTCTCTACACGAGATCCAAATCCATGTATGTTTTTATTTTCTTTATCAATATGCAATGATACTTGTATATTATTTGTCATGTACTATTATTTTATTATGATGATCCCCCAATAATATCTTATTTCTCAGATAGAGTAATACTCACATGTACATGGATTCTTAAAAATCACACTGATATGAATGATTATAATTTAACATGTTTATATGAATAAAATAATGTCCTATCGGCAAGACACTAAACTACAAGACATAAGTTCCACCATACATGATCACACAAACTACATGATGTGTCTGGTGAGTGAGACACCTTCCCTTAAATGAGATCTAGATCTGTGCAAGGTCTTTTTAATTTATTGTCCCACATTCAAAAATAATAATCACTTATATAAATTATATGTAGATTGATTCCTATTCTTATAGGATATACATTAACACATAGATTTCCAATCTTAGTCCCAACCGCAAATACAATCAACAATAATGACCCTTTTTAGATAAATGTATATTCATCAACATCGACATCAACATTTTTTGATGAACCTATGCTATGGTGAACCCCGAACCCTTCTTCCTACTACACATGAGTTCAATTTTGGTAGAGGAGTCATATGAATACTAACATATGTATTGATTTGTACTCTTTTATTATATATAGTTACAAATAGATCAGATCCATTAGTTCCATCAATGAATTAAACCAATATAAATTACATCTCATATATGAATTATTCAGACCTACATAGTATAATTTATAATTTAAATGAACATAGGTGGGTTTATGATAGATATGTATCCCCCAAAAACATATGGATCCATTCATATTGTTATAGGATATGTAGTGACCCCTAAATCTATTGTCTTAGGTCTAACTAAAAACCCTATTAGTCTCACTCCTTATAATCTAGTTTTATCTCGTTATTTTTAGTTCTCTTATAATATAATATTGTGAATGTAAAGCCATTGAACACTTTTCCACTATGTTTGAGAATGATTATTACCGGAACTATGAAATTAAGAGCTACATGTGTCACGATTCATGTTTTATTAGGATTAATAGTGATAAAAAAATATTTTTCTATTTCATATATATAAAATCCAATCAACCCATATTTTATCAAGTGTTTGGACCACATCAACGACAATGGGATTACTTATTTGGTTCAACATTAATAGAAAGCCTTGAATATTTTTCTATGAGACATATCTGCACAAATACCTCATAACAGTTCCCAATCACATGATGTTAAAATGAATAATGTATTGTCCATCCACCTCAACCATAAAAATACAAGAAATTAAGAACTACTTGATCCTTAATTATTGTTATCTAAAGATATTTAGTGTTGTCTATACCATATATTCTAAACTCTTCTAGATACTATAACCCATTTTTACTGATTTTCAATGGAACAAAATAAAATATCCTAGGTAATCTTTGGTTTGGAATTCCACCATTACCTTTTCAATGTATCTCTTTCTATAATCCACACTTCGTGTCTTGTATGTATCACATTAACATCAACCCTTCATGGCTATCAATTATGAGTGCTTTCTAATTCAATGTACTCCTTTATTTTGTTATAAATATAATTACTATTAAATATTATTATTCAAACCCCCCAACATGACCTACTAACCATAGGAATATTTTTTATTAAGAGAACATGACTATAATTTATATAGTCTAGTGACTATTGTACTGGAACCCACCATTCAATTATATTAAACAGTCATCTTTAGAATACATATCACATTTCATCACTAATGGTCCGTAAACCTCTTGTTATGATTACCAACATCATTATTATCTTTTCTAAATGTGTTATGGTGTTTGTCCCTTGAACACTTTCTGGGCCATTCTTTCAAACAAGTTGAACATGAATTGATCTAAAGATCATGTCCATCAACTATGTGTTCTTCTCTAATGTATTATATGGTGGAAATGGTTCTTTTATTTACATCAAGTCTACATTTCACATGAAATTAATTTTATGATCAAAATAAGACATTATCCAATAATCATGACATTTAATTTTGTATCCCCTGGACTAATTTGTACAAACATAAACTATAAACCATGGTATTCTAAATTAAAAGACCTTAATCTAGTAATAAAGGTGACATGATACTTGTTAGGTTAAAACACCCTAAATTAAATCTTGGAAAAAATAAAAGTCTCTACCTATTAATCTTTCTGAATTCATCGGTTCACCAAAAAATAAGTACATAAATGATAAAATGTCAATATACTCTAAGGGTCCACTATATGGCCTTAGAAGAAGTATATCCATGATAAATAAAAACAATAGCATTGGAAAGAATTAGAGAAATGAAATGTCATGATTCTTCATCCCATTAATGTGTTTAATATATGATGGAATAAATTTTAGTGTACTGGAAACCCCATTGAATACCCTCTCTTCCATGAACCAACTTCAGGTCTTAAATAATCGAATTCAAATAAACATTCTATGGATAGATGTAATGAGTGTGTCAATCATTAATGGAAACCATGGTAAACATATTCTGAAATTGACATATATGGATCTACATATATTACCCATGATGCGCTACATACTATAGGAATGTTTCCATCCTTAAAAAGGCCCTACAATATCCATACATATTAAGGCCATTGTAAACGAAACCTATTATTTCAATATGATGTGTGTTCATACCTAACATACACACCCCATCTCATCAATATTCATTCAAAATCTATGATTTATGATCCACACAGTCCATTATATAAGAATTCCGGTGGATTTTATACCCCCAATGTTACATATTTGTTCATAATTCTCAACTTCAATGCAAAGATACAACATATAGTCCTTGAAGCTTTTATTAGTCCCCATAGTATTTCCATAAATGAAATTAAACATCATTTTAATCCTGGTTACTATAAATAGAATTCATTATTTTTAGGGGAACCTATTTTTAGAATCGATATCTCTATTAATTTGTTTTTCAAATTCTTCTGTAAGAGAAACAATGCCACATATTTTGTCAAAGATTTATAACCTAAATCTGAAATGATACAAGGTTTATGTTTTTCAAAAAATAACATCATCAACAATAAGCCTAAGTAATATTAAATTTAAATACCTGCATGATTCTTTGAGGTTTTTTTCTTTTATGAAAATGGGTTATCCATTTACATTGTGATTACTTCATCCTGGTCTCTATATAGATTTCCTTACTCATTTTAGTCAAAAATAATTTCACATGAAATATAAGAAAACTATTGTATAAGAACTAAAATAATATGATTTATGCACCTATCCTATGATTTCATGGAACTATGAATTAATTCACACTGGTTTTTACTTTACCACATTTTAATGAATATCTTTCCACTTTCTGGTCATAATTGTTCATCCAAAATCTTCATGTATGTTGGCCTAACATTCATGATTCAAAATTTCCCAAAGTAAAGTGATATAGAACTTACTAGGATGAAATCCCACAAAGGTAAACCTAGTAAAAAGTCAATTTCCACTCCTTGATAATGCATCTTTTGTTATCTAGGTAAAATGTAGCATTTAATAAAAATGGAATAAAATGTGTTTGGATGAAATTATATAAATGAGATCTACGAAACATTTATGGTCCTTCCTTCAAATATTCCCGAATATGAGGGTTATGAAAAAGATAATTTTGTTAGAAAAAAGAGAAACAAAACTTGTGTGGCCTACTATGTAGTAATTTAAATAGTAAATTTACTCTCTTCCAATCCCTTAGAATGGTCAAAAGGAATATAATTATTCTGATGTATCAATTCATATACTCATAAGTAATGCATGATGAAATATATTTGGTTTCTAGAGACCTCTTGAAAATTAAAATACTCATTATGAATCCACCTCTATACTCTTTATTACAATGATACATAATAATTATCTTCTTTAGGTGGGTGATATCCTCAATAACTGAAGAAGTAACTGTGGACCATTCCATTATTCTTCATCAATAAAAAATTGTATTAACTCACAGAATGAAATTATATCGAAAGGGTGATATTATGAGGAAAAGGTACATAAAAGATAAAACAACTAGGATAAAATTTTAATATATACAGACAAATTATCTCAATTAATTCACCCTTGTTATTTACATAGGGCCTTCAAAGAAGTCCCTAACCTGGATATACTGTGTATCTACAATAGTCCATGGGATCTCCCATCACCACCACCCAAGACCACAACCCATGTGAAGGGGTTTCTAAAGCCTATGTACCTCGATGTGATAAGGAACATGTGATGTTAATGGATGTTTTACTACCTCAATTTAATGTGATTAACTAGGTCACACAAACATCATTCACTTATCACTTTGATTATTGTAATTATGTGGAGGAAGACCCATAATTCACTATTTATTGGTTTCATGGGATGGTATAGAACACATAGGCAGTGAATGATAGTAGTGAAAAAAATAAATTCAATCCACTAGAATGGGTTATTCCTCCAATAAGCTGAAAATGTTCTTTTTCTAGAAATACGTCTATGCCTATAACATGTTGACCTCATGCTTGAATCCTCATTGTTCATATATGATCCAATCCTGAGGAGGAAAATTTATTAGTTATCTACAATAGGAAAATTATTACTACATTAAAAAAATATGAGTAAATTGATGAGATAAAGGGAAATTTCTAGGGAGAAGAATATTTATTTCACCTAAATCCATAGGATTTAATCCAACATTTACACATAATTCTATCTACACTGGTGATTTGTGAAGTAATTATTTATTTGTATGTAATTATATAATACTAAATTTCACACCAAACCATCTTTACATAGGGTCTTGTATTTTCATTTTAATGGGACCCTTAGGATCGTCATTACGAATTTTTTGGGAGATAATGAGAAATCCCAAAAATCCACTCACACTAGTCTCACACCCAAATATGAAAATCCATTTAAATAGATTATTTTATCCTTAAATCAATGAAAATTAACAAAATTATAGGGTAATTGAGTTTATCAAGGGTTTTAAATAATATGAATATTTTGAATAAACCACATCATCCCTAGTTGATAATAAATAGGGTGAGAGACGCTTACTAGACAATAAAATTGAGTCTGACACATCAAAATTCATATGTGGAGACTCCTTACTTTTAGTTTGAAGATACAAAAATGATTTTTTACCCAAAGAATTATATATCCCTATTAAAATTAGGGTTTCACTTCAATATAGTACCACTTGGGGGTAAGACTCTTATTCATCCTCTCTAGCATGATGTACTTCGACCACCTACACATGGGTGAAGCCCCTTATTTCCCATAGTATTAGTTGGGAAGACCCAATTGATCAACCCCATATCACATTTTATAATCCTTATTTGAGCCTCCAATTAAAGATAACCATCTTATTCTTTACCCATATTAAGGTATCATCCACACACATGTCTTAATGGTAAAGAAAACCTTTTCCCTTGTCTCCTATATGAGAATCCAAATATTAAAATATTCTTTATATTCCCACCTCTATATTAAATCCCCATATGCATAATTCCTCATTAATATAATATTTTGGAACGTTTATTGACATTAATTTCCTCAAATAATTACATTAAATGGTGTGAATAAAGTCGTTATTGTGTGATATAAAATCACTTGGAAATTTTCTTTATCACACACATCTAACTACATGATCATTTTCTACAACACAACCATAAAATATGGATCTTAAGATGAATGGGATTTTATTCCTAGTGAAAAGGATACATAGGAAATCTCCTTGAGGATAAAACTAAATATAACCCACCCTCCACATCTGTCCATATGGGGACTCATGCATCATGAGACCATCTAGTCCTTCCGCACTATACCATCCTTCATAGGCTTGGATGACCCTACCCATTAGGCTATAGCACATAAAAGATCCCCATTTAACTGTTGGAACCATGGATATTCTATTCATGAATTAGATTATGGTTTGTGTTTGTTGTCAATCCTCAGTGGAAGTTCAGAATGTGTGACAGCAATGTGATCATCCAATTCCAGCCGACAACAGTATTGAAGGTGGCTCTGTTTCCCAGGGTTTGCCAAATTTTTGGGCCACAAAATCAGAAAATGAAGACATGGATTGTTGTTAAAATAATTTGGGTGAAAAGAGGAAGTGGTGCATGAAAAATAAAGGCTTTGCTAGAAATATTTGAGTTGGGTGTGAAAAACAGCATGGTGCACAAAATAGTGGATTGAGGTTTTTCGCACAAATTATATTTCGGAATCAGAACATCGAAAACCGAAAAGTCATATGCTGGATGAAAAATCTGATGATGATCCCGAAAAAAAATACTAGTGTGAATGATTACGTGATAGATGAGAAGTTTTTCACGCCATAGCGGGTTTTGCGTGTGGGAGTCACAAAAGCCTATAAATAAGAGGTGACCCCCCTCATTTGGTATGTTTGAAGACTTAGAGAAGATCCGAGGTCTGGTGAATGTAAAAGGTTTGCGTCAAAGGGATTGTGTGAATAATTCTGAGCTTCGTGAAACAGCAGAGGTGGCGCGTAAAATATTCAGTTTCTCAAAAAAGGGTGTTGGTGCATGAAATATTATTCCACACGAAAATGAAATATTGCACGCAATTGTAAGGTCTTGAACGCAATTGTTAGAGAAACTTGTTTGCTCATTCTGGTTATCTGGTTTATTGGTTCAGTGTGTATATGTTCATCATTTCCATACTATGAAGTAAGCAGAGTATCGTGCTGAGCAGAGTCAAAGAATTCAATGAAAATCTATTGAAAATACATTCACCTATATAATCTGAGTGGGACATCACCAATGGAAGTGAGCCAGGGGAGTCAACGGGAGTGACCTAAGGGACGCAGTGAGCTATCCCTGAACCTTTGTAAAGATAGTGAGCCTGGGACAGAGTGACTATACCCAAACCATTGTAATCCACAACTAGTAAAGAACAGTGTAATTTTTTACAACCGCCAACTTGTCGGAGTATTCTCCTTGGACGTAGCCCTTAGTGGTCAACCAAGTAAAAAGTTTTGTGTCATCTCTCTGCATGAATGTTTGATTTCTAATCATATTCATCATACATGTTCAACAAGTTCATACCAACATGGGAACAAGATCCATCACAAATAATAAAAAGTTATCACCCTCATTCCCCCCTCCCCTCTCAGGGTGTCCCGAGGTCCTTCATTAACAACACCAATGCCATATTAAAAGTGATCTATTCCCCAACTATTACAAAATTCTGATGAAACATACCCCAAAAATAGTTCCATATTCCACATAGGTATCACTACATCTCCTTCATTAGGCCATTTCTATAAAGAACCCATATTCTACTAAGGGGGAAACACACTTGCTCAGCAAAATGTCATCATACACTATTGAGAAATCATTATTATGAACCCAACCAAATCTTATTAGGTTACTTTCCCTTCATGTTTATCTAGAAAGGGTCACTGATGACTTAGTACCACACCAACCAATGATGGGTTCCATTTTACCACTCTTACTTACTACATGACGTCAATATACATGGATTGGCCCATAACATGAGACTTTAAAAGTTAAAATATTTACTATTAATAAACACTATATTACATGGGTTTTGATTCCTTTTACAAGTATATAAAAAATAACTTCCTTTTGAACTGATATTGATACCAAAAATACCTATAACCTATATAGATTGTGATAACATACAAATCTCCCAGAAATAAAACATAAAAAATAACCAATTAATTGAAAACCAAATATAGTTAACCTATTATACATACAAATATTAACATCGATACATGTATATGAAAAACCACTATCACATGTGTAACCTGTCCCATGTTGATATTTGTGAAGGATTCACAAATATGACTTAAATCAATATTTGAGTCCAGGAGTTGGTAATAATCCCCTAAAAATTTATGACAGGACTTATTTAACACCATATTGACCCATGGACATTCTAACATGCTATTATAAAAGTTTCTTTAACTGAATTTGATTAGAATGTAGGTACACCAGTACTCAAAGCCAAAACCTCACATGTTGGATTTTTTTTACGAGAATAACATGTTTTGTATACATTCTATACCCTCTATAGTAATTAAAAAGATATGGAATATTCAAAGTTGTATTAGGGATTATCCTTATATTAACTACTGAAACAAGTTGGGTACTGATGGTGTAATTCATGATAGAGTGGTACCCAAATGAATTGATCAATGATAGGGTGGATTTTTATGAAGGGAAAGAGTGAGGATTAAATGGGATGGTAAGGAAAAAATATTTGATGGAATTAACAAGTGATTTAAGAAAGGGAGACAATCTAGTGCAAAAATACATAGTGTCCACTATGATTTTATGTAAGTATATTGAAGAATATAATATATACTACTGGATGTGAGTTTTCCTACAAGGTAGATACCTATATAATGATTACACATCATTATTGTCTACTTCTATGATCATATTTTGTAAATAATGAGAACTATATTCGTAATGAATTAATTTATGTCAAATATTATATAAACCATGTCAGGGAGTCCCAAAAATATAATCTTTTATAGGTATGGATCTTGGTTAGCATTTCCTTAAGGTTTGTGCTAATCATGTTGAGTAATATGTTCTAGAATATAGTTTTCGGTTGGAGGATTGTGATGAAAATACATGGAGTTAGATATTCATAGAGTTTCATATGTTTAGTTTATAGAAGGATGAGTGTTTTTATTCAGATCATGATTCCATTGATTGGTTGGGGGAAGAATATACTACCTTAAGTGAAATCCATTATTAGAAAGACCATAAGGTTTTATTGACTATGAAGATACTTTATGGGGTAAATCATTAGTGGTGGTTATTATTCTATAAGGATTAGAAGGAGTTGGATAGTTTGTGTAATGTGTTTTGGGATTAGTACCAGGAAATATTTATTTCATAGGATATGAAAAAATCCGGTTAGAATTATATTATTACTCTCCTCTAGTGGTAATCATTAATGTAGGAGTTTAGTATTTAGTATAAGATTCTCTTTCATTATACTTTAGAGATTTTTACAAATCATGTGGCTAGCGGAATTCATTGTGGGGAGGATTTACATCCATATATCCATCTTCATGTCACCCATTCTTATTGATGGAAAATATTTAGGTGATGAGGAAGGTAGATGTTATATAGTGAGTGCTGGATAGGGAGAGTTCCCCATGGGGGGAGTCTCTATGACTCCCTAAGGAGTATATATATATATACATTTTTTATCTTATTTTCATTGATAGAGAATATTTATATAGTAAGGAATTAGTTTCATCCTACTCCATCCCATTTCATTATGGATGACTATTATAAGACCCTTACAAGTTTATTGATCATGGGTAATTTTTCAAATGGAGGTTGTGGACATCAGAATCTAGAGTCAATAACCTTTATCAATAATCATCAGGTAGTTGGAGGCCTTATTCAGGAACAACCATTATAGTTTTATTCTTCAAGGAAACAATAATAAAATTCTTCTCAATATTTTGATTGGTAAGGAGGTATGATATAGGTACGGGACATCCCCATGATTCCCATCATCCTTAGGGGAAAAGAGGAGAGTTTACAAATATGTAATCAACATCATGTTCAAATAGGCCATAAATAAGGTTGTGGGTAGATGTTTGCCTTATAGTTTTGAGATATAAGAAATTTAGATGTCCAATAAGGTATTATCTATTTATATTATACATGGATTTATGTTTTATTTTATTTAGGAGATTCACACTCCTTTATTTCCCCATCCATAATCCATGATTTGTGACTTGAGTTGTAAGTACATCAGTTGTCATTGGTTTTGAATACCCTAGTTGGAGGAAAAGGTAGCTTGTTAGATGTGTGCAGATATTGTGATTTAATTTTTTTCTGGAATCTCTCTTGGGGATATTTACTATGTTGAAAAATGTATCAACATAGAATCTTCCATTACATGGATTTGATACATTCAGTAGATGATTTTATAGATTGAATTAAGTGGAACATTATATTCCATGTTTGTTTAAAAATGGAAGGATATGTTTTTTATGAGAAGGAACCTTATATGGAATATAGGTGTGTTGAGTCCTTATCTTACATGATGTTTATAATGATGTTTTGTTCACTAGATGATATTAAATCTGTGTTTCATAGTGCTTTTTAGTAGTACCTTCACATAATTATAGATGCGGTTGTGAAACTACACCATCAATAAGGGAATAATATTGAGATTGATTTATAGTTGGGTTTATATTAGATATACATGACTCTATATATGATGAGACATTCTATGTTTTTGGAGCTACTAATTCAGATTCATAACATTCTACATAGAGTATTCATCTATCCTAATGTGTCTCCTTGGGTGCACCAAATCTATTTGGGAAGAAGAAATACGGTGGTCTATGATTTCATATCTATAATCATAACACAAACCAAGTGATTGGGAGGAATTGTTATTCACTAAAATAGGTGAAAAAATTGTTAAATAAAATTATGATATCTATCTGGTTCTTGATGATCTATTTGTGGCTAGGGTATCATCAGATATGGGTCAAAGATGGGAATATTTTGAAGATAGATCTTAGATGTCATTATAAGAAGTATGAGTTCACCATGATTCTTTAAGATGTTAAAAAACATGTATCTATGTTCATCAGACTGAGGGATTCTATGATTTATGAATTTTTAGATCACCTTATTTTGATTATTTTCAATGAAATCCTACTGTTTTGGTGTCTAAAGTGGAACACGAAGAGTATCTATGAGTTGTTTTGGTATTTATTCTACTTCATCAACTATTCGTGAAGATATAAAATTATGATTTCTAGGTATATGAGGTTTGTTTATTGGGTATTTTTTTTTCTCATTGTGTATTAATAATGGATATTTTTAATATATATATAGTGGTTTCTTTGGTATCCTCTATGAATATTTCTTATGTGCAAAGTTTCCCTAGTCTTGTAGGTTATTATAGGAGGTTTACCCCTAAATTATTATCTTGGATTATTCCTCCTATGACATCATTTACAAGGATGTAATAAGAGTTTTTTTGTAGTCACTAGTTCTAGTATAATATTCATTATTTGGAGGAGAAGATAGTTAGTTATTTAGTTATTAATTTTTTGAATGATGACATTATATAATATGTTTTTTCATTTATTTTGAATTAGATTTTATGTTTTTTATTATAAAATCAATATTATATCTCCACTATGTCCTGGTGGGTATAGCCACATGAATGAAAATACATTACACATGATCTTGATCATTTTATAGTTGTATATTACCTAATATTTTGGTGGAATTAAATCTTGGAATGTACTTTGTGTTCTCCAAAATAAAAATATATTGAGAAATATTTTTTCCCATTGTATTAAAATTTTTAACAGTAATGGTTTATAAAATTAATATAGGATTATGAAATAGATATTTCCTATAAACTAAAAAGGGAATGTGGTAGCTAATGACTTGAGAAGAAATTCATTTGCTGATGATCTGAATGAATATGATGATGTTTAGATAGTGATAAAGATTATTGAATGGTGATGGAGATTCATTCAATGAGCTATCTTGTTATGGTAGTAGTTTATGGTGATGTGTGTTTTTATTATATGATAGTGTATTTATCTTTGGTATAGAAGGTTGAGTAGACCCAACTGCGGGATTCTAGGATTGTGGTTTCACGTGATCATGTTTTCATGTGAGAATTCTCCTGAGCGATTGTTTGCAGAGGATCAACAACATGTCTTATTTTAGGGGACACTCTTCATTCCATGAGTGAATCATGAAGTGGTTACCTATAGGTTCCATATTTAACCCTTCGTAGTGAATCCTTGTGTTGATAAGTTTTACCATTCCTTTATAAATTTACTGAGTTTTTTTCTCAATGTTCAGTCTACAAGTTAATAAAGGCCGAGCATCATGTTTCATGTCGGTTAAATTTTCATCATGATATTCTCTAGTGGAAGTGGTATAAAATATTGGTTTACTTATTCAAAATTTACCTCATTATCATTGTGTATGTGATGTTATATGGGTGATCCTGTATTCCTTGAACAATTCATTTCACTTCTTAGTTATTATGGAGATTAGTATGGTGGATGTATTATTAAGGATGTTTTTAAATAATTTTTTGTGTCTTCATGGGGTTTATATGAATATCATATCTAATTGTGATCCCCATTTCAAATATAGAGAATTTAAAGGTCTCCAATATTCTTTTGGATATCACATAAGATTTAGCATCACTTTTTTATCCCTGAATGGTAGATCAGATAGAGCATACTATCCTAAATTTTAGAGCATTGATTTATGATTTTTAGGTTCTTGGATGAGGAACCTACACTTGTTAGAGTTAAAATATATTAATATTCATCATTAATCCATTAGTATGAAACCAATTTAATTAATGTATTAATAACCGTGAAGATATACATTGCATTGGACCAAGGTTGTCGAGTAATCTATTTTCCTAATAGAATTGGTGTAAGGTATGATAGACAATGTTTAGGTCATAAGTGAGTGAATGAAGGTAATAAAATATCATCAAAAGTCCAATGTTTATTATAAGAAAAATCCCCTAGAGTTATATGTTGGAGATAATGTTTTCTTGAATTTATATCCAAGTTGTGGGAACTAGAGTTTGGGTAATATGTAATATTTTTCCAAATTTTATCGTCATTTCATTGTTTTGGTGTTTGTTGTAGTTTTGTGAACCAAATAGCGCACCATATATGATCTAGATCACTGAATTATTTCATGTGTTATATCATCTCTGGAATTCTCATGAATGTTCACATATCATTAGCTCAGGAAATATGGGGGTTGTAGATGATGTGACCCATAGACATTATTGACTTGTATGGGAATATTTTTTATGGGTGTACTATTACTTTAGTTCATATCATGTGGTATAATTGTGTCTTGGTGGATAGAACATGGTATAAAGAGTTACATATGCATACTCAATACCCAAATCTATTTAATATTATATTCTATTTAATTGAATAATTTATTTTAACTTCATTTATTAATGATATGGATGGGGTTTCATGTTTATGATCATTTTTCCAATGATGTGTGGTTCAAGTTCTTGTTATTGCGTGATTCAGGAGATATATCTTGTGAGGTGGGATTTTAGATTCCCCTTTATTTACATCCCAATTTTTAGACTAAATTCTCATGGGTGAATTTTTTTGAGAGGTATATGGTGTATTGGATTTGTTTTGCCTCAGGCCCTCCTTTGCATGTTTTTGGTGTTAGAGGAACCAGAAGGTGGTTTGATGAGGAAGAGTGATGTAGTGTTAAAATTTCAGTTGGTTATATATAGCTCAAAATTTGACCTTGTGGGTCACAACATGAGGTATTATCTATATGTAGTAGGAAGTGCTAACGGTTCGTGCGATGATATAAAGATATAGATCATGAAATGAGGGAACCAATGTATTGGTGAGGTTTTTCAATAGATAAGCTTCATGGAATAATAATTCCTATTACATCACAATGTTTGGAAGGTAGTTTCTATATGTGTATATATTATGTATGTCTGTCAATATATGGTATAATGTTTAAGAGTGAAAAATTTTACTATTTGAGTTAGATTGAAGAGTATTTCAATTATTTAAATCAGGTATTTTTTTTGGATTTTGAATGTGGATTCTGTGTCTCCTATTGAGATTAATCCACCGTGGTGTGGAAGGATGCCACATCGGGACTTGGTATTTTCTCAGACAATCCTAGTGTAAAGATTCTATGTCACACTGTGAATATGTTTTCCTTATATAGATATGAAAATAAATAACCTATGAATTTATATTATACCTCTTCACATTATCTCGACCTACTGAGAACCATTAGTGTCTTTTGGGGAATCTTCTTTCCCACTCATATGGGTTTTTATCTCTAGCTTCACATGACTGAGAAATCTTCATTTGATGTGAGTTCATTCAAATTTGTCTATTTTTCCTTCTATGTATTCACCTGGAGAAGGTTATAGATGTTAGAGTAGACTGTTTTCAAAATGACTTTTTTAGTATTTGATAATTATTATTGTGCTATAGATTATTGAAGTTTTATTTATGTTATTCAATCCTTAATATCATCCTCTATATGTGTTTTTATTACAAAATTACCCTTGAAAATTTCCATTATGATCGGGGATTTATGACTCTCTTATTATGAATGTTTGATTTTATAACAATTTTATATTTTTTGATAGTGAAATAATTATCCTAAATGAAGATAATAACTATAATAAATAATTAATTGGAAATGGATGTTGTGTTTATATATGTTGATTTTTTATTAATAAATCTTCTTTATATTTTCAAGATAGTGTGTTTTCTATAACTATGATTTTTTATTTTTTAACAAGATATATTTTATTGAATCACATTAAACAACTTAAACATATTATCGATAAAAAAATATTGAAAGATGTATTCAAAATTTGTTACCACTATTCCCTAAAAATTATTGAATAAGGAAGAATTTATGAAAGTATGACTATAGATTATTCTTATCTATTTATTTATATTTTTATTATGGGTTTTTATATATGGAAATATTTTAAAACATAATTGACTATTTTAATGTGGTAAGAAATTTTTTTTCTAGTGATAAATGCTTAGGGATGTGGGATGCCATTTTTTAAAAAATTCTTGTATGACTGTGAGTTATAAAGTCAGTTTACCAAGAGTTTTTTGTGATAAAAATATTTTTTAAAAATCAATTTTTTCTCTAAGATGGTATACCATTAGTATTATTTGATTCATAGGGTTTAGTTTAGAAAGGGATAGAAAACAGAAGTTGATATTGGGGCTTCCTTGTTTCTTATCATAGATATTTGTGTGACATTGGGATTGATATATCATGTTTAGAGAGAGGATTTATTGGATTCTATTTTTTGTGTTGTTTAATTGTATGGTTTTTTATTTTGGGGTGAGATATAGTCATAACCATTTGTCTAGATGTTTTCATGTGATGGATGGTTTTCTTGATGTCCATTTATCTTGGTTCCCAACTGCATGATGTAGTTAGAATATGCCTTGTAAGTGAATATGTTTTTTTCATAGCTTAGTATTTTCCCTATAATAACAACTTTATAGAATTTAAAATATTATAATAAATAATCCCATGATATTTTTGACGTTCATTTCAATAGTTATTTATGAATTAATTAAGAAACGATTGAATGGTTAGTCTAAATACTCTATAAGCATAGAATGGAAATCAAGAAATTGAAATACGAATTATGAAATCATAATGAATTAAAATGAAGAGAAAAGATAACACCAAATATTTTAATGGGGTTTAATAAATGGTTAGTAACTTATAATTACCGAATGGATATGGTTATTGATGTTAATCATATATTATTGTGTACTTATATGGAATCTAGTTTCTTATTCTATAACTATGGAAGCCGGGTTTCATGAGTAACTATATAAATATTAGAGAATAAGGATAGTTAGTTTCTATTACTGTGATTTGGTGTTATATATTCCTATATTTTCTAATATTAGACACTCCACCACCCAAGTTAGTCAGTAAATTAACACCCAAAGGTTTTTATTTCTAAGTTCATTCCTTAGCATCTAGGTTGTTGATGGAAAAAATGGTTGACTCTCCCTCTTCCTCCATATCATTTTAGACATAGAATGACGTGTAAGTTTAAAATAATTGTAATGGATTAATGTGTAGGGTGTGTTTCTATATGGTATGTAATGACTCCAAATTTTACTATAAATGTATGTGTGGGATATAGTATTTTGAGGATGTAACAAAATCTTATATTTTGGTTGTAGTGACTGTTGTTTCAAACACCTATGATGGAATGCGATATGATAGCTTGAGGTATGATGAATGATACAAGGGATTTAGTAAAATTAAAACATATTATTTGTTATCAATTATTTGATATGTTTTCACACTTGGTGTAGAATGAGATATTTCGATGTTATATATACACAGGATACTAGATGAAAAAATGGAAGATATTTTAGCACATGTTAGTTGATGTTAGAGCTTGAGGGTAAGAAACTTGTGGGGAAGTGGGAGTAGGGTTAATTTATTATATATATTCTTTGATATTAATATGGTTACTTTTATAAACTATGTTGTGATCCTACAATTTGGAGGAAGGGATATGGTTTTATTTTTATAGGTTTTGAGATAGTTTTAGTTTTTTATTTACCGGGCTTTAGTATGTTTCTTTCACATATTCATAAGAGGTATCAATGAAGACCCTAAATATTATGATTATATACATTACCAATGTATATGTAAAATATTATCAAGTGCATATGAATAAGTTGTTCATCATGTTAAGAATTACTAGCTCAAAGTGGTTGGTCAGGAGATTTCTGAGTTAATGGTCACTGGCTAGGATTTTTTTTTATTTTCACATGATTTGTTTTGTATGAAAACTTAATCTTGTATTGGTATTTTTATCTATTAATTCTCTAGAGTTTATTAGTGGATTAATTTTTGTATCATATTACTTAAATTCATATAACTATAAAAATGAATCCAATTTTTAAACCTTCTATATGACAAGAGCTAGTTACTAACCCATTTCCTATTAGAGGCGGGCATCAAAGGATATCTATATATTAACTTCTATTAAGAGAGTGGTACCAATGGTGGGGAGGGGGTCTAATGAAAATGAAATACCTTTTTATTATTAAATAACATTCATAACAATATAAAAAATATTAAAATTGTATAAATCTCATAAAAAACTCATGATAGACCACTACTCTTAATTACTTATTAATTTTCTATTTCAAAATTATACATTCTAGTTTATGTAGATTTTCATGCATCATATTAATTTTATACTATAAAAAGATTTAATCAAATATAAATTAATATAAATAAAGGCCCTAATAAATGAATGATATATTATCAATTCAAATTGATCATATGGTAGACTCGATTGAATACGTATCCATATATGAGACAAATTTTTTATCATTAAAAATTTAATTTTAACTTTTAATTTACCTAATCCATTTTTCATAGGTATATATATATATTTTCAACAATTATTAACATATATAAATCAATATAAAAAAATAAAAACAATTATTTACCATCAATAAATCTTGAAACCAGAAACAAAACATTAAAATGCAAGGTCACAAAATAAAACACCAAAAAGTTGGTATACTGCATGTCATAAAATGTTTACAAAAAACATATCTCTAATAGAATGATCCTAAAATTCCAAAACGTCGATCTAAAGAAAAGAATCTAATTTAAGCCTTATAAAATTTGTTTTTGAAATAATATATATAATATTTCAATACAAATTATGATTTATATAACTTTATATAATAATGACCTTCAACTAATAGTCCCTCTGTCACATATACTGTGAAAATATTTATTATATTACATTGATTTTTAAAAGAATTGATGAAATCACTCCTCAAGATCCCTAATAATGATAATGTATAAATTTATTATCATGAGTAATAATAAGAAGAAAATAAAAGAAATATCTCATGACCTTACCTCTATTCAAAAAAAATCAATATACATTGAACATATTCCAAGATATGATGATAATGAAGGGAAAGAGATAAAAGGGATATAGATGAAAAATCCTATAGTTCTAAAAAAAGGTTCCCCACAAATCAATTTATAAAAATCCAACTTACCATTTAGACTGAAAAAAAACATTATCATAAATGAGCTAAAGTAAACCTCCATGATTCCATCAAATTTAAACTATAACTCTACCAGAAAATCACCATAACTTAAATAGACTACCAATAAATCTTTATAAGTAAATAATTTTAAATATAACCTCTAACCATAAAATTATACCTCTAGTGGAATGCCACAAATAGTTTTATGGGATAACTTCTACCTACATTCATTCTATTTAATATATTTATCTAATAACATTTCTTAACGAAAACCATATATATTTCTTAAACTATTATTAAAGTAATATCATTCAATCAATATTATTCATTTTAGAATTGATAAATTCATGTTACATATTATTTATTTTTCAATGGTCACCGATTTAAACAAAATACACCATTCAAATATTAAAATATTTCATAAATTACAACATCCCAATCAAAAACCCTTATATCAGTCATAATTAACTTCATAGGTTTCTCTTGAGCCCAAATTGGTTATTAAAAATATTTTTTAAATAAAATAATTCGTTTCTTCCAGCCTCTTATTATTTTATTATAAAGATATATATATATTTATTAATTATTTTGATTAATATATGGAGTTTTTTTGTTAATTTATAATTAAATTATGAGTGTTCCATTGTTTTTAAAATCATGAGTTTATCATTGAGATGATATTTTAAAGATCCTCATGAGAGAATATTTGATAATTATTTGAATTTGAAGGATTTTTTTGGTTTATTTATTTTTTAGTTAATTTTTAGATAAATAATATCTTTTTTTACAGTGATTTTAGACATGATAATTTATAGGAATTATGGTAGAGGAAAGTTCTTCTGGTAAATTCTGATGATGAATGGTATAATAATGAGTTTAAATTAGGATTTCTATTTTCAAAGGTCAAATATTTTATGGGGGAGATTTATGAGATTAATTTAATGTTATTAATGAGACATTAAACATATAATATTGATGGGGGAGTTATATAATTTTCATACAAATGATGGGTGTTAAATCCCATTATTCACATAACTCGAACACATTTTCTCTCCCATTACATTGATAAATTCTCTCAAAAACTCTATTTTGTGGTGGAGGTATTAAAATTAGAGTGTTTAACTAAAAAAGAACGATGGAACACCAATGAATTATAATATTTGACTCTAGAACATCATCAATTTAAATTTATGTGAATTATGTTTTTTCTATAATGAAAACACAATAGAATACATTAAAAAATCTTTTAAGTATGGGTTATTTCAGCCTAATCAGGTCAAAATGTAATAAAATTATTTATTCCTCAAGGACTTCATGAATTTTAATTAAATAAAATTTGATTCATGGGGCCTTAGAGTCATGTAAGGGTTTTCTTACAACCCAGTTCTGAAAATAATTAATATTATAAAATAAAAACAATTAAATTTTGAATAATAAATAACACAAGATAATAAAAAAATAAAATTATGATGCTCAATAGAAAAAGGGGATGTGGTTTAACAATCACGATCTTGTTGAAGAATTTTTTTTCATGTACCTTTGAATACTATATTTATAAAGCATAGTATACATAATTATTCATGAAAAATATAGTGACCTATATTATTTTGTATTATACAATAATGATATCCATCTTCGATGAGTTTTAGAGGGGTGATCCAAATTACAAAGAATGAAATTACAATTTTAAAAAATTTAATAAATATGATTTGATAATATAATAGTAATATTGTATCATACAAATATTTCATAATAAATTTCTATTTGATTTTTTTTATTGCTTGTGTTGTAGGAAACACCGTATTTAAATAAGCTACGATATAGTATAAAAATATTATTTAAATATGATCGTGATGACCTAGTTGTTGGTTTGGTGGGTATGAATAAGAAAAACCATATTATAAAATATAAATCGAAATATTTTCCTCAATAAAATTATTAATCAATCATACAATGGTTTTTAATTGGTTAAAAATGAATTTAATATATTTTAAAGGTAAAAGATATATTTTTCATCAAAATTTCTTTATGTATATAAAATATATTTTTCTAAATAGATTAATCTGATAAATTTTGATGAATTATTATAATAAAATAAGTATATTTTAAATCAAATGTAATTAATTAATATTTATTTAGTTGTGTTTATAAGGAAATGAATTAGAATAAATGCATTTAATGCTTCAAGAATACATTCTCCTCAAAAATTGGCTTTATTACAATTTCTATGTAGATATTATCTTAATTTCTATAGATATTAGAAATAATATTTAGGAAAATGGGAAATATATTTGAAATAATCACATCATAAAAGTGTTGGTATTATTTATTTCTATTCATATTAAATTATTTATTGTGATAATCATTAAAAAATGTTTATTTGCGCAAGAGTCATTTTATTTCATTAAATCAAAAAATATAAGTCATATTATATTTTTTATTTATATTTAATGTAAAAAATATAAATTTTATTATACATAATTTATTTAATTATATTTTAATCATAATTATAATTGACTTGTATAAAACCATTTTTATACTTTAAATGATTTTTTTGAAAAACAATTTTTTGATTCATTTTATGAACATTATTAAAATTAATTTACTTTACATATACAAATACAATATTTTAAAATAGATTATATATTTTAATCTACGAGGTTCATGTTTTCTCAATATATTTATATAATTATTTCTTTCATTATAATCAATAATCTTAAAAATATGTTACCACTGTGGTAATGAAAAATGGGTAAAATCAGGCTAAAAATATGAGATAAGTATTTAAAATATTCATTTCACTTTTATTTATTTTATTGGATGAGTTTTTTACCATAAAAATAAAAATTCTAAATTTTTTCAATTTCTTTCCACTTTCTTTTGATTATAACCTTTATATTATTTTATGTATAGGATAAGTACAAAAATGTCACTCTCTTTATTTTTATCCCAATTATACATTTTCATTAGGATAAAAAGATGTTATGATTTAATAAGAAATATTATTCTTTAATTACATAATTTATTTTTAATATGTAAATTTTATTTAAATTTTTATTGATATAATAATTACCCAATATTCTTATGCAACACTATGAATAGTAGTAGAAAAATAAACTGAATGACGTTAGATACATTAAATGTAATATTTTTTTGGATAAAATTTGATGTACCATGAATTTATTGGGTAATTTTAATGTATATGTGATTTAAAATTATTTTATATTCTAACTATATTTTTATCATGATGACTTTGATGTAAAATATTATAAATATTATAAAAATGTATTTAATGATATTTTATGTCATATAATATTTTATTAGATGATTTCATAGGAAAATAAATATTTTAAAAAGTTATTTGGTTTTGGAAATGAAATAAAAATAAATCCCGGAAAATTTTGTGAGTTCTATGATTCCTAAGAAGTGAATTTTTAACTATTAAATATTAATGATGTTGTTACCAAGGCAAAATTTAAAAAGGGTTAACGAGGGGGTTGAACCAAAATGATAAGATTTAAAATTACACATATACCTGCCCAATTTTTATTTTTTTCATATATTTTTATATTTTACAATCATATATTCAAAATTATGTCTATTTGGTTCCATTTTATAATATTATGAAATTTATTATATTTTAATGTTCTTATAAATTAAAACTATATCCTTTACCCCTCTTATATTGGGACACCAACTTTTATTAACTATTCACACCTTTTGAGAACATTATTTTAGATAATAAAATCGAAATATTATCTTAAATTACCTATACATGTCATATAAATAACATTTTCAATAAAAATTAACCTTTTAAGGCTTAAGGTGTTAAGAAATTGAGGTTTTCCTAATGTAGAGGGATAAATATTAACTATGAATTTCCATGTTTATTTCTTCTTCAAGCAAATATAAATCTTCTATAATAATTTTTATAAAATTAAATAATTTTATTTTGCATACTATAATTTTATTATGTTTATTTCACTAACATTTTTCTTCTCACGTACATCCAAATAGGGAATGAAAGCATCGCTCATGCATACATTCAAACAACCATCTCCATGAAGCGATATATTTCATTTTCCATCACCACCATTGATGGATAGTTATTTTTTAAGATTTAATGTTTATAAATTATATTTATAACATAATTATCTTATATTAATTATAAAAATAATTTTATAGTTACTCTCTCATCCATTGGAAGATGATAACTTCATTCGTGTGTATGTGTAGTCTACCACCTCCATGAACTTGTGTGGCTTGTTTTAATATCATTCTTAATTTATTTCTAATAAGGATATTTTTAATAAATATATATTATATATATTATATAATTATTATTTTATAATTTTTAATTATTATTTACCTTTATTTCCTTATATCTATCGAAAAGTGGAAACACCAATTATGCATACATACGAACTATCATCTCCATAGAAATATGTAATCCATTTTTAATAACCACCTTAAATGGATGATTTTAAAAGTGTATATAACAAATAAATACTACTATAATAACATTATTTTGATTCTAGATAAGATAAAACAATGAAAAAGGTATATTTACCAAAACCATGAAATAGAAACATTCATGAAAAATGAACCAATTTTCACATACAAAATGGTTTTAATGAAGAATTTTTCATAAATGGATAATTAAAAATTATAAAAGAATGCTATATATATATATATATTATAGTTATATATTTATTTTTTAATAAATATATATTTATTATATATGATTTTTAAATGCATTCAACTCATTATATGATTTGAGATACGTTTTATCATCTCAGTTTTTATGTGAGATATATTCTGTATTTATCAATTGTTTGTTTTTTGTGGTGTATAAAATGACCATGAATTTATTTTATAACGATTGAAATGAAAATTATTGGGATATATAAGTCAATATAATTTTATCTATTTAATGGGTTTTTTAAAAAGTACTAATATATAAAAGGATTATGTTAGAGTTTAATTTATTTTCTGCACATTATATGCTATATTTATATTGAGGAAAATTATATAGATCTCATCCTCTAAAACACATAAAATTTATAAAACTATTATTATTTCTATAATTATAATGTATTAGTGTTATTTTCCAATCTTGGGTACCTAAAATATCAAAAAATGTTTTTTATAAAAAACAAACCACATTGCCTCTATAGTCCAAGAACTTTTATTTCCACATCAATGTAATATAATTTTTAAAGAGTGTTATTTTATATTATGGAATACCTATTTAATTTCATTGTTAACCATTTTTAAATTTATGTTTATTTTTTATAAAATAATTTTTTTAATTTTTTTAAAGGTTATTTCTTTATATTTGGAGAAAATGTGAAAGGAGTATTTGATTTAATGTTTACTGTGTGAATGAGTTTTTATTCCATTATTACAATACTTTTCCGTGAATATTCCTTTTTAGTATTCTATAGTTTTATTAAACGAAAATTTATTTCTAAATATTATTTTAAATTGTGGTTTTAAAAATTCATGAAATGTAAATGGATGTTTTGACATGATTTTGAATGTTTATATTAAAAGTATTTATAAAAAATATTTTCTAACTTTGTCAGCATCATTTAAGGATTTATATTCTTCACTAGTTCTCTACAATCATGACCTTATAAAATTTTATAGATGAATTATGATGATGATGATCTTATAATGAATTCATGGCACATATTTCGTTACCATGCATAAATTAATCTATGTTGAGATAATTAATGTTATTATAATACCATAAAATTCTATTCCTAGGATAGATTTTGATTATATAATGATAATAAATTGATGATACATGTTTCTTTTCCACAGGTTATACTATTATGATTTAAAGAATGTTTTATGAACATCTAGAACATATAGGTATGGTTTTATTTTTGTGATGGGTGGTCATAAAATATATATCCATACAATGTATTAAGTAATTATGACCTAGTTAAGAGACTTTTTAGAGGTAGTGGATTTAAAAAACTACAGAGTGGTAATGGAGTTAATAAACTCTTAAAATATGTTGAAATTAACTATAAAAATGTTTTTCCAATGATAATATTTTAATTATATTATTTAGGAAATTCCTTGATGAATTTATGATGACCAAGATATTACTATGAGCGTTTATAATTACCACTGAGATACACAATTCTATGATATGATCTTATAATTATTATATAATATCTTATACTATTATTGATATATGATAATTCCTCACTTATATGGCTCATACCATTTGAAATGATAGTGATGTCATCCAAGACTCTTGTTTTATGGTCAATGACATATTGGGTTAGAAATTTGTATGATATGGTCATGATCTTATACCCTTATTATCATTTTATGATTGAATATGATCATAAATTTATATATACTATGTCCACCTTTAATGAGTATCTGAACTCATCCTCTTTATGATTCAATTTTAATCTGGTTGTGAAGACAGATATTATATAAAATTGGTCTATAATCATATAATTTGTGAAATTTTTTTGTAAAATATGTAGGCCTTCGTATACAATTTTATAATTTGGTATAATGGAAAAAATGACCACATGAAGAGATAGACATGTGTTTTGTTATATAAATGGTTTTTTATAATTCTATAAAACTCAAAAAACTAAATAGTTTTGGTTTTGTAAGTGAATCAATGATATCAATGGATACATTAATTATGTATAGAGAAAAATAAGAGGTTTTAGTTGATATCAAATCTATTATTTAAATAATAATTTTTTATTACTAACTCCTACGGTATGAGTCTCAGACTATAATAGTTAGTATAAGAGTATAGTTTAGATAACGTTTTATGTAATGAATATATCGTATGATGATAATTTAAGAGGTAAATAAAAAATTATGGATTGATATGTTTGTGGAATATGGAATTATTAAAAACATTGATACCTTTTTTGATATTTTATTATCTGATATTTTAAGATGACTAAGAATATTTTGCGAGATGTTTATTCTGTTTCAATAAATCGATGAGATATATGTGACCCTCTAGTTTAAAATTTTATTTAGTGTGATGTTATTTGGGATTAATGTAATTGGGAACAAAAGGTAAATGATACACCCGATCTATAATATTAATAAATAATTGATGATAAGGTAATTATCATTAATTAGAATAAGGGTAATCATATTTTTTGAAATAAATGTGATTGAGAAGTTATATGGTGACTAAATGAATAAAGTTATTTTTCAAGAGGTTCACTAAATTGGAAATATTATATGATAATATTGAATATTAAATTAAGTCTAGAAGCATTAATTACATTAGGAATAATTATTGAGTAATATTTTAGAAGAATATATGGTATTATTGTAATTTTATAAAGATTCAAATTGTTTTTGGAATTTATTAGTGAATTTTGTAAAATATATGATTTGGTTATATAAATATTTTGTATCTATCTATATTATTGATTAATATTTTCAAGGATAAATGTTTTGTTGATATTTGAAAAATAAACGATCAAAACCTTTTGATTTTTTTGGATTTGAATATGGTATGGAATAAATTGAAGAGTTTTTGTATTAGATAATCATGGAATGACTTTGGTTGAACTCTGGGTGTTATTGGCATGATTTTGATGATTAGGGTATTATTTTTTCATATAATGGCTTGTTCATATTAATTATTATATTACCTTGTTTTAACCATTTAGAATTTATTAAATAACAAGATATACAAAGAGTAAATTTTCATTATTTTATAAAATTTATTATTAATTAAAAGTTATTTATGGATTTTGGGCATGAAAAATTTATCATATCTATTTATCATGAAGCTGATTTGGGAAACATCTAAAAAAACATCCAAATGATGCAAGTGTAGAAATAAATCATCTCATTATATTTTATCAATTTTTTTTTATCTAAATGGTAAAATAATTACTCAAACTTATAGGAAAAGGAAGATAAATATATGATGTCATATGTGGAAAGCATATCTTTGATATTAAGGTATGCTTTCAGAAATATATTCCATATTACAAGTCATATAATACAAACATTTAGGAAACGATAGGTTTCCATATATTAAAATAGAAACTAAATTTCATTTAAAAAAGAAAATATAATCGATGTGGATTTAATGTTACTTCTTGCCTCTCATGTATATTTACCTTCCACTATAAAGAATTAATCCAAAAATAATGTAGACACTTTTTCATCATAATCAAGATAAAACATGCGAGGTTAAAATTTATCTAAAGGTGGTAGAATATAACAAACTAAAAATTTAGAAAATATTTCTATTTAACAGATTCTCTGCATTTGATACCTTGGGATACATCAAACACCAAGACCAATTTGTGATATGTTTTTAAAAAATATTTTAATATGACCATATTGACCCTTCCATTGGTTTGGCGGGTATGAATAAGAATAATCAAATTATGAAATATATATTGAAATTTTTACCTTAATAAAATTAAAAATAAATCAAACATTGATTATTAACTGGATGGAAGCGATAATAAAATATTTTAAAGGTAAAAGGGAATTTTTTAATAAAACTGTTTTTATGAGTAAAATATATTTTTATCATAATATATTAAATTAATTACTATTGATAAATTAATATAGAAATATTAGTATATTATATCTTCATTTTAATGAATTATTATTCTATAATTTATGTTCATTTGGTAAGGCGTGAGTATTAATTCATACTATTCTTCAAAAAATGAATATATTCAATAATATATTTTATTACATTTTTTACATTGATATTACAATTAAATTTTATAAATTTTATAAATTTTATTTCAAAAAATCTAATAATTTTTGAAATCATTGTGTCAAAATCGGTTTATTATGAATTTTTGGAATTTTTTCTTAAAAGAATGATATTTCAATGAATAATGAAAAATGTTTTTTCGAAAAACTATCATTAATAATAATTAAATTAATCAATTTTAATGTAACCTTTATTTTTTAAATTTTTAAATGGTCATATTTTTATTTTTATTATAAATAATAAAAATAATTCCATAAAATTTATAATTATTCTTGATTTGGTAGAAAATCATTTTTATTCTACATAACACATTTTTTCTAAAGATTATTTTGCATTCCATTTTGTTTAATTATATTTAAATTGATTTATTCTAGTTATAAAAATTAACAAATTAAATATATATTAATAATTTTATGTTAATAGGATAAAATCTAATAATCTATTATCTACTATTATTTTTTATTATAAACAGTATCCTTTAATAAATGTTCTCATGATGGTATGGGTAAATGTGTAAAATATTAATAAAACATTGAGATGAGGCCTAAAAACATCCTTAAAACATTTCTTTGTTTTATTTAATGATTTTTTAACCAATAAAAATCATATATAAGAAAAAATTGTAAATTTTTTCCCACATTTCATTTATTTAAAACATCATATCATTTTTTGTAAAGGAAAATTAACAAATGTCACTCTCTGGCATTTAATTTCACTTGTATGTTATCATTGGAAAAAAAATATGTGATGAATAAATATAAAATATTATTTTGAATATAAATTACTTGTATTCATATTATAGTAATTTTATTTTTGGTTTTATTGATTATATAATTACCTTAAATGATTACCCAATATTGACGTGGCACTTGTAAAAGAAAAAAAATCAAGTAAATGAATATAGAAAAAATAAAAACATTGATTTTTGAATATATAGGGATATTTTATAAATTTATTGAATATTTATAATGTATATGTAATTTTAAAAGTGTTTATTTTTTAATTTGATTGTTATTGTGATTTCTTTGAAGTCAAATATTATGAACAGTCCCAAAAATGACATTAATTATATTTTATTTTAAATAATATTTTATAAAATTATTTAAAACTCAAAAAATATATAAATGGAAAAATTGTAATGGAAAATTGTATAAAATTTCATCCAGATACAATTCTTGAATAGTTTTAAACCTTATAATTTAATTTGTACTCTTTATTATTGAGGATGTTGTTACTATGAATTCATTTAAAAAGTGTTAACATGGGCGTAAAAAAATGTAAGGTTTGACATGACACTTAAACATATATAGATTTTTAAGATTAAGGTATTGTGATACTTTCTAAACTATCATCAAAATTATATCCAAATATTTAAACATTAAATGATTACGATATTTATTATATTGTATTGTTATTAAAAAGTACTCACATATCATTTCCCCCTCTTATAAAAGAACACCACCTCTCCACAATTTACCTACCCACTTTTAGACATTATTTTGGATAATACAAACCCATATAGAATAATAAATTCACTCTCCATATAATATAAGTCATTATATCATAAAAATACCACTCTTTCAAGGCTTAAGGTGTTGGTTAATGTTGGTTTTCCAAAGATAAATCATAACATCAAAACTAGTGTTTCTAGGATTTTTTATTCTTCAAAATCTACAAAATCATATATAAACCTATTTTTATAATAAAATAATTGTAAAATATATAAATAAAATATTTTTTTCATTTAAAAACCTCTTTTCATATCATTTATATACCAGTGGAAATTTAATGCATCACTCTTGTGTTTGTATGAACAACCTTCTCTATGAAGCGATATTTTTCATTACTTGTAATTAAATTTACTTAATGGTTTTTATGATGTAATTAATATTTAATATATAATATTTATGAAACAATTATTCTTATTTAATATAAATATTTTATCTTCCTTTTTTCGTTTCTATCTGTTGGAAAATGCTAATGTCATTCGTGTGTATGTATGGACAACCACCTCCTAAAAGTGATGAGGCTAGTTTATCATTTATTAGTTACATGTTATTAACAATGATATAATTAAAGAATAAATATATAATTTTTAGGATATATTTTTTTTACTTAATGGAAAATTATTATGATCTTTTCAATCATTTTTTCCATCGAAAGGTTGAAACATCACACTTGTGTACGTAGAGACTATCATCTCCATGAAGTGATGTAATTTATTTTTTTATCACAAAATTATAATTATGACTTAAAAAGTGTATATATTAAATAAATATTATCATTATTATTATATTATTAATATTATATGGATGATAAAACCTTGACAAAGGTGAAAGGACCAGAATCGTCGAATTGAAAAATGCAGGAAAAACCGACCAGTTTTAACCTTCATAATGATTTTAATGAATAATTGTAAATAACATAATAAATAAAAATTATAAGTTATATATATTAATATGGTTATAAAATGGATTTATAATAAATATATATATATTTTATATATGTTTTTAATGTGTATTAGGAAATATAGTACTTGAATTAAGGGGTTATCGTCTAACTTTTTTTTCTGCGAGAAAAATGTTATATTTATCATATGTTTAATTTTTATAGAATATATATTTAATATTAATGTAATTAATGACTCTTATCATGAAAATTATTAGGATTTTAAAGTACATATATGATTACTGATTTTTTGATGTTTTATTTGGGTGATTACAAAAGTGGTAATAATTTATTTTATAATCTCATATATTTTTGGGATTGTCTACGAGAAAATTACATTGAGGTATATTAAATTGATATTATCCATTAAAACTATTGTTTTTTGGTTCTTCTCTTGATATTCCAATAATTTTAATATATCAGTACAATTTTTTACTCTTTAGAACCTAAAAATATATAGAAAATGTTTTTATGAAAAATTGTTCTTATTTCATCATTGGTTGATGAACTTTTACTTCAAAATAGATGATATTCTATTCTGCATTAATAAAGTTATTCTCAGTTATGAAATTATTATTTTATGTCATTTTAAATAATATTATACATTAATTTTAGATGTTTTAAGAAATTAATTGTTACTATGTTATTTATAATTTTGATACACAAAATTGTGAAAGGAATATATGTTTCAAATTTTATAGTACAAATTTTCCCACCATTATTACTATTTACTAATTTAAACCACCCTTTTGATTTTACAATTAAATTTAAAAGAAAATATTTTTCTTAATATTCTGTAAATTTATATATTATAAATGTTTTCAAAATTATATTGATGTTATCACTTCATTTTCAATGAATATTTTAAATTGATTCATAAAATAGATATTTCAACTATGACAAAATAATTTAAGGATTATTCTAATTCAATTTGGTTTTGCTATTATGATTTCATAAAAATTTCTCAATGAATTGGAAGGATGGTGATCTTAGGATGATTTCATGAAACCTATTTCCTTCCAATTTTTTATGTAATCTATTTCAATATAATGAATGATCTTATGGTACCATTAAATTTCGTTATCTAGAAGAAATTAGATTATGTTATGATGATATTTTTACAAACTCTAATTATTTTTCTTGAGTTCTCAATGATCTTGTGATGAATGTTTTAGGATATTATGGAATACCTATGTATTTTATTTATTATGTTTTGGTTGTTACAATAATAATATATCCATCAAGATAATTGGGTAATTAAAGTGGGGTTAAAAAATTCTAATGAGATGATAATTTTAAAAAAATAAAGAGATTATGGAATTAATAGTGTCATAAGACATGTCAAAGTTAACTAAATATAATTTTCTTATAAGAAAATTTATGAATTATTTTATTCAGTTAATTTTATGAGTAATGTTTCTGTCCCATGAAATTATTATAAATTTCAACGTTTGTTACTAAACCACAAAATTCATATAACATATTCTTATGATTATTATATTATCTTTTGGAATATAAAACATTCATGATGATACCTCAATATTATGACTAATATCTCTTAAAATTATAATGATTTATTTCATAACTAATGTTTTATGATTTATTCTAGATAGTGTATGAACATTTTAAATTATTATCATGATATCATAACCTTATAATAATCTTAGGATTTCATATGATCCTCAATTGATTTATTCCTTGTTTATCTTTACTGAGCATATTAGCTCACCATTTCATATATTTATATTTTACATAGGTTATGATGAATTATATTATATTAAACATTCATAGAGGACTATCATGTGTGAATAATTTTTTGGGAAATGATTAATTACTCTTATATAGCAAGAAAATATTTTTATAATTGGATAATTCACATTTGAGGAGAAATACATGAATTTTGTTAGATAATGGGATTTTATTTATTAACTAAAAATCTAATATAAATTTTATTCTTTATTTATGTGACTAAATGTTGGCTATAAATATTGAAATTTTGTATGGGTAAAATTTAGTCATTTTAGTTGGTATCATATCTTTCATGTAAAGAAATTTTTTTAGCACTAGATCTAAGTGTACAGGTTATAGGACATCAAACATACCATGGTTACAACATTTATCATCATGGTGTTCTAGATGGATTGAGTATTATTCAACCTATTGGAAGTTTATTTTGATGAATAAATTCCCTTGATCAATGAAATAGTGTCTTGCATATGGTCCATGATATATGGAATGTGTATTTTTTCACTTATTGGTGATGAAGTAGTTTCAATTTGAAACATACAAAAGGATTGTGTTGAATCAAAATGGGTCCATTCCAAAATAAAAAAGTATCATTAAACTAATTATTATTCTTCTTATTTCATATCTTATTGAAATGGAGGGGTGTAAGATATATTAGGTGTGTTAAACATTCTATATAGGTATCTAAAAATCTTATAAATTTTTAAGTGAACCTATTTAATAATATAACTAATATATTATATAGAATCAACTATGTACATTGATATGTTTTGATAGGGGAAATTCACAGAAACATGATTTAATTTTTTATGATGAGGCTTGTACAAAACCTAAAATGAATTTGTTTCAGGTCTTATGACATGAGGATTGTTTATAGGGATTTTTTCTCTACAGAAAAAATGACAATCAATATGTCAAGATGGTACAATTTCTATAAAAAGTTTTATGAGAAAAATTCATCATGACATAATAATATGGTAATGTTTTTTAGAATATGCAGTGGCGACATGTATCTATTTCGAAATAATATAGGTTATTGATAATATTTATCTTTTAGGGTTATGGTTGTTATAACCCTTGATTATAGGATAAGATAATGATAAAATCAAATCAAATTATATATTTTTAAGGGTGGATGTGTGTATACTATCCTTTTATTATTTTTATTATGGAATATTTTTTATTACATAACATAGTATGCATTATTCTATCAAAGTATAAATATATATGGATCATTGGTTTAAAAAAAGAGTACACTCTCTAATATACTCTCTCCTTTATGATGTTGATGTGGAATTTTAATCATCATGATGATGCTGATGATGATTTTTATGATGATATGAAATGATGAATGCACAAATATATGGATTAAGGATGTGAGGAAATATGTTTATGCATTGGGTATTTAGGTAATGAGTTAGCAGGGGAATGGTTTACAAGGTCCCAATTGATATAATTTATACAGAGTTTTAATATTTTAAAATTTCAAATTATTTTAAGAGAATGATTTTTGCGAGATATGTGTTATATGTAATATTATTTTTTTACAATGGATTAGTTTTTTTCTCATATCTTATATAATTCATCAATTAGTTCATTTGTATAGTTTATTCCTAAATTCATAAGAGGTTTTTGGGGAGGGACCTACTAAGTCTATTTTTATTCTCACTCTTACCATATATAAAATTTTTATATATTTAAAGTATAAATTTAGAAGCATTATTAGAAAACCATAGATCATACATAAGAAGTTACAATAGTATAATAGTATTTCATCATATTTTAGTTTCACATGAGATATATGAGAGGTTATGGGTTATGCTTATCCACAATCATTAGCCTTACAGTTTAGGGTTCATTTTTAAATTTCTTTAATTGATAATATTTTTATATTATTATTTATTGGGGATTTCATAATTGTTTTATCTTTTCAGTTTTTCATATGTGGTGGAGAAGTGTTAAATTGAAGATAAAATTACTTATATATGGGTGATTATAACCTAATAAAAGTTATCAACCCATGACCCATTGAAGGAAGGTATTAGATTTAATTCAGAATCACATTTTATACCCTAGTAGAGTCCCAGAAGGATCCTCTCATGAATCATAACAATAAAAAACATTTTATATATTACCTTAACAATATTTGATATAAATGTATATGTCAATGAAAGAAATTTAGAGGGTGAATATTGTGTTTAATTTCATTTTACATAGAGGAGACCATGATTTATAGAATTAAACAATTCCTATATAATAATATCTTTTGTATTTAATCAATAACTGGAAATGGCCCTAGGTTAGATTGATGAAGTATCATAATCGGTAGGTTACGATAATTATTTGACATTCCATAATATAAATTAATCATATTCATAGAATAAAATCAATTTAATCATATAAAACATAATAGGGATCATAATCACAATGGTTATGATAAATAGATTAAAAAATCCATCATTGTATCATAAAGAATGAATAATATTATTGAGTAAATGAAGTCATCGTAATCAATGAAATCATAATTAAAAGTATTATAATAATAAAAAAAGTGAATAATACCTGAATATATAAAATTATTCACATTGTATTATAAAAAATAAGAAATGAAAAATAATTAAATGAATACAATTCTGTTAACCCATAGAGAATGCTATCCAATAACCTTGGATAAAGGTCACTTGATTTATACATTCAAGTAATTATATCTTACCAACACCTCTATAATCGATCAATACAATTATTAGCCTCTGTCTTACTATCCAGGAAAGTCCTCATTCAATAAGTTGATTCACACCTCTATATTCTTATCCTTATAAGCCCTTAATTTGAAAAATATCACACATATCTCTTCCTATCCATAAAATACATCAATTTTAATCACAATAATCGACATGACATGAAGAAAAAAATAAATATATTGAGAATTAAAATTATATAGAACATGAAGTACACTAATTGTAAAACTCTAAGTTTTCACCTACATCATCAATCTAGCAGACCTCTCACAGAGTGTAAAAATTAAAAAACAGTTATGTGCTCTATCAAATCATCTAGTATTTATAGGCGTTTGTCCCAACAGACATTTTACCCTAGAAATGTCAAACTTTCTCCTGAAATATCAATGATAATTTGACACTTGGGACTCTAACAGTAATTTTTTAACTGAAACAACTAAATCATTTTAAATACATATTGAAACACAATACACAACATCAGTTTGATTTAATGGTTTTACATTCATTAGGAATCATTTTTATTGATATAGAACACTAAATGTAGAAGTATCCGATGAACATAATTATGATATTAGGTAAGATTTACACTGTTATAAAAATATTATCATTATTAAAACTGGATAATGTGTATGATAAAAAAATCATATTCGGTGTGTACGATGGAAAATGTATCTCAGATAATTATGATATTTAGGGAAAGTATCATTTTTAAAAAAAATCATGTGTATGATTATTATTGAATCCATATGATGAAAACATATTGATAAAATATGACTAAAAAAGACCAACTGAATTTATGATAAAATGATATATTATTATATTATTAAACTAAATTTAATATAAAGAAGTTATTAATTATAAATTTAAGAAAGTGTTTGTGATTTTCAAAATAAAAGGAATAGAGAAGTTAAAAGAAGAATTTTGTCTCAATAATCTCCCCCTTTTACTAAAGAAGAATCCAAAATTATATATTGAAAAATTTCTAGGTAAAACATGAGTTCAAAAAAGATTTTTAAGAACTATAACATTTAGAAGTAAAAATTTATACTTATATCCCTTTGAGTTTGGAATCTCTTCTAAATATAATGTGGAATACGTCTAACTCTCTGTTGATAAAAAATTCTTTCAAGATAATTTTATATTATTTTAAAAATTAACCCCTTACTAAATGAATTCTACTTCTGTAATAATCACACTCACATTCTTCCGATATCAAGTACATTCTCTCCTTTATAAATGAGTCTCCCAATTTTTTAATTTAAAAAATTAATAGGGAAGGACTTAAGATACCTTTAAAAGTGTTAGAGAGACAAAAAATGTGAGGTAATAAGGAATTTAATCACATATAATAATTGAAGGAATATAAAAAATGAAAATAATTCAATCAATATTTCAGTAGATTTCAAATACTTTCATTGATGTTTCAAACTAAAATAGAAAAACAGTTCAAAAAACTATTTATTCTCTTTTTCATTGCCCTTATTTCATAGATTTAATACAACTATCTTCCATTTTTTCAATTACATCCTATCATCCACTAACTTGTCAACAGATTTCAAATGATATTGGAAAATTTCATCATGTTCTTAAAACACATGTTCTTGGGTATGAATATTTTTCTTATATAATTGCAACATTTCTTCTATAGTATGAATATTCACTTATTTGGGTATTATTTTCTAATACGGAACATCAACTCTATCGATTATCAAGACATTTTTATTTTTAAAATAATTTATATTATCTTTGTAAAACATAATCATTGAAACATATGATTGAAAAAAGTTTAGATTCTCCTCAATCTCTATAAATTATTCATATTTAAAATCATCTAGTCTTCTGATGTCTTTCATTTTTTGAGCTTTATCATCAGTAAATTTTTTGAATGCATCCTTGAATTCATTCAGAAGCCATCAAATATCATCAATTGAAGATTTATGATTTTTGATACTTGATTCATATTTACATTACCACTTAACCACATTAATACAAGCCTTTCTGTGTTCCTTAGAAATTTCTTCAAACTCGTTCAAGCTAGCCTCGATCTTGATCAATCTTTGTCTTAGATGTTTCATTGAGACTGATATTTTATTTTATTTTTATCTAAAAACAAATAAATTTTCCATTCATTACATAGTAGATATGAAATTACATTTTCAATTATCTTGAGGGCTAAGATAATGTACTTCACTCTTTTTAATGAGATTTTATTGTCTGATTCATTTTCTTTCTTATAAATGGGATGTTCTCCCGAATGGATTATGGAAACATCATCACCCAAATTCGTATTTCTATCTTCATTAGATCTAGAAGATTCCTCTTTATTTGATATATGAATGATGTTATCAGGTTTTTTTCATGGGTATCTTAATTTGAAGACTCAAATAGTAGAGATGGTTTCTGGCATGAAGTAGATTAGGAAGATCTTACTGGTATTCTATAAGAATGATATTTTTCTTCCTGACCAACATCATTATCATTGAAATCTTTCATTTCTTCCTCATCTACCTCCTTTAAATTTTTCCCATCTCTTCAGCAAGATACTCATATATATTTATCTTATTAGTTTCTTATTATTCCTCTAAGAATTATTTTTGAGTATCCTTTAGTGGAGCTGACTCTTCACTGACTTTTTTCTCCTTCTCTTCCTTATCTTTGAAAGAGGGGTTGATTGTTTCTTATTGAGTTTATTTCATGATGGAAATTCCAACACATTCCTTTTCATATCCTTTCAATATACTATAATCATAAAAAACATATGATTTTCTCCTTTTCAAAAACATTTTCTTCTCTTACTCTATATGAATATATTGATTATGAATTTTTTCACCTAGAGATTCTACTATATTACGATCAAATTGTTGGCCTCGTTAATTTATTTAAACATGATATATTCTCCATTAAGTATCTATTTTATTAGTTTAATTATTTTTCTTTTAATATAATTAAGAATATTTTGAGTTATATTTATTTTCATTATTAAAAACATTCAACACTGGTTGTTTTGGGATAACTGTAATTCCTCTACCTATTTATTTTGATTTTTTGGTCTCATCATAATTAATATACTACATTGATCCTCAGTCAAAATGAAATTTCAACATCATTATCATATCATTACTCATCAAAGGAACTTTTAAATTTCTCAACACTGATTTGAGTGGAAGATTATATAACTTCATTCTATCAAATTTTTGATGGAAATAAAAATTTAGCCCAAAAAATTTACCATTCTCATATTCACCGAATAATTAAGTATATACTTATCTAAAACCTTGGGAGTTTCTCTATAAGATTTTCTACAAATTAGGAATCCCTTCCTACAGAGTGATTTAAGGATATTTTCAAATAATAGACGTTTAGTTTTTCATTTAGGTTCATTAAGTTCAAAAAGAGATTGTCCAGATCTCATTTTTATGAAGGGTCCTTTTTCTTTTAGCAGACTATGAGAAGGATAAAGGGAATTTCCATATAATGATAGACCTAATAAGTTTTATAACTGATTTTATGAAATGATTTTCTCTATAACATATATTTAAAATGATACTTTTAAATCACTTTCAAATTTCACAGTACCCTAAATCTATTTACCATCTTGAGGAAGAATATGATCTTTATTGGTATTTGGTTTTTCTACACAAACAGACTCCCATCCTTGAATCTTAATAAGTCAATTCAAGGTAGAACTAAAATTATTATCTCGTTAGTAACATTTTTATGATGAATTACATCCATGATAAATCTTTTAGAGGCATTGTTTTGGGGGATGAAGATGATGATTCTGGCATGAGAATGATTAAAACATATGGGTAAGAAAAAATGTTTAAATTGTATTTTTTAAGGGAGTAATATGTTCGAATAGAAGATGGGGAATCTCGATGTGGGATTGGTTTGGGGTCCATTTATATAGGTGAAGTAATATGATCATTGATATTATATGGATTAGATTGGATAAAAATGATCCAATATCTGAAAATATTTGAACTCTTGAGGTCATTATTATAATAACATAATCAAACAGATATATCACATTCATCATGAATCTGGTAATGTTTAAAATCAATGTAAAAAAAAATTGATTTATTAAACAATTTATAATTAAAAAATAATGTGTAAGGTATGAAATTATACCATTCAGGGTGTCAAGAAAGATTGATTGGTTTTGATATATTGTTCAATGATATTTTGAGTATTAAATCAATTTTAATATAAACAAAAATTCAGAGATTAAGAAGAAAGGAATTGAACATGATAAAATATTGAGTATGCAAAAATTATTGATATGAAAAGAATATAATGAGTAGAAAAATATTATAATGTAAATTATTAAAAAATATATGATTTTGAAAAGAAATTTAAATATGAAAAATATGATTACAGAAAATATGATTATGAAAAATATGTGTACAAAAATTTATGAGTACAAAATGTTCTGATTATGAAAACTTCTGAGTATGAATATTTTTTAGTAATAAAATAATAAATTGAAAAAATATGTACTCTTCCAATGAAAAAGTTGTATCTTATTATAAGGATATTTTTTTAATAAAAAGTAGATATGAAAAATTACTTTAGAGTGATCATTCCTAGATTCTTTTTAATTTATTCTAATCAATGAGAAGATAATGGTTTTGTAACAATACCAGTAATTTGTTCCTATATTCTGTTGAATTATAAAATAATATCTCTTTTAAGTGTGTAATATATACAAATTTAATTCTTTATATCTATGTATTTTGAAAAAGAGTGATGTGTGGGGTTTTTTATTAAAGTAACTGAACTTCTATTATAACATTGTATTTGAGTTTTAGTAAAAATCACGCCATAATTAGTGAGTGTGTGTTGCATCCACAACTGTTGAGCTAAAAATACATCCAAATTCCACATATTTAGCTTCAGTTATGAACAGTGAAACTGAGTATTGTTAATTAAAATTTAAATAAACTAATTAATAACTTATGAAATGAAATATTGTATATGTATGCTTTATATCCATGCCAAAAACTCCAAATCCAGCATTAGAAAAAAAAATTAAATCAAAATAATTTCTAAAAGAGTATAATAGTTATAAATCCATTGTTCCCTTTTATATAATGACAAATTAATTTAACATATTTTAAATGGGATTCCTTTTTATTTACATGATATCATGTACATAATCATAATAAAAACATTATGTCTATATGAATAGATCTTAATTATAGTTAACCACTTATCATACATCTAAAAGTTGTTTGATTCACCGGTTGTCCATCTTTATCATGTTCAAGTGTATTTGAGGTAGTGATTAGAGTACTAATACATTTAGTATTATCATATCTATACTTTTTAAGAAGATATTTAATATTCTTATGTGGGTATATATATATCCCTTAATTTTTTGAGAAACAAAATGACCATTAAAGAACTTTTACTCACCCACCATACTCATTTCAAACTCTATTTGTATATGATTATTAAAAGAAATTTTTTAGGATTTCTATATTGAACCAAATATAATGTCATAAACATAAATTTTAACTATAATTTTTTTTGTTTTATATCTTTATGAAAAGGGTTCGACACCAGTTATTTTATCTTTTTTTATAAAAATAATCATGTTAAAATATCATATTTGGCTCTATGGGCTTGTTTAAGTCCATATAAATCATTGGAAAGTTAGAAAACATATTCAAGATGTATTTATTCTTCAATACTAGGATGTTGTTAAATAAAAACATCCTCTTGAACATATCTATTATATAAAGCACACTTGACATCCAATTGAAATCTTTTGACATTAATGAAGGCCAAAAGGGTAATAGAACATAAATTATATCAGGTTTAGCTACAGAAGCATATGTTTCTTCATAATCTATACCCTCTTTTTGATTATAACCATTATAAAATATTATTTCTTTATATCTAACTATGAATCCATTAACATCACATTCGTTTTTGAAAACCAATTTCACTCTAATTATAGGGGTTTGTATAGGTATTTCAATGATGATCTATAATTTGTTCCATTCGAATTCAATTAGTTCTTATTTCATTGCTTTAATACAATATTCATCAATTAAATCCCAATAAATAAATTTAGGTTCAAATTGAGAATGAAATTTAAGATATTATATTTCATTTCTCAAAGGATTTATGGTCCTTACACGTTGATTTACATCGCCAATGATACTATCTGTAGGATCATTCATAATAAAAAAGATAATTTGGGTTTTGTAAAACTAGTTCATCGAATTAGGGTATAAATTATTATTGAGAGAATAATTCAGAAATAATTTATAGATAATTATATTTAGTAGATTAATCTTTTAAATTTTTTTATAATCAGCTTTGGAAAAAACATATGAAGATGCAGGTTGGGATTATTTAAAAACAAAAGGAACAGTTTCATTAAATTTAACATATACTGTCTCATCAATATCACAAGTGTTTTTATTGAAAACACTATAGACCTGTGAAGTAGGAGATTAGCCTAAGATAATACATTCAACATATTTGGGTATATATTTATTTAAATTATATTTTTTATTCAAAATGAATAATTTTCATCTAAATAATTTAATGTATGTTACTTTTGGTTTTTGGCCGGTCAATAACTCAGAATGTGTTTTGTTAATAAATGGTCTAATTAATACTTGATTTATAGTATAATAAGAAGTACTCAAAACATCTGCACAAATGTTTTTTGAAATAGATTGTTCCCTCAACATGATTCTTGTTATCTCTTAGAGGATATTATTTCATATTTCAACAACACTATTCAGTTTTAATGTTTTGGGAGTCAAAAAGTTATGTGTAATACCATTATTAATAAAAAATGTTTCATGATAATGGTGTGAAAATATCATTAAAATAAATGGGATTTTTTCATAAAAGAATTTAACATTTTAGAGAAATAAATTCATCAAGAAATAATCATTGATTTAAAAACAATTTACCAAGAGTTAAGAGTGGATATTTCATATTTCTTATAAAAAATATTAATTTATAAAAAATTTGTTAATTATGCTCTGAGAATGATAATTTAACTCAAATAAAAGAAATTTGAGTAAATAAAATCCCATATGAATATGATAATTCAAAATATATGAGACATTTAAAAATTAGTTTTATGTTATGAAGATGTGAATTAAAAAAGTAGAAAATAACACATAGTACAATTTAATATCATATTTTACCTAATTTTTCAGACATAAGTCAAATAAGATTAATTATAACTCAATTAATTAGTATTGAGCTAAAGAAACCCTTACATAGTTGTTATCCTTCTCATTGAAAACCAATGAAAGATGAACCATGGTATGGGTTTTTAATCCATTATAAAACATAAAAGTAATGAAAATAATAATCAATTTCCAATATATAGACTATACAAAATAAGAAACTTTAAATCATCTCATATCTATTTGAAGAAAAATGGAGATTCAAATAACATTACATCATGTCATAACTCAAACTTCATGTATTCCTAACTTCCAAAATAGTAAAATTAAATATGTTAAAAATATCCCTAAACCATTTTCTATCTATATTTAATTTTAAAATTTAATTTTTCATTATCTGTTGTATATTTATTGAATAGTTTTCTCTTATAGTGGTTATGTGGGGTTGTTCATCAGGTTTTTTAGAAATTACCTTGGTGTATTGAATATGTAATTTTTTTTTGTAAAATATAGTCTTAAGATACATAATTATATAGGTTTATTTTAACTATAATTCCATTATCCAAAACATTAAACAATTAAATATAGTTTTCCCAAAATATCCTCTATTTAATAAAGGTTCTTCCATATTATTATTTTAAATGGTAAAGTTTACTACAATAGTTTATTATTAATTCAATTATAGTATTTCCAATATAATCATTACATAATATTAATAATGTTAGAAATATCATATTTTAAAGTCAAATACATTTTAAAATCCATATATGTGTGGTTGTAATGAAAAAATAGAACACGCTATTTATAGAGGTGGTAGTCCACATGTACGCATGTAGACTTCATCCATTTTATGAATATTTTTACATTAAGTTAGAAAATTTATACTGAATTATTATAATAACATTTCTAAATTTATAGAGGATTATCATATATGTATATTACATTATTTCAATTAATACTCATTAAACAATAAAAACACCTGAATTAGGAATGAAATAATTTAGTTTATTTTGAAACTTGGAACAAAATATTCTAATCTTGTAAAATTTCTTTAATTTGTCCAATAAAGATTATTCCATTAAGTAAACCTGCTAAAAACCATTGTTTATAAAAAAAGGAAAAAATATAAGAAATTTTGAGCTCATAATCTTAGTTTGGGTAATCATAATTGATATAAATCTATGATCTTATGAAAGCATAAGATAAAGAGAAGTGCATTTTATAATGAGAAAATATAATAAGTTCATACCCAATCCATCATATATAATAAACATGTTTCATGAAATAATAAATGGTAGTTTATAATCCATGAATGATAATGATATCATATAACCTGACCCATGAGAGTTTAAAATTTAAATAAAACATAGGTTTTTTTATACACATAACTATAAAAAATATTATGTCAAGGAAACCCACCAAGAAATTAATAATAGTTTGGGAATTAGAATACTAACCATATACCTTATTTAGGGTTGTGTTGACCTCCTGTGTACCCTCTTTTAGTCTAGGGATGAACTTCTATGTACCCTACATTAATATTGGGTTTACCATCTGTGTACCCTTCTTTTTTGGCTCGATATAAAAAATAGTCTACCCTCCTTTTTAGGCATTGGCTAATCACCCATGAATCTTATTTTTTGGAATTGGGATAGTAACACGTGTACCCTTATTTTGATCTTGTGATAACCACCCATGTATCCACTATTCTCATATAACATTTATCATAACAAAATTCATTAGATGAAGATATAGGTCCCACCATCACATCATGAAAACCATGATTATGTGTTCCAGACGATCATAATCACTCATCATCTCATCACCTTAGAAATTAAATGGGTATCAAATAAATATCCCCATATCATAACATGTTTAAAATATACAGGATTTTTAATCATTTCATAATATAATAACCCTATAAATTAAGTTGGATTCATATGAATGTTATCATAGTACAACCCATGGAAGAGAAACAGGATTCTTAAATAACATGTCTTCATTACATAAATCATTCAAATAAATAATGTCAATGGTATCCTTGGATTGTATTCTTATTAAATTATGTGTAACACAGTTTTATACCATCTTAGTATAAATATAATTTTGGAATATCATAAAAAAAATTCCTTTGAAAAACATCATTTCTTCTTTGATTAACTCTTTCTGAAAAATAAAACATTCTAAAAACATTTTCCTATGAAAATTTCATTGAAAATTTTTTATGTAAGATTAAAAAAAATTAAAAAAACTTTTAATCATAAAAAATTTTAAAAATTATTTTTTAAAAATTGTGAATAAATTATAATGTAGAAAAACATTTTAAACATTTTTAGAGAATATTGATTTGAAATAAAACAGATTTCTGAGCGAAGAGAAAAATAAAATATGATTTTTTTGATATTTTTATTCTAAATTGTATTAAGTAATGAAGAGTGGTAAATGATATCGTTAGTTAAATATTTCACTAATATTGATAGGATAATAAAATTAATTATAATTATTTATAGGTAAATAATGATAATTCAATATTGGCGACATGATCACAAATAATCTTGATGAAAGGTGAGATAGTAACATAAAACAACTACCACATTGGTAACATGAAATTAGAAGCCCTATAAAGGAATAACATAAAATGAAACTTAAAATATAATTGGGATTATTTAATTCATGATATTACATCTTAATGGGTTTTTATATTCACCTCTTGAATTAATATAGGTCCATAACAAATCCAATGTGTCCAAAAAAGGTAATTCAAGAGAAAAATACCTTATCAATTTAGTATAATTTGAAATTTATACCCCATGAAAGAGAGATAAAAAATTATTATGTAAATACTATTAATATTAAGGATAATAATCAAAAAATACATTCAATGGTAACATATACACCACATTAAACAAATATGTGGTGAATATAGAATATGTCTCACAAAATAAAAAGGGTTGACAGGAATACCTTACCTTAACTATAGACTTCTGTAGTATATATTAAAACCTATAGCATGATAAATATAAGTTTATTATACTTGAATTACAGAACCATAATCATATATATTATACAATATATGATTTTCATATCACCTTTTATGACTTTATTTTAATAATATTTTGTTAATGTTACGTTTTGTGTAATAACTGCTTTTTTTTGTACATGTTTTGAATTCTTATTTTACCTCATTAAATTTTTCATGGTTTCATCATATGATGAATTTAAACCTTGATATAAGTGTCAACTATATTTAATATATATATATTTATATTGACCATATTATTTTGTGATAGGAAATGATATACATCTTTCATAGAGAATGTAGTTTTTATGTAAGAATGAGAATGAATTCCATTTTATTTTCATATTGAATGGGAGAAAAGTAAATGATATATATATATATATATATTATCACTATAGTATCAGTTTTAGGTCATATTGTTTACATATTTTTGTTAAATCCATCTTTAATACATTCCATGTAAGGAGTGAACAAATCACATGCGTTTCGCGAGGTTGTACTCCTCCATACAGACGAACGACCTTATCATAATCCAAAAAATAAAGAGGACGAAGGTTTGATGGATATAATAGTTCTAGAATAAATATGAAAACATAAATATAATATATATGATATGTGAAAAATCATTACATCATTATGATCATCCATAAGAAGTGTTAATAGAAAAACGAATGACATGGGTTTTTGAGGCGGTAGTCCATTGTACACACAAATGATGATTTGGTAACCCATTTGATAGAAGAAGAGATGGTTTTTGGTAATGAACTCAAAAATATCTTTATATAGATTCAGTTTATTCTATTATATGAGCATGATATAACAAGAATTTAAGTAGGTTGAGGAAGATATAAAATAAATGTTCTCATTAAAGAATATTAACTCATCTTAGGGTATTCTCTTTAGGTTGGCACTAAAGCCTTCCTCGGATGACTTTTTACAGAAAATAATTTTTTTTTGAATGATTTAAGGGAATTTCACATTGATTTTGGAAAATCATTGTTGATCCAAATTGCTTGATAGGTATGAATATATGGGGAGAGTGAGTGCCTATTTGTAGTCAAGGAGGTATTTCACTTTTTAAATGAAAAAAATATATTCATTAGTAGGATTTAAATTGTACCTAAAGTCAGTAAATAATTGATAATTAAATATTTGAATGGATTATATGGTCTATCCACAACTCCACCAAACAATAAAAATAGGTTTTAAACATTTTATCTCTTATCATATGAGTATCCCAAATATTACCAGTTTCATTCTTCACTATTGTAACATGTTTTATAACCTTGGTAAAATATCATTAAATAATATATTATAGTAATAATTATTATATAATTTGGAACCAATTATTCTAATATGATATATAATGGACAAAATATAAATCCTATGTTTTTTCGAAATTAATTTTAACATAATTTCTTGTGAAGTGAAAAAACACAGCTTTAACCTTTTCCACACTAACGTTTTTTTACTAATTAAAGCTCAATATATCTGTTATAAAATAAAAACATATCCATGAGTTAATCATAGTGAATATTTATAAGTATTAAAAATTAACTTGGATGCTGATACCATTTTTAAAACTATAGTGTTCCAATACATCTCCACTTTCTTTGTTTTGATGATTCACTGAATCCCTACTTTTATTATGAAATTTTTTTCAAGTGTATCATATTGAAACTAACTTATGTTATGTGATCAAGTTCTTATCACACTTCATACATGTACTATATCTTACAATATTAAAATAATATATTGTGTTTCTCAGAATCATAAAGTATAAATTAAGAAATCATCATATGATGTTCTATTAAGTCAAAAAGATCTTACAAAATGAGATTATTAATGAAATTTATTGCATCGAGAAGAATATATGCAAACAGAAGTAGTTGAATAAATTAATACTATATATCATGATGGATAATTTTTTTATTCTTTATTGAAAACTAAATATCTTATAAAGGCATGTCACATTATCTAATGAATAACAAACTCTGATTAATAATATGTTCAACTGATATCCTATTAAGATATAATACCAAATATATTCAGGATAAAATTTCTAATCCCATGATAAGAAATTTCATACCTTTTGAGTATATCAAAATATTGTTATCATTTTTTGGAATTATTAGATTGCAGAAGACTTACCTTAAAAGGTAAAATCCAATGAAGGAGAAAAATATATGATGTTGTGATTACCAAATCAATTCTATATAAGAAATAATGAACAAACAATCTCTATTTAATATCTTATTAGAATCACATCATTGATTATTTGACTATTGTAGATATCCAATAATTGATTTTAAAATAACATGTAAATAAAATAGTAATATGAAAATAAAAAATAGAAGTTAACAATAAGAAAGAAATAAGTAATGTTGAAATCCTTACCCCTTTCAAATTCTAAAAAACAATACATGTTGAAAATCAGTTTAACTAATTTATAATATTATCAGCACTATCTATTGCACGGAAGATCATCCCGAACTACATTTTAAGAGTATATTTTTTCATGGTGAATCATCATCTACTATCATTTTCCTCTTTCAAATTTATTTAATAAATTTTTTCACAATTATTATTTCTTATTTACAATGTTTTCATTATGTGTATGAGTGTGTTTATGCCCATGAATAGTACATGTAATGAAAGAGAATGGTTTAATAATTTTGGACCTTTTATTAAGTGATAATTTCTTGCACTCGTCTAGGAGGCCCTAGTAAAAGGGATTTTTAGTGAAAATCACCAAGATCAAGGAGTATAGCATTGGTATAGTGGATTAGGGGATTTCTATTCCCGAACAAATGTAAATCTATGTGTTCAATTTAATTTCTATATCTTTTATTTTCAACACCATGTACTCTAAATGATGAAATATAAACATACTTACTGAGAAGGGTGTGGTTATATATATTATTGAAGAAATTTTTATGTACTCATTTCACCCCCTCTTGAGTTATTAAGTCATCCATTATATGGGGAAATAATTTGTATAAGATAAGGTTACTCATTAGTTCAAAACTATCTTATGTTGAAATCAAATTATATATTTTCAAAAGGATATTATGGAGGATAACTGATAAGTTATGTCAATGGTTAGAGATAAACACTTAAATGGTTAGAACTATGGTTGCTGGAAATATCGATTGACTATTTATATGAAAAATCATGAGATGAAAATTTATCTCAATGTTGTTAATCCCTATAAAATTATTATGTAATAACCTAATACAGGAGATCCTACAGCTAAAGAAAATTATGATTTAAACTATAATGTTATGGATTTTATCATTTTCTAATTATAAATTTTTATATTTGATAGAATATCCCAATTTCAGACTTCACGTGAAATTTGGCCTACTATAGTTGTATCATATGATGTCACTAACAATGAGAAATATCATAGATATGATACAACCATGCTTATGTTTGATACTATCAAAATCAATGACAGTGATGGTATCACTCAACTGAATGGATGACTCATGGAGATCTTGAACAATACTGATTCTCAAGGAATTACTATCAATAAGCATGAAAAAACCGTGAATGTCCTCAAAGAACTAACAACTAAATGGAGTGGAATCTAAGCTGTAATTAAAGAATCTATAGAAGTAAAGAGACTCAAAATAAATTTTTTTATTGGAACTTGTTTAATAAATGAGGCTAAAATGGAATCTATTCATGATAATCTCCACATGATCAAAAAGGAACATTCTACCTTGAAGGTTTCTACTTCTAAATATGATATTAATAGATGAAGTATATAAGTTTATAAAAGATTCTAATAAAAATAATATATCTAAAGAAAGGATTAATCAGCTGATGAGCTTACAAAATTTGATCAAATGTTTAAAAAAATATATATTATGTGACAAGGATTTAGGAGACACTTCAACAATAATAGAAATCATTGAAACAACTCCAAATAGTTGAGATGATATTAATGAAAAAATATAGTACACATTAAGGTCGACTGTTTGAAAATCATAGAAAGCAAAAATCAATATAGGAAGTATGTAAATAAGAACAGATATAATTAGTCTAAGAAATATATGAAACCCAATTGGAGTTATAAGTATTCTAGATAAGTCATGCCATTAGATCGAGAATCTGAACCTACAAATAAAAATCCCATTATACGCATTATGGAAAAATCAGATGAGGTATACACATATTATTCTGACAAGAATTTGACCTCAGAAGTTGAGATTTCTAAATGAATAATTAAATGAATATTATAACATCTTGGAAATTAAGTATTAAATTTTAAATAATTAAAATAAATCCTTTCGAAGATCTGTTAATGAAATCATTGTTGATGACAAAATATGAACAATCAGATTCTAGACTTGAAAAATTAGTTAGAAAAATCTATTGTCTTGAACGTTAAAGAAATAAATAATTTTTAAAATTTAAAAAATTATGATCAATATTATAATGATAGTTTATTTATTTTTTATAAAAGTAGAAGTATATTACAATAATATTCTTGTGAAGAATGAACCGAGAGAAGAAAATTTGTAATTGGAAGCCAATGGGAAAAATCACTGCTTCATAGAGAAACCATTATACATTTCTCGAAAAATAAATATCCTCCTAGGTTTATTCTATTTCATTGTAGTGAAATATGAAATTTTGAAAAGAATGACATTAGAAATATCTTAATATTTTTTGAATTATTTTTTTCAAAGGATTATAAAAAACTATAAATTTTTCTAGAAACAAGAAGCAAGTTCATATACCTATGTCATTTATAGATAACATTTCTAGATTCAAAAGAATTTGGGTACCAAAAATATCTACTATTATATTTCTCATTATAGGAAACTATCTGTATGAAAAACAATGAAAAATGGTTCATGGATAGAGGATGTTCACAGAATATGAGTGGATATTCCTCAAATATTCATTATTTATCCAAATTAGATGTAGGATATATTAAATGTAGAGAAAATAAAAAATTAATTACACTTGTCATAGATCATTAAGAAATCAACACTCTATTCTTACAAACAAGGTACACTATGTGGAAGGCAAGAAGGACAACTTGATAAGTATCTATAATCATTTTGAGGGTGGATATACAATTAATATTTCCTATAATTCCTTCTTAGTATTTAAATATAAATTTCTCAATATTAAAGCACCTATAACAAACAATGTTAACACATTAGATATTAACTTCTTCTGTAGAAACAATTTAAAAATCGTAAATGTATAAATTTCTGAATCATGGATTTCATATAAAAGGCATGTACATTATAATTTTTGATATTTAGGAAAAAATTGTAAAAAAATTTGTTTAATGACATTCATAATCTTAAATTTGGAAGAAAGATATTATGTGATGAATTCTAAATTATAAGAATGAAAATTCATCTTTCAAGTCAGTTAATGAAGTTGATACTTTTTGACCTCTTGAGATCACACATATTGATTTTTTCGGAGTAACTACATCAAAATGTCAAGCAAGAAAGTTATTTTTTATGTGATAGTGGATGATTTTTTATGATTTACATGGGTTTAATTTTTAATATTTAAATGAGAATATTTTTATAAGTATCTGGATTTTTAAAAATATTTTCAAAAAATATGGATGTCAAAATCGTGTCTTTAGTAAGTGATTTTGGAGATTATTTTGAAAATTGTGAATTAATTATTACTTCTCTCTATAAGTAATTAAACACACATTCTCTACTCCTAGGATTCCTCAACATAATAGTTTTATAGAAAAAATTAATTTGACATTGAAATAAATGTCAATGGGTATGTTATTTGAATATAACCTGGACACTAAATTGTGGGATGATGTTACAAACTCCTCATGTTATATCACTAAAATAGTTCTGATAAGACTTATTTTAAAGAAAACGTCATCAAAGTTATGGATTAATAGAAAACCAAAGGTAGAATACTTTAATGTATCTCTGCGTTAATTTTACATCTTGAACACAAAGTATAATCATGAAAACTTTTATCCTAAGGATGATGAAGGAATTTTTGGAGGATACTCTTTTAATTCCAAATCGTATAGAGTTTTCATCAAAAGGTCTAGTATTATTTAAGAATAAATTCATGTGAATGTTGATGAAAGTAATCCTTTTAGTCATATGATGACTGAAACAAATGATTAAAATGATTCAGATAAAAATATGTGATATAAAACATTCTTTCATAACAACAACGATGATGATTTGTAACTTGATTACATTAATTAGAAACCAATGAGGGAAGACACTAGAGAACCAGGATGTGTATGGCGTAAAAACCCACGAAACATTAAAGACAATCATTTTGAATCTTTTATAAGAAACCAATATGAATGAGTATGTCTTAAAGGAATTTTAGGATTTTTAGTATAATTCTCTTCCATTCAATCCATATTAGATCTGAGATCTATATAATTAGCCATATTCGATGAAATTTATCTCTTATAAATGAAAGATGAATTGATCTAATTTAAATGATATAAATTTTAAAAATTAATTTAAATATCCTAAAACTATCATATAATTGTAACTAAATAGGTTTTTAGAAACAAGAAATTTTACCATAGTGTAATAGCATAAAATAAATTTAGATTTTTTGCTAAATGATATAATCAAGATAATGTAATATATTATTAAGTATCCTTTACTCATGTAGCTATATTATAAGCTATAAATTTTCTTCTATAATATGAATTATTTATGAATTTTAAATTATATTAGTTGGATATGAATCTTATGATTATAAATGATTTTTAATGGATGAATTTTATGTAGAACATGTCCTGATTTTAATGATCCTCATTTTGAAAATTTTGTTTTGAAAATTACTAAAGATCTATATGGAATAAAACAAAATCCAACGGCATGGTATGAAAGATTAAGATATTTTATTTTATCTATTGATTTTACAGTAAGAATATGAGATCCGATGTTATTTAAAAATTCTTCTCTTTATGATATTTTACTTGTACAAATATATATAGATGGTTTTATTTCTGGATAAAAAAATCATAATTTATGCAATGAATTTTTGAAACTTATGAAAAAATAATTTGAAATTATTATATTGGAGGAACTAAAGTATTTTTTAGTATTTAATATTTATAAAAAGTGTGTCCTAAATAATTTAAATAAATGAAACAACATTCCTATCTTAAATATGAATTTTGGAAAAAAAATAGTAAGACACGATCAACTCTTATGAGTTATAATATTAAAATTATCTCGGATGAAACTAGAAGCCCAGGAGGCAACAAGTTCTATAGAGGAATAAATGGATGTTTGTTGTACCTTAAAACTAGTTGACTAGACATTATACTCTCAGTATCTCTTTCTTTACAATTTCAATATAATATGAAAGTATAACAGTTATGTTCCTCAAAAATAATTTTATGATATCTAAAAGGAACTATAACTCATTATATTCTTCTTCAAAAAACATATTATTTAAATTTGATTTAATACTCAGATGCAAATTTTGATGGATGTAGATTAAATAGGAAGAAAACATTACGAACCAGAAATTTTCTTGGTAAATCTCTCTTGTACTGTCCTAGTGAAAAATAAAATTATATATCCCTATAAACTATTGATATTGAATATATTTTTTATAGAAGTTTTTGGCCACAAATTATATGGATGAAACACACCTTAATATAATTTTGGATTTAACTTCCATCATTTTCCAATCAGATGTGGCAATAATATTGATATAAACTTCTTAATGAATCCAATAAACCATTCATGAACAAAGCACATTGATTTAACACATCATTTCCTATGAAACGACTCATATAAATATCATCTCTCTTTATAGTTTTTTTCTCTGAAAAATACTTCATAGATATCTTTACTAAACCCATAATTGGGGGGAGATTTTATTTTATTAAATAAAAACTAGGGTTGTCTAATTTTTTAATGTAATATTTTATTTTATATTTTTTGTTTATATATAATAAGAAAATTATATGTTTTATTTAAATATATCAGTATTCCACATTTTTGAGTAATGATCCAATGTAATAGTAAATGTCACCTATATTTAGCTATAACTATTACAATATATCTAAGAGACCCCTTAGTTACGACGAAAAAAATATTGAGTATCTAATCTATGCGTGGAATGAATTGAAAACCCTTTGAACCCTCATTCTCTCTACAAAAACTTTTCTTACCCTAGGCTCCCACTATTAAAATCCCTCAACCTCTATGTAAATGGAGAAAATGAAATGAGATGATGGTTCTCCATCTAAAAAATATAAATAGTAAAGTATATTCAGAAACATTTTAATTGGGTGATTTATTGATTTCAAATTGTTTGGTAGAACTGATATACTATTAAAAATGTTGTTAATCATAAAGAATGGGAATATGTCTATGATTCATCTCAAACATGATAATTTTTCAAGAAATCTATTATTTATTACTATAAATCTATTGTGTTTCACTTTATTGAAAATTAATATCTTGAAACAATTACAATGAATCAAAATGAGACATCACTAACATCCATAAAGCTTGATGAAATGTCAAAAGTGTCACATGTAAGATACCAATTCTTCCACAAATCCTTATATTCAATTGATGGTGTAACTCTTCTAGATATTATGAAATCTGTTTTCAAAACATCTTTCATTGAGAATAAGTATGTAAGGAACCTGGATCCAGAACAAACAAAAGTTGGTCATGTTCATTCAATCAAAAATGACTCAGACTAACTGTGAGGTTATGAAAATAATCGTTCAAGATTTTCATATTTTTTTTATTATTCTTAACAAATAAGTAATCTTAGAAAAATATATAATGATATACATGTTCCATGTGAAAAATAAATCCATCAATTTCTACCTATATGAAATAATATTAACTATATTTTTCGAGAATCCAATGTTACTTTATTTATCAATGATTCAATGCCATGTCAATTTTTAAAAATATTTATTCTTATTATTTTTGGAAAAAGTTTTATTCACTTGGATATATCTTTAAAAAAGTTTATTCCTTTTTTTATTTTCCGAAAATGTACCCATGCACTTTTTATATGCACTGTTCTTCATATGGAATGGGCTACCTTGGGGAGGTCGGTTGGAGCTCCTACAACTGCCTTTCCCAAGAGAACACTGGATGTCATAGAAGCAGATGCCTGAGTTGACCAATGTGTATCAATCCCGATCATAGGTGTGACCATCATCATGAACTATCGTGAAATCATTCATGTGGAATCTGACCACGAGGATCAATCGAACGACATGGGGCCTGAACTACTCGACCAGACCGCGGATAAAGATCCTGCTGATGAGTTCTTAGAGGATTTACTTACGTATGAACCCACCGACCTCGCAGACTAGGAAGAGATGGATTTTGATGAAGAGGATAGAAAAATTGTCAATCAAAGGTCATGGAAGTTGATCAAGCACATCATCAGGTAGACCCTTCAAGTGCAATGTATAGACCAGAGAGGGAGGCTTTATTCCTGGATGTATGAACTATGCACTGGATGAGTGGATTCCCAACAACACCATATGCTAATATGAGAATTTATGGTGGAGACGATTCATGGGAATAATCGTGTCCTTGGTGTGTGATGGCAGTGGAGGAAATCTGTGATCATAAAGAGGCACTAGGAAGCCGAAAGTGAGATTTATCAGTTGTGGGCATGGGTGGATGAGTACTATGCTTTCCTCGATGCACAATTGGGGATTTTATTGTTCCTGAAATCACGTATGGAAAGGGACAAATAATGAATGAATTTTTCCTTTGAGGATGTGTATACCTTCCAAACTGATGAGGAGTGGGCCTAGATCACTCCTGAGGAGCTTCGCTACATTGCCAGCAAAGAGGATTGGCAGCTAAATAGGTGATAGAAAATCTTGGATTCCATAATCCATTGGGTGGAAGAGTAGTAATTATCTATTAAAGAGGTCAACTCATCCATTGGAGTGGCCCATCTTTTGGTACTATAATTTGTGTAAACACACATATGTTCTTGGATTCTTTTTTATAGTGCCTACATTCATATGTTCTGTTATTTTATTTGGTATACAAAATGTCCATCACATTCAGGAAATATCTAGCTATCAATCCCTAATCACATGTGGGTTGGGCAAGATGTGAGAAACATGGTACGACTAATTCATTGTTTCATCCAAATATGAATGTGTCAATGATGCTTCGGTCCTCTAGGGTTTGAACAACCGATCTGGATTTTCGAAATAAGAGAGGGAGGCATGGCTAGAGAATGATTCTCTCAGAATAGTCAAATTTCAATTTTACCAACGTTCTCTAGTGCATGTGTGGGGTAACTCCATAGGCATTAGAATAGATCAGAATATAGGGGAGTGGAATGAGTGAATCAAGATACACAAAATTTGGAACACTCTATGGGTGGTGTCATAATGAAGGATAACCATTGACCATGTTTGAAACAAAACATCTCTATTGTGTTAGCCTAATATGGGGATAACAAAGGAGGACTGACAGCTGACCATGTTCAAAACATGGGGCCTCCCTCAAAATATCATTCATTAGTCTTCTGGAACATTATCCCAAGACAACAGGTGAGCCATAGGCTGAGAATCCGTATGTTTTGGGGGTTCTTACAAACATGAAAGAGGAAGAGGATCCAAATAAAGAGCATGAAAAGCATGTAGTGTGAAGTGATGGGTTGTTCGAATTGATTCCAAAACTCTTGAAATTATTCAACCATTGTGAAGACACATTTGGTGAGCACATCAATATGATTAGGGATTGTACCTTCTTCCAGACAGGACCACTATAGTGAGGACCAGGAATGCCTTGTAGTTTTATATCGTAGTAATGTGGATGATGAATGGAATAGTTTAACGTCATATGACTAGGAATTTGCACTTAGTTTTATGGTTTAACTGGCAAGAATGATGTTAATAATTTAAACTCATGTTACACGGACTATTGGATCCTAGTTTAAGGCCATAGAGACCTGACCTTAATCAGGGGCGTGGTGACGGAAGGGTTAATGACCCTAGGGCTAGGCCCGAGGCTAATAGCCCAGATGTCACTACATATCCAATACATATGAGAGTCAAGACAAACATAGTTCTTAATCACAATGTGGTCAAAGACAAATGATGGTAGGGGAAATCATCTCTGGCGAAGAAGCTGATGCATCCCAATGTTATTATAGGGCATCCTAAACTTGTTTAGGGTAGAAATATAGTTTAACGTCATGTGTTGAGGACACTATTACCCAAAAAATTAAACGTGCAGTGTAGTACATATCTCAATGTGAATAAGGATTGTAAAAGTCCACAAAAAACCACATTCTCCTAGTGAGTTATATTAAATCATAGACTGTAGACTAGAGGTGTCATAATATTGGGGCATGACTAGAGGAAAAGTGCTTGGGGGTTCTTACATATCCCATGAGTATGGGAATCAAGTCATACATAGTTTTGGATGACCAGTGTACTTTAATGACATTGGTAGGATGGAGAGTTAAAAAGGGGAGATCTCAAAGGTTGGAATACAAAATACAGATGTTATAGACCCAACATGAATGAGGACCAAAGCAGTACACACCACACTATATAATCAATGGAGAAAGATTAGGTCGAGAGAAAAAGATGCTGAAAATTGGGTTGGGCCTGTGAAAAAGAGTTTAGGTTCTCTTACGCACCCCATTAAGATTGGAATCATGCCATACATATTTATAAAAGCACAATTTAACATCATGTAGGATGAAAATCATGTGTGTTTTTGTTTCACTAGTACACATCTGACCAGAACCACTAAGCCCACGCTAGTCATTATTAGTGTGGGAAACATGGGGTAGTAATGGAATTTTTCTGGTACAAGAATACACACTTTATGTGAAATAGAATGTCAGGTTAGTGACATCCCACCATGGATGACTTGTCGGCTTTATGCACATAGATGCACAGAGTTGTAAAATCAAGTCTGTTGGAATTCCACTTGAACATAATGGATTTGAATGATGTGAATCATGGAATCCAAGATTTGGATCACAATGATGGTGAAGTGATGATTGTGGATAACCGTTGACCATGTTCAAAACACATCATTTTTTCACATTATCTTGTCATGGGGATAGACAAATGAGGGTTGACCACTGACCACGTTCAAAACATAGGACCTGTCACAAAATGTTGTTCGGGGTCTTTCGGGGCATTGGACCAATATGTTAGGTAAGCTAATGTGGCATGAGACCAGATCGTAGAGGGGGTCCCTTCAAATGTAGAAGATGGTGATTATTTAAATAAATGGATCACGATTTCTAGACATGAAATGAAGGAATGCCGATGTGAAAACACCACAAATTGGGTTCATTACGACAATGTATTCAAGTACACCAATAATACATGTTAGATAGAAGAGGTTGAATTCATTTTAAATGACAAGGGTCATGTGGTCGTAGGTTCATAACTTAATTTCATAGAGTGGACCATTAAGAGAGGACCTGGTGTAAAGGAATATACACAAGACAGAGAAGTTTCCACCCCTGATGCCTACCTCCCATAGGGAGATCTATGAATAGGATCATGGAATTTGAACCATGTTGGGAAAAGGCAATGGGGAACATGGTGCAGTTGTTGTAAAAACAGACGTGAATGAGGGCCCAAGAGGTACTCGACACCCCACATGTTCCAAAAAGAGTGTGGGGAAAGGGGATGAATGTGGGGGATGATTTAAGATTCCTCGGGCCGGACCCGCAGACGGAATGTTCAGGTGTTCCTATGTATCCCCTGAGAATGGAAATCTAGCCACATGTAGTTCTGAGAAATGTCGTGTAGTTTTACATCTTGCAGAAAGGAAACAAAGAGATCTTAGTTTTAATGTATTAGATCATGGACCATAGATAAAATGTAATGAGATAGACACATGGTACAATGATTATAAAACCTAACGTGAATTAGGATAGTGGGAGTCCGTATAACCATGTGCCCCCTGGGAAGGTTTTTGGTCAAGGGACCAAATATGAATGTTAGGCTGGACCCGAGGAAAAGTGTGTGGGAATTCCTACATACCCCATGATGATGGGGATCAATCCATACATAGTTCTATAAGTGGCATGGTAGGGCACTAATGCAAGGACAATATTGTCATGCGGGTCTAACCCATGCACCCAAATAAGCAGCATATGATAAATTGTGTTTGTACTTTAGGATGGATGTGTGTGTTTTTTTGTGAAGTGATAATCCTAGGATGGAGAATATAGGCATCGATACAAGAATCAATCCATATGAAAGAATTTAAAAATGGTATGGTGGATAACTACTACCAAAAATTATGTCCCCTTGAGTGAGGGCATCATAATACGGTTTCGTTTTTCGTCATGAAGTTAGGACAATAATGTCATTGTTTAGGGTCGTATGATAGGACCAACCCCTACATTTTAACGTGTTATAGTAACAATGAAATTTTCTAATATCATGTGGGACTAGGCAGCATAGTTTAATGTTATATGGATTGGACATGTACAGAAGAAATGAAGTTTTAGGTTGGAATGCACATGGTGTGATAAAGCATACCCAACGTGAATGGGGATGAAGTCCAAACCACACCATGTGAAATTATTGGGAAGAAACCATGAAACAAGAGGCCAGAAAAGGACAAAAAATATGAGGTCAGTCACATGGACAAAGTATCTAGGTTTTCCTATGTATCCCGTGTGGATGGGAATCATGCCATACATAGTTCTAAAAGTAATGTTTAATGCCATGTGGGACAATAGGCAGGAAAGCCAAGATCCTAGAGTGGAGTATGTACTGTGCCTATGGAAAACCCGATGTTAATGAGTACATGAGCCCACACAAGCCACACCACACAATCCTATGAGAGTCTGGCTCCAAAGGGCGGTATTAAAGAGATAATTAGTGTAATTCAAGCAGGACCCAAAGACGAGATTCTAGAGCGTTCCTACTTATCCTATGAAGATGGGAATCAAGCTGTACATGGTTCTGGGAGATCAGGACTTGTTATTCCTTTCGGAAATGACATCGAGAGATCTTAGTTTTAGGTCTTAGATCATAGACCTTAGAGAAGAGAGACTCTTCCAAAGAGCCGCAAACCATGACCAAAACCCTAATCCCATGTGATATGTGATCAATGTGGGAAACAAGGGTGGGGAAGGTCTTTAAAACATGTGGAATACATGAAAAGGGGAAAAACGTGAGGAGCCCTAAATGATGTCCCACTGTGGCTTTATCTTCCTAACATGAAAATGTGCACTAAGGGATAGCACTAATAGTGTCGAAATTCTACTTAGACATAATGGGGTGGAATTGGATGTGAATCATGCATCAAATATTTATGGTTTGATGTTGGTTGGCATGACGATGGATGATGGTTGCTGAAAATGTTCAAAACATAGTATTCACATCATGTCACATGAAATGGGAACAAAAAATGAGGGTTGACTGATGACCATGTTCGTAACATGATACTTGTATCAATTTGACATTCTAGATCCTCAAGGATGTTGGCACGAAATAGTTGGAGATTCATAGGGCCTAGGATCCATGCTGTTTGTGGGTCCTTTGGTATGTGAAAGATGATGAAATCCAAAATGAAGGGGAAAATGAAGCCTAAACATGGTCAATAACTTGTCTATGTAGAATCTAACACTCTAGGCTGAGAACCTAGGTTCTCTTGGGCACATTGGTGACCTCCCAAAGAGAGTTGAGGGGCCAAATCAAAGAGCAACCGACTCAAAATAATGAGTGTAGAACCAGGGAAGGATGAGCTATTAGGAGGGAGAGGTACGTGGAATGGCTATTACAAACCGGATCTGATTGAGAACATAATCACATACCACACCACAAAACCCCATCTTAGAAGAACACAGGCTAGGGGGCCAAAAATATGACGGGGATTTAAGAAATAGGGCTTGGCCGGAAGCTTGATTTTTTGGGTGGTGCTATGTATCCCATGATGATGGAAATCATGCCACTTGTAGTTCTAGACGATTTTGTGCAGTTTTACATCATGTAGCAAAGATGATATCAGGAATGTCTATGTCATGGTGATTAACATGACGTAAATGAGAACAGAAGCCCACATATGCCATACTATACATAAATCTTGGAGAGAATTTTGACCAGGTGGCCAAGAGAAAGGGGATGCGAACCCGGGCTGGACCCGAGGAAAACATTTCTTGGTTATTGTACGTATCCAATGAGGATGGGAATCATGAAAAACGTAGTTAATGAGATGTTGTAATGTTTATCATCATGTTCCAAGGATATTATTGATCTTAGATTATCTTCATAGAGATAGGATTGTAAATGCCTAGTTTAATGTCATGTGTATGTGATAGATGAGTGGAAATGGTGAATCATCATTCTTACTATGTGCGAGTCCACAAAGCATCAACAATGATTGAGGATAAATACTAACCATGTTTTAAACACGTTTTTCGTATTGTTGAACCAGGGACTGGGAATAAATTGAGTGTCAACCATTGACCATGTTCACATCATGGGACTTGTATCAAATTGTCATCTAGGATCCTTGGAGAAGTTGTCCAAAAATTGTAGGAGTGTCCCAGGTCCTAGCATCCATGCTAAATGGGATGCATGATGCATTAATATTACCATGTAGTTTAATATCATGTGGGACAATGAAAGAGGAAGAGATCTACAAGGAGGGGAATATATGGTGCGTTCATGATGAACTCGCATGAATGAAGGAAAAATCCTGTGTCACACTATGTGTTTCGATCCAAGGGGGATCTTGATGTTTGGGTTTGTGCTTATGAACTAAATTTCCATAAATTCCTACATATCCCATGAAGATGAGATACAAGACATACTTATTTATGAATGTACGATGTAGATTAACATCATGCAGTGAGGACGTGAGAGGATAGAATAACGAAGAGGGGGACATGGTGAGATCATTGTAACGTAAACATGATTGGGGATAAAGAAGTCTATGATACACTGTGTGGGATCCACCCTGGAATCAACACCCAGGGAGGTATTCAATAAGAAGAGTTTGGGGGTTGGACTCTAAGTCAAAACATATGAGTATTCCTAGGTATTTCGTGAGGATTGGAATAATTCCATACATAGTTCTTGAGATGATGTGATGTTTTAAATCATGCATATAGGACATGGAGAGATCTTATTTTAAGGTCATCGAGCTTTGAAGATTTTGCAGTTTATCATCATGAAGGATGGGTGATGGGTGGTTTTACATCCATAGACCCAGATGCATCGAACATTTTAAGGTCATGTGGTGAAGATGGAAACAGGTAGTGTTTGATTTTCTCTAAAGTAGTTTGAAATTCTCTATCCCCTTAATAGATCGTTCCATTCTTCATAAGCTGAGAAATGGGATTACACTTGCTCGCCAAATTCATGATAAATCACTATATATTGGCCACAGGTCCTTGAAATCCTTGTATCTACTCCATTTTTTTCATAGAAGACATCATACTAATGTCCATAATCTTCTCTGGATCAATCTTGATGCCTCTATATCTGACAACAAAGATGAGAAAATTTAATGAGGTGACCTCGAAGGCACACTTCACTGGGTTCATCCTTATATGTAGATAATGGAGGAATCCAAACACTTTATCAAGGTCTTTGAGAAGGTCTTGATGCTAGTGATATTTGACCACGAGATCATCTATGTAGCATTCCACCAATGTCCTAAGGATTGAAAAATATATTCCATGCATGGAAGGTTGATAGGTGGCACATGCATTCTTTAAACCGAAGTGCATTACCTGGTACAAGAAAGTACCTTGTGGTTCCATGATGGCTATAGAATTTTCATCCTATGGGTCCACTCAAATTTGGTTATACCTAGAATACCCATCCATTCAAGAGAGATAATTATATCTAGTATTAGAATCAATCAACAGTTCCATCACATGAAAAAGAAAAATAATCCTTTGGACATTGAAGGTTAATATCCCAAAAGTTGATGCAGACTAGGATCTGTCTGCTATTCTTCCTGACAGAAATATTTTTGGATAACCTATTAGGGTACTATAACTCCTTGACGAAATTGGCTCTGATGATCTTATCAGCCTCAGCCTCAACCAAGGACCTATGAGATATGTGCATCTTTCTAGATGGCTATTTGAACCCACGATTATTCACTAGAAGGCCGAGGAGGTGGATAGAAACATGAAGATCTAGTTCTAGAATTTCATCATAACTCTATGAAAACACATCAGGATCCTATTTCAGGAAATCAACATACTACTTTTTCTCTTTTGAAGGAATAGTGGAATTGATCAATGTGGGTTTTGGATCTGTCACACTGTAGAGATTTACCTATACTAGTTCAATGATAATGGTAGGGACACCCTCCACAATAGAGGGAGGTGAATCTTACAAATCATATTAATCACTTTTGGAAGAAGGATCCTTAGTAGGATGAGATTTCTCTATGTCTGCAGATCTTGATGGGATGCTGGTGCTAGCCTGAGGGGAGGTAGACACTGCATCAGGGGACTCAAGTGCTACCAAAACCAAAACGACCAAAGTTGTCGACTCGATACAATTTTGTATTCAGTTCAAGGGGGCACTCTTGATGACGTCAAATAAAAAGTGGCATATCTGCTTGAGCTGGATTATCCTATCCTGAAGAGATAAGCATGTTTGACTTGTTGTCGTTTCCTTGGGGAAGACATCCCAATACCTTACGGAAATAGGGGAGTCTTGTATTACATGGGCCTGATTGGTGTAGGAATACGAGGTGATATTTCGGCATCCCATAGACTTGGAAATTTGATTCACCCTCATTCTAGAAACAAAAAATCATTTCCACAGATCTCGATTCATTTCTTCAAATAGGTGGATCAAAAAGATGTAGGCATCATCCAGACTTGTCCACCGGTCGATCGCAGCTGCAGCTCGTTCGACCGGGATGGCCTGGATATGCTTGTCCTTTATCTTATAATAATCTACATACAGGTAGTGAGATTCACAAGTTCCAAAGGGAGATGCATCACCTTGAAGTATACATACTTGACCATTAATGGAGTACTTTGGGTATTGGTGATATGAACAAGGGAACACTGCATGGAAGTGATATCGTGGCCTAACCATCAATACATTGTTGGTAGTGGCCATAAATACATCCGTGAACTCAATGTGGGATACTATACCAGAGAATAGGGTCTTCATGTGGATCTTTCTGATAAACTTCTGTTTTATCCTACAATAACCATAAATTTTCATGTCAGAGTGACTTCGATCATCCTCAGACAACCCAATTTTACGAAGTGTTTGAGTCACGATTAGGTTGTTCCAAGAGCATGTGTCGAAAAGATAATGAAGAACATCCATTCAATTTATGTGTCCTGTGATGTAGAGTGGGACGTTGTTTCCCTATATGGTAGAGCCTTCATTTTATCCAAGGAAATAGATAATGGTTTTAAATTCACTATGCTTGATTTTCTCAACATAAAAGGATTCTGCAGATGCTACCTCTGTCTCAAACTGGAGGGTGATTGTTAAAGCCTCAATAAGAGATTCATGCACATCTAATGATACGAATGGAGAATCAATGATAGAGATCCTCATATGGATGCTTTAAATATGCTTAAGGATATCATAATTCAATACCAAGTGTGATCTTCTGCTTAAAAAAGGTTATTCTGTAGTAGGGGGTATAATGGGCCCTTCCGACAGAACCAACGACTGACTTGTGATGGGAATTCCATAATGCTCGCTAGCTGAAGCACATAGAGTGACTACTGGATGTGGGCTAGATGACTGAGGCCAGTTCATAATTGAGTGTGGATAATTTTGACGTAGTCTAGGTGGATCTACCTCGCTGAGTAATACAAATGGCAGAAAAGGTGAACTAGATGAAACCAGATAAGAATTGTCCATGTGCTGAGCTCTGCAATAGGCCTACAATCTAGATTGAATGGTATGCACAGATTGGATGGATGTACTGACTGAGGCATTCTGATGACCCATATATCCATGACTCTATCGATGTTGGCGATGGGTAGGGATGTTGGGAGGACCCTCCTCGATCTCCATGTCATAGGTGATCATGTAGGGGTTTACCAGCTCCATGACGTTAACCGAATCATACCCGTGATCATCACTTGAAGAATCCTTCACCACTGGATGAATTATAGAGGTAATAATCATCTATGGGGGCATGATTTCACCAATAGTATCAGATGACAATGGTATCAGTGGGGGAATTTTTTTCCATTACATCACTGATTCTGGCTCTTCTGAGAAGAAGAAGGCTTGGACATCAATGCAGAAGTACTGGATATGGGTGATGTAGTGGATTTTTAAGTCTTGGGTCAATTTAGAGGTTTAATGATAATTCCATGGGCATGGGTGACAATCTTTTGATCCATATAGTTATCATATTATTGATACCCACAACTACGAACATGATGCCACTCACTTGCGTTGTCACTGTCGTTGTCTGGCTTCACGAGTACACATGACACCATTGTTGGATCTAATCCTAAACTGAATATGTTGTTATAAATCTGGCCTTGAATCTAGTATTTAAACACAAAGCGCTGTTTGAGGGTGGTCCCCAGGATCTGGGGATAGAGGAAGTTGTTTAGTTAATCCATGAGATCCGCCTCTTCAGGCCTCCAACATTCAGGAAACCATAGAATTCCCTATTCCAAGGCCCTTTGGAAATAACTTTGGACTTCAGACTCATTGAATGTGTATGTTCACTTTCTCTTATCTGGGAAGGGGGATCTAGGACAATATCCCTGACGAGGGTCTAGAGGATCCTATCGAAGAGCTGGAACATGGTTATCTCGCTTAGGTGGTGGTGGCAAGTTACGCGGGGGCGCCTGCCAATTCAGAGGTGGGCGTTGCTGGGATAGAGGCTCTGCCTAAGGTGGAGGGACACTTCTATGCTATGTAGGTGGATCTATTGGTAATAAATCAATCTTATTGGGGGCCTCTATTTGTGCTAATATGGTGGGGTTATTCCTATCGGCACTTCTTGTAGGAATTGCGAGAGGCAACATATGTGCCTTTTTGGCATGTTACAATGATTCCTCTAGATGCTGGGCCTTATTGCTGAAATCCTAGATTCCCTCGAGTTAATTATGATATACGAGAGAGGGGACCGGTTCATTTTGGACAATCCCCACACACATTGAAAGAAACTGTTCCTAATTTAGTGGCATATCCAGGGAAAATGTTAGGTCTTTCCACTACGCGACGATGTCTGTGACTTGCTTATAATGCATTTGATTTCACTTGAAGAGGTCTGAAATAACCATCATCTAGGTGGTAGAGATAAAATGGTAATGAAACGATCTATAGAGATCTTCCTAGTCCCGACTGACCCAATGGGTACGTAGTTGTACCAGACAAACGCATGCCCTTCCAATGTCTGTACAAAACTTCGGTGTTTGGTAGCCTTTTACTACATTAGAGTTACCAACATTGGTCCACACCGTGGGATGAAGTGGGAAAGTGGCTGCAAGGGATCATCCGTCCCATTAAAAGGGTAAAATATGGCTTTTCCAAAACCCATGGGTGCTGGCGTATCATCAAACCATGCCGGATATGTCTTGCCATCAGAAAGGATTGCCACCTGTCAATTTTCCAACACCTTGAGGTGAGAAATGAGCATCGTAATCTGATCATCTGGGTGGGGATTCCAATCTTGATGATGTTCCCTGACCACTTCTCTGTTGGAAGGTTAATCGACCTGATAACCAGGCCGAACATCTTTTGGATCAGTTGGTGGGATGACTTGCTGAGCGGCTGGGGGAAAAACCTATGGAGTGTCTTAGAGAGCCTAAGCCAGGTCATTAAGGTTATCACGCTGCTCATGTGGATTTGGTGATACATACCATGCCCTCTTTTAATAATCTCCAACCTCTATCATGTCTACGTGGGATGGATGGTTAGGCTCACATAGAGGCAACTCACCGGGGGAATGTAGAACCTTCCCCTATAGCCCTGATCAATGATCATCGTTGTTTGGTCACCTCTCCACATAACACTTTATATGGAGGTCTTCGACAATTTTCTTGTGCTCTATGAGCTATTGGATCAACACAACTTTTTTAGGATCATCCTCTTCCTTTTGAACTGATCTAGATGGGTGATATGGTTTAATGGCCCCAAGATGATCTTTTCACTTATTGAGATTTCTACTGAGGACAAATGACTCGGTGGGCATGGGAAGACTTGGTAGATTTATCTGCTAAGGAGTAACCCTTCCAAGTAGATTCAATATTTGTGGTACTCCCCCAGGAGGTAAATTATCTCAAAAGAGTTTAGTTTCCTTTTCATCCTATGATATTTTGACCATGTTAACTATGACTCTACCAGGGGACATATACTAAATATTTCCATTGATGTCGGGATGAAACTGGATAGAACTAAAATGGAGGGAGAAATACTTCCCCCACCCATAGACCTAAACATGGGGGAACCCTCCTTGTTAATTCTATAAATCAGTTCAAATATTTAAACTCATTATTACTTGAGGGTTCAGTGGAGACATGGTGACTTAGGGTGCCTGGCCACATGTAGCATAGCCAAGTCTACCATAAGGTATTTCTGGTCAATATATTCAATGTGTGTGTGACTCTTGGGGTAATCCATTCTCTGATAATGGAGAGGTAAGTGCATCAATCATAGGGTTTGGAGAAAACACATGACTTCCCCCTAAGTAAGTGATTTGGGCGCACTGATGTCTGTGGTTATGATTGGTCAGAACATCTCTGGGTAATGATCCGCTGTAAGGATGTACCGCAATCTCCTTGGCTCAGAATTGGGATATGGAACTTGGTTTCCCACCTCATCAACTGGGGACAGCTGTAGGACCAGTAATGACACTGAAGCAGATCACTGAGATGGTAGAATAGCCAGTGGAAAATACAGTGAATGAGGTGACTAGAAGCCGCATCTTGTGTTGTCTTGCGATAAATGCAACTAATGAGCCACCACATCCTGGTAGGTTGGAGGGGAAACCATGGTTTCTAGTGTTGGGGTGCGGCTAATGGGGGTGGGCCATGTTTTTTTTGTCCCATATCGGTCCCCAGAATAACTCTACATGATCTATGGTCAAGGAAAAAATGTCCTTGTTGATGACAGGGAGGATTGTTGTAGAGACCTGAAGCTTGACATACATAGATATTACATTACTTTTGCAGAATACATAATACATAACAAAAACTGACACACAAAGACCGTAATAGTTTAGTGTCTTTGGAAACATGGAACGTAATCTTCTAATCGTGGTGAAAGACCTTCAGCATCTCCCATAAAGATCTTCCACTTTTTCTTTCCTTACCTAAAACCATTCTTTTAATCATGGGGGAAAATAAATCATAAAAATGATGAGCTCAAATGCACAGTAAGGGTAAAAAAAATAAATATCAATCACAACATATTCATAAAAACATATATTTTGGAAATTTTAACCTGCAAAAGAGATCATATTTTCAAAACATGGGATAAATCATAGTACTAAAATGTAATCCCAATAATAATAACATAAAACATGAAACTTTTTGGAATGCACACATAATAATAGAGAATCATTTCTTAGTAGTCCAGACTCATATCCAATACTATCTTAGTGGACAAAGTCCATTTTTGAACCGATTTCACTCCTCGTTTCAGTCCGGTTTCACTGAACCGGTTTAACCTGTCGTTCCAGCCATGTCTATCTCAAGAGATATAAATCCCTAACCAATGAATTGGAGGGAGATATAGGTCCCACCCATCTCAGAATAATACCATTCTTATGTGTGGCACAAAATAAAAAAAATCATACATCATTGCATAACCCATGTAATAACAATGGGATTCTTAAACATCATGACATCATAAAACAATTCATATAAGATAAAGGAATTCATAAAAATAATTCCATCATAACATAATCAAATCAATGTAATAATAGGGATAGAAACATAACCCTATATTATCTTAGATGGAAAATAATTTTGATAAAACACTTGAACTCCTTTCTTGAGGAAAGTATTCTTTCTACTTCAAAAACATTTTTCCTTTCTTAACATGTCATACAATTTTAAACTAAAATAAGTTGATTAAAAATAAACATGAAAACATGTAAATTAAGCTTCTTGGAAATAATTTTTTAAAAATCCATTCATGTCGTATAAGTTAAAAAAACATTCTTCTCGTACTTTTTTCGGAAAAGTCAAAAAGTACCTCGTACGAAAAACGACAAAAGATTCCTTTCATATTTTTTACTGAAAACTCACCGAAGGGTAAAATTGGATTTAAAAAATTGTATGTGGATGGAAATAATATTACATATTTAGGTAACATGGATGTGGATGATAAATATTTCATAGTAAATTCTAAAGTATAAACAATCTCGGATAAAAATGAGATTGTGAGATTTTCCCTTACCATAGGTCCGATTTGCTTCGTAATTGTCTGAATCTCATGTATAATGATTTAAATAATGTTATGGACTTATTCCATAATCATAATTATTTTTATGATATCATATATGGTCATATTCTTAGCTTCTTATTAGTAATATTACATTACAACTTGTTATTTGGGTGTTTATTACTTTTTGTTCTTATGCTTGTTTTGTCGAATAAATTCTTATTATTATTTTTAGGTTATGGATACATCATTTCCAGAATGGTATTAGTGTAATATAAATCATATTCATTCATTCAATTCATTTATATAATCATTATGCAATGAAGATAATGTAGAACGAGTCACATCACATCGTGGAGACGGTATTTCGTACGTACGCACGAGCGATGATATCATTCCCATGATAGTGAAATTGTAATGGAGTGTATTTATAATATTTTATAATCAATATAACTTTAAAATAATCATATATAGTTATTATTTACACAATTATTCCCATCCAAGTAAGGTGGTGGTGGAAAATAGATTACATCACGATGTGGATATGGTATTCCGTACGTACGCACGCGCGATGATTTCGTTTTCTGTAGGATGGATAGATGGTGAAATAGGGATGTTTCATACTTATAATAACATATCATTATGTGAGTTATACTGATTTTATTACTTCATAATTAAACAACTAAAGAAGAATAAGTGGAAGAAGAAATAAAGTTGAAAGAATCGGTAACAGACATTACCTCTTCTTTGAAGCGCCTCTTTGAGACCTCCTCTTAGGGCACTAAAATTGGTCTTTGAAGAAGCCCGGGACCCCTAGGATGTTTCTAGGGAAGTGGAGAAGAGAATTTTTCAGGGGTTTGGCGATATTGAATGCTCAAAGTGGTGTGAGGAAGAGAGGGAGGAGGTGCCCTTTTATAAGGGAGGAGAGGGGCACCTTTGAAAAAAACTAAACATATTATTTTATTATAAAGTCATATTCGTTTTTAAATAGATCAAAATTGATTTATGTCGAAGCTAAGGTGGGTATGGGTATAAATACTCTCATCCAATAGAATTTAGACAAGTTTAGTTTACTATTTCAACCTTATCATTTAGATTTAACTTTAATTTAGATAATTTTACTTTTACCGTGTCTTTTTGTGTTCTTACACTATAAGGTTAATAAACATACTATAACAAGCCAAACGAACCCCAAGTTGATTATTATTAATATATATAACCATATATAAGTCATTTGACCAAACCATAGATTTTTAGGAATATAATAACAATTAATAATATAATATTTGTTTTAAAAACTATTTTATGTCAATTTTGACACTATTTGGTAATTGATTTTTGTGAAAATTACAATAGGATTATTAGTTCAGAAAAAGTTAATTAAATAAACACTAACATGTCATGTTAACCTAGAAAATTGTTTTAATTCATAAAAAGTCTCATATTACATTTATTTATGTATTTATAACATCAATTATCTCAATATTTCATTAATAAGATAATTACTGCATCATCATTGTGTCATAAATAAATTAAATTTTTTAAAGTCTCAAAATTAAAAATAAAATACCATTATGTAGGAAATATTTTTATATTTCTAATTAATATTTATAGTCAAATTTATGTTATTTATAACCATATATAAAAATTATTTAGTTATTAAACTTTGATTTTAACTATTTTAACCCTTATTTAAATAAATTAATAATAAATGTCCTAATCTAATCCAAGTGGGCCTAAATGGTCATATTTTATTCCTAATGTTGTTTTTGGTCGAATTACACTTATCCAATAGAATTTGGACATGTGTTAGGGTAATAATCATATCATGTTTACCCTTAATTACCATATTTACTTTCAACCGTGGTAAATAAAAGTAAAAAGTAACTATTCACCAAAAATATTTTCATCTCATTGAACCACATTTTACTTAGTGACATCAACCATGTCTCTTGGATTTTTTAAATTCCACTCATAGAAGCGGTAAAATTATGTTTTATGTAAATTTGCAAATTCTCCTAGGTGGTGGGTAAAAGACGGTGAAAAGTTCAATAAAATTTTTATATATCTAAAATTATTATAAAATAACTCCAATGAATTACATTGAATTTATATAGGTATTATGTATCAATTTTTACCTAAAATAAATTTACATAAAATAAATAATTATTTAAATAAATAGTCGGGTTTTAAATAGTAACATAGTGTTTTCACTGTTCATCAAAAATTGAACGTTTTCAGAAAAATACAAAAATTTCACCCTAGGATAATTTCGATATTCAGAATCCAAAAATGAAGTCCATTTTGAAAGATAAAATTTACAAAATTTCAAAAAGTGGGTATTACTATTCATAACGGCTAGTTCATAATAATATTATAATAATATCTTGTTTAGTGAAACTCGGTATTGCGTACACGCTATCAAGGAAGGTCATGATTGCGTGTAACGCAAGGAAAGTCAGGGATGCGTGTTGTGCAAGATCTTTTTGGTGTAGCGTACAACACAAGACATTAATGAAATTAAAAAGAATATTTTTCATAAAATCTCGGGGTGTTACATTCTACCCCCCTTAAAATGAATTTCTCCCTCGAAATTCGTTGGGGTTATAAATGGTTTACTACTCGAAAGTTTCTTTAATAGAAACACACATCATAAAAAGGAATACCAAAACATGGCTTTAAAAACTAAAGTATGAAATGTAATGGTTACCCCAATTCACTCATCACTGGGTTTCCACATAGGAGAACATAGGTGAAAACATGGATATGGAAGAAAAATCTAACCATCAAGTTCTGATGGAGAGTGGTAGAGAACATGGCTATGAAAAATCCAACAATCACAAATCCATAAATTTGTGATGATCTAAGGTACCATCGGATTCATTGGATATAAGAGCACTAGGACAACATTTTTGGTTTTCAAGATCATTTCTCGAAAGTTGATGAAATTGGAATTAGAAGAATTTCATGGTTTTGGTACAGTCTCACTATTGGTCGTTATTTGGAAAATTTCCACTTCATATCTTAAAGAAATGAATTTGAATTTTTCATTCGTGATGTGTTAGCAGATCATGTGATAGAATGATGGGTCATTCCATCTGTCTCAAACAAAAGGTTAGAAAAGTTATCAAAAAAATACATAAGTCCATCTATAGTGAGATTAATCATATATGGTTCCTAAAATGGACTTATAATTCATATATCATACTTCTTAATATAATAAAACTAGTTTCTACTTAATAGGGACTTCCTGTAGGACAGTGGTAGGCGATAAAGGCCAGTCGCACTTCGGTTGTGGGTTCGATTCCCACAGCTTTGTCCGACGCGATGGGTTGTGGCCCATCCTGCAGCTTGTCATTTTTCTAAAACCACATTACTATAAAATCCCATCATAATATCGAAAACAATTCTATCCTTAAACAATACTAAATTAGATCCAACATAATCCATTCCAATCTTTAGGCTTATCCAAAATACTGTTGTCCAATCTCATATTATAGTGAAAATGATTACCAAAGAGTTCATATAACAGGCATGTTAATACCATCGTTGATCCCCATATATCATGAGATATGTTTTGTTGGTCACATTCCAAACATTCGAAGGCCTTAATCATGTATTCTCTTTAAAAATGAATACCCATTGAATCTTAGTGAAAACATGAGTTCTGTAAAAAGTTAACTCTTTCCAGATACCAAAACCTCAAACCATGATATAACTATTTCCTTATATCAGTCAGGAGCTCATGAATACTGTCAAACATTTCATTTTCTCCTTATCCCTTCATTATGAGCATATCATCTTTTTTCCAAAAATATCTCAATCACATTCCATGGTTACCGGTACCATAAAATTATTGAAAACCACAATAGACCAATATATATATATTCCAATATTCCAAGATACTATATACAACATTGTTGTGGAATCCCATTACATAAAAACTTAATTATTCCACCACATCGTTGTCATATTCAACATCGCCAATAGTGATCGCATGTGACTTCCCTTTTCCTTTCCCTTAAGTGGTTTCTCATGTCGATCATCACTATCCCTTGGATTAGATCATTTATTAGCATAATTCCCCATTTCATTTCACTTGAAGAATTGAAGTGTTGGTGGTGGATTATCTACATTCTTTTCATTATTCACATCATTAGAAACCCTTTTTCCATTACTTCGACACTCAGCTGCTCGATGACCTTCTTTTCCACACTTAAAACACTTTCTTTTCACTTTAAGACAATCTCCACCATGCTTCTTTCCACACTTTGAGCTTAAGGAAGCATTCATCTTCTTTTCACAATTATTCTGAGATTTCTCCTCGAACTCCATCTTTCGTTTCTTGTCAAAACTATGAGATGGATAAGTAAAACCAACTTCCATTTCTACCTTGATAGCACAACGCACAATTTCTTCATAGCTACTGAAGTCTTTTATAGCTAATTCCCTTCAAAGATTTGGTTTTAAGCCACTGAATAATCGATCAACTTTACTTTCAAGTTGGATGATAATACCAGAAGAGTACCTTGCAAGTATTCTAAAATTTTCTTCATAGGTACCGACAGATTCATCATCAATTTTCTTTAGTTCAAGAAACTCCTTCTCCATCTTTGTTCGAAGAATACGAGGGAAGTACTTATTGAAAAATAAGTTCTTGAACTCGTCCCATTCCATGGACTCAATTTCATCTCTTGGACTCGTATTCTTGATAAGATTCCACCATTGATCAGCTTAACCATCCAAACGATATACTGCTAAGATGAATTTATCATGTTTAGAACATTGAAGAACTGAAAATATCTTTTCAGTGGTACTGATCCATTGTTCAGCAACAACTGGATCAGAAGAACCACTGAAAGAAGATGGACGTTGCCTCATGAAGGACTCAATAGAATATTGTTCCCTTCAATGCTCATGTGGAAGAACAGAATGATTCATATCTTGTGTAAGTATATCAATAAGATTTTGAACTCCATCTCCCATTACATCTGTTTGTTCAGGAGGACAATCATTGCATTGTCGATTGAATTGATCAACACGGTTCCTTCGGGTTCCAGCCATCGTTTAAAACCCAAAAAGAATAGTATGAGAGGTAAAAATCATGCTAGGGAAAACAACAAACTAAAGGGGGAGTACCCTCAATATCTAACATCTTAGGATAAATTATAATATCCTTAGCGCAATTCTAGGACTATAACCTATACTTATACATAACCTTAGGGACATCCCTAGACACACCTTAGAAATATCTCTAAGGATCTCACTAATGTTTTTGCATCCTAGTTTCCAAAGGTTAACTAAACCTTTACTCTGATACAAATTATAGAGACCCGAAGCATGATGTACATAGATATTACATTACATTTGCGGAATACATAATACATAACAAAAACAGACACACAATGACCGTAATAGTTTAGTGTCTTTGGAAACTTGGAACGTAATCTTTTAATCGTGGTGAAAGATCTTCAACATCTCCCATAAAGATCTTCCACTTTTTGTTTCCTTACCTAAAACCATTCTTTTAATCCTGGGGGAAAATAAATCATAAAAATGGTGAGCTCAAATTCTTAGTAAGGGTAAACAAAAGAAAAATCAATCACAACATATTCATAAAAACATAACTTTTGGAAATTTTAACCTGCAAAAGAGAACATATTTTCAAAACATTGGACAAATCATAGTATTGAAATGTAATCCCAATAATCATAACATAAAACATGAAACTTTGTGGAATACACACATAATAATAGAGAATCATTTCTTAGTAGTCAAGACTCATATCCAAGACAATCTTAGGGGACAAAGTCCATTTCTGAACCGAGTTCACTCCTCGTTTCAGTCCGGTTTCACTGAACCGGTTTAACCTGCCGTTCCATCCATGTCTATCTCATGAGATATAAATCTTTACCCAATTCATTGGAGGGATATATAGGTCCCACCCATCTCAGAATGATACCATTCTTATGTGTGCCACAAAATCAAAAAATCATACATCATTGCATAACCCATGTAATAAAAATGGGATTCTTAAACATCGTGACATCATAAATCAATTCATATAAGATAAAGGAAATCATAAAAATAATTTCATCATAACATAATCAAATAAATGTAATAATAGGGATAGAAAAAGAACCCTATATTATCATATATGGAAATTTTTTTTGATAAAACACTTGAACTCATTTCTTGAGGAAAATATCCTTTCTACTTCAAAAATATTTTTCCTTTCTTAACATGTCATACAATTTTAAACTAAATGAAGTTGATTAAAAATAAACATGATAACTTGTAAAGTAAGATTCTTGGAAATAGTGTTTTAAAAATCCATTCATGCTGTATAAGTTAAAAAAAACATTCTTCTCGTACTTATGTCAGAAAAGTCAAAAAGTACCTCGTACGAAAAACGACAAAAGATTCCTTTCATATCTTTTACTAAAAACTCACCGAAGGTTAAAATTGGATTTAAACAATTGTATGTGGATGGAAATAATATTACATATTGAGGAAACATGGATGTGGATGATAAATATTCCCCAGTAAATTCTGAAGTATAAACAATCTTGGATAAAAATGAGATTGTGATATTTTCCCTTACCTTAGGTCCGATTTTCTTCGTAAGTGTCCGAACCTCCTGTATACTGATTTAAATAATGTTATTGACTTATTCCCGAATCATACTTATTTATATGATATCATATATGGTCATATTCTTAGCTTCTTATTAGTAATATTTCATTACTACTTGTTATTCGGGTGTTTATTACTTTTTGTTCTTATATGTGTTTTGTCGAATACATTATTATTATTCTATTTAGATTATGGATAAATCATTTACATAATGGTATTAGTGTAATATATATCATATTCATTCATTCAATTCATTTATATAATCGTCATGCAATGATGATCATGTAGAATGAGTCGCATCACATCGTGGAGACGATATTCCGTACGTACGCATGAGCGATGATATCGTTCCCATGATCGTGAAATTGTAATGGAGTGTATGTATACTATTTCAGAATCAGTATAACTTTACAATAATAATATATATTTATTATTTACACCATTATACACATCCAAGTAAGGTGGTGGTGGAAAATAGATTACACCACGGCGTGGAGACGGTATTCCGTATGTACGCACGCGCGGTGATTTCGTTTTCCGTAGGATGGATAGATGGTGAAATAGGGTTGTTTCATACTTATAATAACATATAAGTATATGAGTGACACTGATGTTATTACTTTATAATGAAACAACTAAAGAAGAATAAGTGGAAGAAGAAATAAAGTTGAAAGAATCGGTAACAAACATTACCTCTTCTTTAAAGCCCCTCTCTAAGACCTCCTCTTAGGGAACTAAAATTGGTCATTGAAGAAAACCAGGACCTCTATGATGTTTCTAGGGAAGTGTAGAATAGAATTAGTCAGGGGTTGGACGATCTTGAAGGCTCACGGTGGTGTGAGGAAGAGAGGGAGGAGGTTCCCTTTTATAAGGGAGGAGAGGGGCACCTTTGGAAAAACTAAAAATATTATTTTATTATAAAGTCGTATTCAGTTTTAAATAGCTCCAAATTAATTTATTTAGAAACTAAGGTGGGGATGGGTCAAAATACTCTCATCCAATAGAATTTGGAAAAGTTTAATTTACTATTTTGACCTTATCATTTAGATTTAACTTTAATTTAGATAATTTTACTTTTACCATGTCTTTTTGTGTTCTTACACTATAAGGTTAATAAACTTATTATAACAAGTCAAATGAACCCCAAGTTGTTTATTAATAATATATATAACCTTATATAATTCATTTGGAAGAACTTTATATTTTTAGGAATATAATAACAATTAATAATATAATATTTGTTTTAAAAACTATTTTATGTCAATTTTGACACTATTTGGTAATTTATTTTTGTGAAAATCAGAACAGAATGATTAGTTAAAAAAAGATAATTAAATCAACACTAACATGTCATATTAACATAGAAAATTATTTTAATTCATAAAAAGCCTCCAATTACACTTATTTGGATTTTCATAACATCAATTATGTCAATATTTCATTAATAAGTTAATTACTGCATCATCATTGTGTCATAAATAAATTAAATTATTTAATGTCTAAAAATTAAAAATAAAATACCATTATGTAGGAAATAGTTTTATCTTTATAATTAATATGTATAGTTGAATTTATCTTATGTATATCCCTATATTAAATATTATTTAGTTATTAAACTTTGATTTTAACTATTTTAACCCTTCTTTAAATAAAATAATAATAAATGTCCTAATCGAATTCAAGTGGGCCTAAATGGTCATATTTTATTCCTACGGTTGTTTTTGGTAGAATTACACTTATCCAATAGAATTAGGACATGTGTTAGGGTAATAATAATATCATTTTTACCCTTAATTACCCTATTTACTTTTAACTGTGGTAAATAAAAGTAAAAAGTTACTATTCACCAAAAATTATTTTCATCTCATTGAACCGCATTTTACATACTGACATCAACTGTGTCTCTCGGACTTTTGAAATTCCAGTCACAGAAGCGGTAAAATTATGTTTCATGTAAATTTTCAAATTCTCCTAAGAGGTGGGTAAAAGATGGTGAAAAGTTCAATAAAATATTTATATATATAAAATTATTATAAAATTACTCCAATGAATTACATTGAAGTTATATATGTATTAAGTGTCTATTTTTATCTAAAATAAATTAAAATAAAGTAAATAAATATTTAAATAAAGAGTCGGTTTTTAAATAGTAACCTAGTGTTTTCACTATTCATCAAAAATTGAATGTTTTCAGAAAAATACAAAAATTTCACCCTAGGATAATTTCAATATTCCGAATCTAAAAATGAAGTCCATTTTGAATGATAAAATTTATAAAATTTCAAAAAGTGGGTATTACTATTCATAACGGCTAGTTCATAATAATATTATAATAATATCTCGTTTAGTGAAACTCGGTATTGCGTACACGCTATCGCGGAAGGTCGTGATTCCTTGTAATGCAAGGAAAGTCAGGGATGCGTGTTGTGAAAGCTCCTTTTGGTGTAGCGTACAACACAAGACATTAATGAAATTAAAAAGAATATTTTTCATAAAATCTCAGGGTGTTACAATTGTACGACCATGCCCAAGGAAGAGACCAAATCATCATCCTCTTGAATGCATCTATGGGGAGCGGTTAGAAACAATCAGACCACATATTCTTAATGGATGAGGCTTATTGATAAGGAAAATATTTTCAATTAAATTTACAACCAATTTCTATGTTTCAAACCCAAAAAAGTGTTACTCTAAGATTAATTGCTGCATTTTTATGATATTAGTGTTATTTTGAGTCGAATAGTAAAAATGGCCCATTTCAGATTTTTAATTGTTTTAAATTATTTTTTTAGTTTGGACATAACAAAATCTACAGTTATCCAAAATGAAAAAATTATTTTTTTAGATTAAAAAACTCATGGTCTTCATTTAATACTTTTGGAACCAAAGCTGAATCGACCAAATGGATGATCAAAAGATGCTCACAAGAGGGCTCAAGAAAATTATTTTATGTTCTGTCGATTTATGGTGTGGGGTCTATAACTCATTCTTGGTTGGACCAATTGTTGTGAAATTAGGTGGATGGATGAAACAGGAGTTTGAGAACATCTTTCATGAAGACACAGACATGGGAATTGGATGTTTTTGGGTTCATTAGTGCATCCTAATATAGATGTTTGCTATTTGGAGAGTCTGACTGGATAGAATTAATGGTCAGAGTAAAATGGGCATAACTCTCAGAATACATGACCAAATACGCTATGATTTTGAGGGGAAACGACCAAGATAATTATCAAAAACATTGAAGAATTGTAAAATGCGTGAAGATTGAATTTAATGGGGCTACAATGCACAAAATTTCGGTGTCCCGAATTCTGACTATAAAAGAAGGTCCTCACCTCCTTCCCAAAGCATCTCTCATTCCATCCCATTCCTTATGGGACACCAAGAAGGAGAAATATTTGAATTTATCTTTTATTTATTTTCTTTTTCATTGTTTAATATTTCTTTCATCCTACCCATTCATATTGATTACCCTTTCCATGGTGGGGGAAATCATTTGAAGTGATTGGGGAAGGGTTGGTTTTCTATTTTGTAATTCTTGAGTTCTTGGACGTAATTGAATGAAATTTATTTCTTTTTCAAAGTTGTTTCCAATTTCATATAACATATTTTTTAATCATGTGAGATCGTTCGTGAATTTTAATTTTGTTATTGATTTTTTCCACGGTAAAATAATCATTATCTCCTTCCACAAATTTCTAGTATATATACGATGGAATAGACCAGATATTAGTGGTGAAGTACTTGATGATCGTCCATACGTGTAAAAGTTGTAGTGAATGTTCTTGATTGGTTGGGATAATCAAGAACAGATCTAGTATTACCCATGTCAATTAAAGATATTTAATACAACTATTTTGCACATGGAAGGAGTGTTGACCAAACAGAGATCCTGGTAAGGTTTTCCTTCACCATTATAATTTCACCAAGGAAGTGAGAGAAAAGAATTATGTAAACTCACTGTAATCAACTATGAAAAAAATGTTTTAATTAAATTGAACAAGGATATCATTAAAATTGGGAAATATACCCCAACCTAATAAAAATTTTAATATCATAGTATTTAAATTGTTTGAATTAGAATTTCCATTCAATCATTCTCTTATCAAACACACCATTTTTACCCTCATTTAAAAGTGGAAAACTGCTTTTTGTGCACTTCTCTTTGGGAGACATCCACGGTCAACAACAGTAATACATTTTAACATAGGAAATAATTATTTTCCATGCCCTACGATATCCATGTGTCAATGATGTAACCGTTGTCGGGGAGGAAGTTCCACAATTTATTTGTAAATATTTTTCTTTTTCAAAATTAAAAAAAATAAATCTTTTAACATGTTGTTTTCAAATGTCTTTTTCTTTAATTCATATAAAAATTACCCACAAGTGCGAGAACCAATTATTGAATCAACTTGGTCTATAGATTATATAGTTTTTTTCATGGATAAACAAATTCGGGGAGCTCGAATGTAATTCATCATGGTGTAAGAATTCAAGGATCTCATTCAAAACCTTAAAGAGAACCTCGAATAACCAATGTTAGAGGGTTTCGCCGTAGAATTAATTGAAATCCAAGAGTATTTTATGTAAATTTATCAAGAAATGTTTGAGGAAAAAAATGAGACTTCACAGGTGCAACACCAAGAAGAAAAATTACGTAAGGATATTGAATCCCAATTCAAAAGAATTAGTCAAACAGTTTAAAACCTGGAGACGAAAATAGAGTGGATATTTGAACAAGTTCATGCATCCCATGATCAAAAACTAGATCCAGAACAAGAACCAGAACCATAAAAATTGTTGGAATATGTATCCCCACAAATCCCTCAGGTTGAAGAATCCATGGAGGCCTTAATGAAATTAAAAGAAGATCCATTGAGCCTAGCTTAATCCATGTTGGAGGAGATTGATGAAAAAGATTCATCTATTTAAATATATTTGGGAGAAAAAAAGATCTATATAACTTATCGAATGAGTGCAAGGAATTACTTGATCCAAATACTCCTCATAATGTAGATGATTGAACAATGCTGAAGGATGAAACCACCATAGCCGTGGAATTTGAAGAGTAGATTGAGGAGTCTGACTACATACCTCTATTTAGGGAAATTAAACTACCAATAGATCCTCTCATTGAAGAAGAAATTGAAGGTGAAAAACCCCATGGGGATAATATTTTCATGAACTCATTATCTTTTGATTTTTTTGAAACAAAATTATGTATTACATCCCATTGTTTTAATTTTTCATATTCAGTCATCAATAGTATTTCCTTGGAAGGAGAATATGAAAGTGAAGAGGAAAATACAGAGCTCTGTGAACCTGTTGAAAATTTATTGGAAGGAGTACACGAGAAGATCAAAGTTGATTTTCTAGATGTAATTGAGACACCAGATGCATACTTTGAATGGTATGAATTTGATATTTATTCTTCTCGATTAAAATTTTTTAAAATATAATCCACCTCTAACAATCCCTTTGATTATTCCATTAATACATCATTCCATAAGAACACATTGGTTAATGAAAAAGAAATTGTTCAGGTGGAAAATAAGAAAGAGGAGACTCATTTGTTGATCTTACCCCACTATGCATGTTGAATATCATTAAAATAGGCATATACTCGGTATACTATATCCTTGGAGTCCTGAAGAAAAGGAAGGATTTAAAGCTAGAGAAAAGATTTTTTTTTTGTTCACGAGCAAGAAACCTCACTCACTATCAGATTGGGGATAATCGATTAAAACTATCCCTCTGAAGGTAGTCAAAACCCAAGGCCCACATGGGGGATTAAACCAAGATTTATCCTTCTTTTGTCATTCAAATCTATTTTCATTTCATTTAATATATATCTGATGTTATTTTTATCATTTTCAGGTTTTCAATGATCAACACTTAGGATCCTAACTCAATGTTGCATTGAGAATAAATCAGGTCATACTTCTCCTTTACACTTGCATGCTTGTTGTGATTAATTTTAAAATCATATTACATGTTAAATCTATTTGAATTCATTGAGAAAACGGCATCATTTAAGTGTGGGATAGGGGACCTTTTTAGTTAATGATTTATTTTATATTTTTTTTAATGTTTTTTAGAAAAAATTCTATTTTGTTTTTCAAATTAATCTATGTTTCTAAAATTTTTTGTGTTTTAAAAACTTTTAAACTAAAATTATAAACACTTCCATTTTAAAACCCATTTCAATGAGTGAACCAATCTATTTTATGAAACTAAGATAAAATGAATTTTGAAATGACTTCGTTTCATGTTCTAATATTTTGGAAATTCATGAAAAGTACACTGATTTTTTCCCATGCCATATTTCACTGTCTATAACTTTGAAATCACTTTCTTTTGAAGCTTATCAACTGTTTTTTTCATATTCTTTTCATTCACCTCATTTCATGAGAGAACAAGACCATGCTTGCTTTAATGAAAAATTGATTTATTCCATTCAAAACACGAGGGTTCAGGGTACATATGTTATAAATGATTAAGGAATTTATTTTTTTAAGCACCATTTTCAAAATAATCCATTTATTATAGCCTACCATACATTAATCCTTTCAGCCTCTAGAATCAATGAATAGCCTATTATGTTAGCAAAGTTATGTAACACCCCAAGATTTTATGAGAAATATTCTTTTTAATTTCATTGAAATCTTCTGTTGTACGCTTCAACAATATTATCTTGCACTATACGCAACACCGTATTAGTGTATAGTATATACTAACACTATTCTTGGCTTGTGTTCAATGTAAGAGAGACCTTCCTCAATAGCTTGTGTTGTACGCAATATCGAGTTTCAATAAATAACGATATATTATGAACTAGCCATTATAAATAGTATTAAAAACATTTTTAATTTTAAAAAAATATAATTCATTTTACACATATTCTAGAACATGGTATGAGAACAAAGTAAATTTTTCGGGTAAAATGAGTATTTTTAAAGAAATGTAGTTTTTCCGCCTTTTGATGGAGAACCCACTTTAAATCTAGTTTTTGACATGTTTATAAGATCAATTTGAAAAGTTAAACTTCTTCCTTGGAATCAGGATATAAAAAAGTTACTTTGGATAAATTTTTGAATTTTTTTTGATATGTTTAATATTTAAAGAATAGTAAAAATGCCCTAAATTTTAATTAAAAACAATTTTTTCATCAATATATTTTTAATAATTATATTATTATATTAAATGGTTTTAAAGTATAAATAGAATATATGTTTACCATTTAATATAATTTAAGTCATTATCATTAATATTACATTGAATTCATAGCTAAAAACATTTCTATCTTTTGAAATGTTTTAACTTTTAAAACCAGTTTTCTCAACAGTAGGATTAAATTTAAATTCAATACTTCCACATTTGTATATTGAGTTTATAAAAATGTATTACATATTTGGAATCATTAGTTCCAAATTATGTTAATATTTTACTTTTCATTTTTAGTAATTATGAATAGTAACTACGGTAAACTTTATTTACCATAGTTAAAGGAAAATCGGTTAATTAAGGGTAAATATAATATAATAAAATTACTCTAACCCCAGCCAAAATTCTATTGGATGAATAAAAGTCGACCAATATCACCTAAGGGTCCGAATACATTCATTTCATGGACTTTTGACTATCAAAATGATATAATAATTATTAAAACCAAAGAAAGTGACAACATGTCACTACCTTATATCATATAAGTGTAATAATTTTAATTTAGTAATAAACCTCATAAAACATAAAATATAAATAGTCTCCAGAAATATAATAAAATTATCTAAATCATGAGAATTTATTTAGAATTTTTAGGGATTAAATATGTATAATTAATGATGACACAATAGTTATGTAGAAATTATTTTATTGATTGAAATATCAAATAAATGGTTTTAAAAATATTAAAATAAAAATTATATGAACTAATTAATGTTCTACAGAAATATTATAAATGAATATGACATGTTAGGGGTCTATTAAATATTTTGGTTTGAATATATCCTCTGTGAGTATTTTATTTAAATTAAAATAAATTAATAGTTTCAAAATTGACACTATTATAATAACATATTATAAAATTGTTTAAATATCAAAAACAAATTACAAATTACAAATTGATATTTATATGGTCTAAAATGTCATAATTTGTCCAATTATAGACAATTCAGAACACAAAAGTAATTATTTATAACAATTTAAAATTTATAAGTTTATTACCACAAATAAAATTAAATAGATTAAATAAAGATAAATCAAGTTGACAAGGTTTAAAATAAATTACCAACATGTATAAATATTATTTTTTGATGATATTAAAACCATATCTCATCTAATATTCAGATTTCAGTCATTGATGTATGTTTTTATGTGGGGGTTGAGTTTATTATAAATTAATATTTCAGAGGATTCCAAAAGTGCCCCACTCCTCTCTTATTTAATGGAACCTCATACCTCCCCCCATGACACCATTTTGAGCCTTCAATATCAGCCGAACACTCTAAATTTCTCTTCTCCACTTCCCAGAAACATACTTCAGATCCTGGTCTTCTTCAAATACCATCTTTAGCGCCCTAAGTGGAGTTTTTGAAGAGGCGCGTCAGAGACGAGGTAATATCCATTACCGAATCTTTCAAATTTATTTTTCATATACTCACTCTTATTTATTTGATTCATTATAAAGTAATAACATAAGTATCACTAATATACTAATATGTTATTATAAATATGAAGAAACCCTATTTCACCTTCTATCAATCCTATGGAAAATGAAATCATTGTGCGTGTGTACGTACAGAATACCGTCTCCACACTGTGGTGTAATTTGTTTCCCACCACCACATAACATGGATGGATATAATGATGTAAAGAATAACTATATATTATTATTATAACATGATAATAATTCTTAGATATTCTATCATCAACTTCAATTCCATTCAATAATTATGATAACGATATCATCGCACGTGTGTACGTACGGATTGCCGTCTCCACGACGCGATGAGATTCATTATCTATGTTAATCATTCATGAATGAATATAATATATATATATAATATAGAAATCATGAAAAATGTGACCTAATAATGATAATGGATTTATGTATATGTTATTTACTTACTTTTATTAAATTTAACAAGGAAACTAAAATATTGTTAATGCGTACATACGGCCTACCGTCCCCATGAACAATATATTTCATTCCATTTATCGATCTATAATATATATTTATATGCTGAATATATATTACATATAAATCATGTTTTACATTCTGGAATAAAGTAAATCAGGTCATAAGTAATAATATCATTAACAACAGGTCCAAACATGTATGATAAATGAAACGAATTTACACAAAATATTGTTTTAACATGGAATTGACAAAAGAATGGGTAATATAAAGCCATAAGTGAACCATATATGAAATCATAAATATTATTATGGTTCTATTACAAGTTAATAATATTTTAAAACCCACTATACAGGAGTCTCGGACACATATGGAAGAAATTTGACATAAGGTAAGGGATAGTTATTCTAATCTCTTTCATGTACGAGATTGTTTATTTATAAGTATTTACTAGGGTTATATTTATCATCCATGTAAGTGTTTTATAAAATTGTTTTCATAAACTGTTTACCATTCTTCCATGTATGTTTACAGTCATGTTTATCACTTTTTGAATTTTACTATGTAGTATGGAAGAAATCATTCTTTTAACTATCATACAAGGTACTTTTTGACTTTTCCGGTAAAAGTACAAGAAGAACGATTTTTTAACATATACGGAATGAACGGATTTTTACGATTTTATAAAGACTTATTTCCATGAAGTATCCTCTACAATATTTCATTATTATTTTCAAAAAATTCTTTTCTATTAATATCTCATGGCATTTTGAGAAAAGAAAAATATTCTAAAGAAGAGAGAATATTTTCCTCAACAATTCATTTCAAGTGTTTTATCAAAACTATTTCCCATATAAGATGAAATTATTTAGTATGGGTATGTTTCAAGTATAATGACTATATTATTTACATAGTTTGTTTTTTCTTATTATGAAATGATATTCATTTGTTTTATATGGATTATGTAAATATGGGATGATGTTTATGAAACCCATTTTATTATGTGGGTTATGGTGAATGATTTATGATTGTTTTATGGAACACGTAAGAATGATTTCAATATGAGATGGGTGGGAACTATATCTCCCTCCAATCCATTGGGAAAATATTTATATCAAATGAGATAAACATGGCTGGAACGACAAGTAATTATGGTTCAGTAATACAGGGCTAAAACGGTAAGTAAACTCAGTTTAGTAATGGACTTTGTCCACTATGATGGTCTTGGAAACAATGCCTTGACTATTATGGAAATAATATAATTTTCATAATGGTTTTCCACAATTTCATGTTTTATTCCCATTATATTTTATCATGCTTAATGTTCCATTATGATCTATGCTTTACATACTACTATGATTTATTTCACAACTCATTATTTTAGTGTTTAAACATTATGTTCATGTTTTTAAGTTCAAACATATATTGTTTGTTTTATTTTTTTCATGCTTTCCCTTACTAATCATTTGAGCTCACCCTTTTTATATTTTATTTTCCCCATGATATAAATAAATGTTTTAGGTATGAAAACAAAAGGGAAAGATCTTTATGGGAGACGTTGAAGATCTTTTCACCATGATTAGAAGAATGTGTTCCATGTTTCCAAAGACACTAAACTATTACAGTCCTTGGATTTCTGTTTTTGTAATGTATTATGTATTCCTAAAAAGTAATGTAATGTCCATTTACATCATGTTTGGGTCTCTACAGTTGGTATTGGAAGAAAGGTTTAGTTAACCATTGGAAACTAGGATGCGAAAACTTTAGTGAGATCCCTAGAGATATTTAAAGGTATGTCTAGGGATGTCCCTAAGGTTAATTATAAGTATAGTTTATATTCGTAGAATTACAGTTATAATCTTATAATTAAACCTAAGATGTTATATATTTAAGGTACTCCCCCATTATTATGTTATTTTCATAGCATGTGTTTTTCCTCTAACACTATTATTTTTAGGCATAAGACAATGGTTGGAACCCGTAGGAACCATGTTGATCAATGTAATGGACAATGCCATGATTGTCCTCCTGAACAAACCAATGTTGTGGGAGATGGAGTGAAAAATATTTTTGTTATACTTACACAAGTTATGAATCATACTGGACTTCCAAATGAGTTTATAAGGGAACAATATTCTATTGAGTCATTCACGAGGCAACGTCCACATTCTTTCAGTGGGTCTTGTGATCCACATGTTACTGAACAATGAATCCGTACCATTGAAATGATATTTTCTATACTCCACTATTCAAGGAATGAAAAAGTAATTTTGGTTGTTTACCGGTTATAAGGTGAATCAGACCAGTCGTGGAATCTAATTAATAATATGAGGCCCCAAGATGAAATTGAATCCAGGGAATGTGATGAGTTCAGAACTTATTTTCGATTAAGTAAATTCCTTGTATTCTTCGAACGAAGATGGAAAATGGGTTCCTTGAGCTTAAGAAAAAGGATGAGTAATATGTTGGTATATATGAAGCAAATTTTACAAGGCTTTCAAGGTATGAATTTGGATTTATCATCCAACCTGAATGTAATGTTGATCGATTTTTCAGTGGCTTAAAACCAAGTCTTAGAAAGGCATTAACTATAAGAGACTTCAATAACTATGAAGAGATTGTGAACTATGCTGTCAAGGTTGAACTGGATGTTGGTGTTACATATCCATCTCATGGGTTTGACAAGAAATGAAAGATAGAGTTCAAGAAAAAATATAAAAACTATACTGAAAAGAAGACAAATGTTTCATTATGATCAACGTGTGGAAGGAAGCATGGTGGAGATTTTCTTAAAGGGACAAGAAAATTTTTTAAGTGACGAAAAGAAGGTCATCAAGCAGCTGAGCGCCAAAGTAATAGGAAAATGTAACTAATGAAGTGAATGGAGAAAAGACTGTAGAGAACGCACCACCAACACTTCAATGCTACAAGTGCAGGGAAATGGAGAAATATGCTAACCAATGCCCTAATCCAATGGTTAATGATGATCGACATCAACAACATCTTATGGAAAAGGAAAAAGGGAAGTCACATGGGATCACTATGGTCAATGTTGAATATGAAAACAAAGTGCTGGAATGATTAAGTGTTTACGTAACGAGATTCCAAAATAGCGTTGTGGAATCTAATTTATAGTATAGTGGAATATTAAAATATCTATATATTGGTTTTTTGTGGTTTTCAATAATTATATGGTACTAGTAACCATGAAAAGTGATTGAAATATTTTTGTAATGAAGGTGATATGCTCATAATGAAGGGATAAGTAGAAAATAATATGTTTGATAGTATTTATGAGCTCATGACTAATATAAGGACAAAGTTATATAATGGTTTGAGTATATAAAATTTTTGCGATTTTGGTATGTGGAAAGATTTAACTTTTGACAGCATTCATATTTTCACTAAAGTTCTATGGTAATTTATGTTTTAAGAGAATACATGATTAAGTAATTCCTATGTTTGGAATACAACCAACAAGATATATCTTATGATATAGGAGGGATAAATGATGGTATTCACATGCTTGGTTTGTGACATTTCTAGAAATGGTTTTTTATACATTGATCTTAGATAGAAGTCTTTTGGATAAGACTAAAGATTTGAAATGAATTATGTTAGAAAAAATATAATATTGTTTATGAATAGAACCTTTTATCGATATTATTTCTGGAATGTTATAATAGTGTAGTTTTTGAAAAAGGAGAACCTGCAGGACGGGAGACAATTCGTCGCGTCAGAAAAGGTAGCGGCCATCAAACCCACAACCAAAGTGCGACAAGCCTTTATTGCCTACCAATGGCCTACATAAATTCCCTGGTTGGTAGAAATTAGTTTTTTTTATGAGGTATGATAAATTAAGTTTATGTCCATTTTTGGAACCATATACAATTAATCTAACCATAGATGGACTTATGTACATTTAATAACGTTTTCTAACCTTATGTTTGAGATAGATAGAATGACCTATCATTCTATCACATGATCCTTTAACACTTTAAGAATGAAAAACTGAACTTTATTTCATTAAGATATGAAGTTGATATTGTTCAAGGAATGACCATCAATGGGATTATACCAAAATCAAGTAGTTATTTCTTCAAATTCAAATTCTTCAAGTTTGGGGAAATGATCTTGAAAACAAAAAAATGTTGTCCTAGTGTCCTGATATCTGATGAATCAGATGGTACCTTAGATCATCCCAAATTTATGGATTTGTGATATTTGGCTTTTTCATAGCCATTCCCTCTACCACTCTCCATCAGAACATGACGGTTAGATTTCTCTTCCATATCCATATTATAACCTATATTCTTCTATGTGGAAACCCAGTGATGATTTAATTTGGGTAACTGTTAGGTTTCATACTTTATTTTTTCAAATTAATTTTTTGTATTCCTTTTTACGATGAGGGTTTATATTAAATAAACATTCATTTAGTAAAAAATTTATAACCCTGATGAATTTTGAGCGTTGAATTCATTTTAAGGTGGGTAGAATGTAACACCCCAAGATTTTATAAGAAATATTTTTTTTAATTTGTTTGAAATCTTGTGTTTTATGGTTCACAAATATTATTTTGCGCTATACACAACACCGTATTAGCTTATAGTATCTAAAAACACTATTCTTGGCTTGTGTTGCACGCAAGAGGGACCTTCTCAATAGCTTGTGTTGTACGCAATACCGCGTTTCGCTAAATAACTATTTATTATGAACTAGATATTATGAATATTATTAACTACATTTTTAATTTTAAAACAATATAATTCATCATACACATATTCAAGAACATGGTATGAGAACACAGTAAATTTTTCGGGTAAAATGAGTATTTTTAAAAAAATGCAGTTTTGGTGCCTTTTGATGGTGCACCAACTTAAAATATTGTTTTTGACATGTTTATAAGTTCAATATTTCAAATTAAACTTCTTACTTGGAATCAGGATATAAAAATTTACTTTGGATAAATTTTTTATATTTTTTTGATAAGTTTCATATTTTGATGAATAGTAAAAATGCGCTAAATTTTAATTACAAAAATATTTTTTCATCAAGATAATTTATATAATTAAATTATTATATTGAATAGTTTTAAAGTATAAATATAATATATTTTTACCATTAAATATAATTTAAGTCATTATGATTAATTTTTCACTGAATTCATAGGTAAAAACGTTTCAATCTTTTGCAATGTTTTAACTTTTAAAACCCATTATCTCAACAGCGGAATTCATTTTAAATTAAATAATACCACATATATATATTGAATATGGAAAAATGGATTCCATATTCAGAATCAGTAGGTCCATATTATTTTAATAAGCTACTTTTAATTTTTAGGCATTATGAATAGTAACTATGGTAAATTTTATTTCCCATAGTTAAAGATAAATTGGGTAATTAAGGGGAAATATAATATTATAAAAATACCATAACACCTGAAAAAATTATATTGGATGAATAAAAGTCGACCCATAGCACCTGAGGGTCAGAATAGATTCATTTTATGGACCTTAGACCATGAAACTGATTTAATTATTATTAAAACCAAAGAAAGTTACGACACATCACTCTCTTATATCTTATAAGTGTAATACTTTTAATTTAGTGTTAAACCTCATAAAAATTCAAATATATATAGTCTCCAGAAAAAAAATAAAATTATCTACATCATGAGAGTTTATTTATAATTTTTAGGGATTAAATAATTACCTTTAATGATGACACAATAGTGATGTAGAAATTATTTTACTGATTGAAATATCAAATAAATAGATTTAAAAATATTAAAATAAATATTATATTAAGTAAATAATGTTCTCCACAAATTTTCTCGATGAATATGGAATGTTAGGAGTCTATTAAATATTTTGTTTTGAATATATCATCTGTGTGTATTTTATTTAAATTCAAATAAATGAATGGTGTCAAAATTGACACTATTATAATAACATATTATAAAATTATTTAAAAATCTCAACAAAATTTAAAAATTATAAATTGAAATTTATATGATCAAAAATTTCATACAGTATCCAATTATAGACAATTCACAAAACATAAGTAATTATTTATAACAATTTTAAATTTATAATATTACTACGACAAATAAAATTAAATAGATTAAAAAAGGATAATTCAAGTTGATAAGGTTTAAAATAAATTACCAACATGTATAAATCTTATCAGTTGATGCTATTACAACCGTATCCCATCTAATATTCTGATTTGAGTCATTTTTGGAGGTTTTTATGTGGGGTTTCAGTTTATTATAAATTAATATTATTGAGGTTTCCAAAAGTGCCCCTCTCCTCTCATATAAAAAAAACCTCCTCCCTCTCCTCCTCACACTATTTTGATCCTTCATGCTCGGTGAACCCATGATAATTTATCTTCACCACTTCCTTAGAAACATACTAGAGGTCTTGGTATTCTTCAAATACCATCTTTAGTGCCCTAAGAGGAGGTTTTGAAGAGGCGCGTCAGAGAAGAGGTAATATCCTTTACCACTTCTTTCAAATTTATTTATTTTTCTACTCCCTCTTATTTATTTATTAAATTATAAAGTAATAACATCAGTATCAATCATATACTGATATGTTATTATAAATAGGAAATAACCCTATTTTTTCTTCTATCCATCTTACAGAAAACGAAATCACCACGCGTGCGTACGTACGGAATACCGTCCCCACGACGTGGTGTAATCTGTTTTCCACCACCACCTTACTTGGATGGATATAATGGTGTATAGAATAACTATATATGATTATTATAACATGATAATAATTCTGAGATATTCTATCATCCAATTCAATTCCATTCATTAATTATGAGAACGATATAATCACTCATGCGTACGTACGGATGACCGTCTCCACGACGTGATGATATTCATTCTCTATGTTAATCATTAAAGAATGACTATAATGTATATATAATAATGAAATCATGAAAAATGTGACATAATAATGATATTGGGTTTCTATATATGTTATTTAATTACTTCCATTAAATTTAATAAGGAAACGAAAACAGCGTTCATGCGTACGTACAACCTACCATCTTCATGAACAATGTATTTCATTCCATTTATCGATTTATCATATATATTTATATGATGAATATATATTACATATAAATAATATTTTAAATCCTTGAATTATTTAAATCATTTTATAAGCAATAATATCAAGAGAAAAAATTCCAAACATGTATGATAAATGAAACAATTTTACCCAAAACGTTTCTTTAACATGGAATTGACAAAAGAACGGGTAATATAAAGTCATAAGTGAATCATATAAGAAATAATAAATATTATTATGGTTCTGTTATAAGTTAATAATATTTTTAAACCCACTATACATGAGTCTCGGACACATACAGAAGAAATTGTATATAAGGTAAGGGATAATTATTCCAATATCGTTCTTATACGAGATTGTTTATTCATAAGTATTTACTAGGGTTATATTTATCATCCATGTCCATGTTTTCTAATTTTTTTCAAAAACTGTTTACTGTTCTTCCATGTATTTTTAAAGTCACGTTTATCACTTTTTTTCTTTTACTATGCAGTATGGATGGAATCTTTCTTTTGTTTACCATATGAGGTACTTTTTGACTTTGCAATCAAAAGTACAATAAGAATGTTTTTTAACTTATATGGCGTGAATGATTTTTTACAATTTCATAACACCTTATTTACATGAATCATCCTCTACAAGATTTCATGATTATTTTCAAAAAAATTCGTTTCTTTTAAAATAGCATGGAATTTTGTGAAAAGAAAAATATTTTCAAGAAGAGAGTATATTTTCCTCAAGAATTCATTTGATGCATTTTATCAGAACTATTTCCCATATAAGATGAAATTATTTAGAATGATTATGTTTGAAGTATAATGTCTCTATTATTTACATGGTTTGTTTTCTCTTATGATGAAATGATACTCATTTTTTATATTGATTATGTTAATATGTGATGATGTTTATGAAACCCATTTTATTCTTTGGGTTATGATGAATGATTTATGATTGTTATGTGGCACACGTAAGAATGATTTTAATATGAGATGGGTGGGTCCTATATATCCCTCCAATGTATTGGGTAATGATTTATATCTCATGAGATAATCAAGGCTGGAATAACAAGTAAATCTGGTTCAGTAATACAGGGCTGGAACGACAAGTAAACTCGGTTCAGTAATGGACTTTTTCCACTATGATAGTCTTTGTAGCAATGCCTTGGCTACTATGGAATTCATATCTTGTGCTTAATGGTTTTCCACAATTCCATGTTTTATTCCCAACTTATTTTATCATGATTAATGTTCCTTTATGATCTATTCCTTACGTACTGCCATGATTTATTTCACAACTCAAGATTTTAATGTTTAAACATGATGTTTGTGGTTTTAAGTTCAAATGTATATGGTTTGATTTATTTTCCCCATTCTTACGCTTACTAAGCATTTGAGATCACCCTTTTTAAGTTTTCTTTTTCCCAGGATATAAAGAATGTTTTTAGGTAAGAAAACAAAAGGGGAAGATCTTTATGGGAGATGTTGAACATCTTTCACCATGATTAGAAGAATGTGTTCCATGTTTCCAAAGACTCTAAACTATTACAGTCCTTGGATGTCTGTTTTTGTTATGTATTAAGTATTCCACAAATGTAATTTAATATACATGTTTTTCAAGTTTGGGTCTATACATGTCACAAGCCAATTTTAAATATCCAACCTGCTCTTAAAGTGAAATTACACGATCTAGATGAACTTAAGTGTGGGGGAAGATGTCATGTGGTGTACAACCTTATTTGGTGATAATTTTGGTGGAATATATATTGTTGAAGAGTTTATTTTTCTAATGTAGATTTCATTTTGTTAAAAGTTGTGCCTTTGTAGAGCTTTCATGAAAAAAGAAGTTTTTCCATTATAGAGATTCCAAAGTAGAAAGAAAGTTGTGCCTATCTCGAGCTTTAATGAAAAGAAATAACTTTGAGAAGAAATTTTTTATGGTGAAATGCTAAATGGCATGAAATTTACTTGAGTTTCTTGATGATGGATCCAATTTTCTACAATGGGGAAGATAAAGAGACCATGTTGGAATGAAAATTAGAATCTTGAAATTTTTCTTCAAAAAGAGCCAAGCCATCGTTTTTCAGCCGTATAATTTTTACCATCTAAATCCTAACAATAGAAAGCCACAGAAAAACCCTGAAAAGTACTAATGAGAAACACATGTTCTTGATTGTCATCCGGTGTAGAAGTAGGAATTTATCAATCCTATGCTGACTCTTGTGTAAGATTGGATGATAAAATCCTTATTGAACATTTACATATGTGAGATGAGATAAAATTCATGTACGTAGGTGTTTTTTATACATTGGATAATTAAAAAAGTGGAAATATATAATATAATATAAAATCCAGAATTTAAAATAATTTTATTTGATGAGGCATTATATCTTTTTATTTCTAAGTATGGATTTGTTAGATATCATTGGTATATTTTTTGAATTTGATTTGATTTCATTTTTACTAATCTAGGTGTCAAAGTGCTAAGAGTGGGGGAATTGATAGAGAAAATATTTTCTATTAAATTTAAATTTAATTTAATTATTTCAAATCCACAAAATTGTTACTCTAAGATGAGTTTCTTCATTTTTATGATATTGGTGTTATTTTGAGCTGAACACTAAAAATTGCCCTTTTAAAATTTTTAACAATTTGAAATTATTTTTGTATTTTAGCCATAACATCTTCTACACAAATAAAAATTCAAACATTTATTTTTTTCAGATTAAAAAAATACAAGGAATCATTTAATACTTTTGAAACAAAATTTGAATCGACCATATGGATGCTCAAAAGAATTATACAGTTTGGATGAAGGAAACTGTTCTTAGTTGTGACGATTGTTGGTGCAAGGTTCATAACTCATTCTTGGTGGGCCAAATTGTTTTAACCATATGTGGATAGATGCGAAAGGAGTTGGGGAACAACATTCATGAAGACATAAATTCATGAATTGGCCGTTTAAGGGTACATTAAAGCATCCTAATATAGAGTTTTGTGATTAAGAGATTCTAACTAGAAATAATAAATGGTCATAGTAAAACAGGCAGAAATCTTGGAATACTTGTCCAGATCTACTAAGATTTTGAGGGAAAATGACCAAGATAATTAATAAAAAAAAATTGGAAAGGGTAAAACGCGTAAATTTTTAATTTATGGGGATAAAACGTGCAAACTTTTGATGTCATGAATTCTTCCTATAAAAGGAGGACCTCCCCAAACATATCTCATTCCATCCCATTCCTTCTGGGACACCAAAAAATAGAAATTTTCGACTTTATCTTATATTTATTTTCATTTTAATCATTTTTTAATGCCTTTTTCTTCCACATTCATCTCGATTACCCTTACCATCATGGTGTAAATAGTTGGTTCCCTATTGTTGAAGTGAAATTGCATGATCTAGTTGAAGTTAAGTGTGGGGGAAGATGTCTTGTGGTGTACTACCTCATTTTCTAATTGTTTTGGAGGAATATAAAATGTTCAAGAGTCGATGTTTCTACTGAATATTTGATTTTGTTAAAAGTTGTGCCTTTCTAGCGCTTTCATGATAAAAGAGCCAAGCCCTCCATTTTCCGTCACATATTTTTTAACATCTATGACCTAACAACCAAAATCCATAGAACAACCCTAAAAAGTTCTCATGAGAAACACATGTTCTTGAATCTAATTAGGTGGATAAGTAGGAATTTATCAATCCTATGGTGACTCTTGTGTTAGTTTCGATGAAAAAAGTCTTGTTGAACATTTACATTTGTGAGACGAGAGAAAATTCATGTGAGGTAGATGTTTTGTGTGCATGAGATACGAAATGAAGTGGAAATATATTATACAATATAAAATAGAAAACATGATATATTTTTTTATGGGGCATGATATCATTTTTTTCTTAGTATGGATTTTGTATATCTCATTAGTATGTGTTTTGGATTTGATTTGATCTGATTTTTACTTGTCTAGAAGTCTAAGTGCCAAATTTTGGGGAATTGATATAGAAAATAGTTTAAAATAATTTATATTGAATATAATTTTTTTTAAATACCACCAAATTGTTTCTTTAAGATGAATTTATAGATTTTTATAATATTGGTTATGTTTTGAGTTTAATAGAAAAAATTGCCCATTTTAGATTTTTAATTGTTTTAAATTATTCTTGAAGTTTGGCCATAAAATTTTCTACAGTAATCTAAATTGAAAAATTATCGCTTTTCCAGAGTCTAAACATCAAGGTATTGATTTTTTTCTTTTTATACCAAAAAGAATAATCGGTTATATGGAAGCTCAAAATAAGCTCACAAGTGGGATCATGAAAAATATTTACAGATCTGCCATGATTGGGTGTGGGGTCCATAACATATTCTTGCTAGGCCCAATTGTTGTGAAATTTGGTGGGTGAATGTTACCTGGTTTTGGGAACATCTTTCATGAATAGAAGATGGTGGTAATTTATTGTTTTAAGGGCCATTAAAGAATCATTATCTAGAGGTTTGCGATTTGACGAGTGTGACTGGAGAGAATAAATTGTGAGAGTAAAACGAGTAAAACTATCAGAATACTTGTCCAAATCCACTAAGAATTTAAAGAGATACGCCCATGATAATTATTCACAAAATTCAAGAAGGATGAAACACGATAAGATGTAATTTAATTGAGACACACTACATCAAACATTGTTAGAAAAATTATGTCTTTAAAAGGAGGAGAACTCATCCCTCTGAAAGCATCTCTCAATCCATCCCATTCCTTCTGGGACACCAAGGAGGAGAATATTTTCAGTTTTCTCTTTTATTTATATTCTTTTCCAAAGTTTTTTAATGCCTTATTATTCCACATTCTTCTCTATTACCCTTACAATGGTGGGGTAAACATTTAGAGTGATTGGGGAAGGTATGGTTTTCTATTTTGTTATGCTTGAGTTTTTGGACTTAATTGAATGAAATTTATTTTTTCTTTAAAGATGTTTTAAATTTCATATAGAGGATTTTATTATCAAGTGAGACCGTTCTTCAATTTTAACTCTATTATTGTTTTTCTCCTTGGTAAAATAATCATTATCTCCCTCCACTAATTTATGGTTTATATACGATGTAATAGACTAGATATTAGTGGTGAAATACTCGACGATCGTCAGTACCTGTAAAAGGGGTAGTGAATGTTATTGATTGTTGGGATAATGAATACCTAATAGGGTATTTACAATTTCAATTAAGGATATTTAATACAACTATTTTTCTCATGTAAAGAGAGTTTACCAAACTGAGATCTTGGAAATGTTTTCTCTCGCCATCATAATTTCACCAAGGAAGTGAGAGGAAATGATTGTGGAAACTCAATTTAATAAACTAATAAGAAGAGGTATTAATAAAATTGAATAAGGATAACATTACAATTGTGAAACTGAATCCGACCTAATAAACTTTATAAGATCATATTTTTCAATTATTTTAATTATAATTTCCATTCAATCATTCTCTTATCAAACACAATAGTTTTACCCTCGTTTAAATGTGAAAAACCATTTCGTGTTCACTCCTCTTAGGGAGACATCCTAGGTCCACAAAAATAATACATTTTAACTTAAGAAATAATTGTTTTTCCATACCCTATGATATATGTGAATCAATTATACACCTTGTTGCGGCCCCAACCCTCAACATAGAGGAACGAGTTGAGGGTTACCTTGCTGAATCACATTCCTTCTAAGCATATGAGAAGTAGATGAGCTTAATCAGTGTCTCAAACATCTTGATATATTTTCTATGATGTTGGAGACCTTCCTTCTTTTCTGAAGATGGTTCTTAGTGACAAGGTATATTTTTGAATAGAGGAGGACCTTCAATTGAACTAATGTTTTGGCGAAGAGGACATCTGCTTGGGTGAGATGGGGTGAAAGGAGCCCTTGGAAAAATACCAAAGGAAAACCGGGGAATAACTCTATATCCACTAGTTTACACATGGTGATAATTTATGTGGGAAGTTCTGGAGAGGGTAGGATGTCCACTTGAGTTGGTGAGAGCATAAACTGTTCCTATATGCTTATTTCCTCTGGCAGTTTTTGTACAAGGAAGATCCTCATACTGGTGGAGTTGTACATAGGTAGGACCTCCATGTTGGGTACCAATGAAGTGAGGTAGATCTATTCTTCTCTGATTTATAGTATGAGGAGGACCTTCATTCGTTACTATAAGGACATGGGGAATACCCCCACGTAGATGGATGACCGAACAAGTACCATTTTCTCAATGGAGACCTTCACTCGGATTGATGGTGGCATGTGGAGGACCTACCCACCGAGCATGAGAGTGGGACGAGATTGCAATCTCATTAATGGTGGCATGGGGAAGACCTCCATACTTGATGTCATTGCCACATGTCAGCCCACGATGGACATCAGCTGTGTCGATGAAAAGAAGAGTCGAATCAGCCTACCCGTGGGGTGATTATGGCCTCGATCTGGGCTAGGCATTTGACTGCCCCTTCTATTCATAAATAGGGGTCTGATTGTATGTGACATTGGTGGAAAGGGCCGTGGTTGCCAGTGATGTTGACACCCCTCTACAAGCATTGTCCTCAATATATGCCTGATATTGGAATCTGGTTAAACGGACTGGTGTAGGGGTGCATGTCAATAAATCACATGCTCCTTAGCCTATGGGGCTAGGTGGCAGTGCTAACACAGCCCAATGGGGTCACTCCTTAGTAGCCCCTATAAAGGTATTTCAGCTGATCTGGGCAAGACATCCCTCACCTCAATGGCGCATGGGAGGGAGTAGATGAAGTGTTTTTAGGAGAGGCTCTAGAAACGATTATATATATTTGATTGGGGAGCAGTGGCTCCCTGTGTAGCCATTGGGATCAGTGTAGATGATGAGGCACAGAAGCCTCTTGGTATTTTTGGGACATATCCCGGGTTGGGATAATCCTATCCTCCTTGTATTTTCAAACGAGATCATTAATTACCCATCTATGAATGAATTCAGATCGGGAGATGGGGAATTGCCTCTCAGTAGCCATGGATGTGTATGTTTTCATGTTAGAGATGAGGTCATACAGGATTACCACATTGACATTTCCCATGCCCTTCTGTCAGTGGTTGGGTGATGATCGGTTTACTTTCATATCATATTCGGTCCTACATAGTAGGGAGGTTCAACCGTTAGTGATTAAAGGAAAGCAAGTGACGTCCAGAGACCCAACATCATTCCATCTTCAGTGGTTGGTAAAAATGATCCATGATGACAACATTGAAGAACAAGAGGCACAACATTCAACTACCCCAATTTCATGGTTAGTTTGACATCAAGCCCACTATATTCTAGGTGGGAGATGGCATTAGATAACAGGATCTAGTGGCACTCTAATCCACTAATTTCTCAAATTCTTCTAATCTCTACCTTGAGTAGAATAATTTAAACCGGGTTCAACATTTTCATTTCTGACACTTTTGATGGGGCACACATCCATTATTTTATTGGATGCGATGTTCTATGTTTCCAGGAATTTCCTCTTTCTAAAGGTGGTTGGCATCCATCACTTATTTAGGGACATTTGATCCTTGATCGAAATAGGATAATTGGATGTCGGTTCTTCCTTCCATGGATACCACCTTGGAACATGTTTCTTAGTCTGGGTCTCTCTCATTGACTTAAGATGTTCGTGAAACTCTTCCAAGTACTATTTATTCATGGAATATGGTTAATTACACTGCTTCTATCAGGACATTACAATTAGGTGTTGGGATTGAAGCTCGGAAAGGCTTCCTACGTACCTTCCCTTAGAGATAAAGAGGAAAGTCTACATAGTTCAGAAGGTTTTGGGATTACATGCTAACATGAACCATGATGGAATCCATGGTCAATGGTTACTCTAAGCCCACATGAGTCATGCTCGATGTGAGAAACAAGAGGCATCAAAGGCCAAAATATCAAATCAAAAAAGGTGCATAGGTGGGATGTGGAGTGGGTACTTCACGGGGTCAGTGGCCAAAAGTGGAAATAGGGGCATACACATGGTTAGCGGCCCAAGGAGATGGAGTTTGGTACTTACTCCAAGATGGAGGCCCGATGGTGAGAAATCCCAGAGGGAGAGGGATGGGGTAATAATAGTCCTGGTGCCTATCTTTCTTCTATTCATTGCCACATATGAATAGCAGAATAGCAGGGGTACTACCTCCCACATGAAAGGTTAGGGTCTTACACTGAGATGGTTGTCATTCCACATAAACAAATTCCACTCCAACAAAGAGGATCTCATTCCATGTGAGTAAGATCTCCCTCTCGTGGAGATGAGTGGTCATGTTGAGTGTCCGAGGTGGGGCACCCTATTTATAGTGCATTGGGTGAGCTCAAATTTTAACTTCATGTGCTGATGATGGTGGTGCTTGGCATTTTAATGTCATGTAGCTCAGATTAGGTAGGTTCAATCCACACCCCTAGAACATACACGATAACTACCTACCCTCCCTTGGGGAATGGAAGGCATCTGTAATTCTGGGATGAGGTGGTGTCATGGAGTGATCCACTAATGGTCCCACATTAGCATGGCTTCGTAAAGAAGCAATGCCCATTATAATTCCTATGCGAAAAATCATGATACTAAGAATCACAACATGAACCAGTGCCCAAGGGACCTTGATGTCACTTTATACAAACCTAGAGGGTCATATGGGAGAAGATTTTGTGATGCAAATAGGTTAACATGAAATGACTTTGTTAAGCTCTGTTGATCCATGTAGTGGATGGAATTATTGAAGGGGGATGCTTCACAGAGTGGGGTGGCCTATCCTTGTAATAGGATATTGGTGATATGAATGGTTCTTCGTGAAGTAGAATGGATTTTGAGGAGTAAAAAATTGTGGAGCAAGGGTAACTTTAAAATCACAACACTACAATGTAATGTGTTTCATAAAGAATATTGACCTTGCCTTAGCATGTGGTTCACATGTGAATATAATCTACTTCACAATTAATGAGTTCTTTGAGAAGACCTGAGTCCCCTTAGAGGTCTCCTTACATTGCGATGGCTCATGGGCTTCGTGAAGGGAATCCCTAATTGAAGAGGGGTTGTACATGAGCTAAGGGAAATGTAATTTTCAATGCTTGAGTACCTTGTTGAGTTCATTTTTCTCGTGGTTTTATAGAGCACAAGGTGGTCCATTATTTGAGAGCTAAAAAGGAAAAAAGTCAGGGTATCCATCCTTTGGGCTCGAGAATAGCTCGATATTTATAGGCAAGGGGCGGCACGAAGCAGGGAAAACTCAATGTTAATCCACGTGGAACTCTTTGACCAGTCATTTATTTTTTTCATGTTATTCGTAACCACAAAGTTGACTGTCATCCCCTCTTCATCGCAGAGCTCTCTTGGGTTCCCTCTGTGGCACTCGTGGAGGCTTCCATCAAGTTCTCATGGATCAAAGACATCGATCTAGTTGCCTCCGCGGTAGGAAAAGTCTGGTCAATTTGCATCGTAACCGTGATGTCTCTCATCTCTTTTACTCCGCAGAGACCGTATAGGGGGATTCAGATTCGCACCAATGGTGGTGAAAAGGAGATCTGTGAATGGGCTTCACGAGGAAGAAACTGTGGGATTGAGTTATTCATTGCGGCCTTCTCCTATGCACATATTTTGGTACCAACAAGTACATTCTAGTAATATTTATATTGTAAGATAGTCCAAACAAAAATATTTTCTATTTGTAACAGACTGACATTGAAAAAAGAGATGAGATACTTATAGTTATGATGACCTACCAATGAAGATGACCTACCGATGCAAATGACCTACAAATACAAATGACTTACCAATGCAAATGACCTACCATTGTGGATGACAGAAAGTTGTAATGATGATGACCTAGCAACACATATGACAAACTGATGTAAATGACCTACCAATGCAGATGACCAACAATAAGTTATAATGTCCTACCAATTCTTGGTGCTACTGATGCATGGAATCATGGAACGTTAAAAATTTTCACTGATGGAATGAGTCACCGAATTCGAGAATGACCGACAAAATGACACACTGATGTAATGAATCATTGATAGAATGAGATACCAACATGGAACTCACTGATAGACTATTTCAAATTTATTTTATTCATAATTATTTCTAAAGGTCACAGTTTGAGTGTTTTAATTCGACATATTAATTTAGTTCTTTTTTTTGACATCTTATATGATGATGTCAGAAATACGAGGAACTATGTATACCAAAAATGTGAACATTGTAGAGATTCAATAATATATATACAAAGAAGAGAACATGAAGGATAAATACACATGATGAGACTCATCAAAACACACATAAACAAAAAGATACTTGCAGACCCACCATGAGCACCATACAGAAAGAAAGAAAACATGTGGAATTCATTATTCCTAATTGTTGTGAACCAAAGAACTATTATTCATTATAGTTCCATCATGTCAACAACATCCAACTGAAACTAAGGGAAATAATATATCACCCTCCTAGAAGACAAAACATAGTGCTCCAAAAATATCTGTTTTCTGTGTTTTTTCCAGAAAAGGACTCGAGCATCAACTCAGACACATCAAAGAGTCTAGAGCTGAATTGAATAAAACTTAGAGCATCTCAAATACCTTTCTTAATATATTCCACTATGTTGTGTACTATTTAGATAAACATTCGAGAAATGTGTGTGTTTGTAATAAAAACATACATTGCTTCTAACAAAAAATAGAATGATACTAGATATCCTCAAAAAAATATCTTATTACACTTGTGTATTCAATTATGAACTGTGGAAGAGATCATGTGTGACCTTGTTGTAATTTTTATTTCCACATAGAACTATGGTAGAGTTCTTGTGAACTAGACAATTTGGGTACTATTGTATTAACCCTGATCAAGGGTGTGGATCAAAATTTTTACTTATATTGATTTCTTGGTGGTAGGTGATCACCAAGTGGAAAGGACTAATTCTCTTTTTTAGAATGAACTGCTTGTTTTATATCCATTGTGTTTTAAATTTAGTCTTTCTATATTTTATTTCATTTTTAGAAACATAAATTTTAATTTGATAGTTTGTATAAGATAATGGTTATACCTATTTTTCTTTATTAGAGTAGTTTCAAAATTCACATCAATATCTCATATTGTTATAACTGAGAAATAGAAAATCTTATGAGAAACTATTTGAGTTGTGAAGCTATTATAATTTTACTATCTTGGTTAACTGGCCAGATTTATTTTAAATTGGGGGAATATTTTAAATAAATATAGTATCATAAATTTTTTTAAGAACTCAATTCACCCCCCTCTCGAGTATCCTAATCTAAAAAACTTTTGGTATCATAGGTTTGTATTTCAAGTTGTTATTTTCAAAATTTTGAATTATAAATCTATTTTAAAATCTTATAGATTTTTGATTTTAGTTTTATTTTAAATATAATTAAATTTCTATTAGTTTTAAATTTCTACTTTATTAAAAGTAAATTTCTTTGTCATGGAAAATAGATTGGATGGTGTAGATACCAACGAGACTCCAATATTTAACGGAACAAATTAACCTCAATGAATAATTAATAACAAAATGCACTTATAATTTATGGGTTTTTAGATTTGTTCATCAATATTAGATGAATTTAAGATTACTAAATATTCTAAAAAAACATGGGATGGTCCAAATAAGGATACCTATAAAAATAATTGAAATTCTATTAATTCCCTATAATGATCATTATGTGATGAATAATTTAATATAATTTATGCATGTAAAACAACCAATGAAGTTTGGGAATCTTTATCTATTTTACATGAGGTAACATCTATTGTTAAGGAAATGATACTTAACAGATATACTAATAAATATAAAAACTATAAAATGAAGAATGATGAGCCAATTTCTAACATGTATCTCAGGTTTAATGAAATTGTGAATAGAATGATATTTCTAGGAAGGGTTGTTATATCCAATGAGAAAATAATTAGAATACTCATATGCTTATCAGATAAATAGAGAAGAACTTCTATATCAATAAGAGAATCCTATTCCATAAACATTTTACCATTAAATGAGATGATAGGAATATTGATGATGTGTGAGGAAGAACTAAATGTCAACAATGAAGAGGATGATGAACCCAAAAATATTATTAATTCCAATTTATATCCTCTAAGATGAAGAAAAAAGATCAAGATGAAAATAAAATTTCAGTTGATGAAAACCCATTAGAAGACAATGATGAGGAGATTTATCAAATATCTTGAAGGTTTATCAAATTTTATATAAAGAATAAATTATTTCCAAAGGTCAACTAGAAAGGTAAGTATGATAATAAAGGTTATTGAAAAAGGTATTGGAAGAAAGGTGAAACATCTAGTGAAATAATCTGTTATGAATGCAAGGGAAAGGGATATGTAAAGGACTAATATCCCAATATAATTTACAACAAGAGGTGTCGTGATAATAATATAATGTATAAAAATTACATGATGAAATCTTGGAGTTATTCTTAGGATATCTCATGTGACCCAAAATCCTCTCAGGAATAGTCTGATGAGGAAAGTATCTATTTTATCACCAACACATATAAGGTAACAGTAAATTCTATTAAAAATAATTCCAATTATTCTAGAGATGATAGTGATTCTAAAGATATGGAAAATGAGATAATGTTTGAATATTGATAAATTATAGAAGATATTTTTAATGAATTAAATGATAAATAAAAAACATTAAAGAAACAACATGTTTTGACTACCATTTTTAAACTTGAACTTGATATAGAAAGAGAGAATAACTCTAAACAACTTACGGAAAAAAATGAACATAAATTATCAAATGATAAATTGAAAAATGATCTTGAGAAATTTACCAATGTTAAAGGCATCTTAATTCAAATTAATTATAAAAAATTACCTCTTAAGTATACTGATGTAATAGTATACCAACCAAGAAAGATTAATATGAAATAAAAAAATTAATTTTGTATCAAAATATAGAAAATCTAATTTTATGCCCAGTTATGATAAACATTTTGTAAGTTCCAAATATGAAACACATTATATTTTTTTATGTTGTTCTTGACCAAATAACTTTAATTTTTATAATACACTACATACTACTTATAAGAAACCCATAAAGCAAATGTGGTCTACCAAAGCTATTATTACTAATGTTATTGGACCCCAACAAATCCGGGTATAAAAATATTTTCATGTATAATATGTTTTTTAGGAATACTACTTGAATAGATCCTATAAAATCATAATGTAAATGGACATTGGATGCTCAAAATAAATGGAAGGAGATTACTCATTATTCAAATACATGATAAATATTGATTGTGGGAATGTCACATTTGCTGACAACGATTAATGAAAAATTATTGTTCTCGTCCAGATTGGTAACTCTAACTTAGTTTTAATTTCTAAAGTACTCTTTGTGGATTTATTAAATAACAATATACATAGTACCTCTTAGATATGTAATTTTGGTTTTAATTTTAAATTTGAAAATGATTCATGCAATGTTTTTACCTCTAAAAATTATATATTATTTTCTTCTCTTAGAAATAAAAATGTATATGATATTAACTAAGAATATTTAATTTCTCAAAATGTTTCATACTTGAGTGATTTTCATAAAGAATCATGGAATTGGAATAAGAGATTAGAACACTGCAATGTACACTCACTTATAATTATTCTAAGAAGGGGATTTGTCAATGAACTACCAAAACATGATTTTTCAAATGATAGAGTCTATAATCCTTCTCAAATGGATAAATAAAAAAATATATCTTTCAAACCAAAGAAATAATTTTCAACTTCTCAACCTCTTCAATTGGTTCACATGGATTTGTGTGGACCTGATATAATTTTAGGCCTATGATGGAAGCATTATGCATATTTTCTTGTAGATGACTACTCTAGATTTACTCGGACCTTTTTCGAGGATCCAAAAAGTGATGCTTTTTATCATTTTACCAACGATCCTAGAAATATAAAAAATCATAGTGGTCTTAGAATAAAATCCCTAATATGTGACCATATATGTGAGTCTGAAAACCAAGAGTTTGAATCATTCTGCTCAAAAAATGGCTATAGTCATAAATACTCTACTCCTTGGACACCACAAAAAATGGATTTGTATAAAGAAAAAAAAACCATTTAGTAAATTGATAGAAGAATGCTTAGTGAGTATTACCTATAAATATATATTTGGGAAGAACATTTCAATACAATTTGACATATAATCAATAGAGTATTCAATATACCTATTATTAAAAGAACGCCCTATGAGTTGTGGAACTATATAAACCCCAAGGTTAACTACTTCAATTTTTTTGGTAAAAAATTATATATTCTTAACAAAATGAATAATATGGATGAATTTACCTCCAATAGTGATGAAGGAATATTCGAAAGTTAGTCAATTTATATTAATTCATATTGGTTTTTTAATAAGAGAACCAAATTTGTGAAAGAATCTGTACATGTAATGTTTGATGAGACAGATCAACATGATCATAAGACCACTCTAGAAAATATTGGGGATGATATGTCAAACCTAAACATCAATACTAAATATTCATACCACCTTGTTAAGAAATCTTTTAAAAAATAATGTTCTAGAAATTATCCTAGTTCAATTCATAATAAACCAGAACCTATTAAAAATATGATGTGACTATGCCTTCATTTTATAAACCAATCATAACTCTCATGAACCATCTGTTAGATGTTATTCTTTGATATTTAGACAAAAAAAATAGGTTAGATATTCTATATGAAATCAATTTGAACATCAAGCTTTTCTGTCAGAACTTTAACCTAAAAACCTTAATGATTCTATCAGTGATAATTTTTGGCTGATGACTATTTAAGAATAGTTAAATCAATTTGAAAGAAAAAAAAACTGGAAACATATAGATATAACTAAAGAAACATTGACTATAGGAAACAAATGGGTGTTTAAGAATAAAGTAGATGAAGATGGTATCAAATTTTGAAACAAAGATAGATTGGTTTCACAAGGATATAGTCAAGAAAAAGTCATTGACTATGAGGAAACTGTACACCAGTAGCAATATTTGAGGCCATTATAATTTTTATTTCATATAAAACACATCTAGATTTAAGGATTTATCGAATTGATGTCAAGAGTTCATTCGAAAATATGTATATAGTTGAGGATGTTTTTGTTGAACAACCTTCACGTTTTACAAGACCCCATTTTTCAAATAATGTTTTTTAATTGACAAAGGATTTATATGATATACAACATGATCCAAGAACTAGGTATGATAGGATCATTATATTCATTATTTATAAAGGTTTTAAATAAGGAATATTTGATCCTACTCTTTTATAGAAATAATTTCCAAAAATGTTTTAGTAGTACAAATTTTTGTAATTGATATTTCTTTAGGATATTAAAAAAATTCATCATGTGTTAAATATTCAAGGATGATGCTAAGTGAATTTGAAATGACTTTAATGGATGAAATCAAATTCTTTCATTGATTTCAAATATCTCAAAAAAAAATTAATGCATTGTTTTGAATCAAAAGTAATATACTATGGATCTTTATAAATTATTTGGATTTGAAAGAACTAGGAGTAGTGAAACTCCAATTAGTACCACTTGTAAGTTGGACCATTATAATGATGGTAAATATATTGATCAAACCACATAAAATGGAATGATTTGAATATTACATTACATAACTACTAGTATAACAAATATTATTTTTAGTGTATGAATTTGTGAAAATTTTCAAGGAAACCCAAAATAATATCATAATATTTCTTTTAAAATGATTTTCAAATTCCTATTACATACTAACAACCTAGGAATATTCTATCCAAGAGAACAACCTTTTTATTTGGTGAGTTATTTATATCCTGATTTTGGTGGTTGTATGTTCGATACAAAACAAAGCTGTAGAACATGTAACTTTCTAGGATAGTCTGTATTTTCGTGGTGTAGTAATAAACAACATTCTATTAAATTGTCTACTACCTAATCTAAATACATTGTTTCTTGTAGTTATTGTACACAAATTTTGTGGATGAAACACACATTACTAGATTATGGATATCAATTCATACATGTACCTATAAATTGTTATAACACAAGTTATATTAATATTTATTAGAATCATGTTACATATTCTAGGACAAAACACAATGATGTAAGGCATCACATTTTGAGATACCATTATCAAAAAAGTGATATAAAATTAGAGTAGAATGGCCCTGAACATCAGCCTTCTGCAATTTTTACTAAGCCATTGAACATTGAAAGAATGAACTACACCACACATGAGTTAGTAATGATCAATATATAGGACCTTGTGATGTTATCCCATTGACCATTTTAAGTGAAGTAGTCATACATACACTGACACTATGAAGCTGAAAATGTTATGCCAACATCAATATTTTTTATAACGATACAACTGTCATGCTAACACAGATTTCGTGTCATGCCGACATAGTTGTCATGCCGACAACGATACATTATTAGGGTGATACCCTATCATGATGACACTGAGCCTTGTCAAGGCGACACTATCAGTGTTATCAAAAATCTATCATGTTATCACCTAAGACTCACAATTCTTATTCATTTTATGTTTTTACCAAAATGAAAATGTTTCATTTATTTTTATGATCCCGGTTCAAAATTTCACTATATTGTGATATAAAAAATCTCTTAATGATATAAATATGAATTGATCCATTCGATTTCTTTACACCATCACTATCTTGGACATTTTTCTATCTACCTTCAACCTTTCACCTTCTGAAATTCAAACTGAACTACTAGAATAGCGCATGTGAAGCGAGCTCTTGGTGGTGACTAGTCTCGTGCATCTAATAAATTAATAGGTGAATTTAGAAAATATTCAAAACCTATAAATCCTACTGTGGAAAACTATATTGTAACTCCAGAAAAATATGTTCTTTGGAATGGTTTTTGGAAAGATTGTATTTACTCTGAAGGTTCTATAAGATCAAGGATGGCTGGAGTGTTCTCAGATAAAGAACAATCCTTTTACCTTAAACTAGTTCATGAATTTTACAGGAATATGGAATTCATGTAGGAACGGAGTGATGTTGCCTAGATAATGTCCCTAGTGATAGAAAATAGAATCTATTTATCTTAATGGAAATGGGATTAATAACTTAAAGATGATCATGCATGTGTATTTGATGATTATCATGGTACCTCTCTACTTGAGAGTGATACGTTCTTTAAGATAGGTCTGAAAGATCTTCATAATAATGATGAAAATATGAGACTCATTGCTATAGAATTAAGTGTAGAATGTAAAGCTTGTTTAAGTTTACTTTGAATCAAATAATTCCATGTAAAGGGGACTTCACTTCTCTGATGTATCAATATGTCTACTTTTTTATCTTCTAAGAAAATGGATCAAGGTAAATTTGTGTAGAAACCTTGCTGTTAAAATGAATGAAATGATAAAACAATTCCAAAAAAATAATTCCCTATTTTATCCAATTATTATATCATTCATTTTAAAAAATAATGGGTGTGTAAATAAAGGATAAGAAGTTGTTTCATAGTAAAGTGGGATCATCCTTGTTAAAGATATTTTTAAGACCATGAAAATCAACTAGAACATCTGGAAGAGAGAATTGGAAGGAGATGAAGATTTGTTTTATAATAATTTTAGTCCAGTGGACTATCCAACTATGCTTAATAACATGGATGATCTTGGTCTGGGACCAAATGATGAAGTTGTTTAATCTTTTGAAGAAGTAGAAGAGCTTGCTACTTCAGCTAGAGATTAAAGGTCACCCATAAATGATAGGAATGATCCCGACACCACTGAACTTCACAATGTTTTTTCTTTTGGAACTGCATATCCTACACATTAATTATCCCTTAAGGAGCCCACACTTTAAGATAATGAAGACTGGGAGACATAATAATCAAGTAGTGTGGAATGTATAAGTAGATTCAGTGGCTCAGAAGAAGTATATGAATGTGAAAATGATGAAATTGGTAGTGGTAGTGAAGACGAAGAAGGTGTGGAAGATGTTGATATAAATTTAAATGAATAAAATTTCTCCGGACATGTTGATGATGAAATTATTGAATGTCATGATGCCTATCATAGGTATAATCAAGGCGAGGATGTTGTAATGGTTGAAGATGTGGATCAAGATCGATTGGAAGAACTTCATAACATAGTTTTCGAAGTATAAACTCAAGAAATTCATGTACTTTATTTATTTTATCAAATAAGGAGACCTCATGTTGAAGATGTGAAACTAGTGAGGAGAGCTCCAATTGAGTGGGATCCTTAATAGATGTGAATTCAAGCATGTGAAGGGCATCCACTTGGAAGTGTTAGACATGACACTCTAACTCTTCTAGATGATGATTTAATGGTTGAATGGGAATGAAATCCATGGTATGTAGCACTGATATTAGATTATAAAGAATCAAATGAGTATGTTTTTTACCTGTTGTAAGAGAATCAGTGGTAGGGACCCTACCTAGTGACTCTATCACTAATGAAAATTTTTAAAGGTTTAAAGAAGAAGTTTGATCTAATATAAGTATATCTGTTCAATCCCCAATGGTCCATGAGATTAAATTATCTAGAAGGGAAAAAACTGAATTCATTGATAAATCAAACTTTCTCAGACCATGAATAGTATAAATGAGGCAGTTTGGGCAAGCAATTTCTGGTCTATGTCAAATAGTACGTTTATATGAGGGTGATGCCACTAATGTTGCAATGAAAGTGATAGAGGAGATTAAGCCCAAACAAATTACAACTAATGAGACAATTGTTTCATGAACTGAAATTTTGAGAAAATATATGACTAATCTTTATTCTACAATAAATACTTTGACATAAAAGTACAAAGGTTGTGTGGAGACTAATCTTAAAATATTTAAGACTTATACCTTAGCTCCTACTTGTATTCCTTCTATATCTGTCCATACATCTCATACTATAGACAATGAAGTATTCATAACTATTATAAAGGGGTATCTTCAAGATCCATTTGATGCTTCTATTTTGGGAAACCGTGAAAATATTGAGATGAATGGTGATCATTTTCATGATATGGTCATAATCTATTCCCAGGGTGCTGAAACTGTAATTGCTCAGATCCCAAAAAGGTGGAATAATATTTCAAAAAGAACATTACCAAGAAACTGTTGACCAATCTATTTAATTATTTGACAGAGAAAATTTCATTTCCACTAGTAACCAGATATTTTAAAGATCATGTAAAGATATTGAAAGACCTAAATCCTCTTTTGTAAAAATTCGTTGAGAATAATGGGGAATTTTATAAAGAAATGACATATGGTGGTGAGATTATTAAATCTTTCAAAAAGTTGTTATATCCATACTTTCATGTCCAAAGTGAAGCTATTTACTCCATACTACTACACCACTTAGACCTCATAGATTAGTTCTTTCACCTAAAATATCAGTTGCTCATTATTATACTCATATTCTCCCAATGATCCAAGAACATATTCAACCACCTGTGTTATCACAAACCATACACAGCCTTGTACCTATTGTTCCATAAGGTCTGAACCTGCCTCTTCTAAAAATTTCTCCAGTCCCTCCATCTTCTCATACCCCACCTAATGGACCCTCTATTAATCCTGATAAAAATACGAAGGAACATTGTAATCCTTAGCCGTATTGTGGATCATTATATGATAAGGCTTCACATGACATTTGTTATTTTATTGAAGACTTGTAATACATTGTACTTTATTGATTAATGGAATTGTGTGTCCTTGTATTTCCTCTATTTACCTTATATCTATTATTTTGTGATACATTTTATTTCATTATCACCTATTTTCTTCTTAGTTATCCTCTAATGGGGGAGATTGGTTTTTTTCTCTGCATTCACTTTTTGATAATACCAAATGGGGGAGAACCAGTTTGGAACTCTCTTTATTTACTTTATCTTTAATGTCACTATTATATATGATTTTTTGATACCATTACTCATTATTTTTCATCTAAACATTATATATATATATTGTAAACAATCATCAATAATGCGAGATGGTAAGAAGAATGTTCTCATTCCACATAAAATGATTATACATAAAAATTATATGATTTGTGATAATAAAAAAGGGGGCGATTGTTGGCCCATAGAAGACTGTTGTACACAATCTCTTGAACTAATAGTTTTAGTAATAAAAAAGCATGTCAATTAATATTAATCATGTATTAATAAATTCAATCATGATTATTTATATTTCAGTATGTGAAATTGATCTTTCTATGTTCTTATATACATTTAGTGCATTCTTGTAATATTTATGTCGTACAATAGTCCAAAAAATATATTTTCTATGTTTAATAGACTAACACCGACAGAAGAGATGAGATACCAACAGTTCAGTGGATCTACCGATACAGATGACCTATCGATGAAAATGACCTACTGATGCAGATGACCTATTGATGCAGATGACCTACCTATGTATATGAATTACTAATGTAATGAAAATGGCTGACCAACCAAATGAGCTACCAATGTAAATGACCTAATGATGAAAATCACTTACCTTAAGTTCAAACGACCTACCGATGCATGGTGCAATCAACGTAAGGGATCACTGACAATTACAATGAGTCATTGATGCAATGAGTCACCAAAACATAGAAGGACTAAAAAAATGACACACTGATGAAATGATTCACAGGTAGAAGGAGATACTAACCAAGGACTCACTTGTAGAACATTTAAATTTTATTTTTATTTTATTCTAACGGTCATATTTTTAGTGTTTTAAGGAGGCTGATTAATTTAATGCATTTTTTCAGACATATTAAATGAGAATTTCATAAATACATGTTGTTATGTCTACCTCAAACATAAACATTGGTAGGATTCAAGAATATATATACAAATAAGAGCATAAGAGAGATAGATGCACATTTACTAACTCGCACAGATATACATACACATGAAGATACGATCATCCCCCATGAGCACTATATAAAAAAGAATAACACTTGAGGAATAATTTATTATTTCTTTTAGATAACCAAAGAAATATTTTCATCGTAGTTACATAATCTCAGTAGAATCCAAAAACACCAAAAAAATAAACACCTCACCCTTCGGGAAGACAAAACACAGTGCTCTATGACACTCTGTTTTGCAGCGTCTGTTTCTAGATGATTACCCAATCTTCCACATTGATAAAGAAGAGAGTCGATAGAAAAATGGAATAAAACTTAGAGCATCTCTAATCCCTTCTTAATATACACTTTTTTATTTTTTACTATTTAACTAAAATTTTGAGCATGTGTGTGTGTCTGTACTAAAAAACACATCATCTCCAACCCTATATTAGATTATACTAGATATCATCAAAAAATTATCTTCTTACACTTTTTTATACAAAAAAGAACCAAGGATGTGGCCTTGTGTGACCTAGTGGTAATATTTGTTCCCATGTAGAACTATGGTAGAGGTCCTGTGACCTAGACAATCTAGATACTATTGTGTTAACCACAATCCAGTTTGTGGATTTAAATAATTATATATATATATACATATATATATTTGTTGAAGGTGATCACCAAGTGGGGAGGACTATGTCCATATGTGATACTGATCCTCCTGTTTTATAATCACTATGTTTTTTATTTAGTTTTACTCTTTTTTAAATCATTTTTCAGAAGAAACAAATTTACTTTTATAGTCAATCATGAATAGTAGTTATAAATATTTTCCTTATTATAATAGTTTAATATTTGTATCAATATCTCATATTGTTATAACTAATAATTAATCAATATTTTGAGAAAATATTAGAAGAGTCATGATAATATAATTTTAGTTCCTTCATTCACTGGCCAGTTTTATTTTAAATTAGGGTTAACTTTTAAATAAAAATTTTAAAAGAATTTTTTATAAGAACTCAAATCACCCCATATTGAGTATCCTACTCTGACCAACAATTCAGTTAATATCAGTTAGGTTTTATCTGGAATATTTTTCTGGTCTTGGATCATCCTCACTAACCTGAGGCAATTTTGTTGGCCCAAAAACAAAGCTCCTCTCCCATCATCATTGTTACCACACAAAAAAACCGCTTATATAAGTAAACACCCAAAAATTCAATTTTTAGAACATTGCTAGATAATAATTCATTTTCATGTGCGTGAAGTTATTTTCCAAGTAACGGGACAGTTGAAAAACATTTGAAATATGCCACATCTTATTAAATTTAAACATCTACATCAGTTTTGTTTTGACATTTGTTTAATGTTAATGACTCATTATCTTATTACTTTACTTTAATAATCATACTACCTTTACTTTTTTGTTCTTTTATGTGATGATATTATTGATTGGAATTTATCAATAACTATTTTATGTTTCTCGATTATAATTTTCTAATATGTAGCTAAATTTTCAGCTTATAAAGTCTCATTACTACCAAAACTATGTTCTAGTAACTGATATATGTATGAAATAATTTTTTTACCTTATTAAACCTTTTTATCACAAAAGGAGTAGAATAAAAAGAAAATAAAAAATTTCACATATACTTCAAAATTGCTTATAATTTTCAAAAATGGGGAAAAGGAATGAAAATTCAAAAAATAAAAAAAAATATTCTATTATAAAATATTAAATTTATAAATAAACATTAATTTTTTATTTTGTTTGGGATTTGTGATAATCTACAAGGGAAATATTTTTGTAACATGTACAGTGTTCCAATACATCTCCTCTTTATTTGTTTTTTATTATTAAAAAATACCCACATTATTATGACATGTATATTAAGTGTTTCTGATTGAAATTCTCTTACATCATGGTTTCAAGTGTCTATCTCCCTGCATACAAGCAATTTGTCTTAGGATTATCAATGTACATAATCAGTTTTTCAAAATTAGAATTTATCACGTATGATTTTTTCTTACAATGTTCGATTAAGTCAAAAACAATTTGGAATGAGAATATGAAATCAAATTATTCCCTTAAGAAGAATATTAAATGATATAAGAACTTGAAGAAAATAAATAAATTATATTATGACGGGGAATCATCTTATAAATCATTGACAACTTAATATCTTATAAAGAAAATTCACATTATCTTTTTAAGGACAATGTGTGATGAATAATACATTCAACCAATATCTTATGAAGATTTAATATTTCAGATCATCAAGATTACATTTCTAATATCATGATATTTAATTTCAAAAAATTTATTATATCAAAAGATGATTATAATTTTTATGAAGGATTGGACTGCACCAGATTTTCCATAAATAAAAATATTTGGAGACTGAGAAAATCTATGACAATGCAATTTCAAAAAAAATTCCATATTTTAAAATCATGGAAACACACACTTTATTTCATGAATTATCATAATTAATGCATGGATTATTAGACCATTAGTTTTAACCTAATAATTATTTTGAAACAACGTATAAAATAAATAGTTAACTAATACTCAATAGAGAGGAGAACAACAAGAATGAATGAAGGAAGTCTTCCATACCCTAATTGAACACCAAATATATTTTCATGTTGAAAATGAGTTTGTATATGTGTGAATCTTATCAGATATATCTATTGCACTGATGATCATCCAAATCTATACATAAAGACTATATTTTCTCAAGATGAATCTGCATATACTGTCACTTGCCTCTTGCAATTGTATACGGAAATCATTTTCTCAAATATTGCCTTCTATATTCAGTGTTTTTACTCTGTGTGTGATTGTGGTTATGATAGTGGATATATCCTATAAAGGTGTATCCTCTTTGAAAGCTCTTGGACCATTTCATTTAGTAAAAACTACTTGTAATTAGGATGAATCCCCCAATAAAAGGTTTGTTTACTAAGATTCACCAAGATCGAGGAGTGGAGCGTTGTTGGAGTGGACTGGGATAATTTTATTACCTGATCCACTATATATATTTATATTCAATTTCCTTTCTAAATATTTTCTTTTTCACTGTATATACACTTAAGGAAGAATTTTGAAAACACTTACCATGAGTTAGGGGGTTATATATATTCTCAAAGAATTTTTTTATGTAATCAATTAACCCCTCAAAATTTATTCATTAATTTTCAAATTGGGAAATAAATAGAATGATTAGTCATTTTTAATCATTTAATATAAAATCATTTATTATAATATCACATTAATGTCAATTTTAACATTATACAATTAATTTAAATTAAAAAATATCAAGACAAATATTGAATTATAATATATTATGATCACACCTATGTAACATGATATATTCATCTAAATTATTATTGGTAGTTGATAATTCATTCAACATACTTCACTTTTAATATTTTTTGTATCATTTATTTCAGGTAATTATTATCTAAATAAATATTTTATTGGTGTTTTTTATGATTTTAATTTAAATAATTTATCTATGAAAAATAAAAATAAATTATAATGATAGAAAAATATTTTTTTAAAATTTAAAAATATATTTATAATTGAACCTATATTTTTTTCCATTATAAATATTTATAGAAATTAAATGCACGAAAAATATCTCTTTCGTTATTTAACTTTTTATATAGATAAAATTATAAAGAAAATTGGAAATAAATTTCTATATTTTAGATATATTTATGGAAAAGATATAAATAAATTCATTAAATAAAATTAATATTAGATTTTATTTCATTTTCGCTCTAATATATTTAGTTTAATGCCCGATAAACTCATTTTTACTATAACTATAGTAAAAAAAATTAATTCATTCACTATTAATTTTTGCCCAAAATTATGTTATACTTATTATAAATTATAATTATTTATGATTACAAATATTTAATCAATTTTTAAAAATTAATTTTATATAAGTGGATCAAATAATTTAAAATTAATCACACAGATACGATGGAAATATGAATTTTTTAATAGAATTTTTTAAAAGATTGAAGTGGTTTTATATAAAAATTTAAAATAAAATTGTTTACAGTAATTGTTATTGGATTAAGGGATGTATAATGTAATTAGTTTTTCATTAATTCCAAATTCAACAATTATTTTACATTCAAAATATATTAAATTAAAAGGCATCTTTTGTATAAAATTAAGTATTTTTCACTATTCACCATAAATTGATACATTTAAGAAAAATCACAAAAAATAACAACAAGATAATTTGGATATTATGATTTAAAAAATGTTCTTTATTTAATAAAATTTAATTTTATAAAATTGAAAAATATATATATATAAAATAATTGCACATAAATGAGAAAAAAATGATTTTTAGAAGAATACATTTTTAAGAGTTAAATTGGGTTTCCTTTTATCTCAAGACTAGAAAACATATAGAATTAATGTTAAATTTTTTTTGAATATATATTATATAAATTTAATTTAAAGAAATAAAATATTTTTTTGGATAATTTATTGATAAATAACATTTATTTATAAAAATAGTATTTTAGGAAAAGGATTCCTTTTATTTTAAAAAGGGTTTTAGTTTAATGTCTAATTAATCAGTCACTAAAAAATTAATTATATAAAAAATATTTTAATAATTTACGTATTCACATTCATACAATCTATTTCAATGGCATGTTGATAACTATCATATTAAATAGTAATATTTAAATAGTATTTCATGATTGGTTTAAACATGGTGTTGTGTGTAATGTTATATAAATTCATAATTGCATGAAAATAATCCAAAAAATGTATTACATGTAATAAAAGATAAAATCAGTGTTTCATGTAACATAATATGTCAAAATGATTAAAAATAATTGAAAATTGTTTCACAAAATATTGAGGTGTAACATTTTCTCGATCGTAAAAATAAATTTCCCACTCAAAACTCATATCAATTGTCAAAATTTGAACATGTGAGAATTCATTTATAGAAATCCACATTGTAGATAAGAATAATAAGACTTTGTTGGATCGAATAGTAGATATAAAAGTCTATTAGATGGAACAATACAAGAGGGGGGGTGAATTGTAGGTTTAAAAACTTTGAGTTTTAGTAACAAAGAGATTAGTTTAAATGAACTTAAACTAATACAAATACAAACACCCACAATTGTATTGAAAGTAAAAGGTAAGATATATTGTAATACTATTGTAAAGTAAAACAATTGTATTCAAGATGAACACAATAATCAGAGTAATACAAATATGATTGATTCTACCTTAAAGCGTATAGAACCAATTGATACAATATGTAATAGAACAATTGTAATTGAAACAATTACAATTGAATATGTAAAAGAAGAAAGGAAACAATACAATCCCTTTCTAAAACAAACAGCGGAAATGTAAAAGTAATACAATTCTTTTAACCCAAAGAGAAGGGTTATCCTTTCACCTAGGATAAAAGGTCTGTCTCACCAACACCTTGGTGAGCCCTCGATACGATTATCGGCACGTCTGTCTGCCTATCCCTGGCAGCCCTCGATACGATGATCGGCTCGTCTGTCTGCCTATCCCCGGCAGCCCTCGATACGATGATCGGCTCGTCTGTCTGCCTATCCCCGGCAGCCCTCGATTTTGTAGGTAATCGGCACCTCTGTCTTTCAATTACTTGAAAGCCCTCGATACGATGATCGGACGCACAAAGCTTGATGAGAGAAGTCAGAGTCTCTCTCTCTAGAATCTTCGTAGTTCACAATCTCTTTATTCAATCTCTTTGCTCATCGTTGTCTTCTCAGCTTCAAATGACCTCCTATTTATAGGCCTCGGGTTCCAACGGTCATATTGCCTCCAACGGTCATCTTGAAACAGAAAGCACGACATCGTTTTGATTAGTATATAACTAACTCAACGACATCGTTTTGTTAGGACAAGAGATATATAGAAAAGTAAAACATGAGTATGATTCATATGCAGAGAGAGTATTTTTGACAAAGTACCAAAACAAATAATGATTATCTGAATAGTAGTTAGTACGATACGATCGACAGAGTCAGTACGATACGTTTGACAGAGTCAGTACGATACGTTTGACAGAGTCAGTACGATACGTTTTGGTCGATACGATCAACATCGTACGATACGATAAACATAATAAAAGACAATTTGTTATTTTACAAACATATGATATAATACATTCGAGATTTCCAAAACAAGACAGAATATATTTGTGATTTCCAAAACACGATGTAAAAGCCAAAAAGGGACTTTTGACTTAACAATCTCCCCCTTTTTGGAAAGCACAAACACACAAAGTAAATGAAACAAGAAATACTTATCTCCCCCTGAGTTATTGAAAACTCTTCTGAATAAGAATTTGAATACAACTAACTCCCCCTTAGGTATTGACTTTCCTAAGGATTGTATTCATAGATTTTCCTTAAGAGCATTGTATTGCATTCTCCCCCTTTGTAAAAACAAACTTTGTAAATATTCTCCCCCTTTGTGATTTACAAAAAGAAAGGAGTATTCTCGAATTGTCTGAAAGGATTAGTAAAGTAAAACAAGACAATTGGATAAAAGAGAGAATTATAAGAGTTATTACAACACAAAGTTTCAAAAGAAACAAATACAACAATCATTTCTCTCTTTCCTTCTCCTTCTTTATCAGCTCATGAAGCACGGCTTTCATCTTCTTGATCTCCTTCTTGTCTTCAGAAATTGATTCACCCTGAGTTTTGAGAAGCTCCTGTTGATCCGCAAAAATCTGATCTTGATTTTTGATGGTTTCCTCCTGAACTCTGATTACCTCTTCAAGGGTATCAATTCTGCTTTGCAAAGTTTTGTTGTCCTTAGACAATTCAGAATTTTGTTTCTTCAGAAACACCATTTCATCTTTGAAAGATGAAACCTTCGAAACTTCTGATTGGAAAACATTCATCCTTTCTTGCAAGTCTTTTACTGAAGGAACATCGGTTCTTTGAGAAGATAAAAGATTCAGCCTTTCAACCGTTTCTTTATCAAGCTTATTGAAAGCAATTGCAAGATCATTTGAAAGTCTCCTTATATCTTCAATAGCAACTTCATGGTCATTGATTGAGCTCTCTGTTTTGTACGACCACTTAGTCATCTTATTACATGCCTTCCTGTGAACAACTGAGCTTTCAGAAAGAACTTTCAAATCGGCTTCTACAGACAAGACTTTCTTCCTTAACTCTTTCACGGATCCAAACTTCTTTCTCTGATTTTCAGTAATAAAGTCAATCTTTCCTTCCAGCCTTGGAAAATAAGGAATAGTTTTCTCCATTCTCCTCAAAACATGAACAATGTAATCACTCTTTTTGAGAGAGATTGTGTGCTCTGAATCAGTATCATCATCGTACGATTCTAGTTCATGTGATTTGCTTGATTCAACAACTAGCTGTTTGCCTTTCGCCTTTTCTTTCTGTTTTCCATCATCCACTTTATCACTGATGACAACAACTTTGTCAGAATGAGAAGATTGAGCATCATTCTTTTCTTTCGATGACATCCTGTCCGGTGATCTTTCCTGATCGGCATGAGGAGTTTGTTGAACACCTTCGCTCAGTCTTTTGAACCGATTCCTCTCTACCTTTCTTAGAACTTTGAAGAAATTCTAAAAGAAAATCTCCTTCTTCTTCTTCCACTTCTTCCATCACTTGTTTCCCTTTCTCTTTCTCAGACTGACTTTGTACGATGGGCTCTTGATGTACTTCCATTGTTAATTGAGCACTTGCATCTTCAACAGCTTTCAAGACTTTAGAAATATCAAAGTCCTGAGCCTTTCTTTTCAACAGAGTCTTCTTTTTCTTTTCAGCTTGAAGGGTTTCTTCTACCCTTATCCTTTCTGCAAAGGCTTCAGCAGGGTCAAGTCCAAACTTTGGATCACCCTCTTTTCTCTGTTCCTTGTCCTTTCTCCACTTTGCAACAACTTCTTTGCTGTACTTCGGCTTCTTCTTTGGCTTTGAACTAGTCTGTGGATCAGACTTTCGAGTAACACCGGCCGATTGATTATCCTTGGCTGGCATCGGTGCCGATTGATTTTCAGGCACTTCAGCTTCTACATCTCTGACAAAAAGTTTTGAATTTGAATCAAAACAAACATTCAGCTTTTTCATCGTACTCTTATTAATCAAAGATGGCCATAAATCCATAGGTTCTCCTTTCAAAGGAATATTACAGAACTTCATACTCTCAAGAATGAATTTCGTGAGGATGGCTGGATACATTATTATCTGGGATTTAATCCCTCCTTTCTTGACATTCTTGATCGTTTCAAAAATGTATCCCATGAGATTTACCTTCCTCATGTTCACGAGGTAGTCAAGCATAAAAACATCAGAAACTTTAAGGGTTTCTCTATCCCCTTTCCTTGGAACAAGGAAACCTTTCATCCATAGAGTTACAAACCTATTGTCCGGTGAAAGATGATAAACTTTTCTCTTTCCCTCATTAACAACAAACAAAGACTTTTCAGCATTTTCTCTATTGAAAGTACCAACTTCCTCTGGAAGTTTATGAGATGGACAGAATGCATCACCTTCTATAGAAACATTTAGAAAATGCGCCGCTTGTTTCACAGACATAGATAACTTCCTATCGTACACAGCGAAGTTAATATTCATATCCTTGTCAAAAGAAACGGTTTTGTAGAATTGACACACTTCGTCAAACAGAACTGGATCTTGAGTATCAGGCTTTTCCACACAGAGATGTTCCCATCCTTGAAACAAAATAATCCTCTTGATTGTAGAATCGTACGCATCAAAGAATTCTCGTGATACTAACCTTTCTCTGTGAAAGTCTTTCTCTGTAAAGGTCTTTGAAGACATATCAGCGGGAGTGTTGGCAGAAGATTGAGACATAAAGATGATGCCGATTGGGAAGATCGTACGATTGATTATAACCGGTTGAACAGAGCTTCGCCTCAATTCTTGGATAAACGATGTGGGTTTGGGAAGGGGAGGGGGTATTTATAGGCAATAAAGAGATGACTGTTGATCTTCTACGGTCAGGATTAAAGAAAAAAATAGATCAACGGTTAGAAATAAATAATTAAAAAAAAATGAAAAAGAATACCTGTCGAAGATCGTAAGGTGATTGCTGGTTTTGGTGACATTACGATAGAAAACAATCTCAATACTATCATCGGTCGATTCAAAAATTATTTGAATGGTACGATGGAAAAGAATTTCAATACTATCATCGGTCGATTCAAAAATTATTTGAATGGTACGATGGAAAAGAATTTCAATACTATCATCGGTCGATTCAAAAAAAAATTTGAATGGTACGATGGAAAAGAATTTGAAAACGATAAACAGAAAAATTGAAATAGTCAATACGATAAACAGAAAAACTGAAATGGTCAATACGATAAACAGGAAAAGAAACATATAAAAAGAGAGTAAATATTTAAAGATCAGAAACATAAAGACATAAAGAAATGTCCTCCCCCTTTCTACGAGAAGTTTCTTACTATTAGGAGAACAACCACTATCCATGTACCAAATGTTCTTATTGATACACTTCGTTTCCCTGAAAATGAAGCAATTAGATTTTTGGAATCCAAACTTGTTTGGATCCAGAAGGATTAGATAACAGAATTTTAGGAATCCACATTTGTTTAGCAAAATGAGCTTTATGAAATCCTAAGGATTGAGTTTTGTTAAGAGAACAATCTCTTCTCCAATGTCCACCACATTGACACTTGGAACAGAAAATGGTTTTTTGAGGAACAAAATAGTTATTACTAAAAACAGGTTTGGAATAAGTAAAACCAAGACCAGAACGATTTCTCAAAGGTCTTATTTGAGAGTACATCCTATCAAAGTTTTCTTTTCCATGAGTGAAGTTTGACAAACACTTTTTCAAGGATAAAATCTCTGACTTTAGTTTTAAAACCAAATTCTTGTTTTCTAAAACATTTGAATTAGAACTAGAGTTAGACTCTAAAATGTTTTTCTTTGAAATAGAAGTTTCAAGATCCTTAGAAAGTTTATCCTTTTCAGATTTGACTTTCTCAAGGGTTTTCAGAATACTTTCAAAATCAGCAGTTTTCTCATCAAGATCTTTAGAAAGATCTGATACCTCTTTAGTCAAAACAGAAATTCTAGAATTTGCTTTTTCGAATCTCTTTTTGAGTTTAGAATTTTCATTTTCAAGTAATTTAGCAAATCTAGAAACTTCTTCAAAAGAAGGTAATGTATCATCTTCTGATGATGAGGGTTCATCATTTGAAGATTCATAATATCTATTATCAGCATAATTTGCATTTAAAGAGACATTTGTAACAGCTTCAGCATTATGTACCTTAGCCATGAGACAATGATTTTCAATTGGTAGTCTGGCTAGAAGTCCAATATTCCTTTGTCCTGAGGTCTCATATTCTGAAGAATCATCTGAGGAATCACTACCACTTGCACTCCATGTATCGTTAGCTTTCAAGACCTTCTTTGTCTTATAAAACTTTTTCTTGTTTCTTTCAGAGTGTTTCTCTTTTCTATCTCTCCTCTTTAGTAAAGGACAATCAGGCCTTATATGTCCTGCTTTCTTGCACTCATAACAAGTTACCTCAGAATCTTTCCTATCTTTCCTGTCTTTCTTTTTGAATCTATATTGAAAATCTTTCTTTCCAACAATCTTGTTCATCCTCCGAGCAAGATTAGCTAACTCATTATCTGAAAGATTACATTCACTTGAATCAGATACAACAACTTTCTTGGATTTAGACCTCGTAACCCTTTCAGGTGTTTTGGCTTTAGATGCAAAAGCTACACTTCCATTCCCATTCTTCTTCTTATTGAAATCAGCATCTCTCTTCATTCTTGTCTCATGCTGTAGAAGAGTTCCAAAGAGTTCATCAAGAGTAATCTGGGAAACTTTTCTATTTTCATCAATAGCTGTTCTTTTTGACTCCCATTCATTTGGCATGATATCTATAATCTTGTCAACAAGAGCTTCATCATCAAGACCCTTTTCTCCCATAGATTGTAAGCTGTTGACAATTGTCATAAACCTCTGTTGCACTTTACATACTGGCTCTCCATAAGGAAAAACAAAACCATGATACTCTGCTCGAAGCATTGCTCTCCTTGTTTCTATAACTTTGGATGTACCAAAATGAGTGACTTCTAATTTCTTCCAAATACAGTTGGCTGCTTCACATGAAGATATCTGACTATATATATTCCTGGTCATAGAGCATAATAAAGTATTGCGTACCTTGTAATTCAGTTGATATTCTTGCTTCTCTTGATTGGTAAAAGTACTAACTTCTTTGTCAGGTATTTTGTAACCTCCAGTAAGCATAATAAAATTGTCTACACCAGTATTGATGACGAAAGTCTTCATACGATCTCTCCAATATTCGTAATCATTCCCATCAAAGATTGGTGGTCTAGAAGGATTCAGATTATCTATTGATCCGATATTCATTCCTGCCATCTATAACAAAAACAACTTTTCCACTCCACACGTTAGTGTAGTAAGTATTTAAGATAAGAAATAGAGCAAGTAATACAAATCAGTGGAAAACCTCCTTTGATACCAATTGTTGGATCGAATAGTAGATATAAAAGTCTATTAGATGGAACAATACAAGAGGGGGGGTGAATTGTAGGTTTAAAAACTTTGAGTTTTAGTAACAAAGAGATTAGTTTAAATGAACTTAAACTAATACAAATACAAACACCCACAATTGTATTGAAAGTAAAAGGTAAGATATATTGTAATACTATTGTAAAGTAAAACAATTGTATTCAAGATGAACACAATAATCAGAGTAATACAAATATGATTGATTCTACCTTAAAGCGTATAGAACCAATTGATACAATATGTAATAGAACAATTGTAATTGAAACAATTACAATTGAATATGTAAAAGAAGAAAGGAAACAATACAATCCCTTTCTAAAACAAACAGCGGAAATGTAAAAGTAATACAATTCTTTTAACCCAAAGAGAAGGGTTATCCTTTCACCTAGGATAAAAGGTCTGTCTCACCAACACCTTGGTGAGCCCTCGATACGATTATCGGCACGTCTGTCTGCCTATCCCTGGCAGCCCTCGATACGATGATCGGCTCGTCTGTCTGCCTATCCCCGGCAGCCCTCGATACGATGATCGGCTCGTCTGTCTGCCTATCCCCGGCAGCCCTCGATTTTGTAGGTAATCGGCACCTCTGTCTTTCAATTACTTGAAAGCCCTCGATACGATGATCGGACGCACAAAGCTTGATGAGAGAAGTCAGAGTCTCTCTCTCTAGAATCTTCGTAGTTCACAATCTCTTTATTCAATCTCTTTGCTCATCGTTGTCTTCTCAGCTTCAAATGACCTCCTATTTATAGGCCTCGGGTTCCAACGGTCATATTGCCTCCAACGGTCATCTTGAAACAGAAAGCACGACATCGTTTTGATTAGTATATAACTAACTCAACGACATCGTTTTGTTAGGACAAGAGATATATAGAAAAGTAAAACATGAGTATGATTCATATGCAGAGAGAGTATTTTTGACAAAGTACCAAAACAAATAATGATTATCTGAATAGTAGTTAGTACGATACGATCGACAGAGTCAGTACGATACGTTTGACAGAGTCAGTACGATACGTTTGACAGAGTCAGTACGATACGTTTTGGTCGATACGATCAACATCGTACGATACGATAAACATAATAAAAGACAATTTGTTATTTTACAAACATATGATATAATACATTCGAGATTTCCAAAACAAGACAGAATATATTTGTGATTTCCAAAACACGATGTAAAAGCCAAAAAGGGACTTTTGACTTAACAGACTTCCCATGAAACAGCAAGTCATATACATAAAGTTTAGTAAAGGTTACTCATAAATAGGTTTCCATATAGGAAAATATAGCTGGGATGTGAAAATTTGGATATGGAATAAAAACATAAATAATTATAGAGAGTGGTAATGATCACTAATAATAAGAATGTGGGAGATCTATAGAATTGAAAAACATAAAACTATAACCAAAGTGTATTGAAAAACATCATTTATAGTATCAAAATAATAAAAATATGACAACTTTTTATTCCATGATCCTATTTCAAAAGTTGAGTAATATTTAAAAGAGGCTATGTTTACATGATTTCATGCCATTTCATAAGAAAAATCTCACCATTATGCTAAGACATGATCATTTTTTTCTTTTCCTCTTACTGTAATAAATGGAGGAAGATTTTTAATCCTAAAACACTAACAAATCATATGATTCAAAAATATAATGATAATTTATTTCGTCTATCATTCTTTATCATCACAAAAAGATTAATATCATATGTTATTCTGTATGTATAAATATTATCATGTAGAAAATCATACATTAATCAATTAAACCCCATGAAATTTCATCATAAACCATTTCATAAATGTTAATCTTTAAATCCCTTACAAAATATTGAAATCATATTCCTTATAAATATGGCTTCTATATTTTTCAAAATCAATTTATCCCAGATTCACCATACATTATAAGGTAGATCATGATTTCCACATACCAAACATGGGAATATCATTCTCATGTATTGTCTTGAATCATGTTAATAACGTGAATTACCATAAAATATTTTTGAAATAATAAATTCTTCAATATTCCATAAATTAAATAATTATTATTTGATATATTCATTAAATAAAAATAGCGTTCAACATTATAAATTATAGAATAAAACACCTTTTATACAACTGATTTAGCATTTATTTGATCATCAATACCATACATTTTTCTTTATCCATATCGATAATCTATTTAACCAAACTAAACATCATTCATTTACTCCATAAGAACATTCTAATGGTCATATTACCTTAAACATATAATATAATAATTCAATAAAATCACTTTTGTAGGTTATGAGTACCATTAAATATATTACTTAAAATTCATAATGAAAATTTTATAATGAATGATCCTTATATATTTCATAAGTTAAAAAACTAATTTAATTCCAATACAAAAATACAATATTAATCTCACTTACTTATCAAATCATTATCATGGATTCATCATATAATTCTTTAATACCACTTTCCATTTCACATGTAATATATAGTCTATTCATAAACAGAAATATAACTCTTACTCATCAAACAACAATGATTTTCATCCTGATATTTCCCCATAAAAAATTGATTTTCAGAATTCCCATACATTCCACATTTAAAAAATTTATTCATTGATAATTATTTCAGGAAACCAATATTCTCTTTTACTGGGTTAACTAAAGTCTTAATTTTTTAATTATAGTTACTTTCTTCATGTTCTTCCTTTTGAAACTCAAAAAATACTATAATTCCTATGAGGAAATCACATTGGTTCCTCATTTAACATTATCAACATATAATAAACTGAATCTTATTTCATCCATCTTTTCTATTACCAAATCTTTAAATGAAATATTTCATTCTCCAATTTTGTGTGTCTTAGAGTTTGTTATGTTATGCATTTTTATTCATGTTCTCTGAAAACAGATTAGGCATAACCACAATGTACATTCCTCATGTAATCATCCCATTTTACCACTCATAAGAAAACATTCTATCACACTCAGCATTAACATGGTTCCTTATATATTTATATATAAAATAAAACCAAATGTATTGTGTGAAAAACACTAATCATAGTAGGGAATCAGATAATCAAGGAAAATCACTTACACAAAATCCAAATCATGAAACCTTTTTATTTAATATACTAAATAATAGGTTTATCCAGGGTCATTCATAATCATATTCTATTTAAATCTATAATGATTGTTTGAAAATAATTACCAAATCTCAATATATTATACCATAACAGTGTCTAACTAGGTGTGCAAAAAAGGCTATTTTCGTGCACTAGTTCCGAAATGAGACTAGCTCATTATGGGTTTTTCGTGATTTTTACCCCATTGTACATATTTATCAATGACACATATACTTATAGTGTCTAGATTGATATGTATTGATTAAAATCCACTCAATCTATCACTTACGAAAATTATGGGAAATTTTCCAAAATATTAACTCCTCCATCAAAATATACCTAGAGACACCCCATGATATATCCTAATAAATTTCCATAGGGAGATCACTAATGTTTTCACTTCCATGCATCCAATTTATAACTAAACTATTTCTCTATTACTAAATATCCAAACCCAGTCTTACCATACATGGATATTACACCATTTTTTATGAATATTCACTACATTATAAAAACACATTACATAGGACCATAATAGTTTTTTCATTTGAAAAAACTAAACACAATTTTATAGTCATTTTAAAGATCTTGAATTTTCCCCATACTGATATTTCCATTAAGTACTCGTAGAAAATAAATTCTTCATAACCTGAGAAATGGAATCAATAGAAAGGATGAGCTCATATACCTAGTAAGGGTAAACATAAGATATATAAATCTATGATCATGTGAATGAATTATATAATCATAAGGGTAGGTTGAAATGAAAAAACATTCAATGTCCACACCCAACTTGTCAGAGATCATAAACATGATTCATGGAAAAAATATTTTTAGATCATAAAAAATGAATCATAAAGGAATCAAAGATAAAAATCTATATAAAAAATTGATTTATTGAATACAAATTATCATAGAAAATCTTACCGTCCAAGACATTCATACCATATTAGGCATTATTATACCACACATGTACCTATGTCATGATTGATATAACCTATTCTGTACCATTTTTAGGATTGCGATGACGTCTTGTGTACCATACTTCAAGTCAGTGATGACTACTTATATACCATCCTTCTTCCCATTGGCCTAATCACCCGTACACTTTCTTTTTTGGGTCTGGGATAATCACCTACAAACCCTCAATTTTAGGTTTCGAATAATCACCCATGTACCCTCCCTTGTGGGATTGGGATAGCCACCCATGTACCCTATGAGCTCGAAGAACATATATCCTTACCCAACACATTATTTAGAAATATAGGTCCCACCCATCTCATAATGAAAACAATATTTATCATTCCCATAAGATGATAAACATTCATCATATCATAACCCATGAAATGAAATGGGTATCATAAATTTTTCATTTAGTTGTAACATATATAAACGGTACCTATTTCATAATCATTTCATAATTTAGTGACCCATGAAATGAAGTTGGTTTTGTAATAATTTTATTATGGTATTACCTATTTATGAGAATATGGTTTCAAAAAAAGAATTCATCAAAACATAAATACATCAGAAAAATATTATGAATGGTATCCATGGATCATATCACAAAAAATAAATTGGTAAGAACAAAGTATGTTATATTAGATAGGAAATAATTTTTAAATATAATTTAAAACAAATCTTGAGGAAATATGTTTTCTTCATTGAAAAAGACATTTTAAATCAGAAAAAAAAAATTCAAACCATTTTCTTTGAAAGTATCTTTGAAATCATATTATTTAATAATTGAAAATAATTAAAAAAAAAATTAAAGATAATTTTTTATATCCATTTCCTTATAAAAGATCTAAAATATCATTTTCTAGAAACATATTTTACAACATTTCTATAAAACATAGTTTTGGTGGAAAACAGATTTCTGATCAAAGGGAAACAAAGTCATATTATTGAATAACAATTTTATTTATTATCTTAAGTACCAAAGAGTGGAAAAGAGGGTATAGTTACATGAATATATCATGAATAATCATAAGATAATAACAATAAAGTGAAATATTGAGAGTTAAATAATGAGATTTCATTGTTTGATACTTGATCACAACTAATCCCAAGAAATAATGAGACTGTTAATTAAAATATTTACCACTATGTTGACATTGAATTAGAATCCCCATGAAGTAATAACATATGATGAACCCTAAAATTTCATGAGGATGAATAAATTCATTATACTACATTTGAATGGGTTTATATATACCTCATGATGTAATTTATGAGCATAACATAAAATACATCTTATTGAAGGAAAATTGAGAGAAAAAATACCTTACTAGTATTGTTTCATTTATACTATAAACCTCATGAATTATATATCATCAAATGAATATTTAAATCCCAATATTTCTAATCATATTAATCATTAATAAATTTATGTGAAATATATCTAACAAATAAAATATATAAGTGGTCTATATGGATTGTGTCTCACTAGAGTAAAAATTGAGATGAGAATCCCTAAACATAAGTCTTGAAATCATTCGTACATGTTAGAACCACATATATATCATATCATATAAAATTTTTATGATATTTTATTATCATTTTCTTTGATGTTACTATTCGGGTAATAACAGCTTTTCTTTTTTTTTCATATATGTTTCGACTTATTATTTTTGGTCCTCTTAATTCAATCGTGGTTTTGAAATATATATAATATAAACATTTTTATAAATATCTTATATATTAATTATATAATTATTTATATTAATCCTTAATAATCATTTATATAGGATGATATACACTTTTCTGGAAACGGTTGGTTGTACGTACGAATGAATGTGGTTTACATTTTCTTTACATTTTGAAAGAAAGAAAAGTAATATATATATATATATATAAATTATCATTAAATTATAATTTTTATGTCATATATATCACTTATATTTATTAAAACCATCCTGATTATATTCCATGTAAGGCATCAATGAGTCACATCGTTTCGAGAGGTGGTAGTATGCCACATAGAAGAACAATGTTATTGTATTCCCATAAGATGGAGAGTATGAAGGTATATGTGATATAATATTTCAATAATTATAATAAAATAATAAATATAATGAATATCCTATATTAATAATAAATTTATCATTATGACTAGCCATGAGAAGCGTTAATGGAAAAAAAACAATATCAGTTTGCGAGGAAGTTGTCAGTCTTACACACGAATGATGATTTCCTAACAAATTTTATGGAAATAGGTATCGTAAAAGATTGTTATTGTAATATAAAAACATATAAATATATTTAAGATAATGGGGTTATTATATGAGCATGATATAATAATAATAATATAATATAATGAAATTTATATAATATAGATTCTCATTTTAGAACATTATATCTTTTTATGGTATTCTTCTTAGGATTCCGTTAAAGTATTCCTAGGATGGAATTTTCCCATGAAATGGATTTTATGATTATGGGAAAAAATTTGGGAGGGGTAATTGGGAAAATATTGGTTTATAAATAGGTTTTAATATGTGTGAGTAAGTGGGGATAATGAAATTCCTTTTATAGTTTAGTAGTGGCATTCTAGAAAATACTCAAAAGTATTCACTATTGAGAGGTCCAACAAACCGAAAGTGGATCCAAATATGATAATTAAAGGTGTGGAGGGATGAAATTGTATAAAAATACCCCAAAAACACCATTAATCACATGTTGTAATCATTTCATTCCCTAACATCAAAAAATTCTTATTTTTACTATTTTGGGGTTTTTAGTTTTGTAACTGATTTCTATCATTTGTATATTTTCATTCTAGAATAAGAAAGAGTGATTATTATAATATAATTCTAACCTAATTATGTTAAAATGGGGAGTAATTTATAAAATATAAATTTTAATTATGTTGGAAATTAATTTTAACATAAGAAATTTTTGCATGAAAAAACACTACTTTATTTTGCACCGTGCTAAATGGGTTTTTACTATTTAAATGTTAATATGTTCCTTATAAAATAAAAATTAGTCCTTGAATGAAAAATATTTTATATTTATTTATATTTAAAAATTAATCATATGAAATTTGGTTTCATTCATTTTATTTCATTTAATAAGATATATTTTATTATAAAATAAAATTATACTCAATTTTGACATTATTCATTTTTTAATCTACAAATATCATGAAAAATGTCAAATTAGGATATATTATGCTCAACCATATTTAAAATGTTATATTCATCGAAAAATTTAATGGAATCCAATATTTCATTCATTTTTTTCAATCTTAATATTTTTAGTACAATTTATTTCTTTTAATAATCAACTAAATAATTATTATGTCAAAATTTCATAAGAATTTTGAGTAATAAATATATATCTATAAAATTAAAATAATTTATCATTATATAAAAAACAAATTTATCATTGAAAATAATATTTATAAAATAAATTATATTGTTTTTCCTCTATCACAAATGATTATATAAATTAAATGTTTAAAGTCTCATTTTTGTCTTTAACATTACATAACTTATAATATGGGTCATATTCAAATGAAATTGACAAAAAAATCTATTTTTTAGATTAATTAATGAATAGAATTTAAATATTTTTATTCAATAAAATTAAGATAATATTTTACATCATTTTCAATATTCTCCTTCTAGTCTAACTCCCAATGACCCTATTTTTAACTTAATGGTGACAATTAATTTTTACATCATTAACTATTAATATTGGTAAAAAATTAGGTTTACATTATTCGAAATTATAAATTAATTTTCATAAAAATATTTTTTCCGTTTTTACTAATTAAATTCATAGAAGTGGAAATAATAAATTTAAAATTAACCCCATTTAATCGACGAGATAATTAGTTTTTAAGAGAAAACGTTCAAAAGTTCAAAAAAAAAATGTATAAAAATTCAATATTAAATTTATTCAAATGGACTATATCGTATTAATTTATGTATTGTTGAAATTATTTTCCATTAAAATCAATTTATATTTATATATATGTTAAACAAAAAGTATTTTTCATTTAATTTTTTTTTATTTTTCACTACTCATCAAAAAATGAAATGTTTCATCAAAAATAAAAAAATCATTGAATGATAATTTTATTAATAAAATTTAAAAATTACTTATATTTTAACAAAATATGTTTCTAAAATTAAATATTTTAGTTTTACAATATGTGTTCTATAAAAGGTAACAAAACCTTTTTTTTGTAAAAAATCAACTATTAATGTTAAAATTGGATTTATTCTTATCTCCTCTAAATAAAACTATAAGAAGAATGTTAAAAAAAATTCAAAGTATATAATATATAAATTTAATTAACATAATTAATCAAAATTTATTTTTTAATTTATTATTATAATCCACACTTGGTCATATAAAAATATATTTTTGGAAAATGTTTTGTTTTTATTTTGAGTATGGTTTTATTTATATTTCTAATTATTTTCCCAATAGTAAAATTATTATATAAAAATTTTTAATCCATATTGTCATGATTTATTTAATCATCTTCATACCATCAATTAAAATAAAAAGTTGATATCTATCATATTGAATAATAATATTTAAATAGTGTGTTATTTCTAGTTTAAACTTGGTGTTGCGTGTAACCAAGCTAAACTCAGAATTGTGTGTAATACAAGACAAAACATGTATTTCATGTAAATAAAAACCACTCAGTGTTCCATGTAATGTAAAATATCCTAAATATTAAACATAATGGAAAAAAATTTCTAAAATCTCGTAGTGTTACAATTTTAGTATATTAATAATATTTATGTTATCATAATTTCTTGCATAGAAAATATTTAGGTGGAAGAATACAAAAAATGATAAGGATAGATTTAGAACATTACCTATAACATTGTATGTCCTCCATTGGTTATCACCTTAAGTCTCCTTTTTCATGTACTTTTAGGAATACCAAGCCTTTAAAAATGTGGGTAGGTAGTTTATTATTTATGTTGTTATAGTTTTGGAAGAGATAAATATTTGGAATGTGGGTAGAAATGTGATGGAAGTGATATCATTTTATAATATAGAAAAATAAAACTTTTGAAAATACCCATTACATTTCCATTGATGAAAAAAACTATTCAGAGGTAAATAGCTCCAAGAATTGGGAATAATTATTTGGGGCATGATATGTTATCTATAAATAAACCACCATTAATTTTCAAATATGTTTTCATGATATTTAAATTCTTTTATAAATTTATTTTAACAATGTAATATTTTAGGTTTTACCTTGGTAAACTTTTTATAGACACATAATTGATATTATATAAAAAACATAATAAAACCATTATAACCAAATATTAATCTTATGAAACCAAATTAAATATCTATATGATATAATTAAATGTTTTTAATAAGTTAAAATTAACTTTTAAATTATAAAATTTAACATATAGAATGACTTTTTTGTATAAAAATATTGATTTCTCATTAAATGGTCTTAATATTATATAACTTTAAATATAAATTAAACAATTTATATTATTTTTTTATATATATGAAACAATAATATAAAATAAATTAAATAAAATATATCAATTAAATTTGTTATATAAAAATTACACAATGGTGAAAACATTCTTGAAAATAACCCTTTCTCCGTTATCACGGTGATTAGTTTTAAACTTTGTATTCATATATAATGGCCTAAATATGAAATTTATCATATAATAGAGTATTAAATTTTGATTAAATTTTTTTAATCATTTTTATATATTCAATTTATACAAGGGATGAAATCTAATATAAGAGAAAAAAACTTTTTTGGAGTAAAAGAATACAAAATTTTAAGAAAAAAATAAGTTATGATTTATATATTCAATATAGTGATTTTAAATGATGGTATTTCTTTTTTAAATATGTATTTATTATTAATTTTTTTTGAAATCCTGTATGTAACTGTTATCTTATGATACTTCCATAAATGTATCAGTACTAGAAAATCATTATTTTTTAATATTCATCTTAACCAAAATTATTTTTGAAAAATCATAATAATTAATCCTAGCTTTATTTTGACATGATAAATTTTAAATTTAATTTCATTATAAAAATTTGAAAATCGAATTTTTTTTATTATCCTTTAACGTTAAATACAATATAAAATGGTAAAAATATTTTATTAAAAAATATGCATTTAAAACATTAAGTTTTCTTAATCCTATATTGTGTGAATTTATAATATATTAAAATCTATATATTGACCATCAGCTTTATTATTTTCAAATTTTCATAATAATTTTCATCTGATATGTCACATATCATTTTATTTAAGTGTTCCATATGCAAAAAATTATCAACAAAGTGGTTATTTAAATGAAATCTATGTAGTAAAATCTTGGTGCATTACATTAGTCCCTTTAATTTAATTATATCATTATTATTTTAATTATTAATCACTAGGAAAAATATTTATGTGATCAATAAAATATACAAGACTCATGATATAATTACAAATGGTATATAATTATGTAATTATTTGTTTTGAATAGTGAAATATTAATCTAATATAAGATTTTTTAGGATTTTATAGAGACACATCGTCTAAAGATTTGTTTTTATGATAAGTGTATTGACCCGAGCCATTGAACCCTTTAAATTAAAACATTATTAAAAATATTCTGTCACATAGAACACATAACTAATGCCAAAAATTACTATAATTCAAAATAAAATATTATAATTAGATGGATAATATTACCATTAGAATATATAAAGATAATAGTCAATTAAAATAATTATAAATTATTATTTATTTTATTATTATTTTAAAAAGTATTTGTTTCAATGAACCATTTAATAAAGGGGTAAAATATAATACATTAATAAGTTAAATTGATTAAATAAAAAAGTTTATTATAGTAGTAAATATTTCTATTTTTATGCTATTATTTAAAAAAAAATTATTTATAAATTAAAATGAAATAATATTAAATACAGTTGATCATTAAGAAGTTATTTTTCAATAACAATGTTTTTCTTTAAAATTTCAACTTATATTTAAATAAAAAATATATAAATTTTGAGTTTTGAATTTATAAATAAATATTTATATTTTTTAATTTAGAATTCAAAAATTATTTAAGGGATAATTTTTGGGATGTATCTAAAAATACAGTTTTCTAGATTATTAGTTAAAAATACATTTTTCACAAATAAAATGATGTTTATGACATTATTAGCATATATGTATGAATCATAAATTCATAAAATATTTTTATAATAAAAAATATATATTTTATAAGTGCCTTTATAATTTATAAATGGTTGGTTTTAATTTACGAAACCATATTTTTCATATTACAATAGAATATATTTTTAAAACAATTTAATAAATTTTTAATAAGTATTTTAAAATTAACATTTATGACTTTAAAAATTATAATAAATGGATTTAATTTTTTGATTAATTAGGTAAAAATTAAATAATTATTACCATTTTATTTTTAATAATAATTAATAAACTACCTAGGTAAACACAACGTACCCTCGTGAAAACCATAATTTTATAAATAAGTTTCCTAAGAGGTATATGTCATTACATTTAAAAGAATGTTTTCAAAAAAGTTTTTCGGGTGTGTATTTACCATATTCCTTCCCCACTCTAATATAAATCAATTTTTTATTCTCCTTCCTAGAGAGTTACTTCATATTATTTCAATGTTTTGGGTATCTCAATAAATGTAATCACATGTCACTTATAAAATGTGAACTCAAATACTCAAATTCCCTCACACCAGGACCCGCATATTTTTGACCAAAATATAACAAAACAATCATAAATATCCATATCCCCATTAAATATATTATGGTCTTATAAAAATAACATCTTATAATGTTTTAACCCCCATCACAAAAGAGATAATTCATGGTGGGTGGTATAAATTATTAACAACCTCTTTCTAATGTATTTTTTTTATGTTCACTTCATCATCCTAAAATTAAATTAAAATATCATAAAATGATTAAATTATTGTTATTATTATTCTTCTAGGTTATTATAATGATGATACAAGAACTAAACACCTTTAATTCTTTTCTATAATAAAATATAATACAATTAACTGTGCATTTGGTGGACTACTACCTTCATGATGTATAATGGTAATTTTACATTGTCTCTATTAAAGTATGGTCCTAATGTGTAATTTAATATATAATTATCATTTTTATGATTTTTTTTTAAAAATGTCCTATGTTAAATCTTTCCCCTTTTATATGGAAAATGAAATCATATTACATACATACCGGTGGACTAACACCTCCATGGAACAATTGATTTTCATTTTCATTATCATCCCCATAATTCATAGACGTTTATGAGGATGGTTTTAATAGATAAATAAATATTTTTATGAATTCTTTATATTTTTGAAAATAAAAATTTTAAAACAAATTATCAATATTAGTAATAAGAATCTATTGTAAATTCAACCATCCAAAAGATCATTTTATGATAAAAAATTTATTTTTATTACTATGAAGTAACTTTTTGATTTTATAAAACTCTTATAATATTTTAAAATTATGATATTTCACACTAATAAACACTTCATTAGATCATTATTATTCTAGTATAATGATATTATTACTAAATCACTTTATAATCATCCATTAAATTTGGGTTTCTCATGATTAGGTTAGATATGCCACCTACTTGAACAATGATATAAATTTATATTATGTATGACTAAAGGAATTTATTTATTCGGTAATATATGATATTAATAATATAAAATTTCGTTTCTTATTCTTGAATGATAATAATTTTTTTAACTAATTATGTAATAAAACACCATTGGTTCTCTAAGAATCATTGAATGAAGTTCACCCCTAAATTCATCATTATTTATCATAACCAAAAAATACCATAAAAATAATTTAATTATAAAACATCATATAACACCAATTAGAGTGACTTATATTATATTTTAATTATATACAATGTGATATAAATGAATAAATGCACCATAACAATGAATGTAGTTCACAATGATCAATATTACTCACACTAAATATTGAAAGTATATAATAAATAATAGCCATAAATATAGGGAATAAATTTAAATTATTTTTATAAAGGGTTATATATTTTATTAATTTTATTAAATATGTTATTAATAATTTTATGTATTTTATACATGATATTTGAGTACAATCCACTAAGCGGTAATTTAACATAATGGTTTATTTGTTTCATTTTCATATTCATGAGACAAGTTTGATATTATGTATAATAATTTAATTTGTATGTTTAATTCACTTCTCAATTTACATAAATTATAATCTATATCTATCACTTAATGAAACATTAAAATTAAATTTCATGGTAACTCTCTAATTCTAGTCTTATCATTACCATAACTATTTTTGGAAACTCAAATCTCACTAACTAGGTTATGATTTTTATTATTGAACTTATTTTATATTATATGGGAAAATTATTCCATTTTTTATATTAGGTTATTATTTATCTTTTTTTTAAATTAATTTACATTTTAATGATATTAACACTTTAAAAATATATCTCTCTTCATGAATTAAAATAATTGTAATTGATTTGGTTAACATAAAATTTTTTATTGATGTTAACATTTATTCATTAAAAATCATTCTTCTATGTTTTAAAAATATTTATATTTCACATTTCATAAGATACTTCCACGTTTATATCTAGATAAAATGATCTTTTTAAATCAAAAATTTTTATTAGTAAACATATTTCTAAAAAATGTGAATCAATTTTAAGAAAAGAAATATAAAATTGTTTAAAGATGGGATTTTTTTTATTTCCAGGATATTTATGCCTAAAATTATTTTTCCCTTATTAGTTTAAAATAGAAATATTTCTATTACTTATTTAACTTTTATATTTAACTTCTCCTATTTTATGATGAATATTCAACTAACTCTTTTACAATGTGGGTTTTCAAAAAAAAAATTCAAAATCAAATGTTTTCTTATCCACTCAACTATTATTTTTTATAAAAATTATGTTAACTAAATGATTTATTACTAAATCTTGATTAATTTTTTAAAAAATCATAAATGTTTTGAAATTTTTTCAAATAACAATTTTGAATATTTTTTTTATTCTTTGATGATTTTATTAATTATTTATTTATAAATAGTATATGTATTGAATTAAAATTCAAGAAATATTAATGTTATTTTTATTGTAAAATTATATATGATTATTTTAAAATTAATTAATTTAAAAAAATCCGTTCACATTTTTAAAAATTAAAATTATATTTAATTCATAACATAATATTTTTTGATAATGATATTTTTTTATAATGATAATTATTGGATTCGATTACATTTACCTTTTTACCCTTAAAATAATTATTTACAAGGTAGTCATATTTTATGAAACACCCACTACATTTGTGTATGAAATACTCTATTTGGGTGGTTGAATTTTGGGTATCTACTATTTACATTCTAGACTTCAATTTTGGTGATAAAAGTTTTAAGTGTTATGAAACCCATTATTTTTGTGTGTTCTTTATGATGCGTTTAATAAATTTCATCAATTTGAAACATAGGTTGGGATCATTGGTGGGAGGGGTCCTATATATTCATCCAATGAATTTTTAAATGATTTATGTCTCATGAGACATATTGTTTAGTGTGTACATTTTTTCATTAAAAACTGAAAGCGTGAACATTATGTTTCTTCGTAATAAAAACATAAAATTTTTATACAATATAAATCTTGGTTATTTTGTCTATTCATAAAATGACAAATGTAATTTTTTTATTCACTATGCTGAAATTTACCAATGATTAAATTTTTTCCACAATTGATTTTTATGATAGGTTTCCAGGGATATTAAATTCCCAATCCATATGCCTATTGTTATGCTCTTAGAGATCATATTTATTAAATCATTATTTTAAACTATCTTGACTCATTTATTATAATATTATCATCTTTATTCCAAGATATATGATCCCTGAGTTTATGGGTATAATTTTATTATGTATCTTAATAATAATTTTATTCTCATCGTATTCCCACCTATGATATTGGATTAAAAATGTTTATGTTTACCCTTACTAAACATTTGTGCTCACACCATTATTTTGTTTTCACCACCATTTTATGAGGATAATAAATGTTGTAATACCCCTAATATTTTCTTATGTGGAAAATTTTAGGTAAATGTTTAAGAATAATTGTAGACTAAGTTATTTCTCTCATAGTGGCAAAAATGTCCATTTGTAAAAAGGGAATGAATTTTTTAGTTTATGCTTTTCAGAATTCTATAAATCACTAAATATAAAAGGTTGTAGGAAATTAATTTAATAAAATGATTTATTTAGGTATTATAAGTTATATTATCATGTTTTCATGCTACTATTGTAGGAACCAGAGTAGTGTTTAGATAAATTTTAACATTAGGATGTTTCTAATTGAGGACAATTTAAGAATTAGTTTATTTATAATTTTTTTTTTCAAAAGTTATAATATATCATAATTTCAAATATTTAGATAAACGTTTATGATAATAGAAGTAATATTTTATTTTATGGGTATTATAAGAAAATAATTTTATTGATATCCATATGGATAAGTCTAAGGGTTAAATCTATTAATTATATGACTTACCAATGTTTTAGTAATGTATGGATTGTGTAGTTCTACTAGTAATTAATTCCCGTTATAATTACTAGAATGTTGATATGAATAAAAAACATAAGCACCTAGGGGTAAAAACATAGGGAAAGGCTAGTTGGACATTGATATGATCATCACTCTATTTCCCAATGAGTGGGCTTAAGACAGAACACATGTTTAAACACACCCTGGGGATGTTATATTGTTATTAAAATTTCCATTATATATAATTATGAAGAATTTATTTCTCAATTAATTTAATGTATTGGTTAAAGATGTATGGGAGAGTAAAACATAAAGTAATATAGGTAAAACTAGAATTGTAATTGGATGAACCATGTGTGAAATAGTTAGAATGATAACATCATGTGTTTAAAAGATTTTGTCATTGGAGAATATAATTTGGGATTGAGATATATAATTCATATGATAATTTAATAAGACTTTATTGGATATTAGAATTATAATTTTGGTTTTATTATTTGGTTGAAATAATATTGAAAAATTAATTTTGGAAAGGTATGTATCAAGAAACCACTATTTCATATAATCAGATAATAGAGAATTCTTAAATAGTTTATAATTTTATCATATTTTTGTTATTATTGAAAAAGTGAGCTTCTTGGTCTTACCTAAAATGGAAAGGTGGATATATTAATAGAAGTTATATATAGATACTCATAGATATTTTTATTAGTAATTGATATTTATTTATTATATTATTGAATATTCTGAATGTTATGAGGATTATGTAAAAACAATTATGATTTTTCTTCAGTGGTTTTTCTTTAACAGTAAAGAAACAAAAGTTAAATTGTATAAATTGACTTAAAAAGTGATTTTATGAAATAATTATATTTTTGGGGATAACTATTATAGAACACATGATTGATACATATATCACTCTTATGTTTAATGTATTCCTGATGATGATGTAATAAAAAGTTTAATGATTTTAATAAATTTGATTTAGATAGTATTGATATCATTAAAAATTATAATTAATTTAATGATACAGTTGTCCAAGATACTTCGGGTGAAGTTTATATCAATTTTTGGGATAATTATTAATATATACTAGTGTATGAATTTATGGAATAATTATTGAAGACAATAGTTTATTTTTGAATTAATATAAGATTTACCTATGGTTTTCTATCATGGAGATTTATATTTTTCTTGGAAAGTTATGTAATTGAGAATATATTACTATGGTTTATACATACAAGGGTATATGGTTGTAAGGATGATTAATGTTATTTTATGAAAGATTTGTAACTTAATATAACCTAATAATGTAAGATAGATGTCATATTAGAAGTTATATATTAAATGCTGAAAATATTTATAATACATGTCACCTACTTTTGTCAGTGAGTAATAATGAAATTTTCAATTATGAAATGAATTTATGCCAGGAAATGTAACGAACTAAGGATTCAGCCCCTTAAAATTATTAAAATGTACATCAAATAATGTCACATTAAAAAACAAAATAGCACAAAACCCAACAAAAAATCAAAAAATATTTAAATTAAATTAATAGAATAATCATTATTAGATAGAAGGATAATTATCAATTAAAATAAATATATGTTATTAATCACATTATTAATATTTTCAAAAGGACTCCTTTAAAGGGAAAATTAAAAAAATGTATAATTTGTTACTTTAGTTAATTTAATTGATAAAATGTAAATTTTTTTCATAATTGTAATATTTTCATTTCAATATAATATTTAATTATTTAATTATTTAGAAATATATATGAAACAACATTAAAGTCACTTGATTCATAAGAAGTAATTTTTCAATAAATACTCCTTTTCATTTTATATTTTTTTAACAACTACATAAATTAAAATTTTAAATTTAATTTGATAAAATAAATTCATTTTTTAATTTATATTCTGAAATTTATGCTTGGTTTAATTTTGTTGAATTTTTTGTAAATGTTTTTTTATTAGTTGAATACTATAAAACACAATTTTTTAAAATATCATGAATTTTAGGAAATTATTCTTATTTAATTAGGAATTGAAAATTAGTAAACCCATTTTTTAAGACCAATATTTATTTCAAAAGTGAATTTATAACATTAAAAATATTGATCTTAATTTACACAAAAAAGTTGTCTATTTAGAAAATAAATTATATATTTTAAATTTTTCTTATAAAACAATATACATAAACCATTTTTAAATTAATTTAAATCACTTTGAAAATTTAAATTAAAAACATTTTTAAAATTTGAAAATATAATGTCCAAAATATATAATAATTACAACCATTTATTTTTAAATAATGATTAATTCACATAATTAAAAATATATAATCGTGCTGATAAGTCAAATGGTAAAAAAGAGTAATCATAGATGTAAATGGAATAACAAATAAAAAGACAATTTTTAAGTGAATTTTTGTGGTTTGATCAACATTATATCTTACGTAATACATTATTACTGAATATTTTTGATATTTTATTAATATTTACATCTCATTATTGAATAGTTTTTGGTAGTTACAAAATTCCATACTTTTTAAATTATAAAAAGGGAACCTTTCTCAATTTCCCTAATAGCACAACCAACTACGTTCAACCCAAAATTTCTCTAAAACTATTCTAAAATTTATAGAAACTATAAATAATTTATTTTATTCTCAAAATACCTTCCCCCAACGGATTAATCCCTTTCGGAAATGAAATAATTCGAGTTCTAGCATATAAATTTCAAACACCTTCTTTCTCATTTCTATTTTTTTATATGCACTCCTTATTAAAATTACATTAAATAATCATATAATTATATATTCTGTATCAAAATTAAATGATTCTGTTATTATTACATTGGTAGAACAATTAACCATTTCTCTACAATTTTAATTATGAATAATGAAATTGTTAATCGTGTGTCGTGCGCACTATCAGCTCTATGAAGTAATGTGTTCAGTTTCCTTCATCTACATTAAATGATTCTATAAATAGTGAATTTAATGTATAATTATTATATTAATGAAGTATTTTATATTCTTTAATTATAAACCATATGGATACCTTTCACCATAATATGGAAAATAAAATCCTCAACCATGCATACTTGTGGATTAAAACCTCCATTGAACTATTAATTTCCATTTTTCATTATTGGATTTAAAGACTTTTCATATGAGAGAGTTTAATTGATAAATATTATTTTTATGAAATTATTATTTCTCTTAATTATAATTTGTAAAACATATTTAATTACGAGTAATAAAAAACCCTAGTAAATTAAATCATTTAAAAGATAATTCTAAGAGAAAAAATAATTCTTCATGCTATGATATTACCCTGTATAAGTTATATTATTCTTTGAAAAATTTCTGATTATGATATATGATATTTGTAAACATAAATAAGTTCATTATTTTTTAGTATAATTATATTCTAACTAAATCACTTCAAAACCATCTATTTGTTTTGGCATGTCTTTATTTGGGTTAGCATAACCACCTAGATGAGAAATGATATAGATTTATGCCATGGATGGCTATGAAAATTTAGCTTACACTAATATATGATTTATGTAATTAAATAATTAGTTTTTTTTATATTTGTAAAATTAACATAAAATTTTAATCCATTATTAAAAAAATAAGTCTTCGTTCACCAATAATCATCGAATTAATCACACCATTGAATTCATCATTAGTGATCATAATAAAAAATAATATATTGGGAAATTATCACTTCATAAAATATTATAATATATAAATTAAAATATATTAAATTATCAAGTAATGAAAAACATTTTAAAAATAATTAAGAACAACCCTTGTAGTACAAAAAAATTCAAAAATATGTAGATTACTCACATCCAATATTGATAATATATAATAACTAACTAACCCACGCGTAAAGAAAAGTTGTATATTTTTATTATAAAATATTATATATGTGATGAATTTTTTAGAAGGAAATTAAAATGGTTAGGTTAGTTATACTGGGTGTTATAGTGTGATCAACTAATCTAGATTTCAAGATAAGGGTTTTATCGTATCATTTTAAAATCCTTGAGACTTGGTTGATATTATACACCATAATCTATTTTATATGGTTAATTCAATATTATATCTCCATTAAGTGTAATGAGCATCTATAATATCATGATAAATGGATTTTAATTTAATGATATCCATCTAATTCATACAGTAACTTTAATATATGATAGTTTGGAAACTCTATTCTCATTCATTGAGTTGTCATTGTTCTTCTTGAAAATATTTCATAGATGCTAGGAACATTATTCAATTATTTATATTATCTGTTAATTAATCTATATTTTTTTTGAAAATTTAAATTTTGACCATATTATCACTTTTGAAATACCTATTTCTTCTTTAATTATCACACTTATAATGGATTTTTTTGAATCAAATTTCCATTATTTTATTAAAAATGTTAGTCATTAGGTTTATCATTCTTTCTTCGAAAAATCATTATATTTCTTATTATGAATGATTTTTCCTCTTCTTTCTCTTGTGAAAATTATTATTTTTAAATTCAATATTTTCTCCAATAAATTTCTTAGTCATTATATTGTAATGTTTTTAAGAAAAAATATAATCTCTTTTAATGATAGGATTTCTACAATTTCCATGTTTATTATTATCAAAAATGTTTTTCCCTTATTATTTTGGAACCTAGTTATTTTATAACTAACGTTACAACCATATTTACATTCTATTATGTAATAATGGATCACTTACTACATCATTTATGATTTTTTTTTTTCAAAAATTACATTTCAAAATATTAAATACGTTTTCCATCCATTCAAAATAAAATTTTTTATCTACCACTCCACATTTATATTTTAAAAAAATTATGTAACATCAATGATATATTACTGAAATATATTTCAAAAAAAATAATTTTTTCTCCAAATTTTACACATAAATAGTTTTCAAAATTTCCTTCATTTTTTATAATGTTTTAAGGTAATTTATTTATAGAAAATGTCTTCAAACAAAAACAAATGAATTTTTTAAAATATTGATATAATTTTCAATGTTAAATTGTTTAAAATTTATTTTTAAAGTAATATTTTTTTCTAAATTTTCCTTATCAACTTTTCAAAAATGAATTTTTAAAAATATTTGTAACTTTAACATTTATAATAATGATTAGAATATTAATAAAATCTCTTGAATGGATTAAATTCTATTTGCCTCATTATCCATGAACATCATTGTAACACCCCAGGTAAATAAAGAATATGAAATTTTTATATTTATCCCTTTTTGTGAATAAAATGTCAATATTAATTTAAAGGGAACTCTATGCTTGATGGCTTACCCAATACACAACAACAAGTTCCTTTGAAATCATACATTGCACTCTAATAATAAAATAATATTATTTTAAATGGTAGTTAATGCCTAACCGTTGTAATGGCAGGAATGAACACAAATAACTACAAAATTATTATATATGTTTGTCAAATATTTCTTACTCTTTACAATAAGTTTTAGAGGATTAAAAATGCGAATGAATCCATTTTAAAGCGTAAACATTCTAATATTTTTTAAAAGGTCGATTAACCGCCTTTTAATGGTGAACCTCTTTTAAATCCACTTTTTGGAAATTTTATGTGTTATATTTAACAAAATAAAATTCTTCTTTAGAATAGGGACATCAAAATTTACATTGTGTAAATTTTTGGTATTTTTCCGATAAAGTTCATTTTTAAATGAACAGTGAAAAATGTTGTATTTTAATTCCAAACCTCTTTTTAATATAATTTATTTATATGATTAGATTATCTTTTGAGTTAGCTTTAAAGTTCAATTAGATTATATTTTTATCATTTAATTCAATAGTGGTCGTTGTGATTAATTTCATCTTGAAATTGGACTTAAACTAGAGTCAATCTTTATATACTTATTATTTCTTAAAAACACGCTATTTGTTTTGACAGCGGAAATTAATTATTAAATTAAAAAATGAAACTTATATGTTTTTAATTTTGTAAAATAGACTTCATTTTTGAATTCGTAATATCAAATATAGCTTAGGGTGAATTGTTTGTATTTTTCTAAAAAACTTCAATTTTTGATGAATAGTGAAACCACTAAGTAATAGTTAAAGAAACTGATTTTTCATTTAAATGAAACTTTTCCACCTCTGTGTTTTGAATTTCAAAAATCCGACATATATGGTTGTAATTAGGAAGTAAAATGTGGTTCAATGGAATTAAAATAATTTTTCGTGAATAGTAACTTTTATTTTCTTAATCGCGATTAGAGGTAATTAGTGTAGTTTAAGGTAAAAATAATGTTTTAATAATATGAGATGATCTTGACTCATGTACTACTCTTATTGTATGTTTCATTTCCGACCAAGACAATCCATGGGTCAACTTGGGGACCCCATGGAGCCACTTTGGTTGGGAAATGACATTAATAACGTTTTATTTAATGTAAAATTAAAAATGACACAAACATGAGTTGTTTTACTAAAACCATTTTTACATGGGGTTATACAAGTCATATTTTTTACTATAAATATTCATTCACAAACGAATAAGATTTCCTACATCATGATATTTTTTATATAATTTTTAGACATTAAATAAATAAAAATATTTATGACATCATAATGATGCAGAGATTACCTCATTAATAAAGTATTTAAATAAAATGAAAAGATAATGTAAAATCTTTGACCTACACATGTCCAAACCTATTGTATGAGTATATTTCGCACCCTAACCACCTTAACCTCGAAATACTTCAATGTGGGACCTTTAAAATCCGAAACTCATTCTAAAATAATGTAACATTTCCTTACATTCCAAGAGTGACCCTCCTCTCCTCTTATAAAAGGCCCCCACCTATACCTCCATACCCACACCTCTCAAGCATTTGTCTCGGACAAACCCTACCCATTTTGTCTCTCCACATACCTCTCTTACTCCTAGAATCCTCACTTTGGGCAGAATTTTTTCCAAGAATCCTTTGATCTCAAATCGAAAAGAGTTACCCGATTTAAAGGTAGTGTCTTCTCTTGTGTTATTTTTTTTTATTTTGCTTCTCCAACCCCCTAAACTATTTGTATTATTTTATTTTGTAACAAATACAATATCTTCAATATACTAATATGTTTTTATATGATTATTTCGAGATACACATACACAGACCTACATCTAATGGTTAAAAAACATACTGTTTCTGTGGATGGCGAATTTCTGCCTCATGAAATGATGATTGTTCAACACTCATATAACACCTTAAAATGTGGCCATTAAGATGTCACTATATTTATATATGATATATAATATGTTCATGTTTTACTTAATCTTCTGTATTTTTCTTTTGTGGCATACCTTTATGGTTTCCATTGTGGGTACACACGATAATTTCATTTTAGGAAGTGCGGACTACTGCCCCCTCAAAGTGATTTGATTCGTTAATGCCATATGTGGGATGTATAAAGGATGTATTTAAAGTTATTATATGTGATGTATGTTACATATAAATGATGAATATAATTATTGAATTAAAATATACATACCTCTCATTTGGTGTTAATTCCATTAATACGACATAGAAATGAAAGTAGCGTTCATGCGTACGTACGGCTTACCGTCTCCATGAACGGTGCATTTCATCTCAATTTACATTTCCATTGAGACTTCATTGTTGTTATGCACAAATTCACTCTTATGTGGTGTGTATACTTTCCTTTGACATATTATATCATGAATTACTTTATTCTCAAGGTATTATAAATCTCGGATTACATGTTATTCCACAATTATTTGTATTCAAGAGTCTCTCATTTTGTTAAAAACTCTTTAACAAAAATATCGTTTTAATTGTTTTAAAGATTCATTATTCTAAATAATTATCTTTAATGTCCATGTTTTCAAAATGGTTTTCAGTATTTATTTATATGGGCATTAATGTTTTAAAATTATAAATCCATTAAAAGTTTCAAAGTGGTATGAGACACTTTGATTCAAAAATATCTTTAAAATGGTTTTTTGAAAATGGATTTCTTAATTCAATATCTTGGAATTACTTATTGTGAATTCAAATGAAATGTTGTTGTTTAAATGTTTATATTTCCAATATTTTATGTGTAATGATGGTACTTGTACATTTTACGGGTGTTTACGTGATAAACCATATGACGGGTGGTGCCGTGAATACCAGGACGGGTGGTTATGTTATAACCTCCAATGCATTGGGTATGGAAGTTGGCCTTATGGATATTCGATTAAGTATGTGTGGAAGTTGACCGTATGGGTATTCCATTTAAGTATATTTATGTCCCAAGATACCTTTATATGTTATGTGTTCATTATATGGGTTTTATGGTAATCTTTTTTTTATAAAAGGGTAAGTAATGATATTTTATTCAGTGAAGAGTTTTTACTACTTCCTAAAGGTGAAAGGTATTACTTTGATAAAGTATACATGGTTTACTTGTTCCTTTTAAAAACTAACAGTTTTCATTCATTGTGTATCCCTTGCTGAGCTTTTTATTCTCACCCCAAGTTTTTCTTGAAATGTTTTTCACAGGACTTAATGTGGAATAGGGTCATGGATGGGATCAAGGGAAAGTCATGCTATCTAAAACATGGAACTAGATATGTTTCTTTTAAGGAGTTTTTAATTTATGGAATCTTAGTAGAAGTGTCTACTTTTTAATCTTTTGAGATGTAATAGTTATAACCTAATTCTCTAAAACTCTAAACCTGAAAATATCCTTAATGTGAATTATTCATTTATGTCAATATTACGTGTGTTTTAAGGCTAGGGCCTTATAGTTGGTATCAATGGTCAGTTTAGATAAATTTAGAGGTTAGGGTATCCTCTAAGGATAAGTGACATTACCATAATGGTTAGGATTTCAGAAAGAGACCTAGTTTTAGATAAAGTGAATGAGTAAGTATATTTTAGTGTTTATCTTCCTCATTAGTTCATGATGGTATTGTTGATATACTCACACTGACCTTTTTGGTTTTAGTAAATGGATGGATCTAGCAGGCACCAAAGTAACAGTGGATGTGAAGGAAACTGTGACAGTTTTCTGAGCGAGAAACTAAATGATATGGGAGCTGCAATGAGAACTCTTGTGTTTATCCTCAACCAACTATCTGGAGTCATGATTGACCACCTAAACCTTGGTTATTTCTATAGGGAATCATATATGAGAGAAACAAATCCCTATGGAACTATAGGTAATAATCATAAAGGTAAGTGTGTTCAAAAACCTATGTGTCAAAGATGTGGAAAGAAACACCTAGAAAAATGTTTCAAAGGGACACAAATATTCTATAGATGAGGAAATCAATGTCATAAAGCAAGAACCTGCCATGGAAAAAGGAATCATCTACTTGACTCGAGGAAATTGAAAGAAGTTCTTTCTGAGGGATGAATTGAATGTTTTAAATGTGGTGTGCATGGTCATTATGCAAATACATGTCCTATGAAGATGTTTTGACAATGGGATCACCAAGATCATGCAAATATTCGTTTACCAATACCTAATGCCATTCTGATTGAGGAAGAAGAAACAGACAATGACCAATCAAAGGTATGGATTATTTCATAACTTTTGTTTTCCTATTTTGGAATCTTAGGATACGATTCATGATTTTGTTTGTAGGAAATAAGTATTTCATAATAAGTTGGAAAGGAATGGTTAATGGATCATGAAGAATGTTGAATGAGTAAGAAGTCAACATATAAAGGATTCAACAGTTATGGTGAAATTATTAAGAGTATTAAGTCTCTTTGGATGATGGGGTTACATTAGAAGACTTTTTCTAGTATGTGTAACCCTGATGTTTGATATATGAAAATTTTATTCAAGGAATATTTATCTGTTCTTTTGTGGATATAGTTATAAAGAACCATTTGGGTTTATATGATCCTTACTTTTGAGGTAATTATGGGTTACTATATGTTATGATGGAAAGTGAAAGGCATGAGATAAACTTGAGGTTAAAATATGTTATGATTATTTTTGAAGATTTTATCTCATTTTGGGGAATGTTTTAAGAATTATATAGTTTTGTAAAAAGGAAAACACGTAGACCATGTGGCAACCCGTCGTGTCAGACAAAGCTATGGGACTCGAACCCACAACCAAATTGCGACAGGTATTTATCGCCTACCACTGGACTACGTGAAGTCCCTGGTTAGTTTGACTAATTCTTTTTAGTTAGATGATTTTAGGAATCAAGAGTATTTTTATTTTGGGTTATCTATGGAAATTATTAACCTATCATCAAGGATATGTTATTAGGTTAATTATTATTCAATATGAGAATTTAAGAGCAACTGATGTTATTTGGAGATAAAAGTTAATTTGTACCTTGGAAGACTATGTCATTAAATCTTTCAAATATTTGGGTTTCAATATTAGTTTGGTTTACTTTGAAAAATTTTATGGAAAAATTTTTTATCGAATGGTCCACGTTGAACTTTCGGTTTTGTTGGAAAAATTTTGGAGATTAAGAATAGATTTTCTCTTTATAAAGGGTTATCCTTTTCTGGATTATCTGATCTTGTACTAACCTTTTTGGTTTTTCTTTTGGTTAAAGTCTAAAGACATGGGAAGTATATAGTTCTCTTTTTTGGGTTAGGTGATTCTCTATAAGTTGATTATATATCTCTTAATGTAAACAAGCCATCCTAAATACTCATCTTTTGGAGAAAATATGAGTTCGTGTAAGAAATCTAGTAAAATTTAAAATTCAACATGACAATTAAGTATGTTTCATTATGATTTAGTTAAGCTCAAAAAATAAATTCCTCAATGAAGAGTAACTTAAAACAAAAATGTTATCTATTAACTTTTCTTACTGGGGAATCGAATACCGTTTAACCCATCACATGTTTGTGATTTTCTTGTGGTTAACTTTCTCCAAGACATGTTTACTATCACTCTCCATCAGAACATGACCCTTTATTTTCTCCTCCATATCCATATTTTCATACTTGGAATCTTATTATGGGTTAACTTGGGTGACATTTGTACTTCTCTCCCATTCTTTTAAAGTGATTGTTTTACCGACTCTTGTTCCAATGTGGGACTTTCAAGGATGTTTCCGAGCCCAATTTTGAAATTGCGAGGATGCAATTCCCAAAAGGGGGGAAGGATGTAACACCCCAGGTAAATAAAGAATATGACATTTTTATATTTATCCCTTTTTGTGAATAAAATTTCAATATTAATTTAAAGGGAACGCTATGCTTGATGGCTTACCCAATACACAACAACGAGTTCCTTTGAAATCTTACGTTGCACTCAAATTATAAAATAATATTTTTTTTAAATGGTAGTTAATGCCTAACTGTTGTAATGGCGAGAATGAACAGAACTAACTTGAAAATGATTATATATGTTTGTCAAATATTTCTTACTCTTTACAATGAATGTTAGAGGATTAAAAAGGCGAATGAATCCATTTTTAAGCGTAAACATTCTAATATTCTTTAAAAGGTCGATTAACCGCCTTTTGATGGCGAACCTCTTTTAAATCCACTTTTTGAAAATTTTATGTGTTATATTTTAAAAAATAAAATTGTTCTTTAAAATCGGGACATCAAAATTTACATTGTGTAAATTTTTGGTATTTTTCCGATAAAGTTAATTTTTTAATGAACAGTGAAAACTGTTGTATTTTAATTCAAAACCTCTTTTTAATCTAATTTTATTATATGATTAGATTATCTTTTGAATTGGTTTTAAAGTTCAGTAAGAATATATTTTTACCATTTAATCCAATAGTGGTTGTTGGAATTAATTTCATCTTGAAATTGGACTTAAACTAGAGTCAATCTTTTGATACTTATTGTTTCTTAAAAACACGCTATTTGTTTTGACAGCGGGAATTAATTATTAAATTAATTAATTCAACTTATATGTTTTTTATTTTGTAAAATAGACTTCATTTTTTAATTCGTAATATCAAATATTGCTTAGGGTGAATTTTTTGTATTTTTCTAAAAAACATCAATTTTTGATGAATAGTGAAACCACTACGTGGTAGTTAATGAAAAACTGATTTTTTGTTTAAATGAAACTTTGCCACCTCTGTGTTTTGAATTTCAAAAATCCGACATACATGGTTTTCATTAGGAATTAAAATGTGGTTCAATGGGATTAAAATAATTTTTTGGTGAATAGTAACTTTTATGTTCTTAATCGCGATTAGAGGTAATTAGTGTAGTTTAAGGTAAAAATAATGTTTTAATAATATGATATGAGCTTCACACATGTCCTACCCTTATTGGATGTGTCATGGACGACCAAGAAAATCCCTGAGTCAACTTTTGGACCCCATGGAGCCACTTTGGTTGGGAAATGATATAAATAACTTTTTATTTAATGTAAAATTAAAAATGACACAAACATGAGTTGTTTTACTAAAACAATTTTTACATAGGGTTATACAAGTCATATTTTTGACTATAAATAGTCATTGGAAAGATAATAATATTTCATACATAATGATATTTGTTTTATAATTTTTATACATTAAATAAATAAAATTATTTATGACATCATAATGATGCAGCGATTACCTCATTAATAAAAGATTTAAATAAAATAAAAATATAATGTAAAATCTTGGACCTAAACATGTCCAAAATAAATTTGATGAGTATATTTCGAACCCTTACCACATTATCCTTGAAATAAATCAATTTAGGACCTTTAAAATCCGAAAATCATTCTAAAATAAAGTAACATTTCCTTACTTTCCAAGAGTGACCCTCCTCTCCTCTTATAAAAGGCCCCCACCTCTACCTCCTTACCCACACATCTCAAGCCTTTCTCTCGGCCATCCCCTTCCCATTTTTTCTATCCACATCCCTCTATTACTCTTAGATGCCTCACTTTTGGCAGAATTCTTCCCAAGAAAGCCTTTGAGCTCAAATCAAAAAGAGTTACCCAATTTAAAGGTAGTGTCTTCTCTTGTGTTCTATCATTTTGCTTCTCCAATCCCCAAAACTATTTTTATTCTTTTATTTTTTAACAACTACGGTATCTTTAATATACTCGGATGTTGTTATAATGTTATTTCAAGCTACACTTACACTCACCTACATCTAATGGTTAAAGAAAATTCTGTTTATGTGGATGGTGAATTTCTGCCTCATGAAACAATGATTGTTCAACACTCATATAATACCTTCAAAGGTGGCCATTAAGATGTCACTATATTTATATATGATATATAATATTTTTATGTTTTAATTAACCTTCTCTATTTTTCTTTTGTGGCATACCTTTATGGTTTCCATTGTGGGTAAACACGATAATTTCATTTTAGGAAGTGCGGACTACCTCTCCCTCAAAGTGATTTGATTTGTTAATGCCATATGTGGGATGTATAAAGGATGGATTTAATGTTATTATATATGTGGTATGTTACATATAAATTATGAATATAATTATGTAATTAAAATATACATACCTATCATTTGTTTTTAATTCCATTAATACGACATAGAAATGAAAGTAGCATTCATGCGTACGTACGGCTTACTGTCTCCATGAACGGTGAATTTCATTTCTTACCTCTAAATGATTATGTAATATTATAAATACAAGTATATTATGGATATATATGATTTATATGATATCCAAATCATGAATATAATTCTGGATATAATGAACCTTTGACCACACGAACAACATGTAATTGTAAGAAGTCCACTTTCGACTTAAGAACCAAATATTGACAAAACAAACATTATTAACGTAAATGATTAAATAATGTTTATAACATTGAAATAAGTGATATAAAGGAATAATGAACTTTAAAAAATGTTCTTAAGCAATTATAAATTAAATCATGTTTATTTTTCAGGATGTTAAAGAACGATCAAGTCATGTCGGACCCGAGGTAAGGGATCCTGCCCCTCTCTTTCTTTTTAAGTAATCTCCTTTATGTAACTTCTTTTAAGCTCCTCTTTGTTATTATGGGGGATGTTCTTTTATATTCTTCATACTTTAATTTTTATGTTCATATTATGAGAGACCCTATTTGATCTCATAAATCCATTTTTGGAAGCTTTAAGTGGCGCCATTAGGCTGCCGAGTTTTCGTATGGGATTTTTCATCTCACTTTTATTCCCGTGACATTTATGCTACATTTGCCACTATTTACTTTGATTGGTGTATGTAATTACCATTATTATACACTTTTTGTAGTATAATTTTATTTATGGGTATTTACATCTTCATTGTATGACCGTTCTTCCATGGGGTGTACTTTTCGAAAGTTACCCAACTCAGTAAGGGGACCTTTCACCCTCCTCTTTTTATAAGACTTCTTTTGTTATGTCTTTTAATTCACATACTATTATGTTGGGATATGTTCTTATATATCCTTATTTATATAAATTTTATTTCCAAGTGATGAGATACCATTTTCTCTCTCATCAACTCATTTTCTGATTTTTAAAGTGACGTCGTTAGGGTGTCAGATTTCTGTAAGGGAACTTCTTAACCAACTTTCAATTCTATGGTTTAAACCTCTAATTCGTGATTTTATTATGCCAAGATTATGTGTGGAATATATATTTTGTAATTTCCACAAACCATTTTTTGGATATGGTATTTCTACACATAATCTTCTCATTGATAAATTTTTACGAACTGTTATGGAAAATCACAACTCAATCTCATTTCATTAAGTTAAATATCTATGTCATTGGTTTTATTTTACCAAGATTATGTGTGAATGACCTCTGATTCTTTCACACATAATATCCACTTATATTGGGTGTATTTATATTTCTCACACATAATTATGTGATAGAATTATCCTTAATTTAAGGATACCATCTTTATAATGGATTTCATCTCAATTTACATTTCCATTGAGACTTCATTGTTGTTATGCACCAATTCAGTGTGTATATTTTCCTTTGACATATTATATCATGAATTACTTTATTCTCATGATATTATGAATCTCGTATTACATGTTATTCCGCAATTATTTGTATTCAAGAGTTTCTCATTTTGTTAAAAACTCTTTAACAAAAATATCGTTTTAAATGTTTTAAAGATTCATTATTCTAAATATTTATATTTAATGTCCATGTTTTCAAAATGGTTTTCAGTATTTATTAATATGGACATTAATGTTTTAAAATTATAATTCCATTAAAATCTTCAAAGTGGTATGGGACACTTTGATTCAAAAATCTCTTTTAAATGGTTTTTTGAAAATGGATTGCTTAATTTAATATCTTGGAATTAATTATTTTGATTGAAAATGAAATGTTGTTATTTAAATGTTTATATTTTCAATATTTTATGTGTATTGATGGTACTTGGACATTTTACATCTGGTTACATGATAAACCATATGACGGGTGGTGCCGTGAATACCAGGACGGGTGGTTACGTTATAACCTCCAATGCATTGGGTATGGAAGACGGCCGTATAGCTATTCCATTATGTATGTGTGGAAGTCGGCCGTATGGTTATTCCATTTAAGTATGTTTATGTCCCAAGTTACCTTTATCTGTTTTGTGTTCTTTATATGGGTTTTATGGTAATCTTTTTGTTACAAAATGGTAAGTAATGATATTTTATTCAGTGAAGAGTTTTTACTACTTCCTAAAGGTGAAAGGTATTACTTTGATAAAGTATACATGGTTTACTTGTTGCTTTAAAAAACTAACAGTTTTTATTCTTTGTGTATCCCTTGCTGAGCTTTTTATGCTCACCCCAAGTTTTTTTTGAAATGTTTTTTCACAGGACATAATGTGGAATAGGGTCATGGATGGGATCAAGGGAAAGTCATGCTATCTAAAACATGGAACTAGACATGTTTCTTTTAAAGAGTTTTTATTTTATGGAAACTTAGTAGAAGTGTATACTTTGTAATCTTTTGAGATGTAATAGTTATGACCTAATTCTCTAAAACTCTAAACCTGAAAAGATCCTCAATGTGAATTATTCATTTAATTCAATATTATGTAAGGTTTAAGGCTGGGGCCTTATAATCATACATCTTTTGATGTAATTTTTTATTGACCAACAAATAAATGTTATTATGAACTACTATTTTTTGATTGGATTTTTGGTATTTTTCATTAAAAAAATTGATGTCAATGTTTGTACAATCATATAAAAATGTTGTGAATCCAACTATTCATTCCATGGGATCTTTTTATGTTCTTAATGAATTTATTTTCATGTGGTATCATATGTTTGGATGATTAATGAATGGGTTCTTATATCACAATCTCATGCATTAGTAATGTATTTATATCTAATGTGACTCGGATTTTATTCATGAGTATTTGTTTTTTTCAAAACATAATTGTTGAACCTTTTATTTATTCATTATATGAAGGGTTTACATTTTTTTCACCACATGAAGAATGTAAATTTTTGTATTTCCAAACTTGAAGCATGAATATTTTGTTTATTAAAAATTTTATATTTCCCCAATTTGTAATGTTTATTCCAAATTTATTTGTTATGGAAGGATTCATGGGTATTTTAAATATCCATTGTATATGAATATGATTATTCACTCATGGATTATGTTTATTGACTCATAATTCCACCCAAATTAGATTTATGTATTATGATATACCAATCATTATTCAATGATTTATGTTACATAATTTACATGGTATAAATTTTTCATATATCCCGATTATAATCATATGATCATATTATGCCCACATGGGATATTTTATTGTCAACGATTTAGTGAATATATGAGCTCACCCATGTCTTAGGATTCCAACCATGGATATGAAGATCTGTAAAGTATGTAATATCATAAAATAAATTTTTATCTGTATATTCATTGGATATGTAGAGGACTCATTATGGATTTAGAGTTTTCTTTCATAGAGAAAATTATGTACTATTTAAATGGGAATTAGTATTTTAATTTATGGTTTGTACTAATTCAATAAAATTATAATATTTAATGTTTTTATGAATGTATTTTAATGATTCATTTACATTATGTAATATAATTTTGATGGTAAAATTTTCAGGCTATTATAATGTTATTCTTAACCAAATAAAAAATAAAAAATTATTATTACAATATCAAATACAATCGTAGTAAATGATCATATAAATTTGAAATAAAAATCATAATACATCATATCCTATGGTATATTAATTTAAAAATATGATACCATTAATTTAATTGTGATATGATTATATTTACTTCTAACACATTCATTTTAAAATAGGCCACCCGGGTAATATTAATATTACATTAATTAAAAATACCATAAATATGTGATCAAATATTTTATAATAATATATCAATATCATTTATTCAAAAAAATTACATCCATTGAGAGTGTATTTATAGGTTTCTTGTCTTAATCCTACTCATTATTCATCGAGTGAAGATAGAGTTGACACAAAAACAATATTTTTTAGGGTGATCACCCCTAAGTGAAGTTGTAGCAAAACCATTCCCATTCTCTAATATAAATAAATTTGTATAGTTTCTATGAAAAAAATACTAATAGTTTTCCAAAATTATAAGTTTTTATTCTATAATTTGACTTATCCCTATGATCATTAGTAATTCTCACTAATTATAATCCCAAAAAACAATTAAACTCTTCAGAAAATATAACTAAATTAATCATAACAATTAACTATGCCTTGACAAGATTCCAAATCTGGTACCCCATACCCACACTACAGGTTCTGCTTCTAAAGACATATTCTTTAAACATCATATTTGATTCAAATTGAGATAATGTTATCTTTTTTCATATCATCCCCAATTTAAAAAAATTCATCTAAAAAATCACACAATACATAGAAAACAAGATTTATTGTCTTCAGGGAAAAGTTAAATTGGCAACTTATTATAAAAACATTTGAAAATTTCGTCACAATCAAACTACATCAGAATCCCTTATATAATGATCATAAGTTATTATCATATTTATAACCAATGGAATGGGAATATAAGAAATGGGTGAGATCAAATACTCAATAAGGGAGAAATATAATAATATTTCATCGAGGATATGATCACATGCATATGTTAAAACATTATAATGAGACGAATAATGTTTTAAAAATAATACCGAACAATGTGACTTCATCATAAGTTATAATAGTACTACATGTAATAACGAATAGAAAATCATATACTATGAAAAAATATTACAAAATCATGATATAATAAACATGAATGATGGAGAATAATCATATTCATATGGAATGTAAATGTAAAATTTCGTTTATTCATAAGATAAAAAAATTAAATGGCATTAAAATAAGTATAGGGAATCATCATATTTTGAGAATGTTTAATATTTCAATCACATTACATTTTGATTAATTTCTTCCCACGCATCGTGTTATGAAAAAAAATTGAACACTACCAAATATTAGGCCTTTAAGAAATATAGGCTTTATCAGTTCTAAAAAAATCAATAGTAAAAGCCTATGTTATCAGAACTACAAGAAGATAAAATAATGTGGGGCTTTATCAACAATAAAAAAGAGCTAAAAAAATAGAGACTTTATCATCACTCAAAAAAGAGATGATAAATCCCCCCTTTAACAAATGTAATAAATGATGTTGATAAAGAAGTTATATAAGTACCTGGACTTAAAAAATTTCATAATCATGAATTAAATGAATAATTCAGATTTAAGATCTTTTCAGGTTTTACAGTTTTAGAGAATTAAAACATAACTATTACATCTTAAAATATTACAAAGTAGACACTTCAACTCTATTTCTATTTTTTTCACAAAATAAAAACTCTTGAAAAAAAGATTCATGTCTCATTCCTTGTTTTAGACAACATGAATTTTCATTAATCTCATCCTTGACCCTATTCATCTTTATGTCCCATGAAAAACATTCCAAAACATGGGATGAGCATAAAAATCTCAGAAAGGGATATAAAACAAATAATGAAAACATCAGTTCGTCATTATAAGATAATATCTTTAACATACCACATGAAATCATAAGATTTATGATTAGCACAATAGAAAACATAAATCATAAAGGTAACTTGTGGCATCCATATCATAATGACATTGTATCCATCATAGCTACGTAGGGAGTTAAATTTGGAATACCCATCACAGTATATTCCCTGAATATCTTAGGATAAAAATTCAAATTTATATAGTCACATTACCCAAGGCATTGGAGAGCTATCTCAGTCTCACCTGCCCTAGGTTTATCATGAAACCACCCTTATACATAATCAATGCTCAAGAGCCATAAAATTTTCATAACATATAAAATAAATATAAAGTAAAGATATCATTTCCATATTATTATCACAATATATCATTTTAATTTATTGACATAAAAAAATACATTATCAAAACCATATTGAATACCAAATTACATAAAAACGTATATGGTATTTATTGTCATTTTAAAAACATTTCGTCTTGTTAAAGAAGCCAAAGATCAAATAATACTCGATGTAGTAGAAAATGTTGTTGTCACCAATTACGTTAAAAAGAAACCTTCTTTTTTTCATTTAGTAAAACTCATCATAGGAAAATATTCCCTTTGAATGAATTGATAATTCAAAGGTATTTAAACACCTTATAAAAGAAAGTTGAGATTAAAAAAATAGGCCTCAATGAATGGAGGTTGAGACGATGTCCCTTAGCTCATGTCCGACATGATTCGATCGTTATTTAATCTCTTGAAAAATAAACTAATGTAAATTTATACTTGCTTAAGAACCTTTTTCATGTTTATTATTCCTTTTATAACACTTATTACCATGTTATGAACATTATGTAATCATTTATGTTTTTAACGGTTGTTTCGTCTATATTTGGTATATGAGTAAAAATGAACACCGTATAATTACTAGTTGTCCATGTGGTCAAAGATAAATTATCTTCAGAATGATATTAATAATGTAGATATCATATATATCATATATATCCAGTATACATGTGTATTTATATTAGTACATAACATTTGGAGGTAAGAAATGAAATGCACCGTTCATGGAGATGATAAGTCATACGTATGCATGAACGCTACTTTCATTTACCTTTTATATTTTTATGGAATGAAAACATAATGATAAATATTTATATTATAATTCCAGTATAATATCTTAAATAAAACCATTATCTCCATCTTTTATTCATCCCATATAAGGCATTAACGAGTCATATCACTTTGAGGGGGCGGTAGTCCGCACTTCCTAAAATGAAATTATCATGTTTACCATTATGGAAACCATAAATGTATGATCTAAATGGAAAATACAGAAGAATAAGGAAAACATAAACATTGTATATATCATATATAAATACAGTTCCATCATAATGGCCACCATGAGAGGCGGTTGGAGATAATTGAACATTCATCATTTCGTGAGCTGTTAGTTTTCCATCCACAAAAACACTATATTTTTTATCCATTAGATGGAGGTGTGTGTAAGTGTAGTTTTAATACTTCTAATAAAAACATCCTATTATATTTATGATACTTTTTTTGTTATAAAATAAAATAATAAAAAGAGTTTCGGGGGTTGGAAAACTAAAATAAAACAAAAGAACTTATGAGAAGACGTTACCTTTAAATCGGGTACCTCCCTTTGGTTTGAACCAAAAGGGTTTATTGAAGTTCTTTCAGCCTATGGTAAGGCTTATCAGTGAATATAGTGATCTTGGGAGCTTATTGGAGTTGAGTTTTCACAAGCCAAAGCCTTGAGAAGTGTGAGAAATAGGTTAGAAGTGAGGTCCTTTTTTAAGGGAGAGGATGAGATCTTTAAGATAGTTTGAAACAATTATTTTATTATAACCTCATATTTGGTTTCAAAAGATCAACAATTAATTAATATCAAATTTAAGAAAACTCATGTTCGAAATAAAAAAATCCAATAATAATTGGACATGTTTTGGATATTATTTTAATATTTATAATCTTGTTTATTTAAATCATTTATTAATGAGGTATATATTGCATCATAATTATGTCAAATATAATTCAATTTATTTGATGTCAAAAAAATATAAAAAAATACCATGATTTTGGAAATATTATTATCTTTCTAAAGAATATATTTAGTTGAAATGATATCTTATATAACCCCATGTAAAAATATATTTACTAAAAGATATTTTTGTGTGTCATTTTTGTCTATACTTTAAATTAATTAATATAAAATGTCATTATTACTCCCATGTGGATCCATGGGGTCCACAATTAATCCCAATGATGACCATGGTTGGAGATGTATCATCCAATAGCATTAGGAAACATGTTAGGGTTATTTAATATTATTATAATACTATATTTTACCCTTTTTACTATATTTACCCTTTAATCATGGAAAATAAAATATTTACTGAAGTAAATATTTAAAATTTCTAAAATTAAAAGTTACCTATTTACAAAATATGGACCTATGGATTTCAAATTTAGAATTCATTTTTCCAAATTCAAAACACAGAAGTGTAATAAATTAATTTAAAATTAATTCCCGCTGTCAAAACAAAAAGCGTGTTTTTAAGATATAATAACTGTCAAATGATTTACACTTGTTTATGTCCAATTTCAAAGTGAAATTTATTCTAATGTCCAACATTAGATTAACTAGTAAAAATATATTCTCATTACACTTTATAACTAATTAAAAAATAATATAAATATATTAAATCATGAATATAATAGGTTGTTTTTATTAGAAGTATTATATCATGAATTAATTTATTTTCATGATATTATAAATCTCGGATTACATGTTATTACGCAATTATTTGTATTCAAGAGTCTCTCATTTTTTTAAAAACTCTTTAACAAAAATATCATTTTAAATGTTTTAAATATTCATTATTCTAAATCATTATCTTTAATGTCAATGTTTTCAAAATGGTTTTCAGTATTTATTTATATGGACATTAATGTTTTAAAATTATAATTCCATTAAAAGCTTCAAAGTGGTATGGGACACTTTGATTCAAAAATCTCTTTAAAATGGTTTTTTGAAAATGGATTTCTTAATTAAATATCTTGGAATTACTTATTGTGATTGAAAATGAAATGTTGTTTTTGAAATGTTTATATTTTCAATATTTAATGTGTAATGATGGTACTTGGATATTTTACGGGTGGTTACGTGATAAACCATACGACGGGTGGTGCCTTGAATACCAGGATGGGTGGTTACATTATAACCTCCAATGCATTGGGTATGGAAGTCGGCCGTATGGCTATTCCATTAAGTATGCGTGGAAGTCGACCGTATGGTTATTCCATTTAAGTATGTTTATGTCCCAAGTTACCTTTATATGTTATGTGTTCTTTATATGGGTTTTATGGTAATATTTTTGTTACAAAAGGGTAAGTAATGATATTTTATTCAGTGAAGAGTTTTTACTACTTCCTAAATGTGAAGGTATTACTTTGATAAAGTATACATGGTTTACTTGTTGCTTTGAAAAACTAACAGTTTTCATTCTTTGTGTATCCCTTTCTGAGCTTTTTATGCTCACCCCAAGTTTTTTTGAAATGTTTTTCACAGGACTTAATGTGGAATATGGTCAAGGATGGGATCAAGGGAAAGTCATGCTATCTAAAACATGGAACTAGATATGTTTCTTTTAAAGAGTTTTTATTTTATGGAATCTCAATAGAAGTGTATACTTTGTAATCTATTGAGATGTAATAGTTATGACCTAATTCTCTAAAACTCTAAACCTGAAAAGATCCTCAATGTGAATTATTCATTTAATTCAATATTAAGTAAGGTTTAAGGCTGGGGCCTTACAGTTGGTTTCAATGGTCGGTTTAGATAACTTTAGAGGTTAGGGTATCCTCTAAGCATAAGTGACATTACCATAATGGTTAGGATTTCAGAAAGAGTCCTAGTTTTAAATAAAGTGAATGATTAAGTATATCATTGTGTTTATCTTCCTCATTAGTACATGATGGTATTGTTTATATACTCATACTGACCTTTTTGGTTTTAGTAAATGGATGGATCTAGTAGGCACCAAAGTAACAGTGGATGTGAAGGAAACTGTGACAGTTTTCTGAGCGAGAAACTGAATGATATGGGAGCTGCAATGAGAACTCTTGTCTTTATCCTCAACCAATTATCTGGAGTTATGATTGACCACCTAAACCTTGTTTATTTCTATAAGTCATCATATATGCGAGAAACAAATCCCTATGGAACTATAGGTAATAATCACAAAGGTTAGTGTGTTCAAAAACCTATGTGTAAAAGATGTGGAAAGAAACACCTAAAAAATGTTTCAAAAGGACACAAATATGCTATAGATTAGGAAATGAAGGTCATAAAGCAAGAACCTACCATGGAAAAAGGAATCATCAAGTTGACTCGAGGAAAGGGAAAGAAGTTCTTTCTGAGGGATGAATTGAATGTTTTAAATGTGGTGTGCAAGGTCATTATGCAAACACATGTCCTATGAAGAATTTTTGGGAATGGGATCACCAAGATCATAAAAATATTCGTTTACCAATACCTAATGCCATTCCGATTGAGGATGAAGAAACTGACAATGACCAATCAAAGGTACGGATTATTTCATAACTTTTGTTTCCCTATTTTGGAATCTTAGGATACAATTCGTGATTTTGTTTGTAGGAAAGAAGTATTTCAGAATAAGTTGGAAAGGAATGGTTAATGTATCATGAATAATGTTGAATGAGTAAGAAGTCAACATATAATGGATTCAAGAGGTATGGTGAAATTATTAAGAGTATTAAGTCTCTTTTGATGATGGGGTTACATTAGAAGACTTTTTCTAGTATGTGTAACCCTGATGTTTGTTATATGAAAATTTTATGCAAGGAATAGTTATATGTTCTTTTGTGGACATAGTTATAAAGAACCATTTGGGTTTATATGATCCTTACTTTTGAGGTAATTAAGGGTTACTATATGTTATGATGGAAAGTGAGAGGCATGAGATAAACTTGAGGTTAAAATATGTTATGATTATTTTTGAAGATTTTATCTCGTTTTGGGGAATGTTTTAAGAATTATATAGTTTTGGAAAAAGGAAAACACATAGACCGTGTGACAACCCGTCGCGTCGGACAAAGCTACAGGAATCGAACCCACAACCAAAGTGTGACTGGTATTTATCGCCTACCACTGGACTACGTGAAGTCCCTAATTAGTTTGACTAATTCTATTTAGTTAGATGATTTTAGGAATCAAGAGTATTTTTATTTTGGGTTATCTATGGAAATGATTAACCTATCATCAAGGATATGTGATTAGGTTAATTACTTTTCAATATGTGAACTTAAGAGCAACTGATGTTATTTGGAGATAAAAGTTAATTTGTACCTTGGAAGACTATGTCATTAAATCCTTCAAATATTTGGGTTTCAATATTATTTTGGTTTACATTGAATAATTTTATGGAAAAATTGTTTATCGAATGGTCCTCGTTGACATTTCGGTTTTGTTGGACAAATTTTAGAGATTAAGAATAGATTTTCTCATTATAAAGGGTTATCCATTTCTGGATTATCTGATCTTGTACTAACCTTTTTGGTTTTGGTTTTGGTTAAAGTATAAAGACATGGGAAGTATATAGTTCACTTTTTTGGGTTATTTGATTCTCTAGAAGTTGATTATAGATCTCTTAATGTAAACAAGTCATCCTAAATACTCATCTTTTGGAGAAAATATGAGTTCGTGTAAGAAATCTAGTAAAATTTCAAAGTCAACATGACAAGTAATTATGTTTCATTATGATTTAGTTAAGCTCAAAATATTAATTCATCAATGAAGAGTAACTTAAAACAAAAATGTTGTCTATTAACTTTTCCTACTGGGGAATCGAATACCGTTTAACCCATCACATGTTTGTGATTTTCTTGTGGTTAACATTATCCTAGACATGTTTACTATCACTCTCCATCTGAACATGAACCTTTGTTTTCTCCTCCATATCCATATTTTCATACTTGGAATCCTAGAATAGGTTAACTTGGGTGGCATTTGTACTTCTCTCCCATTCTTTTAAAGTGATTGTTTTACCGACTCTTGTTCCGATGTGGGACTTTCAAGGATGTTTCCGAGCAAAATTTTGAAATTGCAAGGACGCAATTCCCAAAAGGGGGGAAGGATGTAACCCCCCAAGTAAATAAAGAATATGAAATTTTTATATTTATCCCTTTTTGTGAATAAAAAGTCAATATTAATTTATAGGGAACACTATGCTCGATGGCTTACCCAATACACAACAACGAGTTCCTTTGAAATCTTACGTTGCACTCTAATAATAAAATAATATTATTTTAAATGGTAGTTAATTCATAACCGTTCTAATGGTAGGAATGAACAGAACTAACTACAAAATGATTATATATGTTTGTCAAATATTTCTTACTCTTTACAATGAATTTTAGAGGATTAAAAATGCGAATGAATCCATTTTTAAGCATAAACATTCTAATATTCTTTAAAAGGTCGATTAACCGCCTTTTGATGGCGAACCTCTTTTAAATCTAATTTTTGACAATTTTATGTGTTTTATTTGACAAAATAAAATTCTTCTTTAAAATCGGGACATAAAAATTTACATTGTGTAAATGTTTGGTATTTTTCCGATAATGTTCATTTTTTTAATGAACAGTGAAAAATGTTGTAATTTAATTCAAAACCTCTTTTTAATTTTATTTTATTATATGATTAGATTATCTTTTCAATTAGTTTTAATGTAAAATTAGAATATATTTTTACCATTTAATCCAATAGTGGTCGTTGGAATTAATTTCTTCTTGAAATTTGACTTAAACTAGAGTAAATCTTTTGATACTTATTGTTTCTTCAAAACACGCTATTTGTTTTGACAACGAGAATTAATGATTAAATTAATTAATGAAACTTATATGTTTTGAATTTTGTAAAATATACTTCATTTTTGAATTCGTAATATCAAATATTTCTTAGGGTGAATTTTTGGTATTTTTCTGAAAAGCTTCAATTTTTCATGAATAGTGAAACCACTACGTGGTAGTTAAAGAAACTGATTTTTCGTTTAAATGAAACTTTTCCACCTCTATGTTTTGAATTTCAAAAATCTGACATATATGGTTTTCATTAGGAATTAAAATGTGGTTCAATGGGACTAAAATAATTTTTTGGTGAATAGTAACTTTTATGTTCTTAATCGCAATTAGAGGTAATTAGTGTAGTTTAAGGTAAAAATAATGTTTCAATAATATGAGATGAGCTTGAAACATGTCCTACCATTATTGGATGTGTCATGGCCGACCAATAAAATCCATGGGTCAACTTGGGGACCCTATGGAGCCACTTTGGTTGGGAAATGACATAAATAACTTTTTATTTAATGTAAAATTAAAAATGACACAAACATGAGTTGTTTTACTAAAACAATTTTTATATAGGGTTATACAAGTCAGATATTTGACAATAAATATTAATTGGAAATATAATAAGATTTCCTACATAATGATATTTGTTTTATAATTTTTATACATTAAATAAATAAAATTATTTATGACATCATAATGATGCAGTGATTACCTCATTAATAAAGGATTTAACTAAAATAAAAATATAATGTAAAATCTATGACCTAAACATGTCCAAAAGATACTGTATGAGTATATTTCGAACCCTTACCACCTCATCCTCAAAATAAGTCAATGTGGGAACTTTAAAATCCGAAACTCATTCTAAAATAAAGTAACATTTCCTTACATTCCAAGAGTGACCCTCCTCTCCTCTTATAAAAGGCCCCCACCTCTACCTCCTTACCCACACCTCTCAATCCTTTCTCTCGGACAACCCCTGCCCATTTTGTCTATCCACATCCCTCTATTACTACTATATGCCTCACGTTTGGCAGAATTCTTCCCAAGAAAGCCTTTGAGCTCAAATCAAAAAGAGTTACCCGATTTAAAGGTAGTGTCTTCTCTTGTGTTCTTTTGTATCATTTTGCTTCTCCAACCCCCTAAACTATTTTTACTCTTTTATTTTGTAACAAATCCAGTATCATTAATATACTAGGATGTTGTTATAAGAAGATTTCGAGATACACTTACACTCACCTACATCTAATGGTTAAGGAACATACTGTTTATGTGGATGGTGAATTTCTGCCTCATGAAACGATGATTGTTCAACACTCATATAACACCTTCAAAGGTGGCCATTAAGATTTCACTATATTTATATATGATATATATTATGTTTATGTTTTAATTAACCTTCTCTATTTTTCTTTTGTGGCATACCTTTATGGTTTCCATTGTGGGTAAACACGATAATTTCATTTTAGGAAGTGCAGACTACCGCCCCCTCAAAGTGATTTGATTTGTTAATTCCATATGTGGGATGTATAAAGGATGGATTTAAAGTTATTATATATGATTTATGTTACATATAAATGATGAATATAATTATGTAATTAAAATATACATACCTTACATTTGGTTTTAATTCCATTAATATGACATAGAAATGAAAGTAGCGTTCATGCGTACGTACGGCTTACCGTCTCCATAAACGGTGCATTTCATTTCTTACCACTAAATTATTATGTAATATTATTAATACTTGTATATTATGGATATATATGATATATATTCTATCCAAATCATGAATATAATTCTGGATATAATGAACTTTTGACCACACGAACGACATGTAATTTTAAGAAGTCCACTTTCGACTTAAGAACCAAATATCAACAAATCAAACATTATTAACGTAAATGATTAAATAATGTTTATAACATTTCAATAAGTGATATAAAAGGAATAATTAACTTTAAATAAGTTTATTAAGCATGTATAAATTAAATCAAGTTTATTTTTCAGGACGTTAAAGAACGATCGAGTCAAGTCGGACCCAAGGTAAGGGATCCTGCCCCTCTCTTTCTTTTTAAGTACTCTCCTTTATGTAACTTCTTTTAAGCTCATCTTTGTTATTATGGGGGATGTTCTTTTATATTCCTCATACTTTACTTTTTATGTTAATATTATGAGATACCATATTTTATCTCATAAATCCAATTTTGGAAGCTTTAAGTGGCGCCATTAGGCTGCCGTGTTTTCGTAAGGGATATTTCATCTCACTTTTATTCCTGTGACATTTATGCTACATTTTCCACTATTTCCTTTGAGTGGTGTATTTACATACCATTATTATACACTTTTTGTAGTATAATTTCATTTATGGGTATTTACATCTTCATTGTATGACCCTTCTTCCATGGGGTGTACTTTTCAAAACTTACCCAACTCAGTAAGGGGACCTTTCACCCTCCTCTTTTAATAAGACTTCTTTTGTTATTTATTTTAATTCGCATAATATTATGTTGGGATATGTTCTTATATATCCTTATTTATGTAAATTTTATGTCCAAGTGATGAGATACCATTTTCTTTCTCATCAACTCATTTTCTGAATTTTAAAGTGACGCTGTTAGGCAGTCAGATTTCTGTAAGGGAACTTCTTAACCCACTTTCAATTATATGGTTTAAACCTCTACTTCGTGATTTTATTATGCCAAGATTATGTGTGGAATATATATTTTGTAATTTCCACAGACCATTTTTTTGATATGAAATTTCTACACATAATCTTCTCATTGATAAATTTTTACGAACTGTTATGTGAAATCACAACTCAATCTCATTTCATTGAGTTAAATATCTATGTTATTGGTTTTGTTTTTCCTAGATTATGTGTGAATTACCTCTGATTGTTTCACACATAATATCCACTCTTTTTTGGTGTATTTATATTTCTCACACATAATTATGTGATATATTTATCCTTAATTTAAGGATACTATCTTTATAATGGATTTCATCTCAATTTACATTTCCATTGAGACTTCATTGTTGTTATACACCAATTCACTCTTATATGGTTTGTATACTTTCCTTTGACATTTTATATCATGAATTAATTTATTCTCATGATATTATGAATCTCGGATTACATTTTATTCCGCAATTATTTGTATTCAAGAGTCTCTCATTTTGTTAAAAACTCTTTAACAAAAATATCGTTTTAAATGTTTTAAAGATTCATTATTCTAAATCTTTATCTTTAATGTCCATGTTTTCAAAATGGTTTTCGGTATATATTTATATGGACATTAATGTTTAAAAATTATAATTCCATTAAAAGCATCAAAGTGGTATGGGACACTTGGATTCAAAAATCTCTTTTAAATGGTTTTTTGAAAATGGATTGCTTAATTCAATATCTTGGAATTAATTATTGTGATTGAAAATGAAATGTTGTAATTTAAATGTTTATATTTTCAATATTTTATGTGTAATGATGGTACTTGGACATTTTACAGGTGGTTACGTGATAAACCATATGACGGGTGGTGCCGTGAATACCAAGACGGGTGGTTACGTTATATCCTCCAATGAATTGGGTATGGAAGACGGCCGTATGGCTATTCCATTAAGTATGTGTGGATGTCGACCGTATGGTTATTCCATTTAAGTATGTTTATGTCCCAAGTTACCTTTATATAATATGTGTTCTTTATATGGGTTTTATGGTAATCTTTTCGTTACAAAAGGATATGTAATGATATTTTATTCAGTGAAGAGTTTTTACTACTTCTTAAAGGTGAAAGGTATTACTTTGTTAAAGTATACATGGTTTACTTTTTGCTTTGAAGAACTAACAGTTTTCATTCTTTGTGTATCCCTTGCTGAGCTTTTTATGCTCACCCCAAGTGTTTTTTTGAAATTTTTTTCACAGGACTTAATGTGGAATAGTGTCAAGGATGGGATCAAGGGAAAGTCATGCTATCTAAAACATGGAACTAGACATGTTTATTTTAAAGAGTTTTTATTTTATGGAAACTTAGTAGAAGTTTCTACATTTTAATATTTTGAGATGTAATAGTTATGACCTAATTCTCTAAAACTCTAATCCTGAAAAGATCCTCATTGTGAATTATTCATTTAATTCAATATTAAGTAAGGTTTAAGGTTGGGGCCTTATAATCATACATCTTTTGAGGTAGTTTTTTATTGAACAACAAATAAATGTTATTATAAACTACTATTTTTTGATTGGATTTTTTGTATTTTTCATTAAAAATATTGACGTCAATTTTTGTACAACCATATAAAAATGTTGTGAATCCAATTATTCATTCCATGGGATCTTTTTTATGTTCTTAATAAATTTATTTTCATGTGGTATCATATGTTTGGATGATTAATGAATGGGTTCTTATATCACAATATTATGCATTAGTAATGTATTTATATCTAATGTGATGCAGATTTTATTCATGAGCTTTTGTTTTTTTCAAAACATAAATGTTGAAACTTTTATTTATTCATTATATGAAGGGTTTACATTTTTTTTCACCACATGAAGAATGTAAATTTTGGTATTTCTAAACTTGAAGCATGAATATTTTGTTTATTAAAAATTTTATATTTCCCCAATTTGTAATGTTTATTCCAAATTTATTTTTTATGGAAGGATTCATGGGTATTTTAAATATCCATTTTTTATGAATATGATTATTCACTCATTGATTATGTTTATTGACTCATAATTTCACCCAAATTAGATTTATGTGTTATGATATACCAATCATTATTCAATGATTTATGTTACATCATTTACATGGTATAAATTTTTCATATATCCCGATTATAATCATATGATCATATTATGCTCACTTGGGATATTTTATTGTCAACGATTTAGTGAACATATGAGCTCACCCATGTCTTAAGATTCCAACCATGGATATGAAGATATGTAAAGTATGTAATATCATAAAATAAATTTTTATCTGTATAGTCTTTGGATATGTAGACGACTCATTATGTATTTAGAGTTTTCTCCCATAGAGAAAATTTTATACTATTTAAATGGGAATTAGTTTTTTTTAGTTTATGGTTTTTCCTAATTCAATAAAATTATAATATTTAATGTTTTTATGAATGTATTTTAATGATGCATTTACATTATGTAATATAATTTTGATGGTAAAATTTTCAGGCTATTATAATGTTATTCTTAACCAAATAAAAAATAAAACATTATTATTACAATATCAAATACAATCATAGTAAATGATGACATAAATTTGAAATAAAAATCATAAGACATCATATCCTATAGTACATTAATTTAAAAATATGATACCATTAATTTAATTGTGATATGATTATATTTACTTCTAACACATTCATTTTAAAAGAGGCCACCCGAGTAATATTCATATTACATTAATTAAAAATACCATAAATATGTGATCAAATATTTTATAATAATTTATCAATATCATTTATTCAACAAAATCATATCCATTGAGTGTGTATTTAAAGGTTTCTTGTCTTAATCCTACTCATTATTCATCGAGTGAAGATAGATTTGACACAAAAACAATATTTTTTTATGGTGATCACCCCTAAGTGATGTTATAGAAAAACCATTCCCATTCTCTAATATAAATAAATTTGTATAGTTTCTATGAAAAAAACACTAATAGTTTTCCAAAATTATATGTTTTTATTCTATACTATGACTTATCCCTATGATCATTAGTAATTTTCACTAATTATAATCCCAAAAAACAATTAAAATCTTCCGAAAATATAACTAAATTAATCATAACAATTAACTATGCCTTGAAAAGATTCCAAATCTGGTACCCCATACCCACACTACAGGTTATGCTTCTAAAAACATATTATTTGAACATCATATTTGATTCAAATTGAGATAATGTTATCTTTTTTCATATCATCCCCAAAAGTAAAAACTTTCATCTAAATAATCACACAATACATAGAAAACAAGATTTATTGTCTTCAGGGAAATGTTAAATTGGCAACTTATTATAAAAACATTTGAAAATTTCATCATAATAAAACTGTAGCAGAATCCCTTATATAATGATCATAAGTTATTCTCATATTTATAACCAATGGAATGGGAATATAAGAAATGGTTAGATCAAATACTCAATAAGGGAGAAATATAATAATATTTGATCGAGTATAAGATCACATGCATATGTTAAAACATTATAATGAGACGAATAATGTTTTAAAAATAATACAGAACAATGTGACTTCATCATAAGTTATAATAGTACTAAATGTAATCACGAATAGAAAATCATATACTATGAAAAAATATTACAAATTCATGATATAAAAAACATGAATGATGGAGAATAATCATATTCATATGGAATGTAAATGTAAAATTTCCTTTATTCATAAGATAACAAAATTCAATGGCATAAAAATAAGTATAGGGAATCATCATATTTTGAGAAAGTTTAATATTTCAATCACATTACATTTTGATTAATTTTTTCCCACACATCGTGTTATGAAAAAAATTTGAACACTACTAAATATTAGGCCTTTAACAAATATAGGCTTTATCAGTGCTAAACAAATCAATAGTAAAAGCCTATGTTATCAGAACTACAAAAAGATCAAATAATGTGGGGATTTATCAAAAATAAAAAAGGGCTAAAAAATTAGAGACTTTATCATCACTCAAAAAATAGATGACAAATCCCCCCTTAACAAATGTAATACATGATGCTAATAAGGAGGTTATATAAGGACCTGGCCTTAAAAAATTACATAATCATGAATTAAATGAATAATTCACATTGAGGATCTTTTCAGGTTTTACAGTTTTAGAGAATTAAAACATAACTATTATATCTCAAAATATTACAAAGTAGACACTTCGACTCTATTTCTATTTTTTTAACAAAATAAAAACTCTTGAAAAAAACATTCATGTCCCATTCCTTGTTTTAGACAACATGAATTTTCATTGATCCCATCCTTGACCCTATTCATCTTTATGTCCCATGAAAAACATTCCAAAACATGGGATGAGAATAAAAAGCTCATAAAGGGATATAAAACAAATAATGAAAACATCAGTTCATCATTATAACATAACATCTTTAACATACCTCATGAAATCATAGGATTCATGATTAACACAATAGAAAACATAAATCATAAAGGTAACTTGTGGCATCTATATCATACTTACATTTTACCTATCACGGCTACGTAGGGAGTTACATTTGGAATACCCATCACAGTATATTCCCTAAATATCTTAGGAGAAAAATTCAAATTTATATTGTCACGTTACCCAAGGAATTGGAGAGTTATCTCAGTCTATCCTGCCCTAGGTTTATCATGAAACCACCTTAATACATAATCAATACCCAAGAACCATAACATTTTCATAACATATAAAATAAAGATAAAGGAAAGATATCATTTCCACATTATTATCACAATATATCATTTTAATATAATGAAAAAAAATTACATTATCAAAACCATATTCAATACCAAATTACCTAAAAAAGTATATGGTATTTATTTTCATTTTAAAAACTTTTCGTCTTGTTAAAGAAGCCAAAGATCAAATAATACTCGTGATAGTAGAAAATGTTGTTGTCACCAATTGTGTTAAAAAGAAAATTTTTTTTTTTCATTTAGTAAAACTCCTCATAGGAAAATATTCCCTTTGAATGAATTGAAAATTCAAAGGTATTTAAAAACCTTATAAAAGAAAGTTGAGATTAAAAAAATAGGCCTCAATGAATGGAGGTTGAGACGATGTCCCTTACCTCATGTCCGACTTGATTCGATCGTTCTTTAATCTCTTGAATAATAAATTAATGCGAATTTCTACTTGCTTAAGAACCTTTTTCATGTTTATTATTCCTTTTATATCACTTATTACCATGTTATGAACATTATGTAATCATTTATGTTATTAACGGTTGTTTCGTCTATATTTGGTATATAAGTAAAAATGAACACCTTATAATTACTAGTTGTCCATGTGGTCAAAGAAAAATTATCTTCAGAATGATATTAATAATGTAGATATCATATATATCATATATATCCAGTATATATGTGTATTTATATTAGTAAATAACATTGGGAGGTATGAAATGAAATGCATCGTTCATGGAGATGATAAGTCATACGTACGCATGAACGCTACTTTCATTTACCTTTTATATTTTTATGAAATGAAAACATAATGATACATATTTATATTATAATTCCAGTATAATATCTTAAATAAAATCATTATCTCCATCTTTTATTCATCCCATATAATGCATTAACGAGTCATATCACTTTGAGGGTGCAGTAGTCCGCACTTCCTAAAATGAAATTATCATGTTTACCATTATGGAAACCATAAATGTATGATCTAAATTGAAAATACAAAAGTATAAGGAAAAAATAAACATTATATATCTCATATATAAATATAGTTCCATCATAATGGCCACCATGAGAGGCGGTTGGAGATAATTGAACATTCATCGTTTCGTGACCTGTTAGTTTTCCATCCACAAAAACACTATATTGATTATCCATTAGATGGAGGTGTGTGTAAGGGTATTTTGAATAATTCAAATAAAGACATCCTATTATATTTATGATACTGGTGTTGTTATAAAATAAAATAATAAAAAGAGTTTTGGGGGTTGGAAAACTAAAATAAAACAAAAGAACTTATGAGAAGACGTTACCTTTAAATCAGGGAACTCCCTTTGGTTTGAACCAAAAGGGTTTCTTGAAGTGCTTTCAGCCTATGGTAAGGCTTATCAGTGAAGATAGTGATCTTGGGAGCTTATTGGAGTTGATTTTTCACGAGCCAAAGCCTTGAGAAGTGTGATAAATAGGTTAGAAGTGAGGTCCTTTTTTAAGGGAGAGGATCAGATCTTTAGGATAGTTTGAAACAATTATTTTATTATAACCTCATATTTGGTTTCAAAAGATCAAAAATTCATTAATATCAAATTTAAGAAAACTCATGTTCGAAATAAAAAAATCCAATAATAATTGGATATGTTTTGGATATTTTTTTTAATATTTATAATATTATTTATTTAAATCATTTATTAATGAGGTAAATATTGCATCATAATTATGTCAAATATAATTCAATTTATTTGATGTCAAAAAAATATAAAAAAATACCATGATTTTGGAAATATTTTTATCTTTCTAAAGAATACTTTTAGTCGAAATGATAACTTATATAACCCCATGTAAAAATATATTTACTAAAAGATATTAGTTTGTGTCATTTTTGTCTTTACTTTAAATTAATTAATATAAAATGTCATTATTACTCCCATGTGGATCCATGGGGTCCAAAATTAATCCCAAGGACCACCATGGTCGGATATGTATCATCCAATATCATTAGGACACATGTTAGGGTTATTTAATATTATTATAATACTATATTTTACCTTTTTTACTATATTTACCCTTTAATCACCGAAAATAAAATATTTACTAAAGTAAATATTTAAAATGTCTAAAAATAAAAGTTACCTATTTACAAAATATGGACCTATGGATTTCAAATATAGAATTCATTTTTCCAAATTCAAAACAATGATGTGTAAGAAATTAATTTAAAATTAATTCCCACTGTCAAAACAAAAAGCGTGTTTTTAAGAAATAATAACTATCAAATGATTTACACTTGTTTATGTCCAATTTCAAAGTGAAGTTAATTCCAATGTCCAAAATTAGATTAAATAGCAAAAATATATTCTAATTAAACTTTATAACCAATTAAAATATAATATAAATATATAAATAAATAATATTAAAAGGCACTTTTGAATTAAAATATAGTACTTTTCACTATTCATTAAAAATGAGCATTATCAGAAAAATACAAAAATTTCATCCAAAGTAAATTTTGATGTCATGATTCTAAAGAGGAATTTTATTTTGTCAAATAGAACATATAAGAGTGAAAAAAAATTATATTTGAAGAGGGTTCTCCATTAAAAGGTGGTAAATCGACATTTTAATGAAAATTATGCTTAAAATTAGATTCATTAAAATTTGAAGCCTCTATCATTTATTGGATAAATGTAAAAACATTTTACAAACATGTATAATAATATTTTAGTTAGTTATATTCATTCTCACCAATATAATGGCTAGGAGTTAAATACCATTTAAAATAATATTATTATATTATTAGTGTGCAACGAAAGATTTCGAAGAAACCCGCTAGTGCGTATCGGGTATGCTATCGAACATAGAATCCCCATTAATGTAAAATTAATGATTAATTCATAGATATTAATACACATTCAAATGTATTATTTCTTATTTAATTGGGATGTTTCATCCTTCCCTCCTTTTTGGAATATCATCCCCGCAATTTTTATTCACATATCAAATAAGTGAGGGTATTTATCCCTCATAACATTTTCAGATTCCCATGTTGCCACTTCAACCATATAGTTTTTCCAAAAAAAAACAATACCTGAAAAATTACCTTATTCTGCAACACTTGCTCTCTATGATCAAGAATCTGGACTGGTTGTTACTTATAAAAGAGATTATCTTCCAACTGAACCACCTCTGGGCTCAAAACATGAGATGGATCTGGCATATACTTAATCAACCTTGAAATAAGAAAAATATTGTGTACTTGAGATAAACATGGAGGTAAAACCACTATTTATGCAGTTGTTCCAAATTTCACTAGGATTTCATAAGGTTCAATGAAGGTTGAACTCAACTTTCCCTTATTACCAAAATGCATCACACTATTCCATGGAGAAACATTGAGAAATACATGATCACCTACCTCGAAAGATAGATCCTTCCTTTGGTTATACACATAAATTTTATGGATGCTCTGAGCTGTGATCAAGTTCTTCTGAATCAACTGAAAGTTTTCTGCCATATCTTCTACCAATTCTAGTCCCATCACCTTTTTTCACCTACTTCATCCCAAAAAGATGGAGTTCAACAACCTTTTCCAGATAATTTTTCAAAATAAGCCATATGTATACTCGAATGAAAACTGTTATTATATGAACAATAAAACAAATAAATATTTTTGTCCCAACTTCCTTGGTAATCTAGTGAACAAGAACATAGCATATCCTCTAAGGTCTGAATTGTTCATTTTGACTTCCCATCTGATTGAGGATGAAAAACTGTACTAAAATTTAATTCAGTACCATATGAATTTTGAAGGCCATTCTAAAAGTTAGAAGTCAACCAGGGATCACGATCAGATATAATGGAGAGGGGAAAACCAAGAAACCTGACTAAATCATTAACATACTACCGAGAATGTTGATCTAGAGGCAATGTATCTCAAATTGGAAGTAAATGATCCGATTTAGTCAATCGATCAATAATAACCCAGATTTCATTGTTACCTCGAGTTTTATATGGTAATCCCACAATGAATTCCAGGGATATATTTTCTCATTTCCACTCTGGAACTTTTATAGACTGAAAAATCCCTTTCGATAACTGCCACTCTAGTTTAACCTACTGTCAAGTAAAACACTTCACAGTAAAGTAAAAAATATTTCATTTCATTCCATCCCACCAGTAATACTTTCAAATATCTCTTTACATCTTAGTACTTCCGTGATCAACTGAAAATGGAGAACTATGAGCTTCACATAACAACTCATTCTTCAACTGTGAATCACAAGGCACACACAATCTCTTTCCAAATCTCAAAAAATAATAAATATCAATGTTAAATTCATGAAACAAACCCTTCTGAACCAACTCTACATTTTTCTATAACTCACTGGCTTCTTTCTACGCTCTCTTAATTCTGTCTAATAGAGATGATTCCAGTGACACCTGAAACAAAATAGAAGAATTTCTTACACCAACAACTTCTATGAAAATTTTTATCAAATTTAAACCAAAATATCTCGTTCCAAACGTATCATTTTTATTGAATCATTAATTTTTTGACCCAAAGAATCATCCACATTATTTTATTTTCTGGGATAGAAATGGATCATGCAATCATAATCCTTGAATAATTTCAACCATCTCTTTTATGTCAAGTTCAATTCATTCTTAGTGAATATTTACTTCATACTTTTGTGGTCAGTATATATTTTACATTTTACTCCATACAAATGATGCCTCCAAATTTTTAATGTAAAAATAACAGGAGCTAATTCCAAATCATGTGTAGGGTAATTTAACTCATGGGGTTTCAACTGAAGTAAAGTATAAGGAATTACCTGATCATTCTCTATAAGGTCAAAACCAAGTCCTTTCAATGAAGCATCGCGGTAAATAACAATCTCACCATTTCTTGAAGGTATTTCCAAAACCAGGGAATTCACCAATTTTCTTTTCAATTCATGAAAACAATCATCACATTATTTTGTTCAATTGATCTTAACACCTTTTCGAGTTAATTTATTCATTAGACTAGATAACAGTGAACAGTTCTTAACAATCCTTCGGTAATAACCTACCAAACCAAAAAAACTAATGATAACAGTTATATTTGTGGGTCTTGTCCATTCATCAACAACTTTTGTTTTAGTAGGACCATACGTTATGCCATTTTTTTAAACAATGTGACCAAGGAATGAAATCTATTGTAACCAAAACTCACACTAGCAGAATTTTCCATACATTTACTTTTCTTTTAATGTCTGTAAGACAAACCTTAAATGGATTTCATGTTCTTCTTTAATATTGTAGAAAAACAAAAATATCATCAATAAAAACAACCAAGAACTTATCCAAGAACTCATATAAAATTCAATTCATAAGTTCCATGAATACAGCAGGTGCATTGGTTAACCTAAAAAGAATAACTAAAAATTCACAATTGAAATATCTAGTAAAAACCAAGGTCTTTGGAATGTATGGTTCCTTTAAAGTCAATTGATGGTACCCCGACCTCAGATCAATCATTGAAAAATATTGATCTTCATGGAGCTGATCAAACAAATCATCAATATGAGTAAAAGGATACTTGTTCTTAACAGTGATGTTAATCAATGCTCTGTAATCAATGAAAAGTCTCATTAAACCATCTTTTTTTTCAAATAAGACAGGAGAACCCCATGGTGATGTACTATGTAGAATGAAACCTTTATCTAATAACTACTAAAATTTATTCTTTAACTCAAAATGTTCAATTTGATCTATTTGATAAAGGGGTTTTGAAATTGGTTTAACATCAGGCAGTAAGTCAACATTAAATTCAACTTCTCGATTAGGTATAATACCAGGAAACTCATTAGGAAAAACATCAAGGTACAAATTTACCACTGGAAAATCATTAATCATACGAATTCATTTATTTTCAACAATATGAGATAGGTAACATTCGTTACCATCTTTTGCTAGTTTCTCAGCTTCCTGATATGTTATCAAAAGTAAGGGTTCATTCTTGTACACAAAATGAAAATCATTCTGAAAAGAATGCTCTTTAGCTCTACAGCCTATCATAGATTGATAAACAAAAATCCAATCCATAACCAAAATAATGTCAAACTCTACTAGAGGCAAAAAAACAAGGTTTTTAGGTAGATTCTTTCAGAACACAAGGACATAAAGGTTCTTATGTTTTCTTTATGTCTCCATATTTCCTCTAGCTGTTTTTACCATATGTTATGAATTCATATCTTGAGATGGAATTCCCAATTTACTATAAAACTTCTCAGAAATGAAATAGTGTGTGGACGCTAAATCAAAAAAAACATTGGCATAATCTATTCAAACAAATTGTGTACCTAATACTACTTCGTTTGATGGACCAACATCTTCTGAAGTGGGTGAAAAGGATTTCACCACCCCTTTATGCTTGTAGTCTTCCTGGTTTCCTTCAGTTTAGTTATTCATTGGACACTCATTTTCATAATGACCCATTCCATTTCACATAAAAAAATTTACTAACTGTAAATCATATTTTGTATTACCATTTATGTGATCCTTTTCAGTGAAATTAAGAGCCTTATGTCCCATTTTACAACATCGGTAGCACTTACATGAAATCAAAAGACATTCCCCAAAATTATTTTTACCTCAATTTTTACAAACTGTAAATTTATGTTTCTTACCATCATACTTTTTTGAAGAGTTCTTCCCTTTCACCTTCCACCTCAACCTCTTATTCTGTTATTTTTCAAAGAACACCTAATCATCGACAAAATCCATTTCCACCTTCTATGCACAACGAATAGGTTGTTCATAAATTTTGAACTCACAATATGCTAATGACCTTCAATACTTTGTATTTAATCATGAGTAAAAATGGTTAATTTTACTATCATGATAGTGTATGACATTTGGAGAATACCTTGAGAGTCAACTCAATTTTTCTTCATTAGAAGCCACTGAGTCATCCTCCTGCCTCAATTCTAGAAATTGTTTTTCCATCCTAAGTCAAACCACGTTAGAAAAATATTTCTCAAGGAACATACCTTGTAATTAATCCCAATCAAGTGCATCAATCTCCTCACTATCCCTACTATTTTTCACCATCGACCACCACTGATCAGCTTCACCTTCAAAATGGTAAACAGAAAGACTATGCTTTTGGTGTTCTGTAAACCCCATGACATAAAAAATTTTCTCCGGTGCTTTAATCCACCCTTATGCTAGCACAGGGTCAGATGATCCTCTGAATGATGGGGGTGTTTCCCCATGAAATGCTCTACTACTGACATGTTCTTATGTGGTTGATCTGGCTGATCTCATGCATGGATACCACCACCATTTATAGCCTGAGTCAATTGTGTTATCTCTATAACTAACTTTTCAGTTCCGATTCTGACCATCAGTGGTAGCTTATTTGGAAGGTTATATTCCTCCTGATGTCGTCCCAATATAGTTGTTTTGTTTCATATATGGAAAACCATTGTGAACATATAAATATCTTAGGAAAAACAACATGGTAATATGTAAATGCTATATAATTTCAATATAAATTTATTTATGGACATTAATTTAACAATATTTTAACTGCTAAAGTTGTCTAAACCGACCTCTGATACAACTATAAGGACCCAACCTTAATAAGTTACGTAATATTGAATTAAATGAATAATTCACATTGATTATCATTTCTGGTTTAGAGTTTTAGAGAAATAGGACATAACTATTACATCTCAAAAGATTAAAAACTAGACCCCTCCACTCAGTTTCCATTTTTTCACAAAATAAAAACTCTTGAAAAAAAGTGTCAGGTATAGTACCATGTTTTAGACAGCATTACTTTTCCTTGATCCCATCCTTGACCCTATTCATCTTTAATCCCTATGAAAAAAATTCTAAACATGGGATGAGCATAAAAATCCAAGTAAGGGTTATAAAACAATGAATGAAAACATTAGTTAATCATTATAGCATAAGATCTTTAACATACCTCATTAAATCATAAGATTCGTGATTAACACAATAGAAAACATAAATAAAAAATGAAACTTGTGGAATCAATATTATACATACATTATCGATATCACAACTACGTAAGGAGTTACATTTGGAATACCCAACACAGTATATTCCCGAAATGTCTTTTGATAAACATTCACGTTTACCACTGTCACATTACCCAATGCATTGAATAGATATCTCAGGCTCACCCAAATTAGGTTTATCATGGAATCACCTGTATACGTAAACAATTCCAAAGAACTATAATATATTCATAACACAAAAAATAAACATAAATGAAAGATAGAATTTCCACATTCTAATAACAATATATAATTTAAATATATTGACTTAAAAAATCTATTATCAAAACCATATTCATAACCAAAATACATAAAAGAGTATATGGTAATCATTTTCCTTTTAAAAACATTTCGACTTGTTAAGGAAGAAAATGATCAAATAATACTCGCGGTGGTGGAAAATGATGTGGTCACTGTTAAGTCAAAAGTCTTCTTTTGACTTCTATATCATGTTTTGGAAATCACAAATGTATTCTATCATATGTTTATAAATTACAATTGTCTTTTATCATGTTTATCGTATCATACGTTGTTGATCGTACCGATCAAATCGTATCGTACTGACTCTGTCAATCATATCGTACTGACTCTATCAATCGTATCGTATTGACTTTGTCAATCGTATCGTACTGACTCTATAAATCGTATCGTACTGACTAAGCTATTCAGATGATCATTATTATTTTTGGTACTTTTTCAAAAACTCTCTCTGCATATGAATCGTACTCATGTTTTTCATTTCTATATATCTCTTGTCCTAACAAAACGATGTCGTTGAGTTAGTTACAAACTAATCAAAACGATGTCGTGCTTTCTGTTTCAATATGACCGTTGGAGGCAATATGACCATTGGAACCCAAAGCCTATAAATAGGAGGTCATTTGAAGCTGAGAGAAGAACGATGAACGAAGAGAACGAATGAAGAGACTCTGTGAACTACCAAGATTCTAGAGAGAGACACTATGACTTCTCTCATCAGCCTTGTGCGTCTGATCATCATATCGAGGGATTTCAAGTAATTAAATGACAGAGGTGCAGATTACCTACAAAATCGAGGGCTGCCGGGGATAGGCAGACAGACGTGCCGATCATCGTATCGAGGGCTGCCGGGGATAGGCAGATAGACGTGCCGATCATTGTATCGAGGGCTGCTGGGGATAGGCAGACAGACGTGCCGATCATTTTATCGAGGGCTGCCAGGGATAGGCAGACATACGTGCCGATCATCGTATCGAGGGCTCACCAAGGTATTGGTGAGACAGACCTTTTATCCTAGGTGAAAGGATAACCCTTCTCTTTGGGTCAAAAGAATTGTAATACTTTTACATTTCCGCTGTTACTTGTATTAGAAAGGGATTTGTATTGTTTCCTTTCTTCTTTACATTTTCAATTGTAATTGTTTCAATTACAATCACTCTATTACTTTTTTTATTGATTGATTCTATACGCTTTAAGGTAGAATCATTCATTTTTTTATTGCTCTGATTATTGTGTTCACCTTGAATACAATTGTTTTACTTTACATTAGTATTACATTGCATCATACCTTTTATATTAAATACAATTGTGGGTTTTTATATTTGTATTAGTTTAAGATCATTTAAACTAATCTCTTTGTTGCAAAAACTCAAAGGTTTTTAAACCTACAATTCACCCCCCCCCCCCCTCTTGTATTGTTCCATTTAATAGACATATATATCTACTATTCGATCCAATAGTCACCACTTACGTTAAAAATAAACATTCTATTTTCTGTCGTGTAGTAAAATGACTTGTAGGAAAATATTTCTTTTGAATTAATTGAAAAATCAATGGTATTTATACACCGTATACAAGAATGTTGAGAATAAAACAAAATATTTCTTAATGGAAGGATATTGAGACGAAGTCCCTTACCTCATGTCTACCTTGAATATGTCATTATTTAAACTCTTGAATAATACACTAAATTTAATTTATACTTTCTTAAGAACCTTTTTCAAGTTTATTACTCGTTTTATATCACTTATTAACATGTTATAAACATTATGTAATAATTTATGTTATTAACGGTTGATTCATCAATATTTGGTACTTGAGTAAAAATGAACGCCTAATAATTACTAGTTGTCCATGTGGTCAAATATCCATTAGCTTCAGAATGATATTAATGATGTAGATATCATATATATCATATATATCCAGTATATACAAGTATTTATATTAGTACGTAACATTTTGAGTTAACCAGAAAATCAGGTGAACACTATCTCTTGGAAATTATATAAGGAGACTAAAACTGGTAAGATGCACTTTTATTTTAATGGCTTGGTAACTTCCTTTTGTGATTGAACTTATGGTTTTTCACTTTTTCTTTAAATGTGGTTGATAAAAAAAATCTTGAGGTAATCCGTACGTATGCATGAATTCTACTTTCATTTCCATTCCATATTTTTATAGAATGAAAACATAATAATAAATATGTATATTATAATTCTAGTATAATATCTTAAATAATATCATTAACTCCATCTTTATTCATCCCACATAATTCATTAACGAGTCATATCACTTTGAGGGGGCGGTAGTCTGCACTTCCAGAAATGAAATTATCGCGTTAACCCATTATGGAAGCCATAAAGGTATTCTACAAATGTAAAATACAGAAGAATAAGGAAAACATAAACATTATATATATTATATATAAATAAAGTTCCATCATAATGGCCACCATTATAGGAAGTAGGAGATAATTGAACAATCATCATTTTGTGAGGTGTTAGTTTTCCATCCACAAGAAACATTATGTTCTTTACCCATTCGATGAAGGTGTGTTTAATTGTAGTTAGAATACCTCTCATAAAAACTTCATAGTATATTTAGGATACAAGTTTTTTTATAAAATAAAGGAATAAAAATATTTTAGGTAGTTGGAGAAGTAAAATAAAACGAAAGAAATTGAGAGAAGATGTTACCTTTAAAACGGGTAACTCTCTTTGGTTGAACCAAAAGGGTTTCTTGAAGTGATTTCTACATAAGAGAAGGCTTCTAGGTTGAATAGAGGGACATTGGGAGCTTATTGGGGTAGATATTTTATGAGCCAAAGGCTTGAGATGTGTGAGAAATGGGTTATAAGTGACGACTTTTTATAAGAGAGAGGAGGAGCTCTTTAGGAATGTTTGAAACAATTATTTTATTATAACCTCATCTTCAGTTTCAAAAGGTCAAATATTAATTTATATCAAATTTAATATGAATCATGGTAGAAATAAAATAATCCAATAATAATTTTACATGTTTTTCATAATTTTTTAATATTTATAATCTTATTTATTTAATTCATTTATTAAAGAGGTAAATATTGTATCATTAATGTGTTATAAATAATTTATTTTATTTGATGTCTAAAAATTATTAAAAAATACCATGATGTTGGAAATAATTTTTTCTTTCTAAATAATATTTATAGTTGAAACTATAACTTATATAAACCCATGTAAAAATTTATTTAAAAAAAATATATTTGTTTATGTCATTTTCATCTTTACTTTAAATTAATTAATATAAAATTTCATTATTTCTCCCATGTGGCTCCATGGAATCCCAAATTCCACCCAAAGATTCCCATGGTTAGATATTTTTCATCCAATATGATTAGGATACTTGTTAGGATAATTTAATATAAATATAATATTATATTTTACCTTTATTTAGTATATTACACTTTAATCATGGTAAATAAAAAATTTACTGAAGTAAATATTGAAAATTTCAAAGAATAAAAGATACTTTTTACACAATTTGGACATACTGATTCCAAATATGGAAATCATTTTTCCAAATTCAGTACAAAAAAGTGTCAGAAATTAATTTAATATTAATGCCCGCTGTCAAAACAAAAAGCGTGTTTTTAAGAAATAAAAAATATCAAAAGATTGACACTTGTTGATGGCCAATTTCAAAGTGAAATTAATTACAATGTCCAAAATTGTATAAACTAATAAAAATATATTCTTATTAACATTTATAAACAATTAAAATATAACGTAAACATATAAATAAATTATATTAAAAGGCACTTTTTAATTAAAATACAGTTTTTGTCACTATTCATTAAAAAATAAACATTATCAGAAAAATACCAAAATTTCATTCAAAGTAAATTATAATGTCACGATTATAAAGAATAATTTTATTTTGTAAAATAGAACATATAATAGAGATAAAAAATTATATTTAAATAGGGTTCTCTATTAGAAGGCGGTAAATCGACCTTTTAAAGAAAATTATGCTTAAAATTAGATTCATTTAAATTTTAAGCCTCTAACATTTATTGGATAAATGTAAATTTTTTAAAAAAATATATAATCATATTTTATTTTTTTATATTAATTCCCGCCAATATAATGGCTAGTCATTATCTATTACATAAAATATTAATATTATATTATTAGTGTGCATCATAAGATTTCAAAGAAACCCACTGTTGCGTATCAGGTACGCTATCGAACATAGCATCCCATTTAAAGTAAAATTATTATTTAATTGAAATATATTAATAAACATTCAATTGTATTATTCTTTATTTACATGGGATGTTACAGGTTACCTCAATCACTGTTAAAAAAATACCACAAAAAAGGGGGTTATTTAACAGCGCTCAGAAAAAAGTACTAATAATGGCGGGTTTATCAGAGATTTCTTGCAAGCACTGCTAATGAATCCCCATTATCAGAACTTTTTTTAGTACTGATAATGAGTATTTTTAATAATAAATTATATTTCATTAAAAATATTATATTAATATATAATTATATTAATATTGATTAAAAATAATATATTTTAAAAAATATGATTTTGATAAACCTAAATACACATCTACATTTAATACATAAGATATTTTGTAAAAAATATCTTATAAAATAATTAAATAAAAATATTAATTAACAATTTTATAATTATAATCAAGTAATAGTCATATATTAATTATTGGATGTCATGAAAATTAAATGAATTAATTATGTTTCTAATATAAATTAAAAACATGACTACAACTTCATACGACCACAAATTTTGATCTGTAGATTCATTATTTCTCTACCATATATCAATTAAAATCTCATGGGGATGTCTACATAATTGTGAGGGGGAAAATTGATCATGATTTTTATGAAAAAAGCCCTTGAGGCCTATAAAATAGACTGTTTTGTCAAGGTATCCTGATTATTTTCAAAATCAATGAAATTTGAGCCTTGTTTAAGGGGGTCATATTTTATTTGGTGGAGACAGAATTTATTCATCGGTATTATATTCATATTTTTATTATGGTTATGAAATTTTTTCAATTTTCATAAATTATTTTTATTTATAATTATATATATTCATACCTTTATATATTTACTTATAATAAATCAATTTTATAAATACATATTATTAAATTTTTATAAAAATGTATTTTTAAATATATAAATCAAATGTAAATAAATATTTATTATCTATTTTATTTTGAATAAAAAATTATTTATTTTATTTACATTTTAAAAATTCATTAATATCTATATATAATGCGAATATATACATATGTGTGTTTACTAATAAATAGAAACATATATATATGCTAATATATATAAATGAATAGTACAATATAATATATTTAAATAAATATAATTATATATTTATATCATTAATTTCTAAGTATACCCATTGCAAATGGGTTAGAAAACTTTTTTTAAATCCTTTATTTACAATGAAATACCTTATGATTGACAAAAAATTAATAAGTTTTCTTCAAAACCAAAATTGGGTTTCAGAATATAATTTTTATAAAATAATTATGTTTTAATAAAAACTAATGAAAGATTATTTAAAACAAATTCTATTAAATTCCCCATGGAAATAATGATTTTTAAAAAAACATTTAGTTTTTTAAAATATATCTGTATTAAAATTATTTTCAAAATCACAACGTGTTACGATAATTTAAATGACCATTTTGAACAATTTAAGGGAATAATTATAAAGAATAATTCTAATAAATCAAGAGAAACAATAAAATTACATTTTCTGAAAACATTTCTTCAACGCTCGTGAAAGATGAATTTTCAAGTCACATTCAAAAGTCATTCTAAAAAATGATAATTGAAAACTTTGGAAAAATTTAATTTTTAAAATGAACTTCAATATAATATCCCTAAAAATACTATATAAGTTTTTAGAGGAAATAATTATTAGAAGAAAATAAATATTTTAATGAATGAAAACCACATTAAATATTTTGAAATAGATTTTTTGAATAACCACATTGTAAAAATAGATAGTAAAACATCAATTTAAAAATTGGTATTGCAAAATGAAAAATTCAAATGAGTAAACAGATATTTTGTCGTAAAATTAAGAAATGATTTTTTTAAGAATAATGTTCATGAAAATGAATTGAAACCTTTTTTAAATAAGATGATATGTTTTTTCTAAAAAAAAATCACTTTTATGATAAATATATTCATTGAGAAAGAATCTTCGAGTTAAATTTATAATTTTACCATGTGAGAAATGATTAAATGACATATAAAGTAAAAAATATAAAAATTTTCAAAGCATAAAATATTTATTCCAAGGTAATAAAAAGGTATCTTAATTAGAGTAATTTTGATTTAACCAAATCATTTATGGATATTATAATATATGATGAAAGAGACATTTCAAAAGGGGTTTCATGTGGTGAAAAGTGTAAATCCCTAAATAAATATAAAAAATACCATATAATAAAATCAAACCACAGAATATAAGCAACTAATTTTATAATGGTATAAAATATTCCTAATCATCCAATTTCTATTGTGCGGTGTGTAGTATCTCATAAGTTCTTTTTATATTTTATGAAGTGTCTTTAAAAACGTTTTAAAAACTATGAAATTGAAATCAGGTTTTCATATGTTAATTTCGAAAATTAAATATGGATTTTGAATTTTATATATTTTTTTTATGGAATTGTTTTATAATTTTAAAAGTAAAAATAAAATCTATTATTAATTATTCATGAGTTACGTTATTTAGATTTTTTTTATTTTTTTAATCTTTTTATTCTTAATAATTATTTTTTAATTTTAGTAAAGGTAGTGAGGTTTTTATAAATGTTGAATCTGGATGAATAATAAGTTTTCATTGGTTACATAATGGTAGGATAAGTTATGTAAAATTTATCCGAAAATTCTATACTCTACAAAAAGGTACCTCCACTTCAGAAAGGTAACATAAATATACATCGAGTCAAAATATTGTATCCTTTGAATCCTTCTACACATGTACGAGTAACCATAGCTTATGTTATCAATATAAAATTAATTATTTCACTTTCTATGTGTGGTCCCGTATTAGGGAAATGAGTTTCTCACATATGGTTAATATATGAAACTAAATATCCCATAAGGTTGGTTATATTTCTATATATAGATAGTCCCAAATTTATAATGGATATACATGAGATACACTGTAAATTTGTAAAAGTTATTTCGAGTTTTTTAAGCTCACGAAAGGGATAACTATGTTTACCTTATCTCAGGTAATGGAAACCATCTCGGTAATATTAGAACCCTTGTACCCTTATTTAGTATGTTTGAGTTGTGTATGGGTAGTTTATTTTCATTAAAAGATAGTTTTTATTAATAGAGCCTACTTTAATGATTTTTAAACATTAATTAATGGAAATAAAGATAAGAAATATTTGTTTTTAAACTATTATAATTTTATAACTTTAGATATTGACCCCCACGATTTTTGGAGTTATAAAATGGGATTTGTGAAGTAAATTTAAATGGAAATGGATTTAATAAAAATTTAATGTGAATTAAATATCAGTATGGAACTCGTATCTGTATATTTTAAAATACCACATTCTCAAAATTAGATATTATATTAACTTATTTCATGTTTGGGTGATCCAAACTACATTATTCTAGACTTAAAATTCTTCTTCAATCAATGTAATTTCATATCTCTTTTTACATTAATTCTTGAAATAAAATCATCATTCTTCTCTCCTCTGTATTGGGTATACCATGAGTGATTATTCTTCTAAAGTTAAGGGATCTGTTACATCACATGATATAAATTTAATGTGTCAATAAATCATTCCAAAATTTCCATTTTTTATTATGATTTTAAAAATCCTAATTATATAATATTTTGGAAAATAATATAATAAATAAATAATATATGATAATCTTGAATCTATAAAATAAGTAGATGAAATTATTATAGTGAATTATTTGAAATGAAATGTTATTAATTTAGGAATTAAAATAAAAGATATATCTATGTTAAAAATTGTTATTATTGATAATAAATTAAGAATATCAACTTTAGGATAATATTTATAACATTATAATTCTATTCCAAATTATATTCAATTAATTATTTATAAAAATTTAATAATTGAGAATGTGTAATATTTTTAATTTTAGAAAACTCAAAACTATTATTTTAATTTTTATTATAAATTACATACCGACTGAGAACATAAAATCACATAAAAATCACTATAATACATAAAAAATAATTTTTTTAGAATTGGAATGAAATCTCAGGTGTTTAAATATATATTCCATGACCATTAAATATAATAAAATGCATACATTACATGCCGATGATGATGGTGGCATAGTGTGCCTCTTATAATGATGATGGTTTAAAGAGGTGTCATATGTCATGATATTGACATAGGTTTCTGAATTTTATAGGATGTTAAATTGTTTCATGGATTACACTATATTGATCAGTATAAGTTCGTAGTGAGACATTCTCATTAATGATTACTTCTATCTTGATTATTAGTTGATTTACCATAAATTGTTTTTATTTATATGATTAGCTTCTAGCTACGGGGTATAGTCAAATGAAATGTTCTATGAGTGCATCTTTTATATGAAATCTTAGGTGAGTCTTATCATTCCATTATATTTATGAAATGACAATGAATTAATAATTTAATGTGGTTTCTTATTGATTTATAAATAATATGATAACATATATGAGAATAAAACTAAAAAATTAATAGTCTTATCTTCATTTGGATTAGATGGTAATAATTTTAATCTTATAAATGGAAATGTAATTATATTAATTACTTAATAATTAATTATTTAATATTAAACATCATACATGTATTATTTTTTGATATATGTTCCATAGTGGTTACAAATGGGTATCCTAAGAGACAATAGTTGTAGTTTATTATATGGTAATTTTTTTCTTTATTGTGGTTATGATTCATATTTCAAATATATGTTATTTTATTCCATAAATAATTCAGCCATGTCAAGAGGTAAACTGAAAACAAAAGTTATACATGTATTTTTTCCATAGTCTAGATTATTGAGGATATAAATGGTTAACTACACCCTCTCCAACGATATCTTATTGAATTTAGTACTACATCTGGGTATTAACGAGGTGGAGTTCTCATACAAGTGAGTTGTGGGATGTGATTACTTGAGGTCATTCCTCAATCAAGTATTCTGGAAATAATATACTTGGATTATTATAGGAATGTTATATATAAGCTATGATATCTTGATTTATAATACATAATATACTGGTTGTGGAAGATTCCATAAATATACCTCGTAATTATATAGATTATGTGGATAATGGTGATGATGAGATGGTTATGTGGACTGAAACCAATATGAGATGTCGGCCCATACATGGGACTGTGGTTGGGAAGGTAATGAACTAACCCACGTTGGGGATGACTTTATTTATGGAAGATAGATAGATTAGGATGTATGAAGATAGTGCATGAGAGTGGAAAACTAGTGTGGAATACCATATAGGGTGCTGACACAGAGACACACACACACACATATGTTACCAATTTTATGGTTACATTTTATTTATTTATTTATTGAGCGAGACATAGTGAAGTTAAGAATAGATAAATCTATATATTTATGTGATGATTTAGATTAAAGGGTATACGCTCATATATATTTATATGTATATGTTAACAACTGTATTGTTTTATTTTTTATTATTTTGTGATTGAGACATGGTGAGGATAAGAAAACATTAATATAATTAGTTAGGTGATGTGTTAGATTAATTATTATACTTACTGGGATTTATTTTTTTTATTTCACTTTTTTTACATTAGGAGTTTCAAGTAGTATCCTTCTAAGTATAAAATTTATTCTCACCCTACACACACACACACATACATATATTTATTTCTTCAGTTCAACATGGACTGGTTGGTGATCATGCTAGGTATTACTAGTTCGAGGAGTTTTTCGGAGAAATTGAAGCTTCATCGTGATTATCTATTATTTATCTCCTTTTTTCTAATCAGTTGTATCCAGTTATGTTTGAGATCACATATTATATTGGGATTAATTATTTATTTATTAGAATAAGATTTATTTATTTGTTTTTGTCATCTTATCTATTATCAAATATTTATAAGGTTAATGCTTATTATGTGTGTGATTATATACCCTCAATTCTTATTGTTAATAAATTTTATATTAAATTTAGGTTACATGTATCATTATTTATCCTCCTCCATTTCTATCCAAGGATGTGTACCTTTGGGGGGAGTATTTTGTTGTCATATATGATATAATTTCAATTGGAAAAATTATAAATCATTTAACAAAAATTTAGTTAAAACCCCCTTTATTAAATAGTTTTCATTAAAAATAAAAAACAATTAAATGTGGAACAATTGATGGGTTTTTAACTCAAATAGATATACGGAAATTTATTATAAAATAAATCCATTTCTAATAAATACAATTTAAAATGGAAAATATTATTAATGCACATCATATCACTGTGACTAAAAATATATATGTAAAATTGTTATGACTAGTATAGATTCTCTTCTAAAAAAAACCTAATGTCCTGATTAATAAAATAATTTTATTAAAAAAAATATAATAAACTATAATATTTACATTTCATTTTTAAAAATATATTTATTATCATATTTTATTTATTTATTAGATAATTTTCACTTATTTTGCTTATATAAGGTTGTTCGATCAATTCATATGAATCTTTATTAGTATATTGAATATGGACAAAAGTGTTGTTAAGTAGCTTCATAATATCTAGAGTTATATTTTCTTATAATACTCTAATAATATATTAGCATAAAATTTGTACATTTTGATAATTTTTTCCCCAAAATGGACTGTATTTTAAAAAGTACCTTGATATGTTTATTTTAGGTAGTGTAGTTTACTATGACTATATTTTATTAATCTAAAATCTAAAATCTAAAATCTAAAATATAAAATAATATATTTAAAAATATTTATATTTATAAATATATAATATTTATAAATTATATATAATATTAAATTCATCATATTTAGTGGTAATGGATGAATAAAACACATCTTACATGGGGGCAGTTGTCTAAATGTATGCATGACAATGTATTCGTTTTTTAGAATTTTTTTATGGATGATATATAAATTATATCTCATTATTATAATATCATTTTATAATATTTTCATGGATTTAAAATATATTAGATGGTGGAGGAAGAAAAGAATTTTGAAATATGGGTTGAGAACATTAATACTCTTTTGATATATTCTACCAAAGGTATCACCTTAAGAATAAAAAACATCACATTTTGGAAATACTATATATTGTAGGATGTGTTTAGAGGGTATAGTAGAGATTGGGTAAGTTTTTTGTTGTTAGAAATATTTGTAATTTGTTGAGAAATTTGGTGTAAGTTATCTCCTTTTATATGTGAATAAATGGAACTATTGTAAATACCCATAATTTTTCAACCTTTTAATGACACTACTCCAGTTTCAATAGCTCTAAAAATTTAAAATAATGAATTTTCAGGAGATTTATTTTTGATAAATTCTCCAAAATTTAGTTTCACACATGTTTTAAATGTAACATCCCAATATTTTAAAATAAGAACATTGTCTTCAATAGAGTACATGTCACCCAACACCAAGATTATAAGAAAATATAAGAACCTCATACAATAAAATATATTTTTTTCAAATAAATTTAATCCCTTAAAAATCTTTAATAAAAAATGATTTTTTTATTTCATTACATGCATCAACAAGTATCATTAATAGCTTTCATTACTTGGATGGCTGAGTTTTATCAAACAAAAATATATAATTAATAATATTATTTAATGTGATAATGATAAAATAGAAATTATCTTAGTGGGAATGAATATTAATCACTCAAATAATAGAATTATGGTTATCTATTTTTTATAAATTAAATAATTATTATTTAAAATAAAAAACAAAATGTTTCTGAAAACTGTATTTTTCCTAAAAGATTGTTTAGTCGCGCATTTCACACATATTTTAAAATTACATTTTATAAATTTTAGAAAATATATTTGAAAAAATTGATCCCATTTTTTAGATTTTAATAACTATTTTATCTAATTTAATTTTTTTAATTTTTTTTATAGTTAAAAATAATAAATTCCATTTGAAAATTGGACTTTTTAAAAAAATAAAAAATAAAAAAAAATTTATTTTAATTCTTTTTATAGTAAAATCAGTTCAGTTTTAAATATAATAATAAAATTTATTTAATTTTAATATTTTTCATGTTGAATATTGATATAAATTTTATTAATCATTTGAAAATTTTCTTTTCAAAAACAAGATTTTTCATCGCTTGTGAGAGATTAATTTTAAATGAAAATTTTCTACTTCTATGAATTTATTTTTGAAAAATTGATTTAATATTTTTAATAATAATAATAAATAATTCTTAATTAGTCCAAATTATTTTTTGATTAAAATTAATAGTGAAAATAATAAATATTAAATAATGTGGTTAAGGTAAAAATGGATTTACATGGAGTTAAACTAAAAAGACCATGGTTAATAATTACCTTCCAATTGGTCCATAAAGACCAATTTTTAACCATATTTTTACCATATATATTCTAGGATCTATAATTGTCAATTTTGAAGTCTTTTTTCATGATAAAAACATGGTTATGATTGAATATTTTCAGACAATTACTTGTTTTCCACTAACCTCACCTATGAAAGGCCACCCACTACCATCTCTTCTTCACATGTTTATAATTTTTTTTACCAATACCTACAAAAATAAAATCACAAATTCTATACCCCCATCCTGTTGTACTTTTCTTAGGTAGAAATCATACCTTGTAAAGATTTAGTGAAAACCTAATGAGGATGCCAGAAATATAGGTAAGTTTCATTAAAAAGCGTTTTTATTTTATTTCATTATCCACCTCCTTAGATTATTATTAAACGATAATGACATAATGACATAATAACATCATTATATTTCATCTAATTATAAGTTTTATAATAAATTAATCACCTAAAATCATCTCTTCTTCCATCAGTTGGGTTTTAAAATCACTATTCTTATGTACGACACACTACTACCTCGTGAACTGAAGCTATTCATTTATTCCATTACCACCTCTCACAGTTGGGTATGATGATAGATATAATGTATATATATATATATATATATATATTATTTTATAATATATATATATGTATTCATTATATCATAAATAACATTCAAATCATAATTACATATGATACAAGATAATGTTGCTTTTGTGTACGATAGACCACCGCCTTGTGAAGTGATATGACTCATATTTTACTAATTGTTCATGTGGAAGGTGTTACATATAAATTTACTGCTAATATGTGATATAAAAAGATAAATTATGATATTAATGACTAATTTATTATTTTTTAATGATAATATAAAATTTTATTTCTTACATTTTCACTCACATAATGATTATAACTTCGTTCGTGTACGTTTGGACTAATACCTTCATGAAGCGATGTGACTCTATTTTTATCAAAACACCACATAGATAAAATATATATATGGTATATATGATATTATTATCATTCTATATGGTTGATATTTTATATACTTCATTCTATAATGATCATTAGAAAATGTATAAATTACTCATGCATAAATTTGTCCTACCATCTCCACAAACGTAACATATATCATTTCTCAAAACCATTTCACATGAATTTTCATAAATGTATAGTATGTATATATAATAATTATTAAAATATTATTATTCTATAGTTGATGAAACTATGTAATATTTGCAGGATCTGTGTCTCTAATGAAAAAACATGAATGAGATAACAAGGCAATATACATCTGACACAATGAAAATAATGAAATAATTTAAATAACCAAGTGATAATATTATATAAAAGGATCATATATGATTTGATAAACATTAATATGGTTTTTTATGTTATCAATTTTTTTAAACTACTATTAATGATGTTAAAGAACCTTAATCTAAAAGGAAGTGTGAGGTAAGTGATTTCATCTCAATTTAATTTAATTGAGACATATAGTAATGTTATGAAACCTATTTCTCATATATTCTATATATACAACTATTTGGTCATTTAATATCAATAATAATAAATTATTCATGGTATTTTACTTTTTAATTTGAATTATTTCATCTAAGGGTTTTTGAATTAAATGTTACCAAGTGGTAATGAATTTCAGATCATAGTTTATTTTCATTGGGTTATATTATTCTTTCCTTGTATTTGATATTATAAGATTATATATGTAATTAATTGTGTATATATATGTTTATATACACTTTATTAGGAGGATTAATATTTAATAAACACATTATATTCATTGATTAATTATTACTTCAACATTATGATCATTGTAAGGGTTTATTTTACAATCTTGTTCATATCTAGATTGTTTATTCCTGAATTTATGTTGAAGGAAATTATATGATCATTTCATAAATAAAACCATTTTGTTTTATTCACCTCTGGTTATTCATAATATTTTAATGTAATTGTACCAATTTTTTACTCTTTGGTTCTTAAAATAATTGATAAAATGTCTTTAAGAAAATATAACATCATTTCTATCTATGGTAAAAAATATGTTTTAATCAAAAACCATGTTTTCGAAATAATAAAAAATGTTTTTATCCTTTTTAAAATGGATTTTAATGAAAATTTTACATTTTACTATTTTCTAAAAAAAAATCAAATAAATATTACTCCATTTTTATAACAAGGACCAACTGGATCTTACAAAAATGGTGAATAGAATATACTTATCATATTCTGAACCTTCCACTTTTCTAATCAATTTCGATTGAAAAATAAAAGTACTTTTTTATCTTTTATAAGAAGTAATGAATTTCCTGCCATCATGATGATTATTTCATCTAAGTTTCATATTCAATTTTACTGGGCTGTTTTGAAGAACGATTTTCCCTAATATTCTGTAAATTAAATATTTTTTAAATATGTTTTCAAAGATAAGTAATTTCATATTTTTTATCTTTTAAAAAAGTGTTTTTTAATAGACAAATATTTTTTTCTTGAAGAATTTTTTAATGAGAAATTACTGTATTTCTATTCATAAATTATAATAACCCATTAATATTTCTCTAATCATTATATCTTATAACAATACCATCTTTGTTCTTCCTTTGAATGGTTCATGATCATTTTGACAAAGGAAATTTTTGACATTCATTTATTTGATTCATTTTTTAGCCATTAATGTTCCCTTGAATTATTCACTTTAAATTGGTCATTAAATTTTCTACAAAATTTAAATATTATCTATCATGGATGTGTTTATTAAATATACCGTATATAATTTCATCATATGATTTTTTACCTGGATATTTATTTGATTGAGTATGGAAATATAGATTAATATATATCTTTTATTAAATTCCAATTTTTTATAAGGCTAAATTTGAAGTATTAAATCGATTATTAGATATATGAGGACTATTTTGGACATTTATTTATATGTGGGGATAGATAATAGAAACCCCCTTTATCTATTCATATTTCTCATGAGTAATATCCACTAGCTATACCATGTGTGTTTGTTCCTAATAATTTTGAATTTCCTTGTGAATGGTCTTGATGGTAGAGGTATTATTGGCCAAACCAGATCTCTTTTTACCTAGTGGTTTTAATGCATATAGTGAACTGTATTAATATTATAGTTATTATATTCCATGGACATGACATCAAATAATTAATCAATTCATTAATTAATAATTATATCATTATTATCTATGAAATTTTCAAAATGATATTATCTCTAAATGGATTTCAATTTCAATTTATCGATTGAATGTAATTTTTTAATTATTTACCTTATTGTATTAATTATTCCTTATCTAGTTATAATGGTCATGATATTTATTAAATGTAATGTGTATTAACTTACCTTATTTATAATGGTTAATTTCGATTCAGTGTATATTTTATTGTACTCAATCATTTCATTTTATTTTAGCTCACTCAAATTTTGTTTCCTTTCATGGGAATCTATGATATGTACTATTAAAGATATTCAAGAATATATTGGATGGAATAAAAATATTATCAAAAAAATTCTGTTGTAATTTTTGTAATCAAATTTACAATTATAATCATCAATATATCTAGTTTCCCAAGACTAATAAACTATTCGGTCCTTTGAAATTAAAACAATTATATATTAACCCATTGTAAAAAAGAATACATTTCCCCTGGATACTAGAGTTAGGGTCTCCAATGTTAGTATTAATGGATGTTGAGTAGAAACCTTTCAATATAGATTTTAAAAAACATAGATTATAGAACATGACCTTCTAATAAACATTGGTGAGATGTATAAAATTACAAAATAATGTTTTTATAAGGTATATATTATGTGGGTTTTCCCTGAAATTCAACTATGTATGGAAACTATTTGTGGATTTGGGTTCAGAACAGATATACTTAGAGGTAAAAAAATAGATCCTTGGGATTTACCCTATCATCACCTAATTCTTGAAAGCAAGTGTTAACTACGCATGATATTTGACAATCTTAGGGGATATATTTTGGACAATTCACATTTTTTACAAACAATTATAATGAATTTGAAATAGTGAAATCTTCCAAGAATATATATTTATGGTTATGACATTAGATCTGCATAAATATTTCAATTTATGTTAAATATTTATCTTTTTTTCAGGATTATACAATATGTTTCATAATGATATGGTCTAATCTATTATATCCCATCATTTAGAAATGATTCCTATAAAAAGGACTACAAAACATATTGTAAAATCCTGGGTAAATAATGAATATAAATTTTTTATATTTATTAAAAAAATTGAATTAAATATTAATTCTACATTAAAGGATAGGTAATGTTTGATGGCGTACCCAATACACAATAATGGGTTTCTTTGAAATCTTATGTTGCACACAACGCTAGGTCACACTAACAAATAATATTTTAATATTATTTTAAATGGTAGTTAAAACCTAGACATTTTATTATAAGTAATGTATATAACTAACTAAAATATGGATAAAAATGTTTGTAAAACGTTTTTACATTTATCCAATAAATTTTAAGGGCTTCAAATAAGAAAGAATCTAATTTTAAGCATAAATACTCTAATATTAAAAAAAGTGATTTACTGTCTTTTGATGGAGAACCCTCATTAAATCTAGGTTGAGTTAATTTTATATGTTTTATTTTACAAAATAGAATTCTTCTTTAGAATCAGAGCATCAATATTTAATTTTAGTAAATTTTCGGTATTTTCCTAATAAAATCCATTTCTTAAAGAATAGGGGAAAATACTATATTTTAATTCAAAAATGCCTTTTAATATAATTTATTTATAATTTTATATTATCTTTTTAATTGGTTTTAAAATTTAATTATATTTTTTTACTATTTAATCCAATTTTGGTCATTTGAAGTAATTTCACTTTGAAATTTGATATAAATAAGTATCAATCCTTTGATAGTTATAATTTCATAAAAACATGCTTTTTGGTTTGACAATGGGAATTAATTTTAAATTAATTTTTGCTGCTTATGTGTATTGAGTTAGGAAAAATAGGTTCCATATTTGGAATCAGGATATCCAAATTGTGTAAATAGGAAACTTTTATTTTTAGACATTATGAATATTGACTTCAGTAAATATTTTATTTACCATGGTTAAATGGAAAAGATGGTAAATAAGGGTAACATAATAATATTAAAATACCCGAAAATGTGTCCTAACCCTATTGGTTGATACATTTCTGACCATGGTAATACTTGGATCTATTTATTGACCCCATGGAGCCACTTGGGAATTATAATGACAATTATATTAATTAATTTAAAGTAAAGAATAAAATGACATAAACATATATCTTTTAGTAAAAAAATATTTACATTGGGTTATATAAGTTATCTATTTAAATACCAATATTAATTTCAAAGATAAAAATAATTCCTACATCATTATAGTTTTTTTATAATTTTTAGACATTATACAAATAAAAGTTTTAATGACACAATAATGATGCAGGGTTTACCTCATTAATGAATGATTAAAATAAATAAGATTATAATGATTAAAACAATATCCAAAACTTGTAAAATTCTTATTTAATTATTTCATCTCAAACATGATTTTTCTTTTCTACGACTTTAATGAGTTTTGGACCTTTAGAAACCGAATATAAATATATAATAAAATAATATTTTTATGCTTCCCAAAAGAGCCCCTCCACCCATTTATAAAGATCAATCACTTTTAACCCATTACTCACACATCTAAACCCCCTTAGGTCATCCAACATCTGAAAATTAATCTCCCTACATCCCTCTCCTCCATATAGAATCTTTCCCCTAGGCAGAAGGCAACTCTATTAATCCTTTTGGTTCAAAACCAAAAGGGAGATATCTGATTTAAAGGTATCATCTTATCTTAAGTTATTTTGTTTTATTTTACATCTCAAACCACACAAACTATTTTATTCCATTATATTATTAAAAAATAGTACAAAAAATATAATAGGATGTTTTTATTATAATTATCATAACTAAACTTATACACACCTCAATATAATGGGTAAAGAACATATTCTTTCTATGGAAGAAAAACTACTGTCTCACGAAACGATGATTGTTCAAATATCTCCAACCAACTCTCAATGGTGGTCATTATGATGGAAGTGTATTAATATATGATATATATTATGTTTTTTTCTCTATTCTTATGTAATTTTTATTTACAATCATACCTTTATGTTTTCTAATATGTGTAAATACAATAATTTCATTTGAGGAAGAGCGGACTATCGCCCCCTCAGTGATATGAATCGTGCATGCCATATATGGAACATATAAAGGATAGAGTTAATGAAATTATATATGATATTATAATATTATTATTATATATATATATATATATAATTATGTATTTATTCCATTAAATATGAAATATAAATGAAAGTTATGTTCATGCGTATATACGGCTTACCGTCTCCATGAACGGTGCATTTCATTTCTTATCTCCAAAAGTTAAGTACTATTATAAATAAATAACTATACACTAAATATATATTATATATATGATACCTAAATCATCAATATAATTCTGGAGATAATTGAATTTTGACCACATGGACAATTTTTAATTATAACAAATTCATTTTTAACTCACGTTCCGAACATCGACAAAATGTCCGATATGAACTCAAATAATTAACCAATTGTTATCGCAGGTTATTAATTGATATAAAAGGAATAATAAATGTAAAAAAGTTCGTAATAACTTAGAAGTTAACTTTTTTATATTATTCTAGAGATTAAATAACGGTCGACTCAAGTTGGACATGAGGTAAGCAGTTTCTTATCTCACTTTTAATTCCGTGAGATATCCATTGTTCACCACCTATTTATTACATGTGGTGTATTTATTTGTACCATTTGATATATATTATCATGATTATTTTTTATATTCATGGTATTCTATGATTAATTGGGTATTTATTATCTTTGGGTCTTACAAGTCGATTGATTACAACATGGTAATGGGTTTTCATCTCACTTTTTATTACCGCGAGATTCATGATATGATTGCCACTATTTTCATTTTTGTGGTGTATGTACTGGCGATTATTGTATTATTTGTGAAATATACATCAATTTATGGGTATTTACATATTTATTTTATGATCCTTATTTTTTGTGTTGTATGTTTCGTATGTTACCAAATTGGTTAGGGAACATTTTAACCCAATTTCCATTCTTTGGGTTAATATTTTAATTTTTAATCATGTAATGCTATTAATATGTGTGGAATCACGGTTTATTTTTTCATTTTGTAGTTTACACTCATCATTTTTTCAAAACACATAATCTCTCCATTGATAAATTCTCATTTCATCGATATGAACTTGATTAGAGTAATCTTAACTCAATTTCAATTCACTGAGATAAACTTCCATGTCATTGATGTTGTTGTTACAAGAATATGTGTTAATGTCCTATGATTCATTTACACTGGATATAAAATCCTATTGAGTTTATTTATATTTTTCACACATATTATGACATTTATTTATCCTTAATTTAAGGATACATTCATTATAAGGGACTTCATCTCAATTTACATTCTATTAAGACTTCCTTGTTATTATGCACCAATTCAATTTTATATGGTGAATATACTATTCATTTACATATTATGTCATTAATACCTTTATTAACATGATATTATAATGTTTTTAATATATCAATTTTTTATATTTTTGCATGTTTCATTTGGTTATTAACTCTTTAACTCAAATATTGTGTTTTATGTTTTAAATATTTATTCTTCTTAATCTTTCTCAATAGTATAGATGTTTTAAAAATGGTTTTAAAGATTTCTTTATATGCACATGAATGTTTTGAAATTAAAATTTCATTCAAATGAATCAACTTCGTATAGGACACTTTGATTCAAAAATCGCTTTATTAAATATTTTAAATGGTTTTGAAAATGGTTTGATAAAGAATTGATTCTTTCAATATCATGAAATGATATATCGTGATTCCAATATAGAAATGTAATGTTTCCTTTATGCTTGTTTAATGTGTTATGAATATGTTATGGTTATTGGTCATTGTTTACGTATTGGGGTGATTTTGTGATAAAACTAGGGTGGGTGAGCCTGATATAGCTCTCCAATGCATTGGGAAACGTGACAGAAGTAAATGTTAATATTTCTCCTAAGAGATTTAGGAATATACTGTGATGGGTATTCCAACGTAACTCCCCATGTAGCTATGATAGATACAATGTAATTATGTTATGTATTCCACAAGTTACCTTTATGATTTTTGAATTTTGTGTGTTATTCACAAATCTTATGATTTCATGACGTATGTTATGATTTAAATGTATGGTTTCATTGTTTTGTATCTATTAATGGGCTAATTTTTTTATTCCTTATTATACAAATGTTACTAAACTTTTTATAATCATCCCATGTTTTTGAAATTTTTTCCACATGAATTAAAAATGAATAGGATCAAGTATGGGATCATTGAAAAGTCATGTTGTCTAAAACATGGAACTATACATGTTTTTTAAGAGTTTTTATTTTTTGAAAAAATGGATACTGAGTAGTAGTTTCTACATATAATTTTCATTTTGATATATAATATTTATAAAATAATTCTCTAAAATCTTAACAAAAAAGAACCTATATGTGAATTATTAACTTAATTCATAATTGTGTAATTTTTAAGGCCAAGTTCTTGTAGTTGGTATCAGAGGTCGGTTTTGACAACTATAGGGATTGACTGTTTTCATTAAACACCTGGTTCGTCCCTATGTCGATTAGTTAACGTAAATCCTTGTTTTATAAAATTTTCAGATTAAAGAACATTAATTCCAAATAGAAAGAGGAGGATATAAAATGACATTCCTATATCTTTTTTATGACATTATTGCAATAATTATTGCAAAGTCATGATCATATTATTGTGAACATTCTCTAGAATACAACTCTCTTGCAAGTAGTTGTTTGAGATATCAAACTCCACCACTATACCTCAATATCATCTTGGTTCATGGGTTGTATTTAATCAAATCCTATTTTTTCAATATTCTCATATTTTCAAGAATGTTAATCATTATCAAGTCATTTTAAAATATTTTCCCTTATCACAAGATTCTGAAGCATATTTTTATTTCAAAAAGGGTGCTGAAGAAGGAGACCCTTGCACAACCAATTTATATTTTCTTTTTCAACATAGTCTCTCAACACAAACATATGGTATTTTAAAAAGTCCATTGATTGAATGTTTGAACACTAATTCGGTTTGACTATTTCATAAAAATCATTTTTTATAAGATGTTTTGAAATTAAATGTCATACAATATTATTTTCTGAAACTATTTTTTTTGTGAACACCCATATGACCTATATTGTACAAGGTGTATTTGGATGGAGATAGAAAATTATTTTGAAGGATCCTTAAATAATTGTTGCAATATGTGGACCTATAGTATACATGAAAAAGATGATGATGAAACCATATGGACACTATAATCAAGGAATGATTTTCTTTCTATTAGGAATAGATTTATTTAATAATATGGAGGAAAAATGACAATATATAAGATGTTGCGGTCATAATGTATTAGATTGAAAATTAAATGTATTATAAAACCTTTGTTGCTAAAACATGTTTGGTTAATTTTATAGTTTTATAAAAAGAACAACACATAAGATTGGTGACAACCCGTTGCGTCCGAAAAGGCTGTAGGAAACAATCCCACAACCGAAGGGTGACAAGGGTGCTCCACTTACCCTTGTCCTACATGAAGACCCTAGTTAATATGACTTATTATTTTATGTTTAATGATTTTATAGACCAGGAATAAGTTGATTTTGGGAACATATTTTTTATCAAATGGATATCCATAATATTGGAAAATGATTTGGTTATTATGTGATGAAGGTTAATTATGAAGATGTTATCTCTTATAGGGAACATTATATGCTTATGTAAAATAGAATACTACGAGATCTCATTTGTGTAGTAATGGTTGAAATTTTATTTTGGAAGAATCTTTGTTTTTATTGTATACATATGATGATTTGGATTATTTATATAAATGATTAACCTATCATGGAGAATATGTGATTAGGATAATTTCATTTTGGTATGGGACTTTAAGTGTAACATATGTTATTTGAAGATAAATGTAATGATATATCTTGGAATACTATGTTATTAAATCATTCTGAGTTTTGGGTTTCAATCATAGTGTGGATTACATCGAAGAATTTGAAGGACACTTTTTTTATTGAATGGTCTTTATTGAACTTTGGTGTACTATTTGAAAAATTAGGTAGATTAATTGTATTTTTTCTATTTATAAATTATTATCCTTTTGGGGGATTTTCTAGTCTTGTATTAAAAAATTTGGTTTTGGTTGACGTCTGAAGAGAGAGAAGATATATTGTTCATATTTTTGGGATTATATGATAATCTAGAAGTTGATTCTAAAGATATTAAAGTGACCAAGTGAGTTTAAATACTCATCGTTGGTTGAAAATATGAGTTTAACGTATAAATATAGTAATGGATGAAAGTTTATATGAAAACTAAGTATGTTTTCTTATGTTCTTATTCAATCTCTAAAATAACTTCCAAAAATATTCAAAAAAGTAACTTAAAAAAACATTGACTGTTATCTTTTCCCATTGGGGAAAAAAAGGTCGTTAACCCATAACTAGTTTGTGATTTTATAGTGGTTAACTTTCTAGAAATCATGTTTTCTACCACTATCAATCAATCCTTGATGGTTTGTTTCTCTTCAATATCTATGTATTCCTACCTCGGATCCTTGTAAGGGAAATCTCGAGTGACCTTTGTATTTTTCTTTTATTCCTTTAAGATGATATTTTTATTGACTCTTTTTCAGATGTGGGAATTTCAATAATGATTTTAAGCCCAATTTTAGAATGGTGAGGATGCAATTCCCAATATTGGGGAAGGATGTAACATCCTAGGTAAATAAAGAAAATTAATTTTTTATATATATTAAAATTTGTGGATTAAATATTAATTTTACTTTAAAGGGTATGCTATGTTCGATGGCTTAAAAGATATGAAAAAAAGATGGATTTTTGTAATCTTATGTTTCACACAATGCTGATTCATTATAAGTCCCTAGCCTAAAACCTTACTTAATCTTGAGTTATTACAAGATTACACATTGAGGATCCTTTCAGGTTTAGAGTTTTAGAGAATTAGATCATGAAACTTGCTTTACATTCCACATTTAAACAAAGTGGTTACATAAAATACAGTATTCTTTCTTCCCATCAACATAAACATATTTAAAATAAAACACAGATTCTTTCTTGACACATCCTTGACACTATCAGCACATCATGTACCTTTCCCTTGACCTGTGAAAAACATTTCAAAAACTTGGGATGAGAATAAAAACCTCAGTAAGAGTTATAAAAATATGTAAAGGAAACATGAGTTCATATATACATTAGAATGAAATCATACTTTACCCATAAAACATAGGCATATCAAATCATGAATAAATCATAGAATTCATAAGACATAAAAGGTATTTTGAGGAATTAATAACATTCTTACATAGGAAGTAACCCTCTTGGTTAAATTTGGAATACCCACCATAGTATATTCCCTAAATCTCTTCGGAGAAAACTTAACGTTTCACTCCTTCACGTTACCCAATGTATTGGAGAGCTATATCGGGCTCACCCGCCCTTAGTTTATCGCAGAACCACCCGTTTTTATAACAATGCCCAAGAACCATAACATAAACATATCACATAAAACATGCATAAAGTAAATATAACATTTCCACATTTCGATAACAATATATCATTTTAGGATATTGAAATAATGAATCCTTTAAAAAAGAAACCATTTCCAAAACCATTTAAAACATTTAATAAAGTGATTTTTGAATCAAAGTGTCCCATACCACCTTGACGCTTTTAAATTTTTAAACCATTAATATCCATATAAATAAATCCTTAAAACCACTTTGAAAACGTGGATATTAATAAGAACAAATAATTAAAACATTTAAAGTGATATTTTTGTTAAAGGGGTTCTACCAAAATTAGAGACACTTGAATACAATAATTGAGGAATAACATTTAGTCAGAACTTTATAATATCATGCGAATAAATGGATTCATGATATAATATTCCAAAGGACAGTATATAAACCATATAAGAGTGAATTGGTGCATAACAACAATGAAGTCTCAATAGAAATGTCAAATGTGATGAATTCCCTTATAAAGAAGGTATCCTTAAATTAAGGATAATTCAATCTCAAAATTATGTGTGAAAAATATAAATACACCCGAAATAAGTGGATATTAAGTTTAAAACAATAAAATGTCATTCACACATATTCAAAATATGACATATTCAATAACTACATGTTGAACCCAAAGAAATCGAAATTGGGTTAAAAAGTTCCCTTGGTAAAATTCGACAGCCTAACGACATCACTTCAAAATTCAGAAAATGAGATGATGAGAGATATAAAGGGAATATCATCACTTGGACATAAAATTTACATCAATAATGATATAAAAGAACATATCGAAACATAATAGTATGTGAATTAAAAGACATAACAAAAGAAGTCTTTTAAAAAGAGGAGGGTGAAAGGTCCCCTTACCGAGTTGGGTAACTTTCGAAATGTACACCCCATGGAAGAAGGGTCATACAATGAAGATGTGAATACCCATAAATGAAATTATACAACACAGTGTATAATAATGGGCAGTACATACACCACTCAATGGAAATTGTGGCAAATGTAGCATAAATCTCACGGGAATAAAAGTGAGATGAAAAATCCCTTACGAAAACTTGACAGCCTAAAGACTCCACTTAAAACGTCCAAAATGGATTGATGAGTGGAAATAGGGTATCTCATCATATTACCATAAAATGTACAGTGATATGAATATAAAAGAACATCCCCCATAATAGCAAAGAGGATCTTAAAAGAAGTGACATAAAGGAGAGTAATTAAAAAGAAAGAGAGAGGTTATATCTCTTACGAAAATTCGGCAGCCTAACAGCGCCACTCAAACTTCCAAAATGGATTGATGAGAGAGAATAGGGTCTCTCATAATTTGAACATAAAAATTACAGTAAGTGTAATATAAAATAACATCGCAATAACCAGAAAGATGAGCTTTAAAAGGAATGATATAGAAGATTGTACTTAAAAAGAAAGAGAGGAGTAGGATCCTTTAACTCGGGTCCGACTGGACTCGATCATTCTTTAATCTCCTGAATAATAAACTTGAGTTAATTTCCACTTCCTTAAGAACAATTTTAAAGTTAATTATTCCCTTTATATCACTTATTACCATGTCATAAACATTATGTAATCATTTAAGTTAACAATATTTGTTTTGCCGATATTTGGTTCTTAAGTCGAAAGTGGACTTCTTACAATTACATGTTGTTCGTGTGGCCAAAAGTTCATTATATCCAGAATTTTATTAATGATGTAGATATCATATATATCATGTATATCCAGTATATTAATGCATTTATAATATTACATAACATTTAGAGTTAAGAAATGAAATGTACCGTTCATGGAGACGGTAAGCCGTACGTACGCAAGAATGCTACTTCCATTTATATTTCATATTTAATGGAATTAAAACATAACGATACATAATAGTATTTTAATTCCAGTAGGGTATCATATATAATATCATTAAATATATCCTTTATACGTTCCACATATGGTATTAATGAATCAAATCACTTTGAGGGGGTGGTAGTCCGCACTTCCTTAAATGAAGATATCGCATTTACCCATAATGGAAACCATAAAGGTATGCCATAAATGAAAAATACAGAAGCTTAAGTAAAACATAAACATATTATATATCATATATAAATATAGTGTCATATTAATGTCCAACTTTGAAGGTGTTATAATAATGTTGAACAATCATCGTTTCGGGATGCAAAAATTCGTCATCCACGGAAACAGTATGTTCATTAACCATTAGATGTAGGTGTGTATAAGTGTAGCTCTAATACTTCTTATAATAACATCCTAGTATATTTAAGATACTGGATTTTTTACAAAATAAATGAATAAAAAGTGTTTAGGGGGTTGGAGATGCAAAATAAAACAAAAGGACACAAGTGAAGACATTACTTTTAAATCAGGGAACTTCCTTTGATTTGAGATCAAAGGCTTACTTGGAAAGGCTTATACCCAATGTGAGGCTTCAAGGAGTTATAGAGGGATGTGTAGAGATGAAATGGGTAGGGTTTGGCCAAGCCAAAGGCTTTGGAATTGTGGGTAAAGAGGTAGATGTGGGGGCCTTTTATAAGAGGAGAGGAGGGGCACTCTTGGAAAGGTATAAAATGTAACATTATTTACAAATGAGTTTCGGATTTTAATGGTCCCACATTGATTTTTTTAGAGGATAAGGTGATAAGGGTTCGAAATCCACCCATACAATAGGGTTTGGACATGTGTAGGTCTTAGATTTTACATTATCTTCCCATTTTATTTAAATCGTTAAATAATGAGGTCATCGCTACATCATCATGATGTCATAAATAATTTAATTTATTTAATGTCTAAAAATTATAAAAAAATACTATGATGTAGGAAATATATTTATATTTCCAATGAATATATATATTCCAAAATATCATTTATGTAGGAAAAATAAAAAATATTTTACTTAGGTGATATATTCTTTGTTACATTTAACATTCTTTAAAAATAAAAAGATAAAAAGTCACTTTCTCACAAAAGTGATTCCATGGGGCCCCCAGATTGGAAAAAGGCCTCCCACGGTCGTCCATGAGACAACCAGTAGCCTTAGTACACATTTTGTGGTCATTTTTTATTATTATGATATAATCTTATTTTGTTTAACTACCCAATTACTCATTAATCAAGATAATTAAAGATAATTACCGTCGTTACTATTCATAATATCCAAAAACAAAAGAGTCTTAATTAAATAATTTGGACCTTATGATTCTAAATATTTAATTTATTTTACCAAATTCCAAACACATAAATTGCAATAATTAATTTAGAAAAACTTCCCGTTGTCAAAACAAATAGCGGGTTTTTTAGAAACAATATTTATGAAAAGTTTGGCACTTGTTTATGCCTAATTCCAAAGTGAAAGTAATATCAATGACCATCATTGAATTAAATGGTAAAAATATATTCTAAATAAACTTTAAAACAAATTAAAAATATAATATAACCATATAATTAAATTATATGAAAAATCAACTTTGATGTAAAATGCAGTATTTTTCACTATTCATTGAAAAATGAACATTGTCAGAAAAATACCAAAAATTAACCCAAGGTAAATTTCAATGTCCCAATCATAAATAATATGTTTATTTTGAAAAATATAGCTTATAAAATTTTCAAAAAGTGGATTTAAAAGGGGTTCGCGGTCAAAAGGCGGTTAATCGACCTTTTAAAGAATATTAGAATGTTTTCTCTTAAAAACTGGATTCATTTGCATTTTTAATCCTCTAAAATTTATTGTAAAGAGTAAAAATATTTGACAAACATATATAATTATTTTGTAGTTAGTTTTGTTCATTCCCGCCTTTACAACGGCTAGGCGTTAACTACCATTTAAAATAATATTATTTTATTATTAGAGTGCCACGTAAGATTCCCAAGAAACTCATTGTTGCGTGTTGGGTACGCCATCAAGCATAGCATCCCCTTTAAAGTAATATTAATATTTTATTCACAAATATGGATAAATATAAGGCTATCATTTTATTTATTTACCTAGGGTGTTACATCATTCCCCCCTTTTGGGAATTGCGTCCTCGCAATTTTAAAATTGGGCTTGGAAACATCCTTGAAAGTCCCACATCGGAACAAGAGTCGGTAAAAAAATCACTATAAAATAAAGAAAGATAAGTAAAAAGGTCACCCAAGTTAACCCATACTAGGATTCCAAGTATGAAAATATGGACATAGAGGAAAAAACAAAGGGTCATGTTCTGATGGAGAGTGATAGAAAACATCTTTAGGAGAAAGTTAACCACAAGAAAATCACAAACTTGTGATGGGTTAAACAGTATTCGATTCCCCAGTATGAAAAGTTAATAGAAAACATTTTTGTTTTAAGTTACTTTTTATTGAGGAATTTATTCATACAGAAACATAATCACTTATCATTTTGACTTTCAACTTTTATTAGATTCCTTACACAAACTCATATTTTTTCCAAAAGACGAGTATTTAGGAAGACTTGTTCACATTAAGAGTACTATAATAAACTTCTAGAGAATTACCTAATCCACAAAAGAGAACTATTTACTTCCCATGTCTTTAGACTTTAACCAAAACCAAAACAAAAAAGGTTAGTAAAAGATCAGATAATCCAGAAAAGGATAAGCCTTTATAAAAAGAAAATCTATTCTTAATCTCCAAAAATTTTCCAACAAAACCCAAAGTTCAACGAGGACCATTCCATAATCAATTTGTCCATAAAATTATTCAAAGTAAACCAAACTAAGATTGAAATCCAAATATTTGAAGGATTTAGTCACATAGTCTTCCATGTTAAATTGTAACATTTATCTCCAAACAACATTAGTTGCTCCTAAAGTCTCTTATTGAAAAGTAATTAACCTAATCATATATCCTCCATGATAGGTTAATAAATTTCCATAGATAACCCAAAATCAACTTACTCATAATTCATAAAATAATGTAACTAAAAAGAATTAGTCAAACTAACCAGGTACTTCACGTAGTCCAGTGGTAGGCGATAAATACCAGTCGCACTTTGGTTATGGGTTCAATTCCCGCGGCTTTGTCTGACGCGACGGGTTGTCACACGGTCTGCGTGTTGTCCTTTTTCCAAAACCATATAATTTTAAAACATTCCCCAAAATGAGATAAAATCTTCAAAAATGATCATAACATATTTTAACCTCAAGTTTATCTCATGCCTTTCATTTTCCATTATAACATATAATAACCCATAATTACCTCAAAAGTAAGGATCATATAAACTCTAATGGTTACCTTTATAATTATTACCTGCACTTCCACATCGATTGGTCATCTCGTACATGATGAATTACATATCATACCAAGGTTCATGACCATGACTCCTTGCTAGTTCTTTTAGAACAACCACGAGTTTCCTCATTGAATCCCCCATTTCATCCAGTCTCTTAATCAGAGAACCACCACAGTTTCCTTCAAACCTATTGTCACTTTGGTGCCTGATAGATCCATCCATTTACTAAAACCAAAAAGGTCAGTGTGAGTATATCAACAAAACCATCATATACTAATGAGGAAGATAAACACCAAGATATACTTACTCACTCACTTTATCTAAAACTAGGACTCTTTCTGAAATCCTATCCATTATGGTACTGTCACTTATGCTTAGAGAATACCCTAACCTCTAAAGTTATCTAAACCGACCTTTGATACCAACTATAAGGCCCCAGCCTTAAACCTTACTTAATAATGAGTTATTACAAGATTACACATTGAGGATCTTTTCAGGTTTAGAGTTTTAGGGAATTAGATCATGAAACTTGCATTACATTCCACATTTAAACAAAGTGGTTACATAAAATATAGTATTAATTCTTCCAATCGACGGAAACATATTTAAAATAAAACACGGATTATTTATTGACACATCCTTGACACTATAATCACATCATGTACCTTTCCCCTGACCTGAGAAAAAATTTCAAAAACTTGGGATGAGCATAAAAAGCTTAGTAAGAGTTATAAAAATATGGAAAGGAAACATGAGTTCATATATACATTAGAATGAAATCATACATTACCCATAAAACATAGGCATATCAAATCATGAATAAATCATAGAAATCATAAGACACAAAAGGTATCTTGAGGCATTCATAACATTCTTACGTAGGGAGTAACCCTCTTGGTTATGTTTGGAATACCCACCACAGTATATTCACTAAATCTCTTCGGAGAAACCTTAACGTTTCACTCCTTCGCATTACCTAATGCATTGGAGAGCTATATCGGGCTCACCCGCCCTTAGTTTATCACGGAACCAACCATTTTCATAACAATGCCCAAGAACCATAACATAAAAGTATCACATAAAACATGCATAAAGTAAAGATAACATTTCCACATTTCAGTCATAATATAACATTTTTGGATATTTAAATAATGAATCTATTCAAAAAGAAACCATTTCCAAAACCATTTAAAATATTTAATAAAGATATTTTTGAATCATAGTGTCCCATACCAACTTGAAGCTTTTAAAATTTTAAACCATTATTATCCATATAAATAAATCCATAAAACCACTTTTAAAACATGGATATTAATAAGAACAAATAATTAAAATATTTAAAGTGATATTTGGGTTAAAGGGGTTCTACCAAAATTAGAGACACTTGAATACAATAATTGAGGAATAATATTTAGTCATAACATTATAATATCATGAGAATAAATGTATTCATGATATAATATACCAAAGGACAGTATATAAACCATATAAGAGTGAATTGGTGCATAACAACAATGAAGTCTTAGTAGAAATGTCAAATGTGATGAATTCCCTTATAATGAAGGTATCCTTGAGTTAAGGATAATTCAATCTCAAAATTATGTGTGACAAATATAAATGCACCCAAAATAAGTGTATATTAAGTGTAAAACAATAAAAGGTCATTCACACATATTCAAAAGATGACATATTCAATAACTACATGTTGAACCCAAAGAAATCGAAATTGGGTTAAAAAGTTCCCTTGGTAAAATTAGACAGCCTAACAGCATCACTTCAAAATTCAGAAAATGAGTTGATGAGAGATAAAAAGGGAATATCATCTCTTGGACATAAAATTTACATAAATAAGGATACAAAAGAACATATCCCAACATAATAGTATTTGAATTAAAAGACCAAAAAAAAGAAGTCTTTTAAAAAGAGGAGGGTGAAAGGTCCCCTTACCGAGTTGGGTAACATTCGAAACGTACACCCCATGGAAGAAGGGTCATACAATGAAGATGTGAATACCCATATTTGAAATTATACTACTCAAAGTGTATAATAATGGGCAGTACATACACCACTCAAAGGAAATTTTGGCAAATGTAGTATAAATCTCACGGGAATAAAAGTGAGATGAAAAATCCCTTACGAAAACTTGGCAGCCTAACGACGCCACTTAAAACTTCCAAAATGGATTCATGAGAGTAAATAGGGTATCTCATCATATTACCATAAAATTTACATCGATAGGAATATAATAGAACAACCCCCATCATAACAAAGAGGAGATTAAAATAAGTGACATAAAGGAGATTACTTAAAAAGAAAGAGAGAGGTTATATCTCTTACGAAAATTCGGCAGCATAACGACGCCACTCAAACATCCAAAATGGATTGATGAGAGAGAATATGGTCTCTAATCATTTGAACATAAAAATTACAGTAAGAGTAATATAAAATAACATCCCAATAACAAGAAAGATGAGCTTTAAAAGTAATGACATAAAAGATTGTACTTAAAAAGAAAGAGGGGAGTAGGATCCCTTACCTCGGGTCCGACTTGACTCGATCGTTCTTTAATCATCCGAATAATAAACTTGAGTTAATTTATAATTCCTTAAGAACATTTTTCAAGTTCATTATTCCTTTTATATCACTTGTTATCATGTCATAAACATTATGTAATCATTTAAGTTAATAATATTTGTTTTGCCGATATTTGGTTCTTAAGTCGAAAGTGGACTTCTTACAATTACATGTTGTTTGTGTGGCCAAAAGTTCATTATATCCAGAATTTTATTCATGATGTAGATATCATATATATCATATATATCCAGTATATTCATGCATTTATAATATTACATAACATTTAGAGTTAAGAAATGAAATGCACCGTTCGTGGAGACGGTAAGCCGTACGTACGAATGAACGCTACTTCCATTTCTATTTCATATTTAATGGAATTAAAACATAATGATACATAATAGTATTTTAATTCCAGTATGGTATCATATATATTATCATTAAATATATCTTTTATACGTACCACATATGGTATTAACGAATCAAATCACTTTGAGGGGGTGGTAGTCCGCACTTCTTTAAATGAAGATATCGTGTTTACCCATAATGGAAACCATGAAGGTATGCCATAAATGAAAAATAAAGAAGCTTAAGTAAAAAAATAAACATATTATATATCATATATAAATATAGTTTCATCATAATGACTGCCTTTTAAGGTGTTAGAAAAATGTTGAACAATCATCGTTTCGGGAAGCAGAAATTCGCCATCCACGGAAACAGTATGTTCTATAACCATTAGATGTAGGTGTGTGTAAGTTTAGCTCTAATACTTCTTATAAAAACATCCTAGTATATTGAAGATACTGTATTTGTCACAAAATAAATGAATAAAAAGAGGTTAGGGGGTTGGAGAAGCAAAATAAAACAAAAGGACACAAGTGAAGACATTACCTTTAAATCGGGTAACTTCCATTGATTTGAGCTCAAAGGCTTCCTTGGAAAGGATTCTGCCCAAAGTGAGGATTCAAAGAGTTATAGAGGGATGTGTAGAGATGAAATGGTCAGGGTTTGTCTGAGCCAAAGGCTTTGGAAGTGTGGGTAAAGAGTTAGATGTGGTAGCCTTTTATAAGAGGAGAGGAGGGGCACTCTTGGAAAGGTATAAAATTTAACATTATTTTCAAATGCGTTTTGGATTTTAATGGTCCCAAATTGAGTTGTTTCGAGTCTTAGGTGATAAGGGTTCTAAATACACCCATACAATAGGTTTTGGAAATGTGTAGGTCTTATATTTGACATTATCTTTCCATTTTACTTAAATCGTTAAATAACGAGGTCATCGCTGCATCATCATGATGTCATAAATAATTTAATTTATTTAATGTCTAAAAATTGTAAAAAAATACTATGATGTAGGAAGTATTATTATATTTCCAATGAATATTTATAGTCCAAAAGATCATTTATGTAGACAAAATTAAAAATATTTTACTTAGGTGATACATTCTTTGTTACATTTAACATTCTTTAAAAATAAAAAGATAAAAAGTCACTTTCTCACAAAAGTGATTCCATGGGGCCCCCAAGTTTGGCACAAGGAATCCCATGGTCGGAAATGAGACAACCAGTAGCCTTAGGACACATTTTGTGGCCATTTTTTATTATTATGATATTATCTTATTATCTTTAACTACCTGATTACTCATTAATCAAGATAATTAAAAATAATTACTATCGTTACTATTCATAATGTCCAAAAACAAAAGAGTCTTAATTAAATAATTTGGACCTTCTGATAACAAATAAGTAATTCATTTTATCAAATTCCAAACATATAAATTTCAATAATTAATTTAAAAAAACTTCCCGTTGTCAAAACAAATAGCGGATTTTTCAGAAACAATATTTATGAAAAGTTTGGCACTTGTTTATGCCTAATTCCAAAGTAAAAGTAATACCAATTACAATCATTGAATTACATGGAAAAATTATATTCTAATTAACTTTAAAACAAATTAAAATGATAATATAACCATATAATTAAATTATATGAAAAATCAGTTTTGATGTAAAATGCAGTATTTTTCACTATTCATTGAAAAATGAACATTGTCAGAAAAATACCAAAAATTAACTCAAGGTAAATTTCAATGTCCAAATAATAAATAATATGTTTATTTTGAAAAATAGATCTTATAAAATTATCAAAAAGTTGATTTAGAAGGGGTTCGCCATCAAAAGGCGGTTAATTGACCTTTTAAAGAATATTAGAATGTTTTCGCTTCAAAACTGGATTCATTTGAATTTTTAATCCTCTAAAATTTATTGTAAAGAGTGAAAATATTTGACAAACATATATACTTATTTTTTAGTTAGTTCTATTCATTCCCACCATTACAACGGCTAGGCGTTGACTACCATTTAAAATAATATTATTTTATTATTAGAGTGCAACGTAAGATTCCCAAGAAACTCATTGTTGCGTGTTGGGTACTCCATCGAGCATATCATACCCTATAAAGTAATATTAATATTTTATTCACAAATATGGATAAATATAAGGCTGTCATATTCTTTATTTACCTGGGGTGTTACAGTCATACTGAAAAATAAAACTATAATATTATTTTAAATGGTAGTTAATTTCTAGCTATTGTATTGGCATGAATGGAATGAACTATCTATAATATGATTATACATGTTTTATAAATGTTTTTACATTTATCCAATTAATTTTATAGTCTTAAAATAAAAAAGAATTTGATTTTAAGCCTAAGTACTATAATATTCATTAAAATGTCAATTTACAGCCTTTTGATGGTGAACCCTCATTAAATCTATTTTTGGTCATGTTTAGATGTTTTATTTGACAAAATAAAAATATTTTTTAGAATTGGGACATCAAAATTTACTTTGGGTAATTTTTTTGTATTTTTCTGATAATATTTATTTTTTAATGAATAATAAAAATACATTATTTTAATTCAAAAATGGTTTTTAGTATAATTATTTTATAAGGTTATATTATTTTTTACTTGGTTTTAAAGTTTAGTTATATTATATTTTTAATATTTTGTTCAATTTTTTTTCATTGGAAGTAATTTCACATTGAAATTGGACATAAAGACATGTCAATCTTTTGATAGTTATTTTTTCTTAAAAACAGGTTTCTGTTTTGACAGCGGGAATTAATTTTAAACTAATTTCTACCACTTTTGTGATTTGAATTTTTAAAAATGGATTCCATATTCGAAATTAGGAGGTCCAAATCGTGTCAATAGTTAACATTTATTATTAGTCATTATGAATATTTACTTCAGTAAATAATGAATTTATCATGGTTAAAGGGTAAATATGGTAATAACTGTAAAAATAATAATATTATGACAATATTAAATTACTCTAACATGTGTTCTAATAATATTAAATGGAAACTATCCACTCATGGGCATCCTGGGGAGATTTTGGGACCACATAGAGCCACATGGGAGTGATAATGACCCTTTATATTAAATAATTTTATGTAATGAAAAAAATGACATAAACAAATATCTTTAAGTAAATCAATTTTTACATAAGGTTACATAAGTTATATATTAGACTATAAATATTAATATTAATGATAAGAATATTTACTACATCACAATATCTTTTTTATAATTTTGGGACATCAAATAAATAAAAATATTTATGACACAAAAAGGATGCAGCGTTTTCCTCATTAATGAATGATTTAAATAAAAAAATTTATAAAGATTAAAACAATATCTAAAACCTATCCTATTATTATTGGATGATTTCATTTCTAACATGAGCCATCTTATCTTCATCTTTAATGAGTTTTAGAGCTTTAGAAACTGAATATAATTATATAATAAAATAATATTTTCATGTATTCTTAAAAAGCCCCTCACCCCCTTATAAAAATCCATCACTTATTACCCATTCCACACACTTATAAAGCCTCTTAGATATTCCAAAATCTGCCCTATTAATCTTCCTAAATACCTCTACTCTTCCTATAATCCTTACCCTAGGTAAAAGGCAATTCATGTAGACCTTTTGGTTCAAAACAAAGGAAGATACACAATTTAAATGTAACATCTTCTCTTAAGATCTTTTGTTTTATTTTACTTCCCCAACCCCATAATAACTTTATATTACTTTATTTTATAAAAAAACATTATACTAAATATACTAGGTTGTTTTTATGAGACGGATTAGAACTAAATTTACACACACCTCCATCTAATGGGTAGAGAACAAAATGTTTCCCTTGATGGAAAACTACTGCCTCACGAAATGAGGATTGTTCAAATATCTCCAACCACCTCTCATGGTGGACATTATGATGGAACTGTATTTATATATGAAATATATTATGTTTATGTTTTTCATATTCTTATATAATTTTTATTTACAATAATACCCTTTTTTCTTCCAATATGCGTAAATATGATAATTTCATATGAGGAAGTCTAGTCTACCACCCCCTCAATGTTTTATGACTCGTTCATTCCATACGTAGAGCGTATAAAGGATTGAGTTAATGAAATTACATATGATATTATACTAGAATTATAATATACCTATGTATCATTATGTTTTTATTCCTTTAAATTTGAAATAGAAATGAAAGTAGCGTTCATGTGTACGTACGACTTACTATCTCAATGAACTGTTCATTTAATTTATTATCTCCAATTGTTTTGTACAATTATAAATAAAAATAAAAACATGATATATATGGTATATATGATATCTAAATCATGTATATAATTCTTGAGATAATGGAACTTTGACGACATGGAAAATTTATAATTGTAACATATTCATTTTTAACTCATGTTCCGAACATCAACCAAATGTCCGACATAAACCCAACTAATTAATTAATTGTTTTAGAGAGGTAATAAGTGATATAAAAGGAATAATAAAAATTAAAATTTTTCTTAAGAAAGTAGAAATTAACTTTACTTTATTATTCCGGATATTTAATATCGACCGAGTCAAGTCGGACATAAGGTAAGGTGTTTCTTATCTCACTTTTAATTCTGTGAGATTTTCATTGTTCACTAATTATTTATTACATGTGGTGTATTGATTACTACCATTTGATATATATTATCATCATTCTCTCTATATTAATTGTATTATTTGATTAATTTGGTATTTATTAACTTTTTGTATTATGAATCGATTGATTACAACGCGGTAACAGATTTTCATATCACTTTTTATTCCCATGAGATTCATTCTATGTTTGCAACTATTTCCTTTTGTGTGGTGTATGTAATTCCCATGATTGTATTATTTGTGTAATATTATTTAATTTATGTGTATTTACATCTTTAATTTATTATCTTTCTTTCATGTGGTGTATGTTTCATATGTCACAAAATTAGTTAGGGATATTTTTAACCCAATTTCCATTCCTTGGGTTAATATTCTAATTCTTAATCATGTCATGCTATGATTATGTGTGGAATAAATATTTATTAATTTATGTTGTAATTTACACTCAAATAATTTTTTATATAATTTTGATACACATAATCAATCATTTTATAAATTCTCAAGTCATCGATATGAACATGATAAGAGTAATTTTAACTCAATTTCCATTCATTGAGTTAATCATCCATGTCATTGGTGTGGTTGTTACAAGAATTTTTGTGAATGTCCTCTGATTTATTTACAATGAATATCAAATATTATTTTGTGTATATATATTTTTCACACAGAATTATGTCATTGATTTATCATTAATTTAAGGATACATTTTTTATAAGGTATTTCATCTAAATTTACATTATATTGAGACATATTTGTTGTTATGCACCAATTAAATTTTATATTGTGTATATAATGTACTTTGACAAAATATATCATGAATCCATTTTTTCTCATGATATTATAATGTTTTCATTACCTCAATGTTTTTTATTTATGTGTCTCTCTTTTGGTTATGAACTCTTTAACTCAAATATCATTTTACATGTTTTATAAATTTTTACTTATAAATAATTCTCATTAATTTTCATGTAATAAAAAATGGTTTTAAGAATTTATTTATATGAACATGAATGTTTTGAAATTAATTTTATTAGAATTATTCAAATTGGTATAAGATACATTGATTCAAAAATAACTTTATTAAATGTTTTAAATGGTTCTGAAATTGGGTTGAGAATGCATTGATTATGTAAATATCTTGAAATGATTTATTGTGATTGCAATGTTGAAATGTTATATTTCCTATATTCTTGTTTTATGTGTTATTAATATGCATGGTTATTGGTCATCGTTTACGTATATGGGTGGTTCTGTGATAAACCGTGGGTGGGTGATCCCAATATAGCACTCTAATTCATGGTGTAACATGATAGAGGTAAACAATAAAGTTTCTTCTAAGAGATTTAGGTAATATACTATGATGGGCATTCCAACCTAATTCCCTATGTTGTTATCATAACTACAATGTAATTATGTTATGTATTCCACAAGTAACCTTTAGGATTTATGAATTATATGTATTATTCATAATTCTTATGATTTCATGAGGTATGTTATGATTGAAAATTATGGTCTCATTGTTTTATATTTATTGATGGGTTAATGTTTTCATTCCTTATTTTATAACTCATAATGATATTTTTATGCTCATTCCATGTTTTTTAGATGTTTCTACTAGAATTATAGATGATTAGGGTTAAGAGTGGGATCCTGGAAAAGCCAGGCTGTCTAAAACATGGAACTAGACATGTTTCTTTTTATGAGTTCTTATTTTATGAAAAAATGGATACTGAGTAGTTGAGTCTATGTGTAATTCTCATGTTGATTTGTAATAGTTATGGATTAATTCTCAAAAACTCTAAACCTAAAAATATACTCAATTTTAATTACTCATTTAATTCAATATTATGGAATTTTTCAAGTTCGGGTCCTTATTCATATCAATGAACATAATCTAGACTTTATGAAAGATCGTTTCTTTTATGGATTTCAGCCATTTTTTAGATTGGAACTAGCCTCCTATGAATTACAATCATGTTTAGAATAGTTGACGTGCTTAAATGAAAGTGAAATAATTCTCTATGTGTTATGAATTCAAATGTAGTCAAGAGAATAAGAGAATGAATTGGAAAAATATTGATAAATAGAAATGAGGAATATTTATTTTCCCACATGTCATAATTGTGGAATAAAACACCGTAAAAATTTATTAAATTGAATGAATGTTTTATATATGTTTTAGAGTAATTACATCATGATTATGATTTCATGGGTAGAAAAAATATTTCAATATACAATGATTAATTTATAAGGATATGGGGAACTCTGTAAATCAATGTCTTAAGATTCAAAGCCACATACCTTAAAAAAGATAATAGATCATGGTCAAGATTATGATATTACCATAATAGTGTGAAATGATTAATGTTCATCGTTTCCTTATTCAATAATTATTTAATTTGACTATTTTATTAATAATATTCTTATTATAAGAATTATGAAATATATATGGATTGCATTGCAGTAATTTTCATTAAGGATTTAAAACTGAATGTTGAGTATTATAGGTGACCAAGAAAAATGATTCAGTGGAAAGTTGAACTTTTTGGAAAAAACATGATTTTGGGATGTATAACTATTAATATGTTTCCGATTTTAGGATAATGATGTTGGAATAAAAAAAATAATTTATATGAATAGTTTAAATTAGACATTAGTGACAGCATTATAACTAATTAATGACATAACGTTTTATGATTTATGGAGTTTATATAATTTTTTATTTACTAAAAATATTCAATAATATTTTTTCACTTAATGAATAAAGACGAACAATTTTTTTCTATAAGGGTTCCTAATAATTCAGGTTATCATAATGTTTCAAGATAATAAATTATGATGTTATTCCGATGTTTGGTATGTGATGATTATGAGATACATCATATTGTTTTGGAGATTTATTATTTTTTCATTTTGTAAATTCAGTGTCATTATGTCTAATGTTATGGATCTTATATTTTTTGGAAGGGACATAAGGTTAACCATTTTTGAAATTGTTTAAGTTGAACTTTGGTTGTGGTTTTAGATATTAATGTATTATTAAATTATATTTAGATTTATAAATATTTAATAATTCTTTGTAACGATATCGGTTTTGGAATGTAGTTGGAGAAATATAGAAATACTTTTCACTGAATTATGGTTCTTCTGATCTATTAAAAGTGAATTTTAGTGCGTCAGGTAATAAAACATCATTCTTTTATATTGATTCAATGAAGTAAGGGATGAATAAGAAGTTGATTGATGAAAAAACAAATGATGAAATTATTATTATGAAATAGAAAAATATATAGTCTGTTTATTTCTATATATATAAATAAAATAAAATAATTCATCACCTTTAAAACAAGTATCATGAAACAAAAATGTTGTCCTATAACATTTATAACTTTTAAATATGATGCACATTTAAATCATGAAAAATTTATGGTTTTGAGGCACTTAAATTTATATTGATAATTCAATTTCACTATATAAATTAACATGATAACTATCTATAATTACTTATTCTTTCTCTTGCATGTCTATATATTAACTTTCCACCAATGTTCTCCTACATGAAACCTAGTTATGTGTTATTTCATATGAACTTAGTACTCTTGTTTATCTCTTATTAATAGGGTATTTTATCCACCATTTTATTATGAGGGGTTTTCAAAGATAATATTTTAAAATATAAAACCATTTATTAATAAAATCGTGTTTAAATTTATAGGATTCAATTTATTTAAGGTGAAGACTACGTAACACCCCAAAAATTATAAAATAATAATAATAATATTTGATAGAGTACATGATACGAAACACAATGATTTGTAGACAATATAATACTCAGAGGCTTTTTGATATATTTATTTTTAAATAAATTAACTCTCGTAAATATATTGATTTATTTGAAATAATTTTATTAGTATGTGTTATATTCATCAATGAGTTTCTTCTAAAGCATTCATTACACGCAATACCGAGTTTTAACCAAACAATAATAAAATCTTAATATTATTATTTAATGTTATAGATATAACTTAGATGATAAATTTTTTAGGATTGAGTAATACATACAAAAATATGAAATACTTTCTTTTCCTATTTATTATAAATAAAATAATAATAATTTAAAATAATAAGAAATGTTTTTTGAAAAACTAATTTTTTTTTCTAAAGATGGTTTATGCGTTCTTTGAAAACATATTTTGAAATTAATTTTTATCAATTATAAAAAAGAAATTGAAAAAATATTTTTTTTGAAATGTAAATATCAAAATTATCATTTGGTGATTTTTTTATGATTTTTCTAATATTATTTATTTTATTTAATATTGAGAAATACTGAATTTTAATTTAAAAAATCCATTTTTATTTAAATAAATCATATTGATAAATTAAATTTTTTATTTTATTTAAATTTGAACTACTTCAAATTTATATAAATAAATATAATTATGGTCATTGGAATAATTTTCATATTTAATTTTGATATAAAAATATTGCATACCTTTGTACATTTTATCATTAAAACCCAAATTTTTAATCACATATGCGGGATTAAATTAGAAATATATTTTTTCACTTAGGTTAATTCAATTTGAGAAAATATATTCCAAATTTGGAATCATAATAATTTTTAATTTATAATATGTTCAAATTAATATTTATCCAAAATGAATAGTGAAAATAAATAAAATTAATTACTGTAGTTTTAGGAAAAATGAATTTACCAGGTGTAAACTAAAATTATAAGGGTTAAAATGATCTTCAATCATTTTCAACACCCGTATAATGGAAATATATTGACCTTAGATCTTTTAATTTTAAAAATATCCCATTTTATGGGATTGTGGCATGATAAATCATGGGTATGATTGAATATGTTTACAAAATTACATGTGTTATACTCACCTCACATATAAAAGGCCACGTCCTCCCCTTTCATCTTCACACCTCGACACCATTTTTGAAAAATAAAATCTCAACCCAAATAACACACCATGTTCCATCCCCTAATCCTAGGATCCTTATTTTGTTGTATAAATATGACCTATGGATTATTTAGTGCATATGTAAGGATGATACCCGAAGAAGAGGCAATGATCTCCAACAAACGTTTTTATTTTATTACTTTATATACCTAAAAAATCATATTAAAAAAGTATGATATAAATACTTCAATAAATTATATATAATTATTATTTTTATATTAATTTTCTAACCTACACTGATATGAAATTCCGTAAAATGTGTTTCAAAATTATAATTCATTTGTACGGTGGACTACCACCACACTAACTATTGTTTATCGTTTTTACAGTACCACATGTCACAGTTAGCTATAATGATGTATAAAAATTGTGTATATATATATATATTATATTTATAATATAATCATATTAATTGAGACATTATAAAATATATAGACATTTTTTATATAAATTGTGTGTGAAATATGATAACGTCGCTCATATATATGATGGACTGCAACCTCGCGAAGTGAAGTGGTTCATCAATCACTAACACATTACATGGAAGGTGATAATGATAAAATTTATGATTATATGGGAAAAGATGAAATAATTATGTTATTAATAACATATTTATCATTCTTGAATAATAATATATCATTTTAGTTATTACATTTTCACAAACATAAAGTTGATAACATTGTTTGTTTACGAGTGGATTACCCCCCACAAGAAGTGAAGGGACTCCTTTTTCATCACCACAACACATGGATGATATATATAGGTTTATAATATGGTAAATAATGTAAATATTAATTTTTTATAATTTTTGAAAAATAATATATTACTTACCTTTTTTCTATAATGATTATTGGAAAATAGAAACATTAGTCATGTCTATGTACAACCAACTTTTTCTAGGATCATAACATACATCATTTCTCAAAAAAAATATCTCATTATCAGTAATATAATTATAATTTATGTAATTAACACATGAAAAAATAAAAGGATCATTTATTATTGTATAAATACTAAAAAAAATTGGTGATAAGATTATTAATTAATTAGTGATAAGATTTAATAAAAGGATCATATATTATTGTATAAATATTAATATTTTTCTAATGTATATTAATAACTTATTTTTAACCCCTATATAAGAGATTAAATAATTTTCATCCAAAAAGAAGTGTAAGGTAGGGTATTTCATCACAATTTCATTTCTCTGAGGCATATGGTGATGTTATAAATCTAATAGATATTATATAGTGTATATACTACCGCATTGAAAATTAATATCAGGAATAATAAATTAATTATGGAATATGATGTTTTAATTTAAATCATTTCATATAATGGGATTTTAGTTAAAACATTCTAGGTGGTTAATAATTTTATAACTCTATTTCTTTTCATTAGGTTATATTACTCCATTGTTGTCTTTAATTTTCAACTATTATGTGTGTAATGACATTTTACTATCTATTTTACAATTTAAAAAAAATTATGGGGATTTATAGTTGACACACATAATCTAATAATTGATTAATTCTCATTTAAATTTTATAGTGATTATAAGAGTTTATTTCACAATCCCATTCTCAATGAGTTTTTTTATTCAAGAATTTTCAGTAATGAAAATTATTTGATAATGTTCCAAATAAACCCATTTTTTCCCTTTCTAATTGATATTACTAATATTTTTCAAGTATTATTTATTATTTTCTACTCTTTTTAACTTAATATTATTGAAAAAATGATTTCCAGAAAACCTATATTTATTTATCTATTTGTTCGGAAATATTTTTTCATGAAAAAACATATTCTCTAAAAAATATGCATATTTTTCCTATTTTTAATATCTAAAAAATGTTTTAAACGTGATATTATTTAATTTTCATAAAAATTACAATTTTTATTTTTGAAATTATGAATGGAATCATATTATATTTTTCCAAAAAAGGCACTTTTATTACCATTTTACGATGAAAAAGGAATGTTCTTTTAAACTTTTTATTACATTTATAGAATTACCCACCATCACGACAGTCATTTATATGAAGATTACTTTTTGAGATTATAAGGATATTTTGAAACATTTTTTTCATAATATTCTTGAAATTATTAGTCCTTAAAATTAATTTTTTAGGAGAAGGATTTTCAAAATGTTATATGTTTTAATAATGGTTATATTAAAAAAATATAATTTCTTAGAGATTTTTTTTGAATTTATTTCTATGGTATTCCTATTCATCAATAAAAAAACCATGTTATTATTAATTCAATGAGAATATATTGTATTGATACTATCCTTACTCATCAAATAAATGGTTTATGATCATTTTGAAAATGAAATGTATTGACATTCATATCCTTAATTTATTTTTAGTCTATAACTCTTTCATGAATTCTTCATCTTCATGTGGACCTTAAATTTTCCTATAAATATCAATATTATTTATGATAGATATTTTTATTTCATAAACCTTATACCATTTCAAAATATGTTGTTTTAATTGGAGATTTATTTGACTAAATTCGTAAAGTTGAAAAATATGTATCTTTTTCTCAATAAAGATATTTTATTGATGAGGCATATTTTTCATTAATTAAATCGATTATTCAACATATGATTAATGATTAAGACCTTTATTTTTGGGTGTGTACTTAAAATATAAATACTCTTGATTCATTTTCATATCTCATTATATAAATAAGTTGGTCGTACCCTATGAGTTTATACCTAGTAGTTTTAAAATATCATTTGAAAGGTCTTGAACCTAAAGGTATTGTTTGAAAAAGGAATTGGTTTATACCCAATAGTTTTAAACCATCTTGTGGGAGGTATTGACAGTATATATATCATGTTCCAGATACATGATGTTCAGTAAATAAGAATTTCCTTCATTAAGAATTTAGTTACTATTATCCACAAGATTATCTCAATGATATTACCAATGGATGCATTTCAGTTTTTGTTTTTTAATTAAATGACATGAGTTTTAAATTATTTACCTTTTCATATTGATTATTACTTATCCAGTTATGAGTGTCATGATATTTATTAAATTTATTGTGATTTTGGTTATTTACCTTTCAATATTTATTAGTATTATTGATATATTATAGATTTAGTTATACAGAACATTTATTAAGAATTTGAGATCACCTTTATTTTTTTTCATTTCCCAATAATATATAGAGAATAATATGACAGTTAGGCAAGAATATTATAGTGGGAATAATGATTTTCTAAAAAATATGTTTTAAGTTGTGTATTAACTTGTAATATGAGAATAATTATGTGTCTAGATTAACAAAAATAATAAACTATTCTATCATTAGAGATTGAACCCATTTTTTATTACGAAATTATAATAAATAAGTCATTTGATTTAGGCAATTGGAGTTGGAGACATTACAGTAAACATGTTACAAATAAATTTCCACTAGTTTTTACACTACCATTTTGGTCATTACCCTGAAACCCAGTTTTTAACATAGTAATTTAAATTTTATTGAACACTTAAGGTAATTATTTGTACTAAATTTTGATTTTATGAGACTAAATTTATGTTCCATTAAATCTAATTAATTTTATAAATCATATAAATTAATGTTTGAAATTATAAAATTATATATATATATATATAAATTATTTTGTAGGGAATTATTTTCCCCCCATTAATTGTTCTTATTTTTAGATAAATTTGATAAAAAATACTCTATGATAATATATTATCATATATATATATATAATAATAATAATATAATGTTCATCATAAAATATATAATAATGTAATTTTTTAGTTAAACATTACACAACATTAGTAAAATAACTTTAAAAAAACGCTTTCAACATTATCACGGTCATTAATTTTAAAATTACTAATCATAAATTTATGAAAAAATATGATGTTGAAACTTTTAAATAATATGAAATTTTTTATATAATATATTAAATCCATTTTTTATATTTGTTTCAATAAGATATGGAAACTAATATAATAAAATAAAAACAGTTTTTAGATTAAATACAACTAATGTTTCTATAATGTTAAACATGGGTTTAATAAAATTGACAAGATATTTTTAAAATGATTTATTTCACACAAGAAATATATTGTTTCTATAGAAAAAAATTAAATTTTTTTGTTATTATTTTATTTTAATAATATCGAAAAAGTGATGGTATAACAAAAATTGGTATTTTTTCACCAATCACCTAAAAATCAATTTTCATTGAAAAGTATAATAAATTCAGCATATGTCAATTTTTACATGATAAACACATAAATTAGTTTTATTTAAAATAAATAAATTCCAAAATTCCAAAATTTATTTTTTTAATGAAATAAAATTTTGTAATGAAAAAACAAATTTTATTGAAAAATATTCTATTAAAACATTAGATGTTCTTAATCGATGTTTTTATTCATTAATAATTTTATTAATATTTTTGTTAGTAAAGGATTTATTATTATTAAGGAGTTTCAGTAGTGGAAATGTGAATGAAGGGAGGCTGGGGTCTCTTTTGGAGGCCGAGGTTGGGAAGTATCCTTCTACATTAGTGAACTGTGTTGTTAGTCTACTAATAGGGGTGCCAAATATTGTGGTTAGGATAAGAATAATGATGGTGTTAAGTTTACGGTGTCCACAAGGAATTTTTTTCTTGGGCTAGATATTGAGGTTGGGGAAGCCAGTTTGAAGGTTTAGCGGGAAAATGATGTGAATGAAGAAATGGGAAATGGGTTATGTGCAGGCCAGAATGAGGATGCAATGGTTATAGAAGGAGGAAATGGGTCATGTGCAGATCATCGTGTGATGGACCAGCCGCAATGTCTTGCACTGATAGATACGAATTACCAGTTTCAGAAAAATCTGGTGATGGAATATATGTAGATGTAGGATTCTAGTAAATGGGGGGATTCTTCTGAAAGTGAGAAGGAAAATGAGGTTAGGGTCAGACCCTCATACAGTTCCATTGTTCATGGGGTGAGTAAGAATTCTCATGGAAAGAATGAGGTTATGACTGTCTCGCCATCATAATTATTGAGGAAAAATTATCCCTTTATAACGAAGCCAATGTCCACTAGATCCTCTATCCGTAAATAAGGTGGAGTAGTCCTTGGGCAGACTAAAAATGAATTTCTTTCATTGGAGCAGTTTAACCTTAGAAGAAAGTATGCCAAAATCTTAAGTAATTATGAATGCTCGGAAAGGGTTTCAGCAACTGTGGAGGAAGTATTTTTTAAATATAGATAGTGATGGGTTTGGTTTTTATGTGTTGCAGCTATTGTGTTTGGTTGTGGTTCTTATTGTTCAAAATTTCCTTTCTTAATAAATGGTCAGAGGCTTTGCCTCTGGCGACTCTTTTCTGGTATTATTATTAATTTTTTCTAATTATATTGATAAAAAAAATCTCGGATCGATTTAGTGTGGTGTTGCATGTAAAACAAACTACCAACATAATGTTAATTTAAGGTAAATTTATATAAGAAAATAATGTGGTGCTATAGAATTCATATAAACTTAGAATACATTATCAATACATAGAGAATATATCATAAGAAATAACATAATAATAACAATAATTATGAGTAGATAAAATGTGTCATCAAAGTTTATACCCTCAATTATTTAGTATACATTTCACACAAAAGATATTTGTTTCCTCATACTCCTCCTTTCATATTATGATTATTTTTAGAAACCCACTTTATCACTATCTAATTATTATTTTTGGTATATGATACTATCTTCGATGTTTTATGATCATAAATCAGATTCATCGATTCTATCATTTCATCAATCCAATAATAAATTTTCAATTCCTCTTTAATAATCTTCGGTTTAACTGTGAAAATCAAGCTATTCTAATTGAAAACTCTCAATGTTATTTAGGTTTTCGAACAATTCATTATATCTAAATGTTTGTTTTCAAGGTCTATATATATTATATATCTAGTGATAGAAGATCCATCTTGATCTGGATGTCCCTTTTCATAAGAAATTTGAGTGTCAACATGATAAATTTAAAATTCTACAAGAATATTTAAGTGTGTACCATTTTTTCTAACTCTTTTGCATTGAAATATTAACTGTTATCATTAGTATGTAATAAATTTTTAATGAATTTTCATTTTATAAAATAATAAATTCATATTATTATATTATTTTACTTATATTTTTTATAAAAGTTCTATGTACTTCCACCAACTCTATATCTAATTAAAATCCACTCAATAAATCGTTCATGAAACCTTCCCAAATGTATTTATTTTATCTCTATGTAATATGAGATATTAAACAACTTTAGACTTTTACTGCATCTTTTATTTCAAAACCACATCCCCTAAGGTGTGATAAAAAAACATTTAGAGTAATAAGTGATTCAAGATATTGACAACCATTGTGATGGTGTGTCTATAAAAGTTATATTTTATTCCAGGATATAATAACATGGTTCCTCCCATATCCACCAATCTATGATTCTTCAAATAACCTAATACATTTTATTACGGTGTGTATGAAGCCCTATGTTAATTCTATATTTATCACTTCTCGAAATATTTCATAGGATTTGTATTTTCTCATTTTGATCAATTTTAAAATCACTACCTTTTTATAGAACTTCCCATTTGATCTTAAGAAGACACATAAAAGTGATTAAACATATGAAGAGTTTCTGATTTACTTGATATAAAATAGTCCCATTTCAAAAACAAGTAATATCACTAATAAAAATAAAGATATAATTATCCGTATTGATTAAATTAATTCTCATTATACCAGACTTATCTGAATATATTAACTAAATAGGTTTGATCATTATAATTTTTACTTCCTTATAACTCCACTTCACTATTTCTCCTTTATGAAATATTTGAAATTTAATGACTATTTTATGAATTATATTTAAAGGATTCCTTTCAGATTCATATTTAAATATATTAACCATGTTATTTTCGAAAAAATGGTTAATTTTACTACAAAAATCTAAATTTTCTCTTATAAACTGATGAAAACATTTTTTTATCATAGAGAATATAAAATAAGTTAACCTATTGCGCTATCTCTTCATAATATTTTTGTTATATTTAAATAATATTATAGAACATCCGTTAATTTTAAGTAATATCTCATTCAAATAAGAAAAAAACTAAAAGACACTAATGAGATTACACCTCATACCATTAATACGGAAAAAATTATTAAATTCTAGTTTATTCTTAATATTTTTATCACTTCTAACTACATTAACATTAAGTGATATATAGTTTCTAAATGAAATATATCCTTCATCATACCTTTAGATATATATCAAGAGTTTTTTATTTTCATATATATATTAATACCAATAACTTTTCAGTAAATGTGGATTTCTAAATTTCATTTCCTTTCAAGCCACCTCAACCAACAATGCTTCTAATGACTACTCCACTCATGAATAATCCAAAGATATACATTTTTTCAGTTAGCATGATCAAATTTTTATACAATTCACAACTCCCTTAAGTTAACATAATATAATTAAAGGTATTTAGAAGTTTAAAAATATTTTCTACATATATTATTATCTAGCCACTAGAGATTTCAGATTTATCCTCCCAATTCATAACCACTATCCAATTTATAGAGTGGTAAATTATAAAATAAAAAATAGGATTTGTGTCCATATAATTTGTAACACCAATATATTACTTCAAACTGAAATTTACTTTTTTGGAAATAAATTCATCAAAATATGATCATCAAATTTTATTTTAATTTAATTTTCCTTGATTTCATTCAACTTTCCCATGTTTATAAGATTACACATTTTTTAAAATATTCCCCTTCATTTTTTCCTCAACATACATAATCTTCTACACCTCCACATATTTTAGTTTTTAATACCACATATATCAGTACCAATGAGATTATTCTCTTTTTAGGTAATGTTATAAATATTTTCCATTCCTTTATAATACTTCTACAATTTTAAAAGTGACGTTAAATCTATAAAAAAATTATATGTTCTATGAGAAAATATATATGTTTTTTGTATCATTAAAAACCATCTATACTTATTTTGATCACTGACCATATTATTTGATATAATTTTGAAGCACATATTGAGATTTTTTCAAGAGATTTTTTCAATCCTTCAACTTTATCTCACAGGAGTTTTTCACATCAATCATAATTTTTTAGATTTATTATTCTAAATTGTCATATTTCAAATATCAATTATTTTTTTAGATCACTAATAATTTTTGTGAATTATAATTGTATTTTATTGATAACCATATATTTTGATCCATAAAATGATATTTGTAATTAATTATTGTAATTTATCATTTTTTTAATTCACTCTCAACATTATTATTTTTCATTAAGAACACAATCTATTTATCCTCAAATAATACCCCATTTTATTTCATATCATCATTGGTTTTTTCTATAAAAATCTATTTTTATTCTCTAGAGGGATCATTGAACTCTTTCAATGTATCATTGAATGTTTTAAGAATAAAATCCTCAATGTCCACACCCTTATTATCCCATTATTCATTACATGACATGAAATTATTTTTTGAGAAGAAGTCAAAATTCTTATATTTTTAGGCCTCTTAATTTAATTTATGGTAATTTCATTCATTATTAAAAAATTCCACTTTCGTTCTCTAATATGATCTTTCGAGTTGGTTATCTTCACTATATTCTTCTTTTTTCCCGATAAAATAGCGGAAAATTTCCAAATATTGATATTATTGAAAAAAAATGTAATTTTACCCATTTAATTCCATTTGTCTAACATCACTCATTCGTAGAAAATATAACAAATAAATTTATATTTATGGAATCATCCTAAATATTGATATTAAGATTTTGATTACTTTTAGATTCATGATATTTTGACACTTTTAAGAATTGAATGATGACCTATTTTATGATTATTCAATTCTTCAAAAGTATGTACCTCCCTTCATATCATGGGCTCTAGAGAAAATTGATAAATTATCAATTTTCCACACATCGATGTCATTTTCTTTTCTAGTATAAATATATGTATCAAATTAATCTAGTATAATCATCATCAGTCTCATCACCATGGTATAATTCTCTTAAATTTTCCATAACATTAATGCGAGAAAAAATTAGGTTCACCCAAATAATTAATTAATCAAAAAATTCATTTTTGTTAAAAAAATATTCTCAAATTGAGTATAGAAAGTTTATAGTCATGGATAATTTTATTTATTTTCCCCATCAAGAATTTTATGATGTTTCCATAAAAATATATTCATGATTGTTATACTCATCACTTTTTTCACATAATTTTCTAAGAGGGATGATATTAATTAATTTCATAATCTTCGATAAGATTCTATATTATTCTTGTAAATAAATTAATAATATGTACCTACATCAACATCATGCACACTATTTTTGATGATATCATGATAGTCCAATCTAGAAGAAAGATTACTTGCACCTATACTCTTCTTTTATAGATTAATTCCCTTCTTATAAAGCTTCAGAACCCAATTTTTTGATGTCTTCTATTATATACATTTATATATTTGATATAAAATATTTTAACAATAATGGGAAAATTAAGATTCTCGAGAATACTAGGAACAACTTCAATAATTTTTTTATACCAATTTATAATTGAGAGTGAAACACTATTTTAGGGGGGGGGCTTAATCAAAAGTTAATATAAAAATACATGTTATAATCATTTTAAGATCAAAATTAATTTCATTTGATTAATAAAAGGCCAATGTGGTGAAATGTGGTATACAAGGATATGGAAAAATGACAAAAGTGTTTTAATAATCTTTACACATTCATTCCATAGAGTATTTAATCATTGTTATTCAAGGGTTTTGATCCCATTTTAAATATTATTATCTGATTATAAAAAATAATAAATAATATAAGTCAGAGGGTGGTCCTAAATCTATCGTTAAAGAAATTGATAGAAGTTCTTCTACAAGTTGATGATTCTCACACTACATTTCCAAGTGAATAAAAACTTTTGTTATTCTTTTCAAACTTATTCTTATAATAAATTCTAGCCAAATATTCATTGAAAATATATGTATAATATAAGCTTATTTATATCAATGTATCAATATACATCTCTCTTTGAGAATCACCACGTATTTATAAACTATTTATATGTAATTTTTTAACAACAATCATTGTGATGAGATATTAATATCTTCTTTCATCTATGTTGGACATGTGACAATATGACCCCTTACCATGTTGTGTGATGGAAATTTTTTTCTATATATCCCCATATAAAAAATTGATGTCCCATTCTCATTGTGGGGTGACCACTGTAGTGGAAGCCTATCTTATATTCATTGGTTTGATGGTCGTAAACTCTTCTAGATAGTACAAAACAAAAAATTCACAACATATTACTGATATGTGATCCAAACCCCATGATTTTTCATATCTAACAACACAAAACAAAATTAATATAAATACAACCTACTTTATATGTAAATATTAACTTCTTATTCTTCCTCACTCCTTTTTAATGTCATAATACTCCTCCAACCCATGATATTCTCTACAACTAAAAATATTCATTTTATTACTCTCCGCCTCAACTATAATTGGATTCCAATTCATTTATGTATATGTTGAAATTAAATACAACATAATAAAACCATTAATAATACAGAAATGTTTTTTCCAAAGAAACCTTTTATAAAAAATTCTAAATATGGAAGTTATCTAAAACTGTAGTTATATGAGAAAATGATGACTTTGAGATTTCTATAACTCTTATTGGAAATATCACTATCATATGTCATAGGACTCAATAAAGATATACTGACAACTCCACTTTTATCAATTCACATTATAAGTTCTCTTAAAATAAAAAAACCTCAAATTAAATAATCATCTAGGTATATTAATATGTAGGAACACTATGTTTCTATATGAGAAATATTTGTAATGTTTATTTTTTAAATTTTCTTATAACAAAAATATATTTTATATTCATTACAAAAAACATTATTTTTATTAGACAAATATTTTAAAAAATAATAATTTAAAAGAGGTTAATATAAGTACATTTGAAACAGTAGAAGCCCAATATGTAATATATAAATAATTAAAGTAGTCTAATTTAAAGTTAATGTCACTTTAAATTATAATGGTTATTATTATTTATTTATAAATAAATATATTAATGTAATGAGGTACATTTAATTCATATACCTTATAATTTAAATTAATTATTAAATTTTATTGAATTGTTTCTATATGATGCTACTAAAAATCATAAAAGATATATAATTACTCAAATAGAATATGTATAATTAACATATTTATGTTTGGAAACTCAAAAAAAGGAACATTGTATAAAATGTTCAATTTTTGAAAAAAGTATTATAAATTCAATACCTCACTAGTATTCAAAAAATAAATTTTCATTGATTTTATTTCACTAATGGAATATAGTGGGAGGATTTATTATAATGTCACACTGAGATATGAAAAATGTAAAAAGACATTTAACATGTTTTACAAGAATTAAAAAAATTCTCAAAATAAAAAAAAATCAAGTTAGTCATTTAAAATTGTATATAGTAATGATCAATTATTAAAACTGGTTTATTAAATTAGTTAACCTACTTGAAAAACTTTTGGGCTAGGAATTATACCAATTATAGAACACAAATCCTACCTCCAATAATCCAGGGGATGGTGACCAACACTATGAATGAGTAAAAAAATATGTGAATTTTTTCTCAATGAATATAAACTATGCACTACATGTATCTGATCCTATAATTATATCCAAATACCAATGATTAAAAAATATTCATGCAATTTGAAAATAAAAAAAATAATTTAACAATAGTTATCCATAAAAACTACAATGATATAAATTAATAATTGAAAAAAAAATATAAGATATCAATATCTCAATGTATGACAAAACCATGTAATAGAAAAACACCACCTTATAGAAATGACTTCAAATAAAATCATTAAAAGAAATAATTTTTTATCAGTAAAGATGCTAATTAATAAAAAACACATCCACTAGCTCCATGTCCACCAATATTATATATGAAAAACATGCCGTTTGTATAAAAACAACTGGTGTGGGTATTAAGTCCAATTTTTAGTTGTGTTTAAAAACACATTGTAATATTACCCTATAATAAAAATAGTAGACCGATATAATTTGTATGATCAAAATCGATAAAAGTGTAAAATAATAAAATATGTATTCTATAAGTATAAGATATCTGGTATTAAAAGGAAAACGCTAGATCACATCACCACCATGATTCGAATATCAATGTTTACCATATATGAAAACATATTGAAAGACCCAAAAAAATATGATACTTGATTTACCAATAATAATAACTTACATTACACTATAGTGATAATATTGGGGGATTGTTCCTCATCGAGTGTATTGTTTATTGATTTAGGGAGTACTAAAACCCCATGGAAAGAGGACCATGCCTTATTACATCGAGGAGTACCTAAAATATAACTATTATACTAGGGATCACACCATAACATAAGGAAATTTTCAAAGGATTGTCTAAAACATATTTTTATGATATAGGGTCTTGATCAAACAAATGCGAGTTATTGAAAGTTATGGGAGGGTGGAATACAACCCAACCTATGGGGGAGTACCCTAACTCAATTTTTTGTATTCAGTAAAATTCCTAATAATATTGATATTTTTATAAAAATACCTAAACCTGATTTATTTTTTTAATTTATCACCTAATTATTATCATCATCTTTATATATTTACATTACATAAACCACGAAAATGCTAAAGAATTTGTATCTAATAAAAATGTGGAAAGATGATAATACTAGTCTATTTTTTTTGTATAATATTGATAACTAGGTAATATGATAAAAAATAAACTAAAGAATATAAATTATATATAATTTATTATACCGGAAACTGTGTGTCACCTCTAGAATGTAATTGTGCATATACCCTCATCATCTTGTCATGTGGGGTTAACCTACATGGTTTTCATACTAGACTGAAAGAAGAGCGTAGGACCACTAAGGGTTGGGGATGGATTAGTGGTGTCCTAAAACTCAAATTGAAATTTAATAACAATTTCATTCCCATCATTAGATAGTGTGAAACAATTTCAATAGTGACGATGCTAAGATGATAGAATGAGAAAGAATGAAAACCCAAAAACAAAAGGGTTTTTACAAGGTTACCTCACTCTTATTTTCATATTCCTAATCCATGGTGTGCAGTGGGTGGGATACCTCTACTCATATTTACAATTTATTATCAAAGGAATTTGGAAAGGGTAAACCATATTCTATTAAAATTTTATTATAACATTAAAAAAGTGAATAAATATATCAAATGATATTTTCTTCTAACACCTAAAGTGCCTATAGAATTTGGTCTTGGTGTGCTATATGATTCAATCCATATCACTCCACCATTAATAAAATTGTTCACCAAATGATCCCAATAATTCATGCACATATTTTAGAGTCTAAAAACTAGAATCCAGGGTCTAAGGTGATATTATGGGGAGACCATTCCCTATGGTATTGAAGCCGTACGTAAAAATGAAAAAAAATTAAACCTTTCACCACAATAACTAATATAAAAAAATGAAAATTTGTAACTGAAACACATAAAATGAAATAATATACCACATCATATAATATAATGAACTATATACGTTTCACACGATTCATATAGACTATGACTAGATCTCACAATGAATACCCATATATTAGACAAATAAAAAAATAAATGAAATGTGAGAATTAATACTACAAAGACACAAGACGAAAACTATTTCAATCATATAGCCCAATCAGCTACCCAAATCATATATTTAACATTAGGAAACTTCCCTGATTGGGCGTAAAATCTGGAGGTTTTATCAGGTTCTAAAGTGATAGAGCTGCATGAGTTGGATGTGAGTAAACCACAGTAGGCCACAATTAAAAGTGAACTTATTACATATAATATTAAAAGATTATGTACGATGGGATATTATATGAATAAATAAATATAGAACTATAAATATTTTTTATATAACATCCACAGGCATAGTCAAAGTCACTCTGGAAATTCTATACATGCGTTATCTAATGTGAAGATATCGTTGAACATGCCACATACTTACAAAATATGTCTGACAGGAACCCGACCATAATATCTTCAAAAATCACAAAAACCCAAGGGACTAATAAGTGTTAGCCTATAATACTCTCAAATTTTATCATTAATTACTTCTCACATCATCAATCCCCATTGGTTGGAAAAGTGCCAACACCTGGTAGAGTCTAACGTCATTAATCACATCTCACATCAAAACTACTTTAATGTTAGATAAGAACCCACCACACCCTTGGAATCATCTTACATTAGTAATAATATAACATACCATAACCCCAATAGATCACCTAACAATGTACAGTATCATCTAACATCACTAATCTCACATCATATCATCTCTCCTCATAATTCAGATAAACAGCTGCCCTAAGTATCATCTCACATCATCACTGTATGTAGGTAGAATATGCACTGACCCATGGAATCATTTCATATCTTAAATAACTTATCATATCATCACTCTATATAGCATGAATAATTCCACACCTGGGATATCATCTTACGGAAATAATAAAAATAGTTCAAAATTGTGTGGACCCAACCATATTTATTGCATATTCTAGTCACTTAGACTAGAATTCATTTTCATCAATTCCCAAAAGTTCTATTATGTTTATAGTATTAGAGAATGAGTTCATAAATCTTATATAAAAATCTCATATATCAAAAAGTGGACACTTCTATTCAATAAACATTTTCCCCAAAATTATTCTTTAAATTGAAACATGTTTTCCTTTCCTGAAAAGGCTCTACGAATTCAAACTTGACTACTTCTTTTACCTTATGAATCCTTGAGTCCTCGGAAAAACATTTTAAAATGCGGGATGATAAAAAAATATATGAGTAAGGTATATATAAAAAATAATAAAGATATTCTAGTGAAAATTTTGAATACCCATAACATTCTTACCATTATCACATTATTCATAGATATTTTAAAATGATTCATTTCCATATAAAAACAACACACTTCATTCACAAAGGAAAAATTCAAAACACATAGCAATAAAATATTAAACATATAGGAAACTTTGGAATCAATTTAATATCATCTTACATATGGAGTAACCCTAAAAATTACCCATATAATACCCAAAATATTTATACATGGGATTACCATCGTATTATATTACAATAATCTCATAGGAGAATGGTTATCAGTTAACTTCAACCTATATTTTTAATAACGATCATAATATATTTCTATATTCTCATAGGAGAAATGAAATTAGTTTGAGAAATCTATTTAACCAATCGATTGGATATTTATAATGGGATACAAGAATATTAGTTTATAATGGAACCATATAACCTCATACAAATACTAAATAACCATAAAATAAAACATTATAGATTATATCCTAAAATATTCCATTCACACACAAGAAATAATTTTCACATATATGTATATCCCTTTATATTAAAACCCATTTTTAAAAAAAATTACCACAAAATGGAAAGAGGGGTTTTTTAGGAATAAAACATGAAATCTAGTAAAATAATAAACACATCAAATAATAGATATGGTGGTGATAAAATTAATTTTCACCATATACAGTATTATACAACATTCCCTTTGTCTTTTTTAAAAAATCCAAAAAAAATTAGTAAAAATATTATTTTCTTAAAAATTTGAATGAAAGTAAAATAGATGCATAAAACTCCCATATAATTATTTTATTTTGGTATAAATATATCCATAAATTCTTTTTTAAAATAATGACATAGATGGAAAATATATTTTTAAGTGAAAATTTTAATGGGTATGTTAAAAATAATTCCCTCATACCTTGATTTCTAATGATTACATATGATAATTACAATTATGAATAACAAAATGATGTTAATAATTTATATTAATGAAAAATTTGTTCATGTTTTGTATTCCTTTAAATTATCTTATTACTTTTTTGTTACAATTATATAATCATTTATTATCATAGTAGTGGGTTTTAGGATATTCTTTTTATAATCCAAAAAGACTTTTGTAAGTTGACATTAGTCTAATAGGTCATATTTTCATCACCTAAAAGACAATAATCATAAAATAATTATAATTTTTAAACATCATTTATACTATTAAAATCAATCCTGAATGATGATTATGAACAATTATGTACGTTACAATCATGGATATGGAAGGTCATACGTACACAAGAGTGACATTTCAATTTTTAAACAAACATTATTGAAAAAACGTAGGAATAATTATATATTTATATAATTATCATAATATAATGAATATAATATTATCTATTTATTTATACTTATATATATCATCTGTGTGATGTGGTGATGAAAAATGAATCATATCACTTCATGGAGGTGGTAGTCCACACATACACCTGAAAGAAATTATCATTTTTTAGTGAATGGAAGGGTAAGAAACTAATGAATATATTATGTTGTAATAATTATAAATATTTCATTAATATAATATATAAACATTAATTACATAATTATAACAATATTTGATAGGTGGTGATTGAAAATGAATTGCATCGGTCTGCATAGTGGGAGTCCTCCATACACACGAATGTTGAATTCCATTCCCAATTGATAGATTGTGGAGATAAATACAAGTAATTAAAATAAAGTAATAACATTTCAATATATATTAGTTACATGTGTTATTATTTTTTTATATATTAATATGAATTGAGGAATTGTAAAAATAATTGAAACTAAAACATGTGGTAAAAAAACACATATTCATTGGAAAATAATTACTGCTTAATCCCCTAAAACCTCTATGATTTTAGTTTTCCCCAAACTAATGCCTTTATAATGTTCGGAGGGATTGTAGGAAAGGTAAATTGTCGAGATTTTCAATAAAAAAATAATAATTAGTGTGAATGAATGAGAATAACTGGTTTCCTTTTAAAAGAGAGTGGAGGGGCACTCTTTGATTTTTTTAAAAAAATTAATTTAATATAAATTACTTTTTAATAAAAAATGGGTCTAAATATATAATAATAAAGTATAAAATGTTTATAAATAAACATAACCCCATAAAATACTTTTTTAAAAATTTATATCATATATTTATCTTTATCTTTTTTATTAACCCTTCATTAATTTTTTTTAAATAACCATTATATTATTGTTTTTACCCTATAGGGGTTAGTAATGTTTCTATAAAATGATAAACAATCAAAAAATGAACCATGGTTTATGTAATTACCATATCATATAAATAATTCGAAATATTTTTTTTATTAATTTGAAATTATTTTTAAAATATTATTTTTTATAAAATATTATTAATATCAATTTTACACCTATTAATTCATTCTGACATTACTAACATAAATACAACAAAGGTATTAAAATTAAATGAATAAAAGCCTCCATAATATATAAAATTTATCGATTATTTTTTTTCAAATTAATTCTTTCATATTATACTACTTTTAATATTTTAATATCATTTATTTTATGTTTCCATTAATTTAATAATTACCACATCAATGTTCTGTAATAATTTTAGATAATTATTTATTTAAAAAAATTAAAAAAACCATAATATATATAATTAAATTTCATTTAAAATAAATATTTCTATCGAAACATATGCTATATTTATCACAATATAAAAATTATTATAGTTTTTATAAACAAGAGTGCACCATTTTTTTTATTTACATAAAATATTAAAAATGTAATAATCACATCCAAATATATAATATACTATATATTTTACCATGGGTTGATTATGAATGATATTTATTAATAAAATAAAATTATGTCAATTTTTAAAGTCATTATTTTATCCTTATCATTTTATTTTTGACCATAATTTTAAAAATGTACCCTTTACTATGGTAACAAAGATTAGGAAGGCTATTATTCATATAGAAAGAAAAATAAAAGGTAACTATTTATCAAAAAAAGGCCGACCAATTATATATAGAGAAATAATTTGTCGAAATAGTAAACAAAAAAATTGTAGAATTTTTTTCAAAAATAAAATGGTAATGTATAAAAAAATGGTTTTTTAGAAAATTTATCTTTTAAGTAGAAAAATCTTTTTTTACTAAATAAAAGGATAAAATTTATTTTAAAAACCATAGTTGAATTATTTTAAACCAAAAATTACAACTTCAAATTTTAAATTAATCTAAAAAGTAATTTTAATTTATATATACATTAAAATAAAATTTTATTTCTAATAAATATTAGAAAATTTCACTATTTACATCAAAATTAAACAGTTCATAAAATTCTAAAATACTTATCCAAGGATAATTTTTTTATGATGATTTAAAAAATAATATCCTTTTGGTAAAATAAAATTTAAATTATTTTTAAAAACTAACTATAATATTCAATGTAAAAAAATAAATTATTTTTAAAGGAATTGTTTTTCAAAAATAGAATAACACTAAAGAAAATTGATGATTTATTTTTTTAAAATTAATTAATAAATTAGTAATGAGTGAGAATATTTTTTATATCATGATTTATTTAATAATATTTATACCCACCAATTCAATGAATAAGTTATAATGGTCATGTTGAAATAGTAATGTTGTGTAGTCTATTTATGTTCGGTGTTTCTTATTTTTCAATATATTGAATTCAATCATTATTTTAAAATACCTAGATACTTCATTCCCCCATTAATAAATTTTTTACTTGTAATTTCTTATTTTTCACTATAATAAATGGTTTCAAAAAAGAAAATAGATTTTTTTAAATCACACATCATAAGAAATTTAAATAAAAAATTACTTTAATAAGAGTGAAATATAAGTTATTAGCTCATCTAGAATAACACATAAATATATTTAAAAGTAATAAAAAATTGGTTTAATGTAAAAATATATTCATGGATGTGATAACAATACCCCAAGGACTGGTAGAGACTGATATAGAATATGATCAATATAAAATTACAACCATAATTTTGTAAAAATTTTATGGGTGAAGTGACCATAAATTTATCAGAAATGTATGTAAGAGGATAAATTATTCATTCAATATCCTTTTCCCAAGAGTTTATGAATTCCATTACAATCTCGAATATAGTGTAAATGAAATAAAATTACATTGTATATATTTTTTTTCATTTAAATAATTCCCACTATAATGTCATTCTTTTCTACAAACGATTTCTATTAAAAATGATCTTTATGCCTAAATAACTAAAATAAATTTCCATCAGATCATATATTTCAAAAAGAATTAAAATTTTATGTCTATAATTTATTTAAATTAACTAAAAAAATTGTTACCATAAGGATGTGAATAAAAATTCATACAACCTTAACAAAAAAATTCCTAAAACAATATATCATAGTCAACTTAATAAATAACTAACCATAAGATTATTCAAAATATAATATAATAATATTGAAACCCCAAATATTACAATGATTCAATCACATATTATTCCAAAATATATTTAATATTTATCTCTGAATAACACCAATCACTCAAAAATTCTAATACCAAAAATCTTTATTCCCAAATCATATAATCTCAAAGATATTATAATATTTTACATAAATATACTATATCACCACAATTCCATAATAAAATCTGATATGAATCCAAAAGATAATTTAACCATTATTCATAAATTAAAATCACATAATGTTCTATTTACATTAATCATAAATGGATCAAAAAATATTGGGAATATTGTATGATAAAAATATATTCTAACCGCCATATCACATTTAAATATTATGTATATCTCTTTGATAAAACATATGTTCATAAAACCAACATTATTAGAAAAAAATTATTTTAACTAAGAAATTTCATATACTAGTGGGAGGCACTAAACGTTTTTTTTTCTTCAGCTATGGGTTCAATCCCCATTACATTTCTGGATGTGAGGGGTAATTTCTTATATTATAGGTGTATATTTTTCTTAAACTAAATTAAAATAATTCCTATTAAATTACAATCCAAATGAATAACACCCTCAATAAATTAACATAATCATCAAAGATCATATAAAAAAGGTAATCAATATTTTTAAACTTATTTCCATAAAATGATAAGACAATTATTCCTCAAACAACTTCTCACACATTAATTTTTAGGGTTAAACAAAAATAAAAAATCATTCAATGGTCATTAAATGTGTCCAAAAGTTATCCCATAACATAAAACATCAAAAGAGTATTAATTCTTTTAAAATTACGATCTTACTTCTACAACTACATCATATCACTTGAATCACAATATATATTTAGGTTAATCATTAAAATTTCATTTTAATCTATTAATATTAATTTTCTATAGTATTCTATAATACATACATTACACAAAGAAATTGTAAATGTACTTAGATTCAATAATATCAAATCATACGACATGTCAAAACCCAAATCTTTCATATTTCATTTTTAGATTCCACATATTTAACAGTAATAGAATAATGTATTTCTAAAAATATAATTTTATGGTCAAGGTAGTCCTTATCTAGATATTTCCCTAGTAAATCTATTTTCATAGTATGTATACACCTCAGATTGAGATAATTCAATTGATTCTTTGGGAATAAAATAACTTATATTCATGTAATTAACTGGAATCTTCTTTTATCATAAAAATATAATTGATTTATTCTCTCCTTTAAATCATAAAAACATTTTATCATTCCATTAATAAATTCCCCATAGTGATTCTTCCCACATTACTAACACACTGAAAATTTAATCTTAGTAAATTTATCATCCTTATCTTCTGAACATCCATGTAGATTCATTTTTCTCATGTTTTTTGTGCTAGAAAAATCACCAATGATTATATTTTCAATCATAACTTATGATAAATAGTTTATAATAACCAGGGTAGATAACACTAAATCTCCAATTCCATTCGGTTACTCATTCTTATAACCACCAAATTATTCTTAATTTATATTATAAAATTTATTCTTATTTGTTGATAAAGATATTTTTAATGACTATATAATTATTTTTTGACAAATTTATTTTTTTCAAGATTTGTTTTGTAAAAAGTGTTAAAGAGTTACTGGAAGACAAAAAAATTGTTATGATGTAGCTGGATAATAATATAGTTTTAAATTCAAATTGTTATAGATATTTATAATGTTATAATGTTCTTTAGATGAATAATGTTATAAATGTTATAAAGTAAAAATGTTATATTGATTTAGAAGGTTTGGAATTTTTTGATATAAAGAATTTCAAAAAAGCATATAATGTTATAAAGATGAGTGGATATTCAATTTCAGCATGTTTTATATATAAATAAGGGTGGGAAAGTTAGAAATTCAGAATTTTATATTGATAGAAAAAGTCATAATTTATGAAGATGATGAAATTTAGAAATTTTATAATTTCATAATGTTATTGAGTTGTAGAAAGATATAATGTTCTTAAAATAATTAAACTTAAAAAAATAAAAAATATAAATGTTCAAGAGATGTATAAATATATAAGTTTCTACAATTTATGAAACATATAAATATTTGAAAGTAAGGAAGTTTATTAATTTTCGGAAATGATAAATGATAAAAAGTATGTATGTTATGAAAGCTGTTGAAATGAAGAATATAATAAAGTCGGGATTTTAGAATATTTAATTAACTTTATTAAAAAACATTCTAATAATGTAATATGATTCTATATTAATAGTTATATGTTTAAAACATCATAAATAATCTTATGATAAAAGATGGAGTTCATTTAATAGAAGAAATTATTCAATTAAACTTTTGATAATCAGATTGACCTTTTATAATAATATTGGATTTTGTTATTGGGTATGCTTTTCCTTGATCAGAAGATATATTTATAATTTGATAGTGTTTTTAAAATTGGGAATTTTTTAATCAGATGAAATTTTATTATTTATTGAATTTTATTGTTATTATCAAAATTTTTTCGTCATAAATCTAGATTCTTCTATAAGTACAAATATTCATTTTTCCAAACACACTTTTATTTAAAAAATTTCCTCTTCTATTTGTAAAAATTTACAGTTTTCTAAACATAATTTTTTTTCAGAATATTTTTTTTCGGATGTTCTAAAGTTGACATTTTCTAGAAACTATTTGTTTTATAACATTTGATTATTATAGAATTATGAAGTTTTTATTTTTACAAACACACTCTTTTTTGAAATATTGATTTTTTTCACGAATGATGTTGTAGTTTCTCAAATACATTGTTTGTCATAAAGGTTGATTTATCTTAATATAAAAAATAATTATTTATTAATGATAAAATTTTAATATTTTTAGAGATAAAAAAATTCATTTAAATGAAAAAATAAAGCTATTGTTTTCTTGGAATATAAGGTTTGAGTCACAAACTTATAGTTTAAATTCATAAAATATAGATATTACCAAGAAGATTCTAAAAAAAATTCTGTGAATTCAGAGAGATTATGATGATTTTTTTTGTAACAATATTATGGAACATTATAGAATTATTGAGAATTATCTAGAAAAATTGATTTTAACAGGAATTTTAAAATTTAAATTTTTGTGATTGGGAAAATGAATTTTATATCACACCTATAAAATAATTGGAGAAAATATTAATCCGAGTGATAAAAGAAATCATACATGACATTTTTCATCCCATAGAAGAAGTTGAAGCATTTAATTTTTTTTATCTGAAGTGAGTCTCCAAAAATGATTTTTCTTCATGTCGAAGATTATATCTAGAAATACATTTTTATTATACAAATACCGAAAACGTTTTTTTTATTACATGATAGTGGATTTCTAAATAGAGTGAAATAAAAAGTGTTTCTAAGAAGAAATATTATGTGGCATTGTGTTTTATTAAATTGTACTGAACATATGTTTATATGATGTGTTGTTTTAGAAGATGTTAATAAGATAGATATTAATGGTTATAGGAAAATTATATAATCACTTTCCAGAAGGAGAAATAATATTGAATAATTAAATAGACGTCCTAGGTGAACATTCATGGATTAGAATTTATGGTGTTATATTTTTGTATAGGATGATGATTTGTAAGAATATTTGGTAAACTAATAGGATGAAGTATTTTTGTATTCGTAGATAGGAAAATATTAGAAAGAGATATCTAATTGTGGGATGATGTATAAATAACCTCAATTATAATTGATGAAAATATTATTAGTCGGATAATCCCTAGATTGATGGGATTCACCATAGAAAGGATGAATGTTCTCAAACTGAGGTCCAATGTTGTAAAAATACAAATATGTTGTTTTTAACTTCTGTAATTTTCATTTCATAAAATTAAAATGGTGAAAAACGTGTTTATAAAGATCCATATATACTAAAAGATAAATAATGATCACTTAACTTATAATAACAATGTTTTTATGTTTGTGATAATCTGTAAAAATTTAGCAACCACTGATTCACCCTCGGGTGATGGAATGTCCCACTTGGTAAATCATAATTGGTATGGTCCGGAAGGATAGCTCTGTATGTATCTATAGGTATTTTAATCTATCTTGTTTAAATATTTAAATGTTGTTCATATTTCATAATGCTAATTAAAACATATCTATAGAGTATCATGTTGTTCATCATGATCTAAAATATATAGATGTTTTATCTTATTGTATTAACATGGATGACGGAACAATAACATTCAAAAATCATAAGAATATAGAATCTAATAAGGAATAGAACTCATCCCCTCTATACCAATAGATAGAGTACCCCTCATCATAGGAATGTTTGGTGTGTGGTACAATATCTTGTTATTTTATAAAATTTATCCCCCAAAATAATACTTCTCAAGTTAGAGGTTGGAATTAACTATAAAATATTTCTCTTTTTAAATAAATAGATTATATGAAATTTATTTTTCTTGATGTTACTATATATAAAAATTCATATATTGTGGGACACCATTCAGATATCACAAAGCTAAAATCAGAGTTTGATGAATACAAGAAATCACTATTAATAAAGACCTGATAATTTATATCTCTCACAAATCATTTAGAATATAATAAAAACATACACTACATTCAAAATATAAATTCAACCGTATAGAATTAAAGTTTAATATATATATTTTTCATAATACTGTGGTTGAAGATTTTTTAAATGAAATATACCATGCATCATAAATATTTATTGGAACAATGAACACTCAATTAGAAGAATATGTTGAAATAATACAAGAACGTGAAATATTACTTCAGGAAAGTAATATTCATAAAACAAATAATTATATGAAACATGTGTCTCACACCATCACAAAATTTAATGAGTTTATGAAATATTCAACTATATACTGTTAATAAATGTGGATCCTTATAGGAGAATGGTTCATAGATAATTATTGATAAGAATATGTATTGACAAAACAATGTAAGAAAAATTTTATTTCACTAAAAGATACTCATAGAGAAATTGTTGATGTTTTAAAAGATCAAATAAATATAAAGAAAAATCTAATGAAAGAACAAAATTTATTCTAAAAATAGGTGAGTATGGTTAATTAATAAAAGATAAAGTATTTATAAGGTGAATACGGGGAATGAATTTGGAGTCTAGAAATCAAGAATAACAATTTAAACATAAAGTGTCTGGTGAAGGAAGTGAAATTAAGAAAAATAGATTATACTCAAGATGAATAATCATGTACTATTAAGATAAGAATCTCAACGAATGTTCCCAAAAACAATTTCACAGAAAAAATATAACCAATAATAGGAATAAAGTGAATGAATCAAAAGTATAATCTTATGATATGTTGAAGAAAAAGCTAAACCCATGCTCTAATGAATTCATTTTCATTTACTCTTAAATTGTTAGTGCTTTCTTTAATTATAGAAAGAATCAGAAAAGAAATGTTTTAAAACCAACCTATTCTAGGAATATAGAATCTATAATAGAAATGGGAAAGAGTTCTATTTGGTATTTTACAAATAACAATGTTAACAACCAAACGAAGGATTTTTTGAAAGATGTTCCCCTATCTAAAGTACAACACAATGAAGGAATATTAGTTTAATTGGTTTATTTTGGATTCATTAAAACATAAAAAATATTGTCATTGAATGTTGGAACAATTAACCATTGTATGAATAATATATAATTCAACAATTTTGGGAGATCAATTTATAAGGAAAATGAAACTTAGTTATCCATACCCAGTCTTCATAGATGAATAAATATCAGATGACAACCAAAAAATAAGATATTTTGAATATTTTTTGTAATTTTTTGAAATAAATGGCCATGATAAAAATAAGTAAAATTTTGTTTCTGCCAATAAAAACACAATGATGTTTCCATCAAATATTAAACATAATGTAAGGTGATATAAAGTAAGTATAATTTACGGTGTAAATAAAATAAATTAAAGAACTATCCTTCCCTAATTAAAAAAGTTTCAAAAGATATAATAACCATGAATAGATTTTAATTCCATAGAATAAATATCCACTTCTTTTATAATTTCAAGTATTACATGAATTTAAAGTATAGTAAATGAAATATTAATTAACATTTTCAATTAATTCATGAAATACATAAATAAATTTTAATTGTGGAAGATATCACTGATTAAGAGTTTGTGGTTCAATGTAAGTTATCTCTAAAGTGTATACTGCTGGTAGAGAAGAATATGTGTGGAAAATATAAGTTTGATGGAAAACCTAATCAAAATTAAATCAAAATGTTACAAAATCATGAAATGTTTGTTAATAATTATATAACATAATCAGAAAGTAATTATTGTTTTTAAGGAGTAATCAATAGAAGATGAAATTTTAATATATTTTGAAAGTATGTATAGTTATATGGATAGAATTTTTAGCAGAATAAATGATATTGGAAGAAAAATAATGTATGAAAAATAATGTATGAAAAATACATGTTCATTACTAGTTTTAGTTAAGAAAAATTCAGAACAAATTTTTTAAAAAAAATATAAAGAGAAGAAACCCATGCCACCCATAATGATCAATTTTTCTCAAAACAATACATAAATCATAAAGAAATCTTAAGTAATAAAAAGTTTTATTTTAGGGTTGAGTAAACATTATCACCCCTATTTCTCAATTTGATAATATAAGAAATTTTAACATTATTTTTATTTGTGTTGTAAATATCCTATATAAGAATGGGATTTTTAGTATTTACGATCATGGTGACTCCTAATTTAGAAAGATATTGTCAGTTTTCCAATATATTTTATATGTTATTTTATATGGTATTAGATTCAACCAATGTATTCTAAATCCAGATACTAAATTCTCTACGATGATGAATTTAAACATTTAATTTCAATTTTTTGGAATATTTCTAATACATACTCTTTCATAAAAACAAATAAAGTATAAATTTGAAAGAGATAAAAGTTTTTTTAACAAAAAAGTTATTATTTTTTGGAAAACTAGGTGGTAAATGATCATTTTTTGGATCGGTCAATTCTTATATTTTTATTATGATGGATGTAGGAAATTATTTATAATGAAAATGTGATGATCTATTCCTGAAAAGAAGTTTTTAGGAATATTGTAAATCAATTGGAATAACATCATGATCATTATTATTTTTATAGTTAAACCTAATTATATTCTACACTAAGCATGGATTTTGTATAATTTGAGTTGGTTGATTTTTGAATTATTATTTTAAGAAAACTGATTTTTTTTATTCTATCAAATTTTATATAATTTAATGTTTATTTGGTAAAATAAACTAAGAGAAGATGAAAAGGTATGTATAACAGTCCCACCTCAATCAATGATGTTAACATGGTTTATTTAAAATTTTTAGATATATTAATGAAAAGATCACTTATATGAAACCGTAAAAACACATTTTTATTTGAAATTTATTGGATATATGTTTCTTTACTAAAAATGAATTTTCAATTATAAAATCAACATCATGTGGAAATTAATACTTTGGATATTTTTGTGTGAGATGTAATATGACGAAATATTGTACAATGATTTTGAGGATACCGAAATAATATTATGTTTTCGTTACCGAGGCTTGTATACAGATGATATGGAAGAATGTTCAAATTTATGTTTTTAGGGTCAATGCTTTCAAACCAACAAAAATACATTGTGATAAATATAGTTCCATTGGTTTTTCCAAAAATCATGTACAACATTCAAGATCAGATTTTTTTTATTAACAATCATTTAATGATTGAAAATTTTGTAGGAGGTGATGTGATGAGGGAGTATGTTTCTATAAAATATATGTTTTTAATGTTTTCCTAAATGTTATATGAATGGAAATATTTAATGAATTGAGGCTGAAAATACATGTTCATCCTCCACCAAATACTTCCAAAAACACATAAGAATGTACCATACCATGTTTTGGATTATGTTCCCAAAGGGGAGAAAAAGTAAAAATACAGTAGGATGTTTTTACCAAAATTTCTATATTGAGTATGAAGATTTTTTATATTATAAAATAGGGAAAATGCTGAAAAATTATTAGAATAAAAAATTATATTAAAAAAATAAATATGGCCAATGTGAGATATAGTTTGTTATAACATGGACACATTTTTTATTTTTATCAACAGATTCAATTAATTTAAAAAAAAATTACATTATCTGGTAGTGTGTTGTTAAGAAAATATCTTTTTAAAATGAATATGTTTTTGTAAATGTTGAAAGAAAACTGATTCCCAACAGAAATGAGTTGTAACATTGTTTGAGTAATGAAAATTTATGAGTGTCAAAATTTATTAATGAATGTTATCATAAAAATAAAAATATAGGAGACTTATGATACTTTTTGTTTTTTTTCTAATTAATTTATTTATTTTAAGACAACTAAATTTTTTAATGGAATATTTCTATAAAATAATAAAATAATAATTTTAAAAAGTTAACATTCTTTTTTTAGTAAGTTTCATGGAGAGAATAAAATTAGAACATTATAAAGTTAAAATTTCATAAATTTATTAATTTAAAATATTATGAATTTTTAGAAATTAAGATATTTTTACATATTAATAATGTTAGAAATGGTATATAGTAATAAATTTCTAGAGATTTAAAAATTATTAAATCTCTACAGAAGAAGAAAGTAATAAATTTTATAAATACATAAAGTTATGAAGATTTATAAATTTAGAATTTTCTATAGATGAATATATTCAGATAAATATATAAATTAAAATATTTCTATCTTTCTATAATTTAAAAATTCTATACAGATGAAACAATTCAAAAATGAGAGAATGAGAGAATGTTATAGAGATATTGAATGTCTAAATCCTATTTAGATAAAAAAGGTATACTATAATATAATTTCTTAATGTTAGGGATATTTAGAAAAAAATTAATTTATTCAGATGAATAATGTTGTAAAATTAAATGTAAGAATGTCATGGAGATGTAAAAATCCAAAAGGTTCTATATAAGAATAAATGGAAAAAAGTTAGAAAATCGAAAATTTGTGAATGTTTATATGATGAATGAAGATAAAAAGTATGCATTTAAAAAAATGAATAGTGATGAACAATGTATAACATTAAGGAAGTTATAAAACTTACTTAGAATGGTTAGCAAACATTATTTCAATGTCAAATGATTATATGATGATCTTTAAATGTTTTTGAAATCTTGGTGAAGCTGATGATACTATCTAATGTTAATTTAAAATATTAAATGGTGCAAGTTAAAATTTCCTAATCGAACAGAATTTTTTTAATTAGGTGTATTTTTTTAATAAAATGTAATTTTTTAAGTTAATATGCTTTTACTAATTTTAAGGAATTTTTTTATTCAGATATAATTTTTCTAATTAGAAAGGATTTTGATTATCATAAAATCTTTTTAATATGAAAAATTTAAATTTTTCAGCCACACTTTTTTACTAAATTTGATTCTTCTATAACTACAATGTTACTATTTTTAGAGAAATAATTTTTATAATAAAATATTATTCTTCTAAAACTTTTTTGTTTTTTTCCACACACACTTCTTTTTCAAAAAAATATGAATCCTCTGAATGTTTGATGATGTAGTTTTCAGAAAAAACATTTTTTCATAAAAGTTAATTCATCAAGATGTATGATGCCATAATTTTCCAAAAACCCTTTTTCCGGAAAGTTGATTCCTCTGGATGTACAAAGTTTCAGTTTTTTGGAAACACCTTTTTTAGAAAATTACATTTTTATAGATGTATAATTTTTCTATTTTATGAATAGTGATGCAATGTGGACTCGCAGGCCACGAGCATTGTGGGTATGGGGTGGATGTGTGGCGGGTCAGGCCTAAAACATTTGACCGTTTAGATTGCGGGCCAATGCGGGTTGAGCCCGTGTGGGTGCGGGTTAATGCGGGTTGAGCCTGCGCGGGTGTGGGCTTCCCACGGGCTCGATTTAAAAAAAATATTAGTTTCACAATATATGTTTCTTTAACATTTAATTTTTTTAAATAAGAAAATCATGGTTTAATGGTGACATATGATTTCTCACCGTAATGGTCATATTAATTAACCAATTATTCACATGTGAATTTTAAATAGGTCTATATTTATTTTTTTCATATGATATGATATCATTTATAGAGTAATTATTAACCATATTCACATGGTGTGTCAACCCATCTCTTGAAAAATGGAACTCATCACCCCTGCGGATGGTTTTAATTCTATAAGAGTTATTATAATCATAATATTTATTAGGTAAATTTAATTTTGTAATTATTTAATTTTATTTTTTTATTAAGATAATTGGATAGAACCTCATGAAAAAACTAATATCTTCCACTGAAACTGGTCATTACCTGGAGAGACTTCATTCATTCAGAAGTTTAGTTGTTCACATCACCAAACAACCAACATTATCATTCATCACCCATCACCGATCACTCACCTACTTTTTGTTGCAACAATTCACCACCACATCGACATTACCACATTCCACCATTAACCCAAAAATAAATGTTCCATCTCATCCTTTAAAACTCATGTTATTGTTAATTCAAACATCTCCCCACAAATACCTTTAAGAATGATACAAAATACAGTATTTAAATGATTATAAATAGTATTTTTTTTGTAAATGTAGGTAAGCCCGCGGGGAACCCGCGGGCAACCCGCAGGTTTCTACGGGGTGGGACGGGCTTGAAATTTTTTGTTCGCATTATATGCGGGCTTTTGTGGAAAAACCCGCGTGGGCTCAAACCCATGCGGGCTTAGCCCGCCCCACTCCGGCCCACCCATTTCACATTACTATTTATGAATGTATAAAGGCTTATTTTCAAATGAACAAATTTATAATTATCTGAATATACAAAGTCATAGTTTTTTTGTTTAAAACATTGACATTACGAAGTTAGAGTTGAATGCTGTAAACAATTTATGTTACAAATATTGAATAATTTCCATAAATTTATATTTATTGCAATTCAATGAAATGTTTTTGATTTCAGGTTAGTAAAAATCAACCAATATATTCTAATGTCATGTGAACCATCCATCATTATAGACATTATAATGGGATTTAAAATATATATTTTAGTTACTAGGAAAACAAATTGTGTTTCCCATCATTAATATTCATTGAGTATATATAAATATGATTGAAAATTACATCATACTTGAAATTGTAAACCCCATAAAAAATTGAAACATTAAGGATTTGGTTTCAAAAGATATATTCTAACCAAATATTGTTTTCATGTTGATGAGGAGTTCTGAATAGACGGTTTTCAACCAGAATAATCAAAAAATGCTTGTCCCAATTTCGAAAATAAGTGTAACACCCCGACCCTAGATACCCAATGTCGGTGCAATATTACATAACATTGGCATGATCACAAAGGATCAATTATCGAAAGACCGATTTGTTTAGTAGTCTTGGAAACACTAGATATATTCATAAGTCTTACATTACATCATAAGGTAAAAAAACAACTACAACAACATCCTGTCTTCATATCCCCTCATACTATCCCTGCAGGTCATTCATAAATTACTTCTTCATAATCCTGGGAAAAATAAAACATTGAAAGGGGTGAGCTCAGATGCTCATTAAGGATAACATTATAGCAGAAGCTTTCATAGATAAGCATAAACACTTAAGGCAGTTTATAAGTAAAATGAAAGCCTTTTAAACTTGAACTTAAACATAAAATGGAAAAGATAAAATAAATTAATGCCATTTACTTACTCACATGGATATTCTACTAGTCGAATGATCACATGCAATATCAATAACCACTTTCATAATGATGGAATGCATAATGCCAGACTATCATAACCACATAGCCAAGGCCTCATGCCAAGACTACAAATAAGATTTTGACAAGGCCTTGTGCCAAGACACTAGGTTGTCTCATGAGACCTACTGATGCATCAAGGAGCTATAGTGGGCTCCACCCGTCACTTATTAAGTCCAATACATTCCTCATTTGAACAGGTTTAAACATAACATAAACATTCGTATTAAAACTAGCATACGAAATGTCAATCCTTTAACCACAAACCATGAATGGTATAAAAATAGCACATCCACAGTCAAACATAACTCATTCGATACAATATGGAAGATTGTATTGTATCACATTAACCTCAATCAAGAATAATGAAGGATGTTGACATAGATGAAAATAATCATCAAAACTATTTGAGAGAAATATCCCCCTTTTTCATGAAATCTTTTAAAAATCACATTATTTGTCAAGAAGCCGTTTAAAAATTCATTTTCAATCAAAGTGTCCCATACCAAATTGAAAATTTTAAAAGGAATTTTGATTTGAAAACTTTAATGTCCATATAAATAAATCCTTAAAAACATTTTTAAAACATGGACATTAATGAGAATGATTTAGATGACTAAGTCTTTAAAACATTTAAAAAAGTATTTTAGTTAGAGATTATAACCCAAAGAGAGACACTTGAATACAAATAATTGAGATAATAAAAACATTGTAATATCATGAGAATAAATGGATTCATGATATACTATGTCACAGTACATTATATACACCACATAAAAGTGATTTGGTGTATAACAACGATGAAGTCTCAATGGAATTTAAATTGAGATGAAATCTTTCACAAAGGTCATATCCTTAGGTTAAGGATAAATCAACGACATAGTTATGTGTGAAAAATATAAATACACTAAATATGATTGTATATTCAGTGTAAACAATCAAAGGAAATTTACACATATTCTTGTAAAAACAACACCAACGAATTGGATGTTTAACTCAACAAATGGAGAATGAGTTAAAATTACTCTTATCAAATTCATATCAATGACTTGAGAAATTATCAATGGAGTGATTATGTGTATCAAAAGTATATCCACAGAAAAGGGTAGTGTAAATTATGACATAAGAAAATGAATTTTGATTCCACACATAATCTCGGATTAAAATAATCAATGAAGTTTGCATAAAGCTGAATAAATGGAAATTGAAATTTCAAATTCCCTTATCAATTTGGTAACTTATGAAACATACACCCATGAAAGAATGATAATACAATGACGAATTAAATACCCATAAATTAAAGTATATTACACAATTAATATAATCATGGGCAGTAAACATACACCACATGCAATAATTAAGTGGTGGACAATGGAATTCTCACGGAATTAGAAGTGAGATAAGAAACCCCTTACCACGTTAATCAACTGAGTCGTATGGCCAAAAGTTAATAACCACCAAATTATTTATAGAATAACATGAATATAAAAAGAATCATGATAATATATATAAAATGTCAGTACACAATACACCACTTTCAATAATTTAGTGGCGAACAATGGAAATCTCACGGAATTGAAAGTGAGATAAGAAAATCCCTTACTTTGTACATTTTCCTTGGTCAGCGGTAGATTAACCTCCTTTATAATGGTGAAATAATTGTTATGGAATTATACAATAATCATTTACTTTAATATGATATCATATATGATCTTTTTACATTGATTTGTTAACAATATCTTAGAATTATCGTCATTTCGGGTGTTAACGGGTTCATTTTACTTTATATTCTTTGTTATGTGAGCCATATTCATTATTAACGGGATGTATATTATTCATATCCAGAATGATATCAAGTCCTTAGATACTATTTTTTAATCATCAAATTATTATTATACTTGAATGGATATAATGGAGAATGAATCTCATCGCATTCGTGGAGACGGTAGTCCGTACGTACGCACGAGCGACAATATCATTCTTTTGATATTAAAATAATATATAATAGGATGGTATATCATATATACAGAATAATTATAATGTTATTTTTATTATTTACATGAGTTACACATCATTATTATACCCATCCAAATAATAATAAATTGAATAACAATTACAGCACGACGTGGAGACGGTAAGTCGTACGTACGCACGTATGGTGACATGTTATTCAATGGATGGATAGAATACTGAATATGGTTGTACCATATTTATAATAACATAAAATTATATATATGATACTGGATTTATTATTTTATAATGGTAATAACAAAGAAAGAAGAAGTGGAAGAAGAAAGAAACTTGAAAAGGGGTGGTGAAAACATTACCTCTTCTTCGAGTTCTTCCTTTTGATTTGATCAAAAGGGATCCCTAGGTTGGATATCTGATCAAAATAAGGCCTCTAGGTTGTATTGAGGGAAGTTTAGAGTGTATTTGGGTAGGGTTTTGCCGAACCAAAAGGCTTTGAAGTTGTGAATAAATGAGAAGGAGGAGTGCCCTTTTATAAGAGGGGTGAGGGGCACTTTTAGAAAAGCTAGAAATATTAATTTATCATAAATTCATATTTGGTTTCTAATGGCTCAAAAGTTTATTATTCAAAGTTTAAGGTGGGGATAGGTCGAAAACCATTCATCCAATATAATTTAGACAGGTTTGGGTCACTATATTGACCTTATCGTTTAGTTTTAACTCTTAGTTAATTAGTTTGACATTTACCATGTCACTTTGTATTTTTATATTATATAGTTAATAAACATACTATATACATCCAAGCGACCCCCAAGTGGTCCATTAATGATATAAATATCATGATATAAGTCACTTTGCCGAACCTTAGATTTTTAAGAATTTAATATCAATTAATAATATAATATTTGTTTTTAAAAACTCATTTATGTCAATTTTGACACTATTCAATTGTTGATTTTTTTGAAACACATAATAGAATGATTACTTCGAAAAACGTTAATTACATAAATCCTAATATGTAATAGTAAACTAGAAAATTATTTTAATTCAACAAAAGTCTCAAATTATATTTATTTGGGTATTTATAATATCAATTATTCTAATTGTTCACTATTATGGTAATTACTACATCACCATTGTGTCATACATAAATTAACATATTTAATGCCTAAAAATTATAAATAAACTATCATTATGTAGGAAATATTTTTATCTTTCTAATGAATATTTATAGTCTAAAATACAACATATATAACCCTATGTAACAATTGTTTTCTAAAAGATATATGCTTGTGTCATTTTTATATTTATTTTAACTTAATTAAAATAAAGTGTCATTATCACTTACAAGTGGATCCATGGGGTCCCAAAATCTACCCAAAGATACCCATGGTCGACCATGTATTAACCAATAGGGTTAAGACACGTTTTAGGGTAATTTAGTATTATTATAATATTATTTTTTAACCCTTGTTTACCGGATTTATCTTTTAACCATGGTAAATAAAATATTTACCGAAGTAATTATCCAAAATGTCTAAAAATAAAAGTTACATATTTACACAATTTGAGCATCCTGATTCCAAATATGGAATCCATTTTTCTAAATTCAAAACCCAGAAGTGGAAAAAATTAATTTAAAATTAATTCTCGTTGTTAAAACAAAAAGCGTGTATTTAAGAGATAATAACTATCAAAATATTGGCACTTGTTTATGTCTAGTATAATTGTGAAATTTTGTTCAGTGACCCACATTGTATTACATGGTAAAAATATATTCTAAATATACTTTAAAACCACTCAAATTAATAATTTATCACTATTAATTATTTTGATTAAAAAAGTTGTTTTTAATTAAAATTTAGTAATTTTCACTATTCATCAAAATATGAAAGTTATCTGAAAATTACCAAAATTTCACCCTAGGCTAATTTAGATATTCAGAATCCAAAAAAGAAGTCCATTTTGAGAGATAGAATTTATAAAATTTCAAAAAGTAGGTATTACTATTCATAACGGCTAGTTTGATTGGTTGTGGTGTGTTAAAATCTCGAAGTTGCGTACAATGCACGCCATTGCATTATTCGAAGGGAAACGTACCATGGAAGAATGGGGTGTCACATTCTACCCTCCTTCAATAAATTGTGTCCTTGCAATTTTTAAAATTGTGCTTGGGAATATAATGGAAAGTCCCACATCGGAAAAAGAGTCAATAAAACTATCACTTTAAAAGAAAGAAAGAGAGGTATAAAGGTCATCCAAGATAACCCATACTCGGATTCCATGTAGAAAAACATGGATATGGATGATAAACTAAGTGTCAAGTTCTGATGGAGAGGGATAGAAATCATGATCAGGAGAAAGTTAACAATAAGAAAACCACAAACTTGTGTTTGGACAAACGGCCATTAGTCTCCTAGTAGCAAAGTAAACAGACAACAATTTTTTTTGTTTTAAGTTACATTACATAAGGAAGAGGAATTCATCTATGATATTGACTAAGAACATAAAGAGATATACTTACTTTTTAAGTAGAGTTTCATTATTTAATAACTTTTTACCACTAAATTATTATTTTGAACAATGAGTATTCAAGAAGACTTGGTCACAATAAAAGAGCTAGAATAAACTTCTATAGAAATACATTATCCATGTAGGATAAACTATATATTTAAATCGTCTTTAGATATTAATAAAAACCAAAATGGTTAGTATAATATCTGATGATCCCCCAGATGTATATTCCATTACAAAAAAAATAATAATCTTGATTTTTAAAATTAAACCAACAATACCCCAAAGTTAAATAAATACCATTCAATAATAAATTTTCCTTAAAATCCTTCAATATAATCCAAACTAATATTGAAACCCAAAACTTATAAGAATGTAGTCTTCCACGTTAAATTGTATCTCCAAATTACATCATCTACTCTTAAAGTCACATACTTAAAAGTAATTAACCTAATCACATATTCTTTATTATAGGTTAATCATTTCCATAAATAACCCAAATCACTATAAATCCATAGTAAAAACATAGATAAAAATCCACCATTACTCCTTTAATGAAATCCCATAGTATTCTATTTTCCATGGACATATAGTGTTCCCAAAAAAGTGAACATCTTCCAAAATAACATTTATCACTTAATCACCAAATCATTTTCCTATACTGAGGGTATTCATTTGATAAGACATAAGAACCCAAATAAACTTATTATTGATCAATAAAATCATTTAACTAAAAATAATAGTCACACTAACCAAAGACTTCATGTAGTCCAGTGGTAGGCGATAAATCCCAATCGCACTTTGGTTGTGGGTTCGATTCCCACAGCTTTGTCCGACGCGACGGGTTTTCAGACGGTCTACGTGTTGTCCTTTTTCAAAAACTATATTTTATAATATTACCAAAATGAAATAAATTCTTCAAAATAACATAATTTAACCACAAATGTTATATCATACCTTGCATTTTCATCCCAAATTATAATAACTTATAATTCTCTCAAACCCCAATGATCATATAAAACAAAATGGTTATTTATACCTATATCCACAAGAGAAGAGACAATTCTTCCTCAAATATCATTCTCACATGGAAAACTGCGGGGTTACTAATACAAGAGAAAATTATTCCAATGTAAACCCATCAACAAGGAGTGCTAATACTTTTTAAACATTTCTTCAACCATTTATTTCCACATAGCTTCTTCTTTGACCAAGAAAATATCCTATAGAATAGGACATTCACTCGAGTAATGGCCAGGTCCCCTACATTTACGACAAATGACTATAAATGGACTCTTGGGACCATTTTTATCTTCTTCCATAGTACTCTTCATTTTTCTTCGGCAATTCTTCACTTTATGTCCTTCCTTCCCGCACATAAATCATTTCGTTGTCCCATTGAGACACTTTCCTGGGTGTCTCCTTCCACATTTCCTGCATGATGAAAATTGAGGGTTCTTTTCTCCATGTTCTCCATTGTTGGAGCTCTTATCATTCATCACCGTTCTCTTCCTTGTTGAGTCTGGGAGTGGGTTAATATATATGTTGTTGATCATATATTTGGAAAACTGATTTGGCATAAAGACTATATCTTTTATGCCTATCAACATTCCATTTTGATTCTCATTGCCACCACCATTCCCACCTTGTACATCATTCTCAAAGTCATTTATAATTCCTTGGAATCCAGCCATTTACTAAAACCAGAAAGAATTGTGTGAGTAACAGTAGTCGTAAAATCATTTAGAGATTAACATGTCACCATATTCTCAATTTGAAACATATTAGGATTAACCAAGGTCATTTACTCTCATATTATATATATATTACTTAAATCAGTTTGTAAAGAAAATGTAAATTATCCTAAGCATATCCCCCGGGAGTGTCGTAACCAAGAGTACAGCAAGGCCCATTTTCGTGCACCAGTTCCCATTCGAGTCTAGCTCAAAGCGGTGTTTTCGGGTTTTACCCCTAGGTACATCTGTGCCAGAGCTTCCTCTACCTGCTCGTATCCAGACAGGGATTTATTGCTCGGAAAACTCACAAAATCTCTACAATACCAAAATTCTAGGAAGTTATTCTATACTAATCCTCAAAGTTCATATTAGGTCTATGTGCTCTAATCAGAGTTTATCTAAATCTAGCTTCCAAGGTTTGAACTAAACTTCCTCTGATACCAACTATAACGCCCCGACCCTAGATACCCAGAGTCGGTGCCTTATTACATAACATTGGCATGATCACAAAGGATCAAGTCTCAAAATATCGATTTGTTTAGTAGTATTGGAAACACTGGATATATTCATAAGTCTTACATTACATCATAAGGTAAAAAAACAACTACAACAACATATTGTCTTCATATCCCCTCATACTATCCCTATAGGTCATTCATAAATTACTTCTTCATAATCCTGGGAAAAATAAAACATTGAAATGGGTGATATCAGATGCTCAGTAAGTATAACATTATAGAATAATCTTTCATAGATAAGCATAAACACTTAAGGCAGTTTATAACTAAAATGAAAGCCTTTTAAACTTAAACTTCAGCATAGAATGGAAAAGATAAAATAAATTAATCCCATTTACTTACTCACATTGATATTCTACTAGTCGAATGACCACATGCAATATCAATAACCACTTTCATAATGATGGAATGCATAATGCCAGACTATCATAACCACATAGCCAAGTCCTCGTGCCAAGACTACAAATAAGATTATTCCAAGGCCGTGTTCCAAGACACCAGTTTGTCTCATGAGACCTACCGATGCATCGAGGAGCTATAGCGGGCTCCACTCGTCACTTATTAAGTCCAATGCATTCCTCTTATGAACAGGTTTAAACATAACATAAACATTTGTATTAAAACTAGCATACGAAATGTCAATACTTTAACCACAAACCATGAATGGTATAAAAATAGCACATCCAAATTCAAACATAACTCATTCGATACAATATGGAAGATTGTATTGTATCACATTAACCTCAATCAAGAATAATGAAGGATGTTGACATAGATGAAAATAATCATCAAAACTATTTGAGAGAAATATCCCCCTTTTTCTTGAAATCATTTAAAAATAACACTTTTTGTCAAGAAGCCGTTTAAAAATTGATTTTTGAATCAAATTGTCCCATACCACTTTGAAACTTTTAAAAGGAATTTTGATTTGAAAACTTTAATGTCCATATAAATAAATCCTTCGAAACATTTTTAAAACATGGACATTAATGAGAACGATTTAGATGACTAAGTCTTTAAAACATTTTAAAAATTTATTTTAGTTAAAGATTATAACCAAAAGAGAGACACTTGAATACAAATAATTGAGGTAATAAAAAAATTGTAATAACATGAGAATAAAGGGATTCATGATATACTATGTCAAAGTACATTATATACACCACATAAAAGTGATTTGTTGTATAACAATGAAGAAGTCTCAATGGAATTTAAATTGAGATGAAATCTCTCACAAAGGTCATATCCTTAGGTTAAGGATAAATCAACGACATAGTTTTGTGTGAAAAATATAAATACACTAAATATGATTGGATATTCAGTGTAAAACAATCAAAGCACATTCATACATATTCTTGTACAAACAACACCAACAAATTGGATGTTTAACTCAACAAATGGAGAATGAGTTAAAATTACTCTTATCAAATTCATATCAATGACTTGAGAAATTATCAGTGGAGTGTATATGTGTATCAAAAGTATATACACATAAAAGGGTAGTTGAAATTATTACATAAGAAAATGAATAGTGATTCCACACATAATCTCGGATTAAAATAATCAATGATGTTTCTGTAAAGCTGAATAAATGGAAATTGAAATTTCAAATTCCCTTATCGATTTGGTAACTAATGAAACATACACCCATGAAAGAAGGATAATAAAATGATGATTTAAATACCCATAAATTAAAGTATATTACACAATTAATACAATCATGGGAAGTACACATACACCACATGCAATAATTAAGTGGTGAATAATGGAATTCTCACAGAATTAAAAATGAGATAAGAAACCCCTTACCACGTTAATCAGCTGAGTCGTATGGCCAAAAGTTAATAACCACCAAATTATTTATAGAATAACATGAATATAAAGAGAATCATGATAATATATATCAAATGGTAGTACACAATACACCACTTTCAATAATTTAGTGGCGAACAATGGAAATCTCACGGAATTGAAAGTGAGATAAGAAAATCCCTTACTTTGTACTTTTTCCTTGGTAGACGGTAGGTTAACCTCCTGTATAATGGTAAAATAATTGTTATTAAATTATACAAGGATAATTTACTTTAATATGATATCATATATGATCTTTTAACATTGAATTGTTAATAATATCTTAGAATTATCGTCATTTCGAGTGTTAACGGGTTCATTTTACTTTATTTCTTTGTTATGTGAGCCATATTCATTATTAATGGGATGTATATTATTCATATCCAGAATTATATCAATTACTTAGATAATATTTTTAAATCATCAAATTATAATTATACTTGAATGGATATGATGGAGAAAGAATCTCATCGCGTTCGTGGAGACGGTAGTCCGTACGTACGCACGAGCGACAATATCATTCTTTTGATATTAAAATAATATATAATTGGATGGTATATCATATATAAAGAATAATTATAATTTTATATTTATTATTTACATGAGTTACACATCATTATTATACCCATCCAAATAATAATAAATTGAATAACAATTACACCACGACGTGGAGACGGTAAGCCGTACGTACGCACGTATGGTGACATGTTATTCAATGGATGGATAGAATAATGAATATGGTTTTACCATATTTATAATAACATCACAGTATATATATGATACTCGAGTTATTATTTTATAATGGTAATAACAAAGAAAGAAGAAGTGGAAGAAGAAAGGAACTTGAAAAGGGGTGTTGAAAACATTACCTCTTCTTCGGGTTCTTCCTTTTGATTTGATCAAAAGGGATCCTTAGATTGGATTTCTGATCAAACTAAGGCCTCTAGGTTGTAGTGAGGGAAGTTTATAGAGTATTTGGGCAGGGGATGGCTGATCCAAAAGGCTTTTATGGTGTGAAGAAATGAGAAGGAGGAGTGCCCTTTAATAAGAGGGGTGAGGGGCACCTTTGGAAAAGCTAGAAATATTAATTTATAATAAATTCATATTCGGTTTCTAATGGCTCCAAAGTTGATTATTCAAAGTTTAATGTGGGTATAGGTCGAAAAACATTCATCCAATATAATTTAGACAGGTTTGGGTCACTATATTGACCTTATCGGTTAGTTTTAACTCTTAGTTAATTAGTTTGACATTTACCATGTAACTTTGTATTTTTATATTATATAGTTAATAAACTTACTATATAAATAAAAGAGACCCACAAGTGGTCCATTAATGATATAACTATCATGATATAAGTCTCTTGGCCGAACCTTCAATTTTTAGGAATTTAATATCAATTAATAATATAATATTTGTTTTAAAAACTCTTTTATGTCAATTTTGACACTATTCAATAGTTGATTTTTGTGAAACACATAATATAATGATTACTTCGAAAAAAGTTAATTACATCAATCCTAATATGTCATAGTAACCTAGAAAATTAATTTAATTCAACAAAAGTCTCAAATTATATTTATTTGGGTATTTATAATATCAATTATTCTAAATTTTCACTATTATGATAATTACTTCATAACCATTGTGTCATAAATAAATTAACATATTTAATGACTAAAAATTATAAATAAACTATCATTATGTATTAAATCATTTTATCTTTCTAATGAATATTTATAGTCTAAAATCCAACATATATAACCCTATGTAACAATTGTTTTTCCAAAAGATATATGCTTGTGTCATTTTTGTATTTATTTTAACTTAATTAAAATAAAGTGTCATTATCACTTACAAGTGGATCCATGGGGTCCCAAAATCGACCCAAAGATACCCATGGTCGACCATGTATTAACCAATAGGGTTAAAACACGTTTTAGGGTAATTAATATTATTATAATATTATTTTTTAACCCTTGTTTATCGGATTTACCTTTTAACCATGGTAAATAAAATATTTACCGAAGTAATTATCCAAAATGTCTAAAAATAAAAGTTACCTATGTACACAATTTGAACATCCTGATTCCAAATATGGAATCCATTTTTCTAAATTCAAAACACAAAAGTGGCAGAAATTAATTTAAAATTAATTCCCGTTGTTAAAACAAAAAGCGTGTTTTTAAGAGATAATAACTATCAAAAGATTGGCACATGTTTATGTCTGGTTTAAATGTTAAATTATGTTCAATGACCCACATTTTATTACATGGTAAAAATATATTCTAAATATAATTTAAAACCACTAAAATTCATAATTTATCACTATTAAATATTTTGATTAAAAAATTTGTTTTTAATTAAAATTTAGTAATTTTCACTATTCATCATAATATGAAAGTTATTCGAAAAGTACCATAATTTCACCCTAGGCTAATTTCAATATTTCGAATCCAAAAATGAAGTCTGTTTTGAGATATAGAATTTATAAAATTTCAAAAAGTAGCTATTACTATTCATAACGGCTAGTTTGATTGGTTGTGGTGTGTTAAAATCTTGAAGTTGCGTACAATGCACGCCATTGCATTATTCGAAGGGAAACGTACCATGGAAGCTTGGTGTGTTACACTATGGATTACTGAATAATTTTTATTGGATTGATTTTTTGTGTATAAATATGGTGAGGTGTTGAGTTTTGTTAAATCAGATAGAAAATTTTTTTGTAACAGGTGTAGTATCAGAAGAGGTGCCTCGGGTAGAGATCACTGGATGCATGAACACTGGGAGGAAACATACTAGATGGAGAAATACAAAATAGGAATCAAGTGTACTTTCCTGATGAACTTTGATGTATAATAAATCATAAAGCTACATTTTGTGTGGCTGGTTTTATGTATTTATAAACTCATAGGAGTCAGAATTTTTCTATAAATAGATAAGAATATCATTTTGGGAGATTTATAAACTATAGAAATAAATTCAAATACCATCATTTATAATTGAAAAAAATATTATTAGTCAAAGATTCCATGGATCTATGGGATTATCCATTTAATGGATTTCTGTTCCTAAACTGAGGCGTGAACATTTAAAATCATTTGTGTGTTGTTCTTAAAAATCATATCGACATTGTATAAAGATAAAACTGTGGAGAAGATTTGATAAAGATCCATGTGTATAAATAGATAAAAGACTTTTAGTAAACATTAATTAAGAATGTTTCAATGTTTGTGATAATATTTAAAAAAAAGTCCCACTGATTCTCCTCCTTATCAGTGTGATTATAGAGTTTACTTGATGAATCACAATTCTAGAGCTCTATTAAACTAATAAATAGTTAGTGTGATTATATCAATGAAAATAAACTATCTTATTATGAATAAAAATATAAAAATATACATAATCATGACATTTTCTATTCATCTCATATTATTTTTCAGAAATAACCTTAATTCTCGATAATGTATTATCATTTATGATTATAGATGACATTAAACATATGGAAAAAATAACATTACATCTAATGTTATCTAAAAAAATTTCATTGAAAATAATTAAATGGTATCACCATTATACATTACATACTTTGTGATATAGATAGGAATTACATTCCTTTAATTTCTAATGATCATTTAGTTTTAGAGTTTTAGATAATTAGTTCAAATATCAAATATAATACTCCCATATATCATAAATAGGGACCTTCTATTATAAATCATTTTTACATACTAAAAAAATTAAAAAATTAACATTTTTTCTATTCATTAATAATGAAGACATGTTTGAACATGAAATATATTTTTCGACTACCCATTCTTAAATACATTGAAAAACAGTTTAGAACAAAAGATGAGGAAAAAAAGTTAATTAAGGTAAATAAAAACTAATAAATCTATTAGCCAACTAAAATAAATGAAAACATATAAATTGTGAACCTTTATCATATTATTATTCAAACTTATGAAATGTATTTTTCCATATGAAAAAAAAACATTTTTACAATGGACACATTTAAATGCATAACAGGAATAGATAAACATGTATATAACATGGGAATCATTTTCATGTCACTTTTAAATATAGATTAACCCCCATAGGAACACATTGAATAACCATAATGATTATACATAGAATAACCATCATAGTACATTATTATAATTTATAATTATAATCCTAATTGGTTAACCCAACCAATATTTAGAATAACTATCAAAATATATTCCCATAATCTCTTATGATAAACCAATTTAATTAACGCTTTCATTTTACCGAAATAATTGGTGATATATAATTCGATCACCCAAAATTGGTTTAAAAATAAATCACCCATCCTCATAAATAATAAAAAATATTTTTTTACAATGTACATAAAATTTTTCTTCATAAAACATTGTTTTAACTCATAAGAAAAATTTAAATATTAGTATATCATTTTCCTTTAAAACATATTTTTTTAAAAAAATCACGAAAATATAGGGAATGAGGTGTTTTATTTAAATAAAACATAAAATATTATAAATTATGATAAACATCAAATAATGGTTACGGTGGTTGGAAAAGTTATTTTCATTGTATACGTTAAAATATAAAAATCATTTTTTATTTTTTAAATAAATACAAATAATTCTGTAAAATTATTCATTTGATATAAAATTGAATGAAATTTGAAATAAAAATTATATATTTAGTATTATAAATTTATTTACAAAAAATAAAATTCAAAAAATAAAATTCAAAAAAGTTAAATGGAAGAAAATGATTATTTTAAAGTAAACATTAGTAGATGATTTTTAAGATAATGTCATTTACCTTGAGTCTGAATCATCACGTACATTCCCTATCATATTGAATAATAATTTTATGTTAATTATTTACATTCATGAGAAAATTCTATAATTTTATTATTCCTTTAATCTCACATGTTACCAAGTCATTACAATAACTTATCCATTTATGTTCACATCAGATGTTTTAATGATATTCGGTTCATAAGTACAAAATGACTTCGGTTCATTGGATATAGTCAAATAGGTCAATATTCCATCACTAAAGAATAATAATCATGAAATAAGTTGAATTATTATACATACATTATACATTTAAAACCAACAATTAAGGAAAATTGTGAAAATTTGAACTATGCTACAATCCTAGAGATTGTAGGTTGTACGTACTTAGGAGCAACATTTCCTTTTTTTACTGATAATTACTGCAATAAGTAAAATAGAATTTAACATTTAAAATAATATTATAATATTATTTCCTTAATTATTATCATATAAATCATTCATGTGATGTGTAGATTAATAATGAATCACATTGCGTCATGGATGTGGCAGTCCATACGTATGCATGAATGATGTTTTCATTCTTCAGTCAATGAAATAGAATGAAAATAAATGATATATTATCATTGATGAATGATACATATTTCACTAATATCATATATAACCATTAATTCCATCATTATAACCATCCATGAGAGGTTGTGATGGAAAAGATATAGTATCATTCGGTGAGGTGGTAGTACAAAGGAGACATGAATGATGAATTCCTTTCCCAATTGATGGGTGTTATAGTTCAATATAGGTTATTACAATAACATAATATGATTAAAAAAGTATTTTTTATTTTTGTTTTTATTTTTTCATGGTTTCATAATATTATTTGGAAACATATGATGAAAAAAATCTAAAATATGCTCTTAGAAAATATACCAATTAATTGGAATATATGTTTTTCATAATACCTTAATACCACTAAGATTGTTTTTATCAATAAAAATGCCTATAAAAACATTGGTCAGATTCTAAGATGGTATTTGGTATATTTTTTTAAAATAAAATATTTTTAAGTGTTATGTAATGAGAATTAGTGGCACCCTTTAATAAGATAGGGTAGGGGAACTCATAGAATTTATTAAAATATTAAGTTAATATGAGTTAATATTTAAGTAAAAATAGATCAAAATTGATATTATGTGACTCTAAATTCAAGATAATTTGAAATAATCTCATTAAATAAATCATATTCAAGTTTATTCCATATTTTTACCCTTATATTTTTTTTAAATGCTTCATTTACCATTTTTCCAACTATAATAAAATTATTATTTTCTGTCGTTTAAGGTTTATTAATGATATTATGGAATAGGGAAAACAAAAAAAAGAGCATGGTTGATGTAATTAACCATATCCCAAAATTTTTTATTAATATAATATTTTTATGATATTTAAATAATTATAAAAATATTATATATTATAAAATAACAATAATGTCAATTTTTTATTAATATAATTTGACCTTAATCACATCAATAAAATAATTTAATTTGAAAACAAGGAATCCAAACCTCTATAGTTTTCCATTTTTATCTATAAAATTCTTGGTACACATTATTTATTTCAAAATATACAATGTTTAGTATTTTTAATATCAATAATTTTTATTTTTCAACAATTGAATAATTATTTCATTGGCATTGTCTAAGTAGTTAAAATAATAATTTATTTACCAAATATTATAAAAAACTACCATAAATAATTTAGAAAATTTACAATTCAAATTACTAATAATAATTGAACATATCCACTATTTATCCCAAATTAAAAAATATACTAATGTTATTAAAAAAATTGTGACATTTATGACTTCTATTCACATGAATATTATAATGTATATAATCCCATTCAAATTAATAATGTCCATAAATTTAGAAATTTTGATGAATATGAATGTTATTTGATCTTTTAATAATATTAATTAATGTGTTTGGGTCACTCTTTAGTCATTCTTATTTTATGTTTAACCTTAATCGCTTGATTTAGTCGTTACCCTCATAATAAAAATTACCATGGTTACTATTCATATTGACCAAAAATAAAAGGGATCTATTTACCAAATTTCAAAACATTAAATAAAAATAATGAATCCATTTTAAAAAATTCCAAACAAAATATATTTACAATGTAATTAAAATTATATACGAAAAAATCCATGAAAACATTGTTTTTTAGAAAAATTCACATTTTTTGTATAAAATGTCTTTATAAAAAAATCAAGAATAAAATTAATTTCCAAATCCATAATTGGATTATTTTAAATAAAAAATAACTGATTTAATTTTAACACTAATTTAATATAATTTTTAAATTTATAAATACCTTTAAATAAAATTTAATATTCAATAAATATCATTATTCATAATTGTTCTGTGAAAAATAAAATCTTTCAAGAAATTGTCAAAAAAATTCTAATAATAAATTACAAATAATGGTATTAGAAATTATATAATATTTTTTATATTAAATTCATAAAATTGAAAAAATTAATTATAATATTCAATCACAAAATGAAATAAAAAACATTTTTGAGAATACAAATTTCAAAAGAAAAAAATACATTAGTAATATTCGAGTTCTTATATCCTAATCCATAATAAATAAATTAGTAATAAGTTGAACCATTATAAATTTTATAATTTATTTAATAAAATTTATACTCTCCAATTCAATGACTTGGTTCTAATGAGCATACTTCAATGATTCTATTTCTTTGTTCATTTAAGCTTAGTGTTGAGTATTTCACATGCTATGGAATATAGAATTTGTTAAAAATCTTTGGAAATTACAATAATTGTTCCCAAATAATGTTTCCATTTCAATAATTCACATTATATTATTCATTTTTTAAATTAAATTATTATGTAATAGAACCGATCATGAAAAAACATTTAACATGAGGGTCACAAGTGTTATTAACTCACCTAAACCTAATATGCACTTCCTAGGATAGCCCACCAAAGAAAAATTCATATTAGAACATATAAAAATTTCTAGGAATCCACTGTTTTTTTTTTAATTTTATGATTCCATTAGTTACATGAATTAAACATATGTACTGACGTGGTCCACCATGTTCTGTCATGAAAGTGAAACCCCTCATTGGTTCTTTTAGTTTATTTCTAACCACTATGATTAATACCTTCGATTTAATGAATAAAATTCATCAACATAGACATGATCACATCAGGTCCTAAATATAAATCCATGATATAAAATATTAGTATTATAAAATTAATCTAAGAGATACTATATCACACTCATGGTTAGGATAGGTCGATCCTCTTACCCCATCATACATGTGAATCCTTTCCATATAATACAAACACAATGATTCCAGTTAAATCAGAACACTCACCTTAAATACAAATCGGTTAGCCATGAATCAATAAGAATACTTAAGGGTCCATATGAAACACTCATAATACTCAATGAATTATAAATCATTCACACTCCCCTACTTATAATAAACTACAGGAACCTATCTCATGTTCCACTATGTGTTGGTTTACGTCATCAAACAAATTGATTATAATTAACACACTCTGTATTACTCAAGATATCCATCGAGAAATTTTATGGTGAGGGGAAAAATTTCCCCCACTTTCAAATCCATATACAATGTAAATCACTCAGTTATCAATGATCAAGGCATCAATCCTTGCGTTGAAGGGTCCAATGTGGCACAAGACACTATCATTATACTCATGGGGGATAAAATGAATAATTCATTTTGAAATCAATGTTCACTGAACACTAGTGGGGAGACCATATATCAAATGTCATCTAATATAATTCATTATCCTTATGGAGACATTTATGGACTAAATGACTCTATTATATTTATTCAATTTAATAAAATCTTAATCCCCAATGTAGATCAAGCCCAAATGACCACCAGTCATCAATGAATGACACTAACATCAACAATAACAACTTTTAATTAATTATAATTTAATGATAATCTATTTATAATCCAAATAAATATTAATTCAATAATTAATACATAATGTATAGTCAAATAACTACTCATTGGGTGATCTCCTATTGATTAATATTAATCAATGGGTTATACACCACCACATACACCCCCTGACCAATAGCACCCAAAAAATCCTCAGAAACACATAACATCTAATCTATTTATTTTATAATAATTAATAGAAATACTTAAATAATTCAATTTAGAGTCATGAACTAATTTAAATGATATAATACATAGTGTTTTCATCCTCCCAAGATCCCCTTTCGCCCAATAGAATGAAAACCCCATCGTATCATGTGGATTCCAAAATTCCCCAACGGAATATTTACAGAATACCCATACCAAAACAATTGAAATTCTGTGAAAATATTGAATAATTATGTAATTTTTAATAATAGAGATAAAATAAACTCAACACCTAGTGAAGTCCCACAAAATCTACATGTAAATGTGATGTTGATTGAGAGAAGAGGATGGTAATAAGAGATCAACCTTCCCCCTATCTAATGATGAAACATTATAAGTAGTTGGTGTAATAAATCCCAAAAGATAAATTTTGTATCTCATAGATAGAGACTTTGGAATGATCTCCTATATTTATTATGAAACCCTCTTCCTTACTTTAAAATTTTTTTATCAACAGACACACACTATACTAAATCACCCCTAGTCAAGGTGTGACCTATCACGTGTAATAAAAATATATAGCAGGACCACCCAAACCCTAATCCAATGTTCACTCAATCACCCATGAAATATATTTTTCCTCTAAAAACTTTGAAAAATACATACTAGAGAAGTTTACCTCTTGGAATACCGATCTGAATCCTACATCTTAATCCATCCCAAACCATTGTACAAAAAAAAATCAATGATTTAACTAACATATAATTACAAAATTCATTACAAACACCAAACCATGATTCTTCTCAAACCTATAAATTCACCTTGATAATCCTCTATGAATCATTCCATTCTCCAATCCCTAATTTTTGAACATGAATTTTATGACTTCTGGTTCTTATGTTTTTATTTACACTACACCTATACAAATTACACTAATCAAAACCATACGAGTCTCTCTACTAAAATCATCATAAAATAAAATTTTGTCTAGAAACATGTCTGAAATTTATTTTAATTACCATTTTCAATTAAATGTTAAATTCATTATTTACCTCCCCACCACAAGGAAAATTGCTGAAAATCCTGTATTCTGTGCATCATGATGTCCAATAATTGTAAAAACCCTATAAAAATATGTAATCCTGGTAGAGTTCAGGAATTTCAATGTCAGCAATGGATCAAAACATCAGTTTATGTCACTAGTATACACTTGGACAACACTTATTAAACTTCACGCCTGAGCATCACCTAACCATTCTCATTAAAAAAACTATCACTCTTGAGACTATATAAAGAACACATTTCCTCACCACATCATTCCATTCATCATAATATCCCTTGGAAAATAAGTCATAATTAATATGATCACTCTTTGGGTTAATTTTCTAAGAACCATACATATTCATCCCACATAACCATAATCCATGATGCATACCCATTAGCCACCATATATAATGAATTACCGCATTGTCCCTAATAAATTCTAAGATATCATTATTTTATCCTTTAAAAAACATAACATGAACACCTACATCAAAGAACCATTATAAAATTCATAATACCCTTGAGTTGGGTATACTAACACATCACATTTGATGACTACTGAAACCACTCAAAATGAGGGTCATGAATTTCGATCTTATATAGTGTAGTACCAATTATTTAACAACCCTAATAATCAATCAATACGTATGATATTTTTTGATACCAATCATCATAAAAATAATAACCTTCACATACCCGAATCATATTCTAGAATAAATACACATCCAATGCCCCACTCTATGATTTAATGATATTATAATTCCTCACACAACCACTATCCAATCCTTCTTGTAATTTTACATCATACGCATAATCCAAACAAATAAAATAGTGGTCCTTTAAATCTATAATTACCTAAATAATCTCACATTCCTCCCACATTAGTCCCCGCATAATCCTAATAGAATCTCACAACAATGTGAGTTATAATCTCACTAGAGTTAAGACACTCTATAGAATCTGTAATCATCACATTGATTCACTCATCCCCATGATGTCACACCATCCTCAATGATCATTAAACTTCATATCAAATAAATTATGTTCATAGACTATATAATTTATGATTTATTCACCTAAAAGCATCTACAATATTGTAACCCTTCATTATTTTTTTACTTTTCAATGGGGCCCTTGTTTCGCACACTAGAAATACTATAATACACCAACTTCCAGTGGCCATACCATGCACAAACATCATTAGAGTACCCCTTTTCAGAAAAGAACATAGAAATAATATCATGGTATTCTTCTATTTTCCAATAAATTATAGAAATATTACGTAGACCAATGGGTTGAAAATGTTGTTTTTGACCTAGTATCCTTTGACATAAGCTATAACAGTAGTTCCCTCAACTGTTTGGTGTTTATTTGTGGGTATATCCCTATACAAATTGTTTCCTTGATTCCATTGGTATAGAAAACCTATATTAACCATTATACAATGTTTTAATTAATCCATTCATACAGTTTATACCATCGACTAAAAATACCATTCTTATAGACTTCCAACTCCAAACCAGCTGACAACACATCCCATCTTATCCTAGAACTAGAAAACTCCACAAAAAAATGCACCCACACCCTTAAACAACTAGAAACCTATATAGATATATCAGGAAAAAAAATTAATTTATATAAAAAGTTACAATATAAATTCAAAACAACACATATATTTAATAACTATCTCTCATTAAACATCATGTGACATAATTATTCATCAAAATGTTGAGGTAAAATCTCTCTCTCATCACAACCACGGTCATCACATTCATCACCATCACCATCACAATCATTAACATAGTCATCATAACCATCCTCATAATCATCTTATTCACTATCACCATCACTATCATTGTCATTGTTAATGTGATAGTCACCATCACTGTCATCATCACTATCACTATAACCACAACATCCTCAATTATAACTTTCACAATCTACCTATATGAGATCATTCCGAACACCACTGGGACCATCATCACAATTTCCTACTGCAACATATAATGAATTCATATTCAACATTAATTTATCAAAAACCATGGTGGTATTACCTATATGTGAGGGATATAATGTTTCCATTAATTTCATAAATTGTCTAGTGTCCTTTTGAATTCATTCATGCTCTATCAAGGATATTTTTTGTTCAATGATGCCTCTGAATGAGACTTTGTTTCCACTTCATGAGGTGCTTCCAAATCATTTCAAACAAAAATGTTAGATAAAGAAAAAGTGGGAAAATATATATTGATGAAAATACTCTTAACTTGTTGATAGAATAATTTTTCATGGTTCTCATATCCTAATATCTAGTATAAAAGATCATTTGGCCCAATAATTTCATCTTCATTCTCGTTAAAGGCCTTAAAATGACATTATTTTAAATACACATAAACTGATTAGTTTCAAAATTTATTCTTATATTTGAAATCAAAAAATTAAAAAATATAATATTTTGATTTGTTTATAAGATTACCACATTTCCATATTTATTATTACTTCCCATGAAAAACAACTTTTCTCATCTAATATGTCCTCAAATGTCCAATACCACCCACTACAAAGAAATTTAAAGTAGAAAATGTTTTAAATAATAATATATATTTTTTTAAAAAAATTATCTCACCTTAACTAATGTTCAATAGAAAATAACCTTTATAATTCAAAAAATGTATTTTATTTTCCCTAACTCTAAAAAACTATAATCAAATAAGCTAAAACAATAAAATTATGTTTCATCGGAGATGTTACGTTTTCTAAAAAATCGTTAGTTTTAAAAAATAGTGATGTATACTTTTTCAATAATAAATCATGCTATAAATCAAATAATTTCATAATGGTTGTTGTGATGAATTTTATATAATTTTTAATAAATTTAATTCTTTTGTGATGAAGTTTAAATTGGATATCTAGATTCCCTAAATGTAGACAAATGTAATGAAATGTTTCGTATCCTAATTTTTTTTCTAGCATATGTGTTCTTATATTATCTAGATATATCATTTTCAACATAATTCATATAATGGTTTTTCTTAATCCATAATAAGTTTTATTAAATTATATAAAAATACATCAAGAGGACTGATAGTTGAATCTTCTAATTACATGATATAAAAATTTAGCAAATCATAAGATTTCACGAAGGCTATATTTTCAGAATTTGTACCTAATTAAATGCATGTATTAATGAAAAATACAAGATTCATCTCATATTTAGTCATTATCCATGAACCAAATTCTGGAGAAAAATCACAAAAACCATTTTTTATTTTCATTGTAAATTCATATTGTCACGACCCGCCCTCGGGGCCCGTGCCGTGACTACCCCAAGCCCGCATTCCATAGGCCAGGGGCTGGCGACTAGCACCAAGGCGTAAATCCCGGTAAAAAGGGAAGGCATTGCCTTTGTAAAGTAAACAAGCACCACAGAGTAAGCAAGCGGAAAAGTAAACACTAAGTAAAAACAGAGTACAAGTGAAAGTGCGGAAAAGTAAATGGGCCAGTATACAAACCCAAACTGAAAGTAAAGTACAACTCGAAAGGGAAAACAACAACTGTAAAGTAAAAGCCGCTACACCGAGCTGTCCACTGGAGATCCCACCTGAAGGGTGGGTACAGATAGCTCCACAGCTCCACGGGTCCCGTCGTCCGCTCCGAACACGTCACGCCCAGTGGTCCACCTCCAGGTATCGTCCTGCTCTGCAAGCCTCAACCAAGATCAACGCTGTCTGTCGTCTGCAACCAACACAACGTAGTGCGGGCATAGCCCGTGCAGGGGTGAGTATAAGCTACTCAGTAGGGACCCCGAGACCCCTGAAGGTCTCCCAAAATCCACAAAGGATAAACCACAAAGGAAAGATACAATCACGAAGTAACAACCGACACTGCTTAGGTATATGCCCATACATATACCTAAGTCATCAATCCCAATACGCTCCAACCTCCGAGCCCAAGTACAACTCAGTCCACACAGGAAAGTATATGTATTCCACACAGGAAAGCAAAACGAAATCCACACAGGATAGCACAACACAATCCACACAGGAAAGCAAAACGAAATCCACACAGGATAGCACAAGACAATCCACGCAGGAAAGCAATAGGATTCAGCTCACACAGGTATACTTCTTCGAAAGACGATAAATATGATCTCTGATCCATCTAAGTCGTCGGCCCTATGAAGGATCGATAGGTAACTAACCCCCGCAAAAGACCCACACAGGATCGGGCCCACACAGGACCTGTAGGCGCTGGTTCACACAGGACCGCTGAGCGCAAAGACCCACACAGGATCGGACCCACACAGGATCGGGCCCACACAGGACCTGTAGCACTGATCCATGAAGGATCGCTGAGTGCTGTAGTCGTCGTCGAATCCACACAGGATCTCTGTATTGTCGTCGTCGCAGTCACAGTAGCAGTAGCAGTAGCAGTAGCAGTAGCAGTCACAATCGCAGCCAGCACTAGGGTTCCCGCACACAGCAAGCTCGTTCAGGAGGGTCTGCTCCACGAGCCAAGAGGCTGATACATCAACTGTCACAAAGTCCAGAGTTGATGTATCCAAAAGTTCCGTATCGTCAACAGGAACTCAACGCAACAGACGGCGCGTCGATCGGACGCCCGGTCTGAGAGTTATTGGCTTTTTCGTCCCAGGGGTCCGGTTGGTTTTTAAGGCAAAACCAACCCAACCGTACTCCACCTGCATCCAAACCTCGGGCGGAGTATGCCAAAAGATCTTTCTCACTAAGAGGAACACAACAAAGCTGACGACACGTCAATCGGACGTCCGTAGCTCAAGATATGAGCGTTTCCGCTCTGAGGGCCCGGTTGGTTTCGTATTCGAACCAACCCGGACGAACTCAAAGTATTCTGAAACCCTGAGTGTAATATATCGAAACGACCGTCTCGATCCAAGGATCGCGTTTCCGCAGACGGTTCGTCAATCGGAGGTCCGTAGCTCACGTTATGGCTAAAAGACCGAAATCGATTCGAAAACGGGGGGTCCGGGTCCGGGCCGACCCGGCCCGGCGCGGCGGCGCGGCCTGGGTGCCGCTCGGGCGCCACGTGCAGGGGCGAAAGGCCCCCGATTCTTCCCTCTGGCGGTGCGGCATCATGTCGCGCCTTTGTCAATCAACGCCCCCCCACGTGAGGGGGCCTGCCTTTGATAAAAAAACGGGAGGCCACCTGCCCCCCCTTTGGTGTAACCCCCCACCCCCCCTTTATGGGGGGCCGGTTTTGGCCGGCCGGGGGAATTAATTCCCCCGGTTTGTCTCCCTTCCGGCCGGCCCGACATGGCCGGCCGGTCCTTCCTCAACGGGACAGGCAAGGCCGGTCCCCTTTCCGGCTTCTGACACCGGCGGCCCGGCTGGCTGCCGGTCTTCCCGTTTCCGCCGCGGCCCGGAACCGGCCGTGGTCTTCGTCGTCCGGCGCGGTGCGACGGCATCGCGCCCCTCCGCCGCGGCCCTGCTCCAGCCGCGGCGCCTTCAACTCTCTTCAACGCGGCGTGACGGCGTCGCGTCCTTGCATTATTTTACAACGCGGCGTGACGGCGCCGCGCATTTCTTGTCATATGATCCTGCGCGGTGCGACGACACCACGCCTCACCCGTCTCAAACCACAACAAAATCAATACGAAAAGGAGGAGGGTCGGCCGTGATCGTACGGTCCAGCCCCCTCGCGTTAATTGCTAACATTAGGATAAATTTCACGAAGAAATATTCTCGCGTATAAATTATGAACAAAAACAATAAACAAACCCCTACCTCGGTTTCAAGATCGGTGATCGTCAATGACCCGCGGAAGACAACGTCGCGGAGGTAGGGCGTCGCGGTAAACGTTCGTCAATTCCGTTGACGAAGAGGTACGTCCGAAGAGGTACGTCGTTGGCGAATCTTCGTAAGCCGATGAAGGAAGTCCGAGGAGGAAGCGGCGTTCCCTTTCGTTGACACGGAAGGCGTCGTCGATCTTCGGAAACAACTGGCTACGAAGAAGAGAGGAGCGGCGTTCTTCGTGTTCTTCGTCAAAGTTTGAAGAAGAAGAAGGAGCTCTCAAATCCTCTCAAGAGCAAAGGAAACCAACCCAACATAATAAAATAAGCCTAAGCTTATTTTATTACACAACCTTCCTCTTAGAATTTCAAAGGTTTGAAATTCAAATTAACCCTCTTCAATTAATTAAGCCAAGATGTCAAACATTAATTGAAATGGGTTAAAGGGGAGGTTTTGAGAGAATTTGAGGAGTTGGGTTTCGTGTGGGCCCCACCACACTTAATCCTCCCAAGGGAGGTTAAGTGGATGTGGGTACCACCTTTAACTCCCTTTGGGAGAAGTTAACCAACAAAATAAAAATAAAAAGTGTTTCCACATTTTTATTTAACTTCTTATAATTTCTCCCAAAACTAACTTTCGTCCCGCATAAAACGCAACCTCGGAAAAGGTCTCCTTAAGCGAAAAACAGCGCTGTGAGTTCATCGGTGCCCTCAGATTTCAATTCCGAGCACTAGATCAAATGTTAGAAAATCCCGCTCGTTCGTTCACTAAACGTACCCGAGCCAAACTTCGGAAATTGATTCCAGGCACTCCGGGCCTCGGAATTAGGTGCCGTCAGAAACCGCGTTCATGTAAAATTCCAAAGAAAATTAAGAAAAAATTTCCCTTGAATTTTATGGGTCTTTACATTACTCCCACCTCAGGGCTTTACGTCCCTGTAAAGATACATCAAAAACTAGGGAAACAAATGAGGGTACTGAGCACGCATCTGAGCCTCCCGCTCCCATGTGCTCTCCTGGAGGTTCTCGTGCTACCATCTGATGCGCACAAGAGGAATCGATCGCCCACGTAGGACCCGCTCCTGTCGATCCTCTATCTCCACCTGGACCTCCGTAAAAGTCGCCCCATCGTCAATGTCAAGCTCCCCATGGTCAATGATGTGTGTCGGGTCGTGCACGTATCTCCTCAGCTGAGACACGTGGAAGAAGTCGTGCACCCGGTGCAACTGAGGTGGTAGAGCCAGGCGATAAGCCACCTCGCCAATCCTGCTGAGGACCTGGAAGGGTCCGATGAAGCGCGGAGATAACTTGCCGCCTCGGCCAAATCTCCGTATACCACGTCGAGGTGAGACCCGCAAGATGACGTTGTCGCCATCCTCGAACTCTAGTGGCCTCCGCCTCCTGTCAGCGTATGACTTCTACCGGCTCTGAGCTGTCCTCATCCACTCCTGGATGACCTGGACCTTCTCTGTCGTGGCCTGGACCATCTCTGGTCCCACAAGTGCTGACTCCCCAGGGTCTGTCCAACACAAAGGAGATCTACAAGGTCGGTCGTACAACGCCTCGTACGGTGCCATCCCGATGGTGGAGTGGTAGCTGTTGTTGTACGCAAACTCCACCAAGGGTAGGTGGTCCTCCCAGCTACGACCAAAGTCGAGGACACATGCGCGAAGCATGTCCTCGAGAGTCCGGATGGTCCTCTCTGTCTGACCATCCGTCTGAGGGTGAAAGGCTGTGCTCAGACGTAGCTGCGTTCCGAACGCCTCCTGTAACCCCTTCCAAAGCCGGGAAGTAAAGCGAGCATCTCGATCGGAGACGATAGATGATGTCACACCGTGGAGCCGCACAATCTCCTGAACGTAGAGACGTCCCAAGCTCTCCACTGAGCCCTGCTCTCTAATGGGTAAGAAGTGTGCCGACTTGGTCAGTCGGTCAACAATCACCCAAATGGAGTCGTGACCTCTGGAAGTGTGTGGAAGTCCAGTCACGAAGTCCATAGATATGTCGTCCCACTTCCACTCCGGGACCTCCAAGGGCTGTACCAAGCCTGCTGGAACCTGATGCTCTGCCTTCACCTGCTGGCAGGTGAGACATCGAGAAACGAACTCTGCTACAGCCTTCTTCATGCCCGGCCACCAGTGTTGTCGTCTGAGGTCCTGGTACATCTTCGCCACTCCTGGATGTACCGCCAAAGGAGAAGTGTGAAACTCTCTCAGCACCTCCCATCGCAAAGCGACTGGTACCATGTTACTTCCTCTGAAAAGGATGTCGTACTCTGCTCCAAGGGAGAAACCATCAGGTGCCTGTCCCAAGGATATCTGTGCACGCCGTGTCTCACAGTCAGCGTCCTCACGCTGTGCCTCTCTGACCCACTGCAGTAGTGGAGGGGTGACTGTGAGAGACCGGAGGAAGGTTTCTCCATCTCTATCCACGAAGGATATATGCAAAGAGGCTAGCTGCTCTGTCGCCTCCTCAAGTAGCTGAATGACCGTCCTCCTGCTGAGGGCATCGGCTACTACGTTCCCCTTCCCAGGAGTATAGACTATCTCAAATTCATAGTCCTGGAGGAACTCGAGCCATCGCCGCTGTCTCAGGTTCAGGTCCTTCTGCGAGAAGATATACCTGAGACTCTGATGATCAGAAAAGACTGTAAAGCGCTCGCCCATCAAATAGTGCCGCCATGTCTTCAGAGCGAAGACCACCGCTGCCAACTCCAAGTCATGGGTAGCGTAGTTCTGCTCATGTGGCCTCAACTGTCGTGATCCATAGGCGATCACTGCCCGCTCCTACATCAGAACACATCTGAGTCCGGTCCCTGATGCATCGCAGTAGACTACCTACCCTACTCCCTCCTCAGGAAACCTCAAGATAGGTGCACTAGTCAATCTCTGTCTCAGCTCCTGGAAGCCCTGCGGACATTTTTCTGACCACACGAAGGGTTTCCCCTTCCTCCTTAACATACGGCAAAGCTGCAAATATTTCTCCTTTGCCGAAAAGTGAAATCCGGTCTCATCCCCTGGATGAACCACGTTCCTTGCCTAATACAGTCAATCCCGTCATGATTAGTTAATTCATGGCATGGATGACGTCGTAAGGCCTCGACGCTGCTACCAAGAGATCCAACCGTTACTCTCGCCTCCAAGGGTTGAGTCACACTGTCGGCATCAGTGTGTGGTCACTGGGTTTCCTCCAGTAAGAATCTCGCAAGTGAGGGTCAAGTCAAGAGTTTTTAACCGGCACCTCTTAGTAAAAACAAACAAAAGACAAGAAAACAAAAGTCACCAATGCAAGTATCTTTTATTACTTCAACTCAAAGTACAAGGACACAAGGCAACACAAACTACGAAGCTAGAGGCATTATGGGCAAAGGCCTCTAGGCCTGGAGCTAGTCCCGCACTAGTCCACCCGCTTCTGGGGCTCCATGATCATCAGCTTCAGCTGCCTGAAGATGTACTCTCCCCTGAGGTCGGGGTGGACCTCCTGGTGGTGGTGGTGGTAGAGCCTCAAAGCGTCGCCCACCACCTGCTGCTCAGCCAACTCCTCTGCCTCGTCCGCCTCCTCCCTGCGGACCGCCACGGTCGAACCTCTGCCTCTGCCTAGGTGGTTCCTCAACCGTCTGCTGCTCCTCTGCATGGCGGGTCGGGCAGTCACGAGCCATGTGGCCCTGCCCGCCGCACGAGTAGCACTGCCTGCCTCTCGAAAGACTGGCTCCTCGCTGTGTGCCCTGCACTGCTGAGCCAGTGTCCTGAGGTCGTCTGCATGAAGGTCTGGTCTGTCTGGACCCCTGAGTCATCCGTCGATTGCCTGCTGTAGATGACTCTGCCACGTGCCTCCCTGCGGTGGGTCTCGGCGCTGGTGTAGACTCAGCAAGGAAGCTCTCGATCAAAAGGGCCCGTTCCAGTACTCCTGTCTGAGTCGGTATGATGAGGGAGATCAGCGATGCCCTGATATCATGTCTCAATCCCTGCTCGAAGGTCCGGGCCCGGAAGAATGGGTCCCGTACCATGTCGGTCGAGTAGCGCGAGAGATCAGTAAATCTCACCGAGTACTGAGCGACCGTCATGCTGCCCTGCCGCAGCTGAAGAAGCTCCTGGATACGCACCGCACGAAGGGTGGCTGGAACGAACTCCGAGCGGAAGATGCTCTCAAAGTCCGTCCAAAGAAGAGATGCCTCATCGTGCACCTGGAGCATCAAGCTCCACCATCGTCCTACTGCTGCGTGTAGTAGGCTCGCAGCGAGGATCACCATGAGGTCTGCTGGTGTCCTCACTAGCCTAAACACACGTACCACTGCCTCCAGCCAGTCCTCGGCTGCCTGGGGGTCCATCTCCCCATGAAACCTGGGTGGTCGCTGGCGCTGAAACTCATGTAGTGCGCTAAGGCGACGTGCATCGTCAGCGGCTGGTGCTGGAAGCATCGGTGGCTCGGCGGGTAGAGCTACCGCCGGTGCCACTACTGACAAAGGGCCCTGCACAGAGGCCTCGTCACTCGATGGGCTGTCATCACGCTCGACTCTCGGAACCCTAGCTGGCTGTCGTCGTGGGGCCATCCTGAAAAGGAACAGGTGCGCCACGGTCAAACAGTATACCTGGTGAGCTGACACAAAGTAATCACAAAGAAAACTTTGAAACACACACGCAATCAATGTTTTCATGCATTAAGTTGGAAATCAGAAGTCAGGGTCCTGGTGTATGGATACGTCGGCCGCCGCACCAACACTGGACTCCCTGGACTGATAACCACACTCAATACGCTAAATATTATTGCTTCACGTAGAAAAGGTCAGAGTTCGCGGTAGAACCGAACTCCTCTGATACCAATTTGTCACGACCCGCCCTCGGGGCCCGTGCCATGACTACCCCAAGCCCGCCTTCCATAGGCCAGGGGCTGGCGACTAGCACCAAGGCGTAAATACCGGTAAAAAGGGAAGGCATTTCCTTTGTAAAGTAAACAAGCACCACAGAGTAAGCAAGCGGAAAAGTAAACACTAAGTAAAAACAGAGTACAACTGAAAGTGTGGAAAAGTAAATGGGCCAGTATACAAACCCAAACTGAAAGTAAAGTACAACTCGAAAGGGAAAACAGCAACTGTAAAGTAAAATCCGCTACACCGAGCTGTCCACTGGAGATCCAACCTGAAGGGTGGGTACAGATAGCTCCACTGCTCCACGGGTCCCGTCGTCCGCTCCGAACACGTCACGCCCAGTGGTCCACCTCCAGGTACCGTCCTGCTCTGCAAGCCTCAACCAAGATCAACCCTGTCTGTCGTCTGCAACCAACACAACGTAGTGCGGGCATAGCCTGTGCAGGGGTGAGTATAAGCTACTCAGTAGGGACCCCGAGACCCTTGAAGGTCTCCCAAAATCCACAAAGGATAAACCACAAAGGAAAGATACAATCACGAAGTAACAACCGACACTGCTTAGGTATATGCCCATACATATACCTAAGTCATCAATCCCAATACGCTCCAACCTCCGAGCCCAAGTACAACTCAGTCCACACAGGAAAGTATATGTATTCCACACAGGAAAGCAAAACGAAATCCACACAGGATAGCACAACACAATCCACACAGGAAAGCAAAACGAAATCCACACAGGATAGCACAAGACAATCCACGCAGGAAAGCAATAGGATTCAGCTCACACAGGTATACTTCATCGAAAGACGATAAAGATGATCTCTGATCCATCTAAGTCGTCGGACCCACGAAGGATCGATAGGTAACTAACCCCCGAAAAAGACCCACACAGGATCGGGCCCACACAGGACCTGTAGGCGCTGGTTCACACAGGACCGCTGAGCGCAAAGACCCACACAGGATCGGACCCACACAGGACCGGGCCCACACAGGACCTGTAGCACTGATCCATGAAGGATCGCTGAGTGCTGTAGTCGTCGTCGAATCCACACAGGATCTCTGTCTTGTCGTCGTCGTAGTCACAGTAGCAGTAGCTGTAGCAGTAGCAGTCACAGTCGCAGCCAGCACTAGGGTTCCCGCACACAGCAAGCTCATTCAGGAGGGTCTGCTCCACGAGCCGAGAGGCTGATACATCAACTGTCACAAAGTCCAGAGTTGATGTATCCAAAAGTTCCGTATCGTCAACAGGAACTCAACGCAACAGACGGCGCGTCGATCGGACGCCCGGTCTGAGAGTTATTGGCTTTTTCATCCCAGGGGCCCGGTTGGTTTTTAAGGAAAAACCAACCCAACCGTACTCCACCTGCGTCCAAACCTCGGGCGGATTATGCCAAAAGATCTTTCTCACTAAGAGGAACACAACAAAGCTGACGACACGTCAATCGGACGTCCGTAGCTCAAGATATGAGCGTTTCCGCTCCGAGGGCCCGGTTGGTTTCGTATTCGAACCAACCTGGACGAACTCAAAGTATTCTGAAACCCTGAGTGTAATATATCGAAACGACCGTCTCGATACAAGGATCGCGTTTCCGCAGACGGTTCGTCAATCGGAGGTCAGTAGCTCATGTTATGGCCAAAAGACCGCAATCGATTCGAAAACGGGGGGTCCGGGCCGACCCGGCCCGACCCACCCTGGGTCGGCCCGAACCGGGTCAACCCAAACCGGGTCGACCCGACCCGGGTCCGACCCGGCCCGGCGCGGCGGCGCGGCGACGCGGCCTGGGCGCCGCTCGGGCGCCACGTGCGGGGGGGCAAGGCCCCCGCTTCTTCCCTCTGGCGGTGCGGCATCATGTCGCGCCTTTGTCAATCAACGCCCCCCCACGTGAGGGGGCCTGCCTTTGATAAAAAACGGGGGGCCACCTACCCCCCCTTTGGAGTAACCCCCCCCCCCCCCTTTATGGGGGGCCGGTTTTGGCCAGCCGGGGGAATTAATTCCCCCGGTTTGTCTCCCTTCCGGCCGGCCCGACATGGCCGGCCGGTCCTTCCTCAACGGGACCGGCAAGGCCGGTCCCCTTTCCGGCTTCCGACACCGGCGGCCCGGCTGGCCGCAGGTCTTCCCGTTTCCACCGCAGCCCGGAACCGGCCGCGGTCTTCTTCGTCCGGCGCGGTGCGACGGCATCGCGCCCCTCCGCCGCGGCCCTGCTCCGGCCGCGGCGCCTTCAACTCTCTTCGACGCGGCGCGACGGCGTCGCGTCCTTGCATTATTTTACAACGCGGCGCGACGGCGCCGCACATTTCTTGTCGTATGATCCTGCGCGGTGCGACGGCACCGCGCCTCACCCGTCTCAAACCACAACAAAATCAATACGAAAAGGAGGAGGGTCGGCCATGTTTGTACGGTCCGGCCCCCTCGCGTTAATTGCTAACATTTGGATAAATTTCACGAAGAAATATTCTCGCGTATAAATTATGAACAAAAACAATAAACAAACCCCTACCTCGGTTTCAAGATCAGTTATCGCCAATGACCCGCGGAAGACAACGTCGTGGAGGTCGGGCGTCGCGGTAAACGTTCGTCAATTCCGTTGACGAAGAGGTACGTCCGAAGAGGTACGTCGTTGGCGAATCTTCGTAAGCCGACGAAGGAAGTCCGAGGATGAAGCGGCGTTCCCTTTCGTTGACACGGAAGGCGTCGTCGATCTTCAGAAACAACCGGCTACGAAGAAGAGAGGAGCGGCGTTCTTCGTGTTCTTCGTCAAAGTTTGAAGAAGAAGAAGGAGCTCTCAAATCCTCTCAAGAGCAAAGGAAACCAACCCAACATAATAAAATAAGCTTAAGATTATTTTATTACACAACCTTCCTCTTAGAATTTCAAAGGTTTGAAATTCAAATTAACCCTCTTCAATTAATTAAGCCAAGATGTCAAACATTAATTGAAATGGGTTAAAGGGGAGGTTTTGAGAGAATTTGAGGAGTTGGGTTTCGTGTGGGCCCCACCACACTTAATCCTCCCAAGGGAGGTTAAGTGGATGTGGGTCCCACCTTTAACTCCCTTTGGGAGAAGTTAACCAACAAAATAAAAATAAAATGTGTTTCCACATTTTTATTTAACTTCTTATAATTTCTCCCAAAACTAACTTTCGTCCCGCATAAAACGCAACCTCGGAAAAGGTCTCCTTAAGCGAAAAACAGCGCTACGAGTTCATCGGTGCCCTCAGATTTCAATTCCGAGCACTAGATCAAAAGTTAGAAAATCCCGCTCGTTCGTTCACTGAACGTACCCGAGCCAAACTTCGGAAATTGATTCCAGGCACTCCGGGCCTCGGAATTAGGTGCCGTCAGAAACTGCGTTCTTGTAAAATTCCAAAGAAAATTAAGAAAAAATTTCCCTTGAATTTTATGGGTCTTTACACATATAAAATAATATTTCATAGATAAATAGTGTATCAATGAGAATCATGGTCCTTTTTAGTAAAAAAACACAAATTCTATTAATACATTAAACTTATAACTCTTATAAAGGGTTATTATTTCTAAATAATATGTATGTGGAGACTAAATCAGGATTGATATATCCACCAAATCTGTTCCATATATAGTAACTCAACCATTATACAAATCATGTTTATATTATCTCCATAGCACACATAATTTCATTAATTGTGAAATCCTCATGGTCTCATCAACTTTAAAAATATAATGATTCTCCAACTAAAATAATAATTCAAATAACTAAAATAATAAAATAATATTAAATATAATTAATTTTCTTGTACATATATTATCCCAAGAATTATGCTTGATTTCAACTTTCAAGGTGTCTTTTGGAGAGTGCCTTGATAGGAACGATGTCACAGTATTTGGAAAGTGTTTCCATAAATCTCTAACATTCTCTCCATGTTTCGTCAATAATTTTATTATAGTCCTTATACTCTAACATTCCCTATGTATAATTGTTCCACACATCACACATGTATTTGAATCCCAGCTAACTTATAAAGGAAGATACCACAATGAAATAATAAAATATAAATATTAAATCAATATATATTATAAAGAAAATAAATTATTGTCAAATTTTCATAAGGATTATATACATAAACCAAATCATGTATTATCAAAGGGTACTATTAGATTCATTGGATTTAAAGTATATTTGACATGTGTAACAGTGGGGTCAAATGTCTATTTGTGATGATCAGTATGCTTGGGGGTGATAATTCTCAATATTTGTAGTCAAAATAGAATGAACATAAAATATTAGAGGGAATGAAGTAGAAGTAAAATGAGTTTTCATAAACATATATTGAAAATAATAATATGTATGGGGAGTACGAGCCTTTATCAGATATGGAAAGGATATTTAATGAAGATATAATGTAAATGGTTCTAATAATAGTTGTGGGTTAAATATATCAATGCATCTAATTGAACATTGGGATACGAAATTATGATACGTGGTTTATTTGAATAAGGATTTGTGTGTGATAGGGAGTCATGAGTGGTGTGATTTTCTCATGTACATATTCTAATGATCAGGCTGTGCACATAGTCCACTATGTTGGTTAGAGAATATTTGTCTTCTGGTTGGTGGTTCCTGATGAAAATTTAAATAATGATTAATGAAAAGACATTATATGTTATTGATGTATATATTTAAAATAATATAGTCACAATAAGAACCAGAGTAGGAATTCCCTTTTCTCTCATGTCGTGAATATTATTATACATTGCCGTCCTTTATATCTCGTTTTTTTTCATTTTATACATTTGAAAAGAAACATTAATTTAATTTGAAATTTTTCACAAATGTGTATTTAAAACAAGAATGTAGAGGTTACATGACTTAATTGAGGGATATAAATTATCATTCCAAATTAATCATATGTAGTGGAACAAAATAATCATATAATATTTAGTGGGAAAAATATCAATACATATAATTCATGACATAAATATATCAACACACACTAAGTATCATATAAAACATGGATATGATATAGATTTCTTCTTGTATTTTAAATTTGATCAAATTAGGTTTTAGTTAGTTCATTTAGTTCAATTTTTGTTATATTATTTTTTAATTTGGTTATTTCCTAGGCCAGAACATTTGTTTTATATTTTTTGTTATGTCATTTCTCATTTTACTACTTGTCCATTTTTTGGCTATGTCATTAATTCTATTGTTAATATATTTCATACTAATTAGTTTATGATTTTTCCGTTCAATTCATACTGTTTTTGTTCTAATTGGTTTGTAGTTTTGTTAAGTAATAATATAGTTCAATTCAATATTAGAAAAAGAATTTCAAATTAAAATATAATCAAATTATATTGAATATGAACATGAAGATTACGTGGGATAAAAAAATTTGAAACAAATATTGGAGTAATTTCAATAGTAACAACCTAAAATCCATAAGCTGAGCTAATCCAAAATTAATAAGAACACAAATGTGTAATTATATATTTTATCCACCACATGATCAGGTTCATATTGAACTTTTATTGGTGTACTATTTGAGTCGTCATATAAAATAAATTAGGAAAATAATGGGGACAGTGATAGTTTCAATTTCATCCCCACTGCCATCAAAAATATGTATTTGGATTACATCACTGATGACACAATATTCTGATCTCAAATGATATTTCACATTGAAAATTTGTTTCTATAATGATGTTAAAATATATTGATAATTAGTAGAGAGAATGTGATCCATGTTAAAAACATGAAATTCATAGTAATCAATAAATGTTCAATGCATCAACATTGAAAGAAAAAAGATGTATTTCATCATAGGGACTCAACCATGACAGTAATTATCCAATATTAGTATTTTATCTAAAACTCCATATTATGATAATATTAAAATTGAGGAATGTTATTAGATGAACTAGAATAACAACATATTATTGTATATATCATTACACAATCCTTTTGTGTTGTTAGGTTCACTACTTATTTAGTGATAATAAAGTTTTTCTCATTTTATAAAAATGATTTTCGTTCACAAACCATAATATCAGGTTCAAAATAAAAAGATAATATTTATTTATATACAATGTAAGTAGGTAATATAAATTCCTAAAATATAAGTGAATATTAAAATTAAATTTATAATAGTTTTTTATTTTATATCATTACTACTGATACCATTAATTTTATACAAGTAAAAAACAATTGTGTATGAAAATTATCTCTTCCTATATAATGTAATTAATGTGATTTCAATTTATAAATTTTCTATGTTCCATGCATAAAAAGATTTAAATAGTTTAACAAATATATAAACCTATATGTGATGAGTTAACATGTGCATGTTCAATTTGCAAAGATGATGTAGTCATTAAAAAAATCACAATTATACAAGACTATGTGATGTGGCATCTCTTAATATATAAGGGATAATGCAGTAAATTTATATGATCATGAATTTCTAAATTCATAGGGAAGTGTTGGAAATAATGGTTCAATTTTCTCATACTACTCTTATCAATTTCTCATAAATATTTTTTCTCTCGTGATCACATTAGAAAAATACATTAAATGAAAATATATATATTATTGATCTAGGAAACATTCACAATGGAAACAATAGAATTATTACTATTCTAAATAAAAGAGTAATTGTGTACATATTTCATTTAGTTGGATACAACCAATAAAGTTAAATTGGACGCCAACATTGTATTTTTTGTTTTAAGGTTGTCAGTTAGAGGTAATATGCATGCGAAATATTATGGAGGAAAAATTTTATGAATCTGACAAAAAATTAATGGTACCCCTTCATAATATTATTTCCATAAAGTCATTCATATCTTTTTAGAATAAAATTCTCTTTTAAAATAAAAATGAAAAATGAATTCCACCATTACAATGATGAAAATTTGATGCTAGACTTTTATTTGAATCATGTCACGATGAAGGATGTGATAATCCTGAGTTTTCATTGATTTCATATTCAACACTCTTTTGTTGACAAAATTTTATAAGTTTCCAAAATATCCATTAGTAATATTGATAGTCTTTATTTCTCAGAGAATTTTATTTCTTTTTAATTTTTTTCACATAAGAATCACATAGAACATTCAATGTATTTTAATTGATACACACAAGACGATATTTTTCTAAAATACCACAGTCCCCTATGTCACGACTAGATTGTAAATCATATTTTTTTCTTCATATTTAAATTTATAATAATGAAAATAAACATTTAAAATATTTTTGGGAGTGCACAATATTTAAAAACAATATCGAAAAAAATCTGTTGGCCAATTAAGAAAATAAAAAAAGATATTTTTTGTCACAAACAAACCAAGATCAACATTGAACCGGGCATGGGAACTGATCTATGGAATGGACCAAAGAGTGTTCCTAATCCCCACGAGCTAGAATCTTGTTCCAAGAATCAACAGAGTGATCAAGGATAAAATTTTTCCCAAATATAATCAATAACTATGCCGAAGAGTGAAATAGACAGCAACACATACATTTATATAAAATTGAACTGAACATTATATATATAATAAACTGAATGTACATATAAAAAATACAACCAACCAACCAAACATGATGATGAAACTAACACCATGTGACCCCACGGGTCACTCTTCATCACAAAAAATACTCATCGCCCAAAGAGACCGAACTCAAGATGAAACCTACACAAGGGTTAAAAATAGAAGGAAACAATAGACTTGCATCCTGTAACTTAGTAGGTCAGCCCATTATTAAATTCCCAGTGAACATCATTTAAAATAAAATATACTTAAATTTCGAGATTGAAATAAAATATCCATAACTATGTTTTCCAAACAAGGTTCCATGCTATAATAATTATAATTCATATTCCTGCACGTTTTCATAACCAGGAAATGATCGTAACCAATTTCAAAGAGATATGACGTCCAAATGAAAAATGGTTTCAAGAGGGTTTCCTAAAAGAATTTAAATTTTTAATTAAAAAACAAACACTGATAAATTTACCAACTAAACACACCTTATGACGATGGAGTGTACAAAATAGCCAATGAGCACAAGTCATGATAACACCCCTTGGAACTTGTTCGTTGTGGGCCCTAGTTACCTCATATCTTAGTGTGAAAATTTTAAAGACCCAAAAATTTTAAGGAATGTTTTTTCTTAAATACTGTGGAATTTTACGTGTCTTCGGTTTCTGACGGCACTTGATTCCGAGGCCCGGTGTGCCCAGAATCAATTTCTTAAGTTTTGTTCAGGTACATTCAGTAAACATACATACGGGATTTTCTATCATTTGAACCGGTACTCGGAATTGAAATCTAAGGACACCGATGAACTCACAGCGCCGGTATTCTTTTAAGGGTACCTTTACCGCAGTTGCGTTTTATGCAGGTTGAAAGTTGAATTTTGGGGTTTAATTTTAAATTAAATAAATTTGTGTGGTACAGAATTTTATTTTGAGAGTTGGTTATTTCCTCGCATGGGGAAGTTATTTTTGGGGCCCACACCGAAATAATATCCCATTTTTTGGATAGTTGTGAGGTGGGCCCCACAGGATCCCCAACCATTCATCTCCCCATAACTCCATTCAACTCCCTTAAACCCCTTGTTTAATTCTTGACACCCCCCCCCTTTAATTGCTAAACTCTCCACCTTCCACATGGCCATTAATATGACAACTCAGTGAATTAATTACTTTTTACACAACTAATTAATTAATTATTTTGGGTGGATTTGAATCTTTTTGAAATGTCATGGAATGTTGATTAAAATACGGGAAAGCTGGATTTTAATATTGTATTGGAAAATATTTCGGTGGATCCTTTCGAATTAGAAGAGAGCTTCATCCTTCCATGAAGAACGACACCCTCTTCAACAAAGAACTCTGATTCCACGAAGAACGATAAATTTCCTTCCTTCCTCTTCTCTACGACAAGTGTAAAGTTGCCGCTTCCTCCTCGTATGCACCCTGAATTCCACAGAATCGATTTCCGTTCTCCACGACGTCATCCTCTGTGATGCCATCTACCACGACATTCGTCTTCCGCGGCTCTATGACGTTTGACGTCAATTATCAAGGTAGGTTTTCGTATTTTCTTGAGTGAATAAATTGTAACTGATTATTTGTTAATTTTTGGAATTTGCAATGGCTGATTGTTACCGCCTAACGCGGAGGGGGCGGGCCGAACAAACACGGCCCGAGGACCCTCCAACGTCTCTTGTTTTATTTGCAATCGGGAAGCGGCGACGATCGAAGGCAGTGACTGTGCGCTGGCCGCGTGAGGAGGAACCGCGGCCCGCAACCGCGGCTCGCTCGACTGATGAAGAACCGGCCGGCTAAAGTCGGCCGGGCCAAAGGAGGACCATGGCGCCACAAGTGGTCTTGCACTGCTGAATACCACGACCCACAAACCACAGGCCGCTTCGGTGGTGAACCGGTCTTCTTGTCAGTTGACCGGGCCAATGGAGGACCATGGTGCCACAAGGGGTGTCGTGCAGCCAGACCGTGGCCCACCTGAGTGGGCCACTTGCGCCAGGAAGGCCGGTCGGTTTGGGAGGGTGGCACCGCTTGGCACCGCTGGTTTGGGAAAGCGTCCCCCTCCCTTGGACCGCTTGAGCAGCCTACCGAGCCGCGGCCAACCGGGTCGTGCCCTGCCTTGACGGGACGTGCGGGGCCGCGCCCCTCGGGTCAGGCTGTGTGATTCACTAGGCCGCTCCGACCCTCTTCCGGGATGGACCCGCCAAAACCAGCTTGACCGGACCCACCATCCCACTAGGCTTAACGGGACATGCCCATTTTCACTTAAAGGAGAATAAATCGAAAACTGCATCTCTGATCAATGTGTTGTCTATGGAACTGGGACCCTCGTGACGTGGTGTTCCTTCTGAGATACTCTAAGTGAGTTTTGGATGACTTTTGATAATGGCCCGGTTTGGAATGCGTGTATTTCCAACCGGGCGCCTGGAACAGAAAAGCCAATATCTCTCAGACTGAGCGTCCGATTGACGTGCCTTCTATCGCGTTGGGTTCCTTTTGACGAGATAGAACTTCAGGATACATCAACTCCGGACTTCGTTATAGTTTATGTATCGACCCCTAGGCTTGAGGAGAGGACCCTCCCGGTATCGAGCGTTTTTTGTGCGGGAACCCTAGAGCTGGTTGCGACTCTAACGACTGCCATACTGGAATCCTCTAGGAGTTCGGTGACGACAACTACCGTACTGTAATCCTCCATGTGTTCGGCGATGATGACAACTATACTGTAATCCTCCATGGATTCGACGACGATGATTAATTTTCTTGTATCCTACATGGGTCTTACCGTTTGACTTCTGTTCTTGTGTCCTACGTGGGTCCGATAGAGTAGTTGATCTACTATCGCACGTGGGTCCGATAGCTTAGCTGGACTAGTATCCTACGTGGATCCACCAGCTTAGATGAACTGATGACTACATCTAATCATCACAATCACTTAACAAAAGATGTATACCTATGTGAGATGAGTCTTGACTTTCAATCATTATCATCGATGTGATTGAATTCTTTCCTGTGTGGACTGGGTTGTGCTTGGGCTCGATAATTGCAGCTGAACTAGATTGATGAATTATGTATATGTATGTACATATACCTCAGTAGAGTTGGTTGATACTTCATGATTGTATCTTTTCTTTTGGTTTATCCTTTGTGGATTCTTGGAGACCTTCGGGGGGGTCTCGGGGTCCCTATTGAGTATTGTTATACTCACCCCTGCACGGGGTATGCCCAAACTACGTTCTGTTGGATGTAGACGACAGACATCATAGATTTTGGTAGAGACTTGTGGAGCTGGATGGTACCCGGAGGTGGAACACATGGCGTGACGTATTCGGAGTGGACGGACGGAACCGAGGTGCCGATGAGACTGTATGTACCCACCCTTCAGGTGGGATTCCCGGAGGATATCTCGGGGGTTGCTGTTTTACATTACTACAGTTGTACTAGTTTTTTCAGTTGTACTGTACTTTCAGTTAGGTTTGTATTTTGTCCCATTTACCTTTCAACACTTACTTTGTATTCAGTATTACTTTGTGCTTACATCAGCTTGTGTACTCTATTGTGTTTGTTTACTATATAAAGAAAATGTCTTCCCTTTTATTGGGATTTACACCTTTGGTGCTAGTCGCCAGCCCCTGGCAAATGGAAGTCGGGCTTGGGGTAGTCACGGCATGGGCCCCAAGGATGGTTCGTGACAAATTGGAATCAGAGGAGTCGGTTCTACCACCGAACACAGGACTCTAATCATTCCTTTATGTGAAGAAATAGAATTAAAAGTATTGAGTGTGGTTTTCAGTCTAGGGACTCTAGTGTTGGTGTGAGGGTCGACATATCCATACACCAGGACCCTGACTATTGATTTCGAACTCAGTGCACGAAAACACAGATTTCTTGTGTGTTTCAAAAGTTTTCGTTGGAATTACATTGTGTCAGCTCACCAGTTATGCTGTTTTGACCATGGCACACATGTTTCTTTTCAGGATATCCCCACAAAGGCATCCATCTTGGGTTCCGAGTTGCGTACAAGATGGCAGCCCACCGAGTGACAATGCCTCAGTGAAAGGTCCCATCATAGAGGAGGTACCAGCGGTACCACTACCCACTAAGCCACCGATATTACTTTCCCCAACAGCAGAGAGTGAACGCTGCCAGAGTGCATTGCATGTGTTTCAGCGACAGAGGCCGCAATACGATTACAAGCGATGGTATTGTAAACATTGAAGCTGAACCGATTTGTGTCATATTCTTGGAATGCTTGTATAGAATATTCCCCTAAAGGGATCGTCTTAATTAACATATCCATTTTGAAAGAAGGAGTGCATGTATCAATCAATGTTATGCAATATTTTAGGCTCTATTGGAATAAAGCACCATGTAGAATAACCAGGTTCTGTGGAGAGAGGGACACTCAGGTAGCCAAGGATTGGCTGGAGGCTGTCATCAGAGTCTTCAGATTGGTAGGGACGCCAGCCGACCATATGGTGATCCTTACCACAATTCTCTTGCACGCATAAGTAGGTAGATGGTGGAGCTTGATGCTCCAGGTGCACGATGAGGCATATCTACTTTTTACATACTTCGAGAGTCTCTTCCGCTCGGAGTTTGTTCTAGACACCCTTCGTGCGGTGCAGATTTAGGAGTTACTTCACCTATGGCAGGGCAGCATGGCAGTATCGCAGTACTCAGTGGGGTTTTTAGACCTCTCTCTCTACTCCACAGACATGGTATGGGACCCATTTTTCAGGGCCCGAACCTTTGAGCAGGGACTGAAGCATGAGATCAGGGCTTCGGTGATCTCCCTCAGGATTCCGACGTAGGCGGGAGTGCTAGATTGATCCCTTATTATGGAGAGATTTCTCACTGAGCCGACACCAGCAGAGAGACCCACCGTAGGGTGACACATAGCAGAGTCTTCTATTGTTGGTAGTAGACAGATGTTGCAGAGGTACAAGTAGACTAGGCCATCAGGCGAGCGACCTCAGGATACAGGTTCAGTTGTGCAGGGCACCTGAAACAGAGCTAGCTATACGAGGATTAGGCAGTTCTATGCATGCAGTGGGCAGGGTCACATGGTTGGAGACATCCTGACCCGTCGTTCAGATAACCAACAGATACTAGATGGACCTCCAAGGCATAGGCAAAGGTTCGACCATGGAGGCTTGCAGGGAGCAGGCAGATGAGGCTGAGTAGATGGCCGAGCAGCGGGTGGTCGATGGCGTTTTGAGGCTCTACCACCACCACCACCATGAGGTCCACCCCGACCATAGGGAGCTGGCAGATAGAGGCAGGCTTAGCTCCTTGTAGTGGAGGATTACGACCATGGCACACCAGAGATGATTAGAGGTACTATCTGTGTCTACTCCACCCTTGCTGCTATACTTATAGACACAGGAGCGAGTCACTCTTTTATTGCCACTACCCTTGTACGGAGCTCGAAGATTCTGATGGATTCGTTTGCTCGATCTTTACAGATAGATACTCCTACGAGAGCATTCTTGATGATTAACCACTATTTCTGGCAGTGTGAGCTTAGTATAAGAGGCAAGAGCTTCGGCTGGGATCTTCATGTAGCAGCGTCGAGGCCTTACGACGTCATCTTGGGTATGTACTGGTTGTCTACAGCCCATGCTCATATCGACAGCATTAGGCACAAAGTGGAGTGTATCCAAATGGATGGGAGAATATTTTCCATCACTGGCCAGAAGGGTTCCTTTTCAGCACAGGATGGACTTTCGCAGAGGGGAGGGAAGCCGATCACACATCAGTTGGCTAGTCTCCTCCTTGGAGCAGTTGATGTGTGGAGTCCAAGTTTTCATGTTGTGGTGGATCGGTATGCAGATGCTTTTCCTGAAGAAATTCCAGGACTACCTCCACATAGAGAGGTAGAATTTTACGTTGACATGTACCCCGAGACCACACTGATATATACTCCAATATATCGGATGGCTCCCACCATGATTCGTGAGTTTCGAGTACAGCTAGAGGACTTGCAGGGAAATGGATTCATCTGACCCAGTGTATCACCCTGGGATTCTCCGTTTTTGTTCACCAAGAAGGAGGATGGGATCTTGCGACTGTGTGTCATCTACTGTCACCTGAATCAGGTTACCATAAAGAACAAGTACCTACTTCTGAGGATTGACGACCTCTTTGATCTGCTCAAGGGTGCACGATGGTTCTTGAAGATAGACCTCAAGTTAGGCTATCACCAGCTCAGAGTTCAAGATGAGGATGTTTAGAAGACAGACTTCAGGTGTCGGTATGGCCACTACGAGTTCTTGGTTATGCCCTTCAGCATAACCAACTCCCCAACAGTTTTCATGAGTCTCATGAACATGATCTTCCATCCTTACATCGATCTATTTGTCATATTTTTCATCGATGACATACTGATTTACTCAACTACTGAGGAGGAGGACACCTACCACTTGTTGGTGGTACTGGATACACTCCGAGAGCACCAGCTTTATGTTAAGCTCTTGAAGTTTCCGTTTTGGATACGTGAGGTACACTTCTTGGGACACGTCATCTTGGAGGCGGCAGGTGTAGTGGATACAGCGAAAATCGAGGCAGTGCTTGCTTGGGAACCACCTAGGAGAGTGAGGGAGGTGCAGATATTCCTAGGTATGGCTGGGTACTACCGGAGATTTGTGCCTGACTTCTCCAGAGTTGTAGCACTGCTTTCAATTTTGATGAAGAAGGGGAAACCCTTCGTGTCGTCAGATAGATGTCAGCAGAGCTTTTATAAGTTGAGGCAGAGATTGAACAGTGTGCCCATATTGAGGCTACCGGAGGAGGGAGTTGCGTACATAGTATGCTAAGATGCATCAAGGACCAGAATCGGGTGTGTCCGGATGCAGGAGCGAGCAGTGATCACATATGGTTCACAGAAGATGAGGCAGGACGAGCAGAACTATGCTACCCATGACATGGAGTTAGAAGCAGTGATCTTCACCGTGATTATATGGTGGCACTATATGATGGGTAAGTGCTTTATATTCTACTCTTACCACCAGAGTCTCAGGTACATCTTTTTTCATATGGACCTGAACCTTAGACATCATCGATGGCTCAATTTCCTCCAGGACTATGAGTTTGAGATAGTCTATAATTCTGGGTAGGGGAATGCTGTTGCTGATGCTTTCTACACGAGATAGGTCTTTCAGCTTCTAGGAGAGGTGATGGAGCTGCTAGTCGTGTTGCAGATATCCTTTGTGGATAGATATGGAGCAAAATTTATGTAGTCACTCCCAGTCACCACTCCACTCCTTCAGCGGGTCAGAGAGGCACAACATGGGTATGTTGACTATGAGACTTTTCATGCTCAGATATACACAGGGTAGGCACCTGATGGATTTTCTGAAGTATGAGAGCACGAAATCCTCTTCAGGGGACGTACCATGGTACCAATTTTACAGTAGGGGGACGTGATGAGGGAGTTTCACACATCCCTTCTAGCAGTACATCCAGGAGTGGAGAAGATGTACCAGGACCTTAGACGACAGCACTAGTGGTCAGGTATGAAGAATGTTGTAGCAGAGTTCGTTTCAAAATTCCTCACTTGTCATCATGTGAAGGCGGAGCACTAGGTACCAGCAGGCTTGGTACAACTCTTAGAGGTCCTAGTGTGGATGTGGTACAGGATATCCATGGATTTCTTGATGGGGATTCCACGTACATCCAGAAGGCACAACTCTATCTGGGTGATCGTTGACCGACTCACCAAGTCGGATCACTTCCTACTGATTTGAGAGCAGGTATTAGTAGAGAGCATGAGACGCCTCTACATTCAGGAGATCGTACGGCTTCATGGTGTGCCATCAACTATCGTTTCTGATCGTGATGATCGTTTCATATCATGGATGTGGAAGGGGTTACAGGAGGCTTTTGGGACGCAACTACCTCTAAGAACTGCCTTCCATCCTCAGACGAACGACCAGGAAGAGGGGACTATTCAGACTTTCGAGGACATGCTCCGTGCATATGTCCTTGACTTTGGTCGCAGCTGGGAGTATCACCTACCCTTGGTGGAGTTTGCGTACAACAACAGTTACCACTCCACCATCGGGATGGAACCATATGAGGCACTTTACGACCGACCTTGCAGATCACCTCTTTGTTGGACTGACCCTAGGGAGTCAGCACTCCTAGGTCCAGAGATAGTTCAGACTATGATGGAGAAGGTGCAGATCATCCAGGTGCTGATGAATACTGCACAGAGTAGATAGAATTCCTATGCTGATAGGAGGTGGAGACCACTAGAGTTTTGAGGATGGTGACCATGTCTTCTTATAGGTCTCACCTCAGCAGGGTCTACGTAGATTTGGTCGGGGTGACAAGTTATCTCCGCATTTCATCAGACCTTTCCATGTCCTCATCAGAGTATGTGAGGTGGCTTACCGCCTGGCCCTTCCACCTTAGTTGCACCAGGTTCATGACGTCTTCCACGTATCACAACTGAGGAGATAGGTGCACGACCCGTCCCGAATCATCAATCACGGGGAGCTGGAAATCGAGGATGGGGCGATGTTTACGGAGGTTTTGGTGGAGATCAAGGATCTACATGAGTGGGTCCTATGTGGATGGTCGATTCCTCTGGTGCACATTCGCTGACAGCATAGAAACCTCCAGGACAGCACTTGGGAGCGGGAGGCTCAGATGCGAGCTCAGTACCCCCATTTGTTTCCTTATTGTGTGTTGTAGCTTTACGGGGATGTAAAGCCCTGAGGTGGGAGTAATGTAAAGTCTCGGAAATTTGAAGGAAAATTTTATCTTAAATACTTTGGAATTTTACGAGTCTGCGGTTTCTGACGACACTTGATCCCAAGACTCAGTGTGCCCGGAATGAATTTTTGATGTTTGTTTTGAGTACGTTCAGTAAAATTACGTGCGGGTTTTTCTATATTTTGAACCGGAACTCGGAATTGAAATCTTAGGACATCGATGAACTCACAGAGCCAGTATTCGCTTAAGGGGACCTTTACCGGTGTTGCATTTCATGCAGGTTGAGAGTTAATTTTTGGGGTTTAATCTTAAATTAAATAAAATTGTGTGGTACACAATTCTTTTTTGATATTTGGTTATTTCCTCCCATGGGGAAGTTATTGGTGGGGCCCACACCCAAATAATTTCCCATGTGTGGATATTTTTGAGGTGGGCCCACATGAGCCCCAACAATTCATCTCCCCATAACTCTCCTCAACTCCCTTAAACCCCTTGTTTAATTATTGACAACCAACCCTTTAATTTCTAAACTATCCACCTTCCACATGGTCATTAATATGACATCTTAGAGAATTAATTATTTTGTACACCAAAAATTAATTCACTATTTTGGGTGGATTTAAATCTTTTTGAAATGGAATGGAAAGTTTATTTAAATAGAGGAAATCCTCATTTAAATTTTGGCCTGGAAAATATTTCGGTGGAACCTTTGGAATCAAAAGAGTGCTTCATCCTTCCACGAAGAATGACACCCTATTCGACGAAGAACGCTGATTCCATGAAGAATGATGACATGCCTTCCTTCCTCTTCTCCAAAACAAGTGAGGAGATGTCGCTTCCTCCATGTATTCACCCTGACATCCATGGAATCGATGTCTGTTATCTGTGATTCCATTCTCTGCGACTCCATCTACCACGACTCTCATTTTCTATAGCTCAAAGATGTGCGACATCAATTATTGAGGTAGGGGTTTTTTATATTCTAGAGTGAATAAATTGTACCTCATTCTTTGTTAATTTTCAAAATTGACATTGGCCGATTGTTACCACTTAAAGCACATGGCGCGGGCTGAACAAAAACGTCCTGATGACCCTCTGATATTTCTTGTTTTATTTGCAATCGGGAAGCGGCGATGATCAAAGGCGGTGGCCGCGCGCCGGCCGCGTGAGGAGGAACTGCGGCCCACAATCGCGGGCCGCTTGGCCGACGAAGAACCGGCCGGGCCAAATCAGGACCTCAGCGCCACAAGGGCCGTCGCGCTGCAGAAGACCACGGCCCACAATCCGTGATCCACTTCGGCGGCGAACCGGCCAGCTCATCGGCCGTCCGGGTGAAGAATCTGCGGCACCCGAAGTTGTTGCACAGCCAGACCACAGCCCTCCCGAGTGGGCCGCTTTTTCCAGGAAGTCCGGTCGTCCAGTTTGTGGGAGAGGCACCACTTGGCGCCACCTGTTCATAAATGATGGGGGCCGCATCCCCCCCCCCCAACCGCGGACCGCTCTGCCAGCCAGGTCGTGCCCCGCTGGGCCGTGTCGCACCCCTCCGGGACGGGCCATACCCCGACGGGCCGGGTCGCGCCCTGCCGAGCCACGCCCCTCGCACCAGGCCACACGATTCACCAGGCCGGTCTGACTCTCTTCCGGGTCAGACCCGCCAAAACCGGGTTGACCCGACCCACCAGACCACTGGGCTTAACGGGTCGGGCCTGTTTTTACCTAAAGGTGAATAAATCGAAGGCTTCACATCTGATCGACGCACTGTCTATGGCACTGGGACCCTCGTGATGTGGAGGTCCTTTTGCAATACTCTAATTTTGTTCTGGATTACTTTAGATAAGAGATGGGTTTGGAACGAGTGTATTTCCAATCGGACCCCTAGAACGGAAAATCCAATATCACATAGATCTGGCATCTGATTGACGCGTCTTCTATCTCATCAGGTTCATTTTGACGAGACAGAACTTCGGGATACATCAACTTTGGACTTTGTGACTGATGATGTATCGACCCCCTTAGCTTGATGAGCGGAACCTCCTAGAATTGAGCGTGCTGTGTGCATGAAACCTAGAGCTGGCTGCGACTGCAATGAATACCGTACTCGAATTGTTCGTGGGTTCGGCGATGATGACTACCATACTGGAATCCTCTGTGGGTTCGGAGACGATGACTATCATACTGGAATCCTTTGTGGGTTCGACATCGATTATTACTGTTCTTGTATCCTACTTGGGTCCAACAGTTTGACTTCTATTCTAGTATGCTACGTGGTTCCAACAGAGTAGGTTTTCTAGTATCATATGTGGGTCTGATAGCTTAGCTGAACTAGTATCCTACCTGGGTCCTCCAGCTTAGATGAAATAGTGAATAAATCTGATCATCTCTATCACTTTACGAAACATTTATACCTATGTGAGCTGAGTCTTGACTTTTAATCATTATCATTGATCTGATTGGCTTCATTATTGTGTGGACTGGGTTGTGCTTGGGCTCGTGAATTGGAGACGATTTGGATTGATGACTTAGGTATATGTATAGGAATATACCTAAGTAGAGTTGGATGATAAATTGTGATTGGATATTCTCTTATGGTTTATCCTTTGTGGATTCTGGGATACCTTCGAGGGTCTCGGGGTCCCTAATGAGTATTGTTATACTCATATCTGCACGGGCTATACCCACACTACGTTGTGTTGGCTGCAGACGATAGACAACACTGATCATGGTAGAGACTTGTAGAGTTGCATGGTACCCAGAGGTGGACCACTTGGCGTGATGTATACGGAGTGGACCGATGGACCCGAGGTACCGATGATACTATATGTACCCACCCTGTTAAGACTGTAAATTTCAAGGAATTTTTTTTTCTTAATTTTATTTGGAATTTTACAAGAACGCAGTTTCTGACGGCACCGGATTCTGAGGCCCGGAGTGCCCGAAATCATGTTTCGAAGATTGGCTCGGGTACGTTCAATGAACGAACGAGCGGGTTTTTATAACTTTTGAACCAGTGCTCAGAATTGAATTCTGAGGGCACCGATGGAATCACAGAGTCGTTATTTTCTTAGAAACACCTCTTCCAGAGTTTCGTTTGCCCGGGTGTGGTTTTTAAATTTTTGGGGTTAAGTTAAGAAATAAAATAAAGTGTGCGACAACTTTATTTTTATTTCACTTAAAGCCACTTGAAAGCCACTTAAAACTGCTTGAGCTAGGTTGAAGCGGATTGGGTGCAATTCAAAATATCCTACCCTCTTGGTAGGATATTTGTGAGGTGGGGCCCACATGAGCCACACCGTTTCTTTTCCGCTAATTAACGCACCCACAAAAACCCCTATTAAATGAATGTCAACTGACGCATTTTCTAAATTCTTAACGCCCCTAATAATTGGGCGGTTTATTCGTTGAAATTAATTCTATGAATTAATGGGTCGTTACTTAGTTTGTTTTTCTATTTGTTGGCATGTTAATAAAATAAGGCCAACACACCTTCTTATCTGGATGTTGTGTTAAACCTTTGGAGAATATCTAAAGATCTTCATCCTCCTTCACGAACAACGCGAAGAACGCGAAGAATGCCGGCCTCCGACGAAAAGGGAAATGAAGAACATTGAGCCCTCGGAGATCGACGACGCGACGCCGAGTAACGTGACGCCGACGCTTCTTCCGCGATGATCCATCCCCGCGAAAATCTTCGATTGACATCTTGAGGTAGGGGATTGCGGTCCTTTAAATTCATTTTTGGTTTTTATCCTCAACATGGATTTAATTGTTATAATTAAATCCGTGTTTTTATTTAACCCTCGGAGATCGTCGACGTGACGCCCTTCCGCGACGCGATGATCACCTCCTACCGCGACGATCAATTTCGCGTAGAACGCTCGCTCGACGACTACGGCGAGGTAGGGATTTTTATTTGAGAATAATATTTTATTTCTGTAGTTTTTTCCTTCTAAAACAAAGAGCCCGGGATCAAAGTGCAATTTTAATTTATTAAAATTGTATCTTGTTATGTTTTCATGTGTTGATTTTTTTTTCGATTTTTATCACCTAACGCGAAGGGTGCGGGTCAAACAAACACGGCCCGACAACCCTCCACAGTTCTTTATTGATGTGAAAAATTGCGGACGATGACAAAACGGGCCGCAGAGACGATTTGTTGATTCCGCAGTGAAGAACGGGACCCGGGAGGAGCTACGGCGCAAACAGAAGTGGAATCGGACCACCGGAGCAACTCCGGTGGCCCGCGGTATCCACCGGCGGCACGGCGGCCGACCAGACCCGCGACCGTGCAGGTCCAGTGAGACACGGGACACGGATTTTCCGCATCCGTTGACCAAGCGCGGCCCCACGCGGTGCCACGGTTCCTCTTCCCGCGGGGACAGCACGCCCCGCGGCTCCCTTTGCTCGGCCGCTCGGCCGAGCCGAGCCGAGCCGAGCCGAGCTGACCCACCGGCCGGGTCATGCCCAGGCCGGGCGGGGTCACGCGAAACCGGGTAGGACCCGGACCCGGGTCGGGTCGACCCGGTTCTGGCCGATCCAGGGGGGTTGGGCCGGGTCGGTCTGGGCCCAGACCCCCCATCTCTGGACCTTTTCGGTGTTTTTCTCATAACATGAGCTACGGTCCTCTGAACGATGCGCCATTAGCGGCGATTCGGTCCTTGTATCGAGACGGTCATTTTAGTATATCACACTCAAGGTTTTAGAATACCTTGGGTTCGGCCGGGTTGGTTCGTACACGAAACCAACCGGGCCCTCGGAGCGGAAACGCTCATATCTTGAGCTTCAGATGCCTGATTGACGTGCCGTCGACTTTCTTGAATTCCTATAAGTGAGAAAGATCTTTTGGCATACTATGCCCGAGGTTTGGATGCAGGTGGAGTACGGTCGGGTTGGTTTTGCCTTAAAACCCAACCGGGCCCTTGGGACGAAAAGGCCAATAACTCTCAGACCGGGCGTCTGATTGACGCGACGTCTGTGACGTTGAGTTCCTGTTGATGATACGGAACTTTTGGATACATCAACTCTAGACTATGTGTCAGTTGATGTATCAGCCTCTCGGCTCGTGGAACGGACCCTCCCGAATGTGCTTGTTGTGTGCTGGAACCCTAGAGCTGGCTGCGACTGCTACTGCGACGATGACGACTGTGCATAGATCCTCAGTGGATTCGACGGCGACGACTACAGCACTCAGCGATCCTCTGTGGGTTAGTGCTAACGATCCTGTGTGGGTCAGTGCTCAGCGTTCCTGTTTGGGCCAATTCCTACAGATCCTATGTGGGTCTGATCCTGTGTGGGTCATTTCGGGGGTTAGTTACCTATCGATCCTGTGTGGGTCAGATCCTTTTTGGGTCATTGCGGGGGTTAGTACCTATCGATCCTTTGTGGGTTTGATGACTTAGATGGATCAGTGATCATATCTATCGTCATTCGAAGAAGTATACCTGTGTGAGCTGAAACCCTGTTTTTCTTTCCTTTGTGGATTGTGCTGTGCTATCCTGTGTGGATTTACGTTTTTCTTTCCTTTGTGGATTGTGTTGTGCTATCCTGTGTGGATTTACATTTTGATTTCCTGTGTGGACTGGGTTGTGCTTGGGCTCGGGTGTTGGAGCCGAACGGGAATTGATGACTTAGGTATATGTATGGTCATATACCTAAGCCGTGTCGGATGTTACTTCATGATTGTATCTTTTATTTCTGGATTATCATTTGTGGATTCTGGGAGACCTTTGGGGGTCTCGGGGTCCCTATTGAGTAGCTTATACTCACCCATGCACGGGCTATGCCCGCACTCCGTGGTGTTGGTTGCAGACGACGGACAGTGCTGATCGTGGTGGAGGCTGGCGGAGCAAGACGATACCTGGAGGTGGACCACTGGACGGGGTGTACTCGGAGCGGACGGCTGGTCCGAGGAGCTATGGAGGCTATCTGTACCCACCCTTCAGGTGGGACTTCCAGAGGACAGATCGACGCTGCGGCTTTTACTTTTCATTTGCTGTTTTTTCCCCATTCAGTTGTACTTTACAGTTGGGCTTGTATTTCCGGACCCCTTTACTTTTCCGCACTTATTGTTGTACCAGTTTTTACTTAGTGTTTACTTCTTCTGCTTGCTTACTATGTGGTGCTTGTTTACTTTACAAAGGCAATTCCTTCACTTTTACCGGGATTTACGCCTTGGTGCTAGTCTCCATCCCCTGTCCTATGGAAGGCGGGCTTGGGGTAGTCACCGCACGGGCCCCGAGGACGGGTCGTGATAAATTGGTATTAGAGGAGTTCGGTTCTACCACAGACTCTGACCTTTCTTCTATGTGAAGCAATAGTGTTTAGCGTATTAGGTGTGGTTATCAGTCCAGGGAGTCCAATGTTGGTGCGGCGGCCGACGTATCCGTACACCAGGACCCTGACTTCTGATTTCCGACTTAATGCATGAAAACATTGATTACATGTGTGTTTCAAGTTTTCTTTGTGATTACATTGTGTCAGCTCCCCAGGTATACTGTTCTGACCGTGGCGCACCTGTTTCTTTTCAGGATGGCCTCACGACGGTAGCCAGCTAGGGTTCCGAGAGTTGAGTGTGACGACAGCCCGCCGAGAGACGAGGCCTCGGTACATGGCCCTTTGACAGCTGAGGCACCCGTGGTACCTCTACCCACCGAGCCACAAATGCTTCTAGCCCCAGCTGCTGACGATGCACGTCGCCTTAGTGAACTGCATGAGTTCCAGCGCCAGCGACCGCCCAGGTTCCGCGGGGAGACGGACCCCCATGCAGCTGAGGACTAGCTGGAGGCAGTTGTATAAGTTTTCAGGCTAGTGAGGACACCAGTAGACATCATGGTGATCCTTGCAGCGAGCCTATGGCACGCAGCAGCGGGTCGATGGTGGAGCTTTATGCTCCAGGTGCACGATGAGGCATATCTTCTCTGGACAGACATTGAGGGCCTTTTCCGCTCAGAGTTCGTCCCGGCCACCCTCCGTGCGGTGCGCATCCAGGATCTTCTTCAGCTGCGGCAGGGTAGCTTGACGGTCGCCCAGTACTTGGAAAGATTTACCGATCTCTCTCGCTACTCGACCGACATGGTACGGGACCCGTTCTTCCAGGCCCGGACCGTTGAGCAGGGTTTGAGACATGATATCAGGGCATCGCTGATCTCCCTCAGCATTCCGACTCAGGCAAGAGTACTGGAGTGAGCCCTTTTGATCGAGAGCTTTCTTGCTGAGCCTTCATTAGCAGCGAGACCTACCACAGGGCGGCAGGTAGTAGAGTCTTCCGCAGTAGGCAGCCGACAGATGACTCAGGGGTCCAGGCAGACTAGACCCTCACGTAGACGACCTCAGGACACTGGCTCAGTAGTGCGGGGCACACAGCGCGGAGCCCGTATTTCGAGAGTCAGGCAGGGCTACACATGCGGCGGACAGGGTCACATGGCTCGTGACTGCCCGACCCACCGTTCCGAGGAGCAGCAGACAGTTGAGGGGCCACCCTGGCAGAGGAAGAGGGTCGACCGTGGTGGTCCGTAGGGAGGAGGCGGACGAGGTAGAGGAGCTGGCCGAGCAGCAGGTGGTGGGCGACGCTTTGAGGCTCTACCACCACCACCACCAGGAGGTCCACCCCGACCACAGGGAGCTGGCAGGAAGAGATAGGCACAACTCCAGGCAGCGGAGGCCTACGACCACGACATGCCCGAGATGATTCGAGGTACGATCTGTGTCTATTCCACCCTTGTTGTAGTTCTTATAGACACAGGAGCGAGTCACTCTTTCATAGCCACTACCCTTGTTCAGAGCTCGGAGATTCCGACAGAGTCGTTGGCTCGATCCTTACGGCTAGAGACTCCTAAGAGAGTAGACATGACGATTACGCACTGGTGCCGGCAGTTTGAGCTTACTCTAGGAGGTGAGATCTTCGGCTGGGATCTTCTTGTAGTGGCGTCAAGGCCTTACGACGTCATCTTGGGCATGGATTGGTTATCTACAGTACATGCACAGATTGACTGTATTAGGCGCAATGTGCGATGTGTATGCACTGAAGGGAGCAGGTTCACCTTCACCGGCGAGAAGGGAGCCTTCACAGCACATGATGGACTTCCGCAGAGGAGAGGATAGCCCATCACTCATCAGTTGGCTAGCCTCATCCTAGGAGCAGTTGACGTGCGGAGTCCTAGTTTTCCTGCATTGGTGGATCAGTATGCGGACGTCTTTCCGGACGACGTTCCAGGACTACCACCTCGCAGAGAGGTAGACTTTTATATTGACCTATACCCCGGGACATCCCCGATATCGACTCCAGCATATCGGATGGCTCCCATCGAGCTTCAAGAGCTACGAGTACGGTTGGAGGACTTGCAGGGCAAGGGTTTCATCTGACCCAGTGTTTCACCCTGGGCTTCCCCGATATTGTCCGCCAAAAAGGCGGACGGGAGCTTGCGACTTTGTGTTGACTATCGTCTCCTGAACCAGGTGACTATGAGGAACAAGTATCCACTACCGAGGATTGATGACCTCTTTGATCAGCTAAAGAGAGCACGATGGTTCTCGAATATAGACCTCAGGTCAGGCTTTCATCAGCTCAGAGTTCGAGATGAGGACGTGTAGAAGACGGCCTTCAGATGTCGGTACGACCACTATGAGTTCTTGGTGGTCCCATTAGGTTTAACCAATGATCCAGCAGTGTTCATGAGCCTCATGAACAGGATCTTTCAGTCATACCTCGATCGATTTGTCATGGTCTTCATCGACGACATTTTGATATACTCGACGACTGAGGAGGAGCATTCCTACCACTTGCGTATTGTACTGGACACATTCCGAGAGCACCATCTTTATGGAAAAATCTCTAAGTGTCAGTTATGGATACGTGAGGTCCACTTCTTGGGGCATGTCATCTCTGAGGCGGGAGTTTCGGTGGATCCTGCGAAGATGAAGGCCGTGGTAGCTTGGGAACCACCCAAGAGCGTGATGGAGGTGCTAAGTTTCTTAGGACTAGATGGATACTATCAGAGATTTTTTCATGACTTCTTCAGAGTTGAGGCACCACTGTCAGCTTTGACGAAGAAGGGGAAACCATTTTTGTGGTCAGACAGATGTTATTAGAGCTTCCAGGAGCTGAGATAGAGATTGACCAGCACACCTATCTTGAGGTTTCCTGAGGAGGGAGTAGGGTACGTAGTCTTCTGCGATGCATCAAGGACCAGACTCGGATGTGTCCTGATGCAGGAACGAGCATTGATCGCCTATAGATCACAAAAGTTGAGGCCGAATGAGCAGAACTACGCTACCCATGACCTGGAGTTAGCAGTAGTGGTCTTCGCTCTGAAGACATGGAGACACTATCTGATGGGCGAGTGCTTTACAATCTTTTCTGACCATCAGAGTCTCAGGTACATCTTCTCTCAGAAGGACCTGAACCTGAGACAGCGGCGATGGCTCGAGTTCCTCCAGGACTATGACTTTGAGATAGTCTATACTCCTGGGAAGGGAAACTTAGTAGCTGATGCTCTCAGCAGGAGGACAGACATCTAGCTACTTGAGGAGGTGACATAGCAACTAGCTTCCTTGCAGTTATCCTTCGTGGATAGAGATGGAGCAGCCTTCCTTCAGTCTCTCACAGTCACTCCTCCACTACTGCAGCGGGTCAGAGAGGCAAATCATGGGGATGCTGACTGTGAGACGCGGCATGCACAGATATCCTCAGGACAGGCACCTGATGACTTCTCCTTTGGAGAAGAGCACGATGTCCTTTTCAGAGGATGTACCTTGGTACCAGTTGCTTTACAAGAGGAGGTGCTGAGAGAGTTTCACACTTCCCCTTTGGCGGTACATTCTGGAGTGGAGAAGATATACCAGGATCTCAGACGACAGCACTGGTGTCCAGGCATGAAGAAGGATGTGGCAGATTTCGTTTCACGATGTCTCACCTTCCAGTAGGTGAAGGCAGAGCATCAGGTACCAGTAGTCTTGGTACAGCCCTTGGAGGTCCTAGAGTGGAAGTGGGACGGGATATCTATGGACTTCGTGACTGGACTTCCACACACATCCAGAGGTCACGACTCCATCTGGGTGATTGTCGACCGACTCACCAAGTCGGCGCACTTTCTACCCATCAGAGAGAAGGGCTCGGTAGAGAGCTTGGGACGTCTCTATGTTCAGGAGATTGTGTGGCTTCACGGTGTGTCATCATCTATCATCTCCAATCGAGATTCTCGTTTTACTTCCCGGCTTTGGAAGGGGTTGCAGGAGGCGTTCGGGACGCAGCTATGTCTAAGCACCGCCTTTCACCCTCAGACGGATGGTCAGACGGAGAGGACCATTCATACTCTTGAGGACATGCTCCGCGCATGTGTCATAGACTTTGGTCGCAGTTGGGAGGACCACCTACCCTTGGTGGAGTTCATGTACAACAACAGCTACCACTCCACCATCGGGATGGCAGCATACGAGGTGTTGTACGACAGACCATGCAGATCTCCTTTGTGCTGGACAGACCCTGGGGAGTCAGCACTTGTGGGACCAGAGATGGTCCGGGCCATGATAGAGAAGGTCCAGGTCATCCAAGAGCGGATGAGGATAGCTCAAAGCCGATAGAAGTCATATGACGATAGGAGGCAGAGGCCACTAGAGTTCGAGGATGGCGACTACGTCTTCTTGCCTGTCTCACCTCGACGTGGATTACGGAGATTTGGCCGAGGTGGCAAGTTGTCTCCACGCTTAATCAAACCGTTACAGGTCCTCAGCAGGATTGGCGAGGTTTCTTATCGCCTGGCTCTACCACCTCAGTTGCACCGGGTGCATGACGTCTTCCACGAATCTCAGCTAAGGAGATACGTGCATGACCCGAGACACATCATTGACCATGGGGAGCTAGACGTTGATGATGGGGGACCTTTGCGGAGTTCCTAGTGGAGATCGAGGATTGACTGGAGCGGGTCCTACATGGAAGGTCGATTCCTCTTGTGCGCATCAGATGGAAGCACGGGAACCTCCAGGAGAGTACTTGGGAGCGGGAGGCTCAGATGCGTGCTCAGTACCCACATTTGTTTCCATAGTTTATGATGTATCTTTACGGGGACGTAAAGCCCTGAGGTGGGAATGATGTAAGGACCATAAATTTCAAGGAAATTTTTTTCTTAATTTTCTTTGGAATTTTACAAGAACGCAGTTTCTTACGGCACCTGATTCCGAGGCCCAGAGTGCCCGGAATCATGTTCCGAATATTGGCTTGGGTACGTTCAGTGAACGAACGAACATGTTTTTCTATCTTTTGAACCGGTGCTCGGATTTGAATTCTGATGGCACCGATGGAATCGCAACGCCAGTATTTTCTTATAAACGCCTCTTCCGGAGTTGCATTTTCTCGGGTGTGGTTTTTAAATTTTTGGGGTTAAGTAATGAAATAAAATAAAGTGTGTGACAACTTTATATTTATTTCACTTAAAGATAGTTGAAATCCACTTAATGCTGCTTGAGTTGGGTTGAAGCGGATAGGGTGCAATTCAAAATATCATACCCTCTTGGTAGAATATTTGTGAGGTGGGGCCCGCACGAGCCCCACCGTTTCTTTTCTGCTAAGTAATGCACCCACGAAAACCCCTATTAAACGAAAGTCAACTGACGCGTTTTCTAAATTCTTAACGCCACTATTAATTGGGCGGTTTATTCGTTGAAATTACTTCTATGAATTAATGGGTCATTACTTAGTTTGTTTTTCTCTTTGTTGGCATGTTAATAAAATAAGGCCAACACACCTTCTTATCTGGATGTTGTGTTAAACCTTTGGAGAATCTCTAAAGATCATCATCCTCCTTTGTGAAGAACGCAATGAATGCGAAGAACGTGAAGAACGAAAAGAACGCTGGCCTCCAATAAAAAGGGCAACGAAGAACACCGATCCCTCAGAGATTGACGAAGCGACGCCGAGTACCACGACGCCGACGCTTCTTCCGCGACGATCCATCCCCGCGACAATCTTTGATCGACATCTTGAGGTAGGGGATTGCGGTCCTTTAAATTCATTTGTGGTTTGTATCCTCAACATGGATTTAATTGTTATAATTAAATCCGTGTGTTTCTTTAACCCTTGGAGATCGTCGACGCGACGCCCTTCCACGACGACGCAACGCCCTTCCGCGACGCGACGATCACCTCCTACCGCGATGATCAATTCCACGTAGAACACTCGCTTGACGACTACGGCGAGGTATGGATTTTTATTTGAGAATAATATTTTATTTCCGTATTTGTTTCCTTCTAAAATAAAGAGCCCGGGATCAAAGTGCAATTTTAATTTATTAAAATTGTATCTTGTTATGTTTTCATGTGTTGATTTTTTTTTCGATTGTTATCACCTAACGCGGAGGGTGCAGGCCAAAAAAACACGGCCCGAAAAACCTCCACAGTTCTTTGCTGTTGTTCGAAATGGCGGATGACGAAAAAACGGTCCGCAGAGACGATTTGTTGATTCCGCAGTGAAGAACGGGACCCGGTAGGAGCTACGGCGCAGACGAAAGTGGAATCGGACCACCAGAGCAACTCTGGTGGCCCGCGGAATCCACCGGCGGTGGCCGACCAAACCCGCGACTACGCGGGTCCGGCGAGACACGGGATACGGCTTTTCCGCGTCCACTGACCAAGCACGGCCCCACGCGGGGTCACAGTTCCTCTTCCCGCGGGGACAGCACGCCCCGCGGATCCCTTTGCTCAGCCGCTCGGCCGAGCCGAGCCGAGCCGAGCCGACCCGCCGGCCGGGTCGCGCCTAGGCCGGGCCGGGTCGTGCCAAATTGGGTCGGGTCGACTTGGCTCAGGTAGACCCGGTTCGGGCCGACCCAGGGGGGTTTGGGCCGGGTCGGTCCGGGCCCAGACCCCCCGTCTCCGGACCTTTTTAGTCTTTTTCTCATAACTTGATCTACGGGCCTCCGAACGATGCGCCGTCAGTGGCGATGCGATCCTTGGATCGAGATGGTTGTTTCGGTATATCACACTCAATGTTTTGTAATACCTTGGGTTTGGCCAGTTTGGTTCTTACACGAAACCAACCGGGCCCTCGGAGCGGAAACGCTCATATCTTGAGCTTCGGACGTCCTATTGACGTGCCATCGACATTGTTGAATTCCACTAAGTGAGACGGATCTTTTGGCATACTCCACCTGAGGTTTGGACGCAGGTGGAGTACGGTCGGGTTGGTTTTGCCTTAAAAAACAACCGGGCCCCTGGGACGAAAACGCCAATAACTCTCAGACCGGGCGTCCGATTGACGCGCCGTCTGCGACGTTGAGTTCCTGTTGACGATACAGAACTTTTAGATACATCAACTCTGGACTATGTTTCAGTTGATGTATCCGCCTCTCGGCTCGTGGAGCGGACCCTCCCGAACGAGCTTGCTGTGTGCGGGAACCCTAGAGCTGACTGCGACTGCTACTGTGACGACGACGACTGTGCAGAGATCCCTAGTGGATTCGACGGCGACAACTACAACACTCAGCGATCCTTTTTGAGTCAGTGCTACCGATCATGTGTGGGTCCGATCATATGTGGGTCAACGCTCAGCAGTCTTGTGTGGGCCAGCGCCTACAGATCCTGTGTGGGTCAGATCCTATGTGGTTCTTTTCCGGGGTTAGTTACCTATCGATCCTGTGTGGGTCAGATCCTTTGTGGGTCATTGCGGGGGTTAGTAACTATCGATCATTTTTGGGTCTGACGACTTAGATGGATCAGTGATCATATCTATCGTCACTCGAAGATGTATACCTGTGCGAGCTGAAACCCTGTTTTTCTTTCCTTTGTGGATTTTGTAGTGCTATCCTGTGTGGATTTACGTTTTGCTTTCCTTTGTGGATTGTGTTGTGCTCTCCTATGTGGATTTACGTTTTTCTTTCCTATGTGGACTGGGTTGTACTTGGGCTTGGGTGTTGGAGCCGAACGGGAATTGATGACTTAGGTATATGTATGGGCATATACCTAAGCCGTGTCGGATGTTACTTCGTGATTGTATCTTTCCTTTGTGGATTATCCTTTTTGGATTCTGGGAGACCTTCGGGGGTCTCGGGGTCCCTACTGAGTAGATTATACTCACCCCTGCACGGGCTATGCCCGCACTACGTGGTGTTGGTTGCAGACGACGGACATCACTGATCGTGGTGGAGGCTGTCGGAGCAGGATGGTACCTGGAGGTGGACCACTAGACGGGGTGTACTCGGAGCGTACGGCTGGTCCGAGGAGTTGTGGGGGCTATCTGTACCCACCCTTCAGGTGGGACTTCCAGGGGACGGCTCGACGCTGTAGCTTTTACTTTTCAGTTGCTGTTTTTTCCCCTTTCAGTTGTACTTTACAGTTGGGCTTGTATTTCCGGCCCCCTTCACTTTTCCGCACTTACTGTTGTACCCGTTTTTACTTAGTTTTTACTTCTTCCGCTTGCTTACTATGTGGTGCTTGTTTACTTGACAAAGGAAATGCCTTCCTTTTTACTGGGATTTACGCCTTGGTGCTAGTCGCCAGCCCTTGGCCTATGGAAGGCGGGCATGGGGTAGTCACGGCACGGGCCCCAAGGACGAGTCGTGACACACCCTTCAGGTGGGATTCCCGGAGGACGACTCGGTGGTTATTGTTTTACTGTACTGAAGTTGTACTAGTTTTTTCAGTTGTACTGTAATTTCAGTTGGGTTTGTATTCTGGCCCATTTACCTTTTAGCACTTACTTTGTATTCAGTATTACATTGTGCTAACTTCATTTTGCGTACTCTGTTGTGTTTGTTTACTATAAAAAGGAAATTCCTTCCCTTTTATCAGGATTTACGTCTTTTGTTCTAGTCGCCAGCCCCTGGCCTATGAAAGGTGGGTTTTGGGTAGTCACGACACGAGCCCCGAGGACTGGTCGTGACAAAAGTAACCATAAAAAATAACTATTATTCTGAACATAATACACTAGAAGGAGACTAATCCATAACCTTATGGTCCACAAAAACATTATCATCATATTTTCGTTAGTGTTGTCATCGTTAAACTTTATACGCGAAATAGGGACAAAACCCCTATAAATCACTAGCATACTAGTACATATCTACCCACCTAGAAACCCCAGATCTCCATTTTTTATCAAACAAGTTAAAAATATATAAAATAACATTTTATCATTAATATTACATTTAAAAATCATATAAACATCAAACAACTGACACACATGACTTATATTTCTTTCATGGATCAATAAAGCACCGAAATTTTCCTTAAACAATTTTAAGAATTATATCGAGGCCTTGCACATGAAATCTATTAAAAAAATTCCTTTTAATGAAAAAAATCACCAATAAATTATAAAACCCGAATTGGAGGCCTAAACTCCATTTAATAAATCAATTTCATAGACCATAAAATGGATCCAAAATATAAAACATGAAATTCACATGGAAAACATTTTTACAAGAAAAATATTAAATGATCCATTAAGCATTTCTCAAAACTAAAATTTCACATAGGTAAAAATTTATCAATTAATAAAGAAGTATATAGACATAATTTATAAAAGAAAACCAATTTCATAAATCACTTAAAACATTTATGTTACACATCCAAAGCACAACTAGTTTTATAAGGATGCCAAACGGGCCATTTTCTAGTTACTCGGCCCAAAAAATGCTTACCACGAAAAAACCATTTGTTTATAAAACCAAAAATACTTTGGAAATAAATAAAAGGTCCCCAAAATAAAAATTTTCAGGATTAAAATGTATTTATAAATACAAACAAATGATTTTATATCTCACTAAGAACATAAAATCCAACCATTTAATTTACCAAACACATGGCACGCACTTATAAACAAAAAACATATTTTAAACGCTTTAAAAGGGTTAAAATACAATATACATGATATATATTTCTTTAATATACTGATAAATGTTCTAAATACCATAAACTAGGTGCATAAGAAAATAGAATAATCGAGTAAGAAAGAAGTATACCCATTTATTACAGAACACAACTACGTTTCACCAAACAAGGCTTAAACAACAAATTTTCACCCCAAGAAAATTATAAAATGGAATAAAAACCATACTAAATATATATATAAGATTTTAAAAATAATAATATTATGAAACATTAATGATTAAGGCATATTCAAGTGATATCCTACCTCAAACCCATGGGAAAAAGGAACCACACACCCGATATCACCCTTCGCGGTTCCCAACACTCTGTAGCTATGAAAACCAGCCCTTAACATACCAAAACCCCATAAAAAATAATTAAATAACATAACCATAGGAATTTCAAGACCAGGGGATAAGGGGAACCAAAAATATAGTTAAAATAGAAGGAAGAGGGAGGATAAAGGAGAAGGAATCTCACATTGGAAACTAGAGAACTCTTCATCTTCCCTTAGATATACAACCTTTGAGGAAATGGAATGGATTAGAACATCATTTAGATGATAATTAGGTCTTTAAGAACAAGGGTAAAATAATTTGGGGTGAGTAAAAAAAATTAATTCTTCATGATGGAAAAAATTTACCTTACCAAATCTGGATGATTTAAGAAGCCTCGAGATATTTAACCTTAATCTGTGACTAAGATGAGATCCCAAAAAGTCAAATGGATCATTGGGGAGCTCCTATGGCTCTTGGTATTGAGTTATGGGTGGAATAATCCACCAATATTAATGAATTAAAATGATATAATAGAATAAAATTATTTTTCTATATTTTGAAAAGGGCTCACGAGCTTTCCCAATACTTGAATAAACATCCCAAATACACTAAGATTGTTAACACATAAGGATGTAAAAAAGGATATGGTGGTTTATATAATTTAGTGGAGGAAATGTGGGAATTGGAATTAAAAAAAATGTAAAAAAGGACTTATATAAGAATCAAATTATATTTTAAATTTTAAAAAAGGGCTCACACTTGGCCAAAATATTAATGTTACCAGCCTTTTCTCCAAAAACTCCCAAACAACATACGGGGCACCCATGGTTAGATTATTAGACATATATGGTAGTTCAAAACTCAAAATTCATCTCACCCACAATGAAAAACAAGGATTATGATTTCCATCTAACCAGATCAAAACCAAGACATGAAAAAAACTAGCTGTGACAATTCCTCCCACAATTAATGAATTCTTCCCCAAAAAGCCGCAACACATTCTAGCTGATTAATAACCTCCAAAGGATTCCTTATCAATATAGTATAGAATATAAATCCAAAGAAATATCATTCAAATTTAATTTAACTTAAGCATATTAACTCTACAAAAACATCAACTCCCAACCACTTCTCTAGAATCAACCGAAAGATCGAGTAACTATGTCCACAACCAAACCAAGAACCTAATTATTGGGTCATCTCCCAATGAACCCAATTGTCACCCAAACCAAAGAGCCCACAGAAAAACCAAAGTTTCTTGGGGGTCCCATAATTAACTCACCACCGTTATGAAACAACTATCTCTTGAGATATTTTTTAAAGGAAACTCTATGAGGGGTTCTACCCACCATTAAAAACCAACGTTCAATGACCAAATGAGAATTCATCATGAAATTGGAATGGAACTGTCACATACATGACTTATTTTGAAGTTAAATTTCATTTATTTTCCTTTCATTCTTTGTTCTGGATGGTTTCCAAAGGTTTTATGGAGAAATAGATGAGTTTTCATGAATTGGGCCAAACCGTGAGCCCAATTCCAGATTTAAAAATAAATTTTGTTTCCTTTATAACTTTTTTAATTTTTAATATTTTTCCCACATTCAAATTCCTAAATGGTCTCCTCTAACCTATTAACACAAAAATATAAATTTTGAACCTTTATAAATCCATAATCATGGTGGATCTGGGTTTTTATTTAAGATATTGGGCCTTCCCGAAGACCTATTTCCTACATTAAAAATAATTTTTAATTTTTTTATATCTCCTTCACTATTTGTGTTTTGTCGGTGATTCCACCTCCCTCCCGACCCTAAGAAACCTAGGCGCGCTCCCATTCCCTTCCCCCCTCATTGGAGCTCTTTGAAATCGCGAATTAGGGCTGATCTTCATAGGGTGTCTCAAATCGGCCAGAATTGAAAAGGTAACTTTATCCCTTCTTAACTCTCTCAATTCTTACTCTTTTCCCTCCATTCTAGTTCCTAAATTACCTCCTAAATCTTTTTCAAACAATACCTGAAATTGGACTATTTTCAATTTCATAAACTATTGTTTTTGGAGTGATTAATTCAGGATACTTCAAGTAGGTGAGCCTATTTATTTCCTCTTTCAAATTGCTTAGGGTTTCTTCCCTAATTCTTGATTTTATAAAAATTCCAGAAGATAGGGACCATGCCTAGGTTCTAAATTACTGTATTTTGGGTGAAATATTGAGGTTTTAGGTTTCTTTTAACTTCCCTGAGGTGCGGTGGTCGGGCGGTTGATGTTTCGCCCCAGTATTTGAGGGTTTCGATACATTCAGTAGGTGATTATGTGGATAACCATTTAATGATGAGTTAGTTTTCCTATTAAATAATTTTACATGTTCCTTATGTGCTGTGCATTATGAGAAAATTATTTTTGGTAGCAATAGTAAATAATTTGTTTTTAAAGTTACATTTTTTCTTGAAGTGTGTATTTTTCAAATGTATTTCATGTGTTGTCTCTTGTGGTAGTTTTGTAAAATGTGGAAGTGAATTATTTTTTGCTGAAAGGGGCTGCCAATTATGGTTGGGTAATGATATAGTTCCATTGGGCCTAAAAAGGGGGTGTATTTGTACGGTTTTATTTGTATAACATTGTTATACTCCTTGAAAGTGTTTTATGGATTTGTGTGTTCTCATGTGTATCTTTTGTGATATTATTCAAGGTGATTATATAACATTTGAAAGTGGATTATTACATGTTTACTGGGATGCCAATTTTGTTTTTCTAGGATCTTGGTGTGATTTTGGCTTAAAAAGTGGTTTTTGAAATGGATTTTATGTGCAATGTTTGGGTATACTCTTTATAATTGTTTTATGAAAGTTTTGAATGGTTTATTGGGTTGTGTAATAGGTGAAACTATATCAGAAAACTGTTTTGGTAGGAGTATATTTTTAAAAGGCCCATTTCATTTGTGAAAAGGCTATTATGTGATATGTATCATCTTGGAAATATTTTATTAAATTTTTTGAAGGAGATATTGAGGAGTGAAAGTGATGTGAAAGTGATGTGGAGTGTTTTGTGTCAGTGTGATGTGAAAAATTGAATTTTTGATTATGAAAGAAGTGTTATTTTCCATATGTGTGGGATGTTATATGAGTTTAAATATCTTATAATTGTTTTATAAAATTGTTTAATGGTTTTGTGGAAGTGTTGAAGAAATGTGAAATGTGTTGTGGGCTATTTTGGTGTGATTCGGATTTCAAAATCATTTTGAATGAAAAATGGATTTTTGTGACTTGTGTGGTATACATATGGGCATTTTGGTGAATTTGTGATGTGGAAATGATATTTTCATGTTCAATGTATATTTCATGACTTGTTGAACTTGTTTGAGCACAAGGAGAAAACCCGGGTATCTAGGTGGGTGGACATGTACTAGTATACTAGTGAATCCGTGGGGTTTGGCCTCAGTTTCACTTAGCAAGATTGATGCTTACAACTCTAACTAAACTATGATGGTGATGATTGGGGACCACTAGGTTATGGGTATGTTCCCTACTAGTGGCTCGTGCACGAGAATGGATATCTGTGATGGTTACTCTCACCGAGATACGAGGTACCTAGGACCCACAGCTAGCTAGTGGCTAGTGGTTATTTCCTATTTCTTGGGTTCATTATTTACTTTGTACTTACCATCGGCATACGGTATAGTTGGCTGGAAAATTCACTAGTGTTGACATTATTTTTAAAAGTGTTTATTCTTAATGATATCCCACTTGAAAACTATTTTTATTCAAAGTTGCATCTTTTAGAAATTGTAACTATCTTTTCATGTTTTTGAAAACATGCATGCATTCAGTCTTTAAATGTTTATCACATGGAATCTCTTAGTGGTGGTATCCTACTGGGAATTTTCTCACACCCTACTTACACCCTTGGGTGTAAGTATACTTGGTTATTTTTGTTGTCTCAGGTTGGGTACAGTTTTTTGTTCCAGTGGTTCGGGTTTCAAGCAGGTCCTTGGTGGTGATGTCTTGTGGAGGTGGATTGAGGGAGGTCCCCCTTGCCATGAGGGTTCATGGGCTGTCCTTATTTGGTTTTGTACCTTTGGTATAGACCTTTTGAGTTGTTTTAATCTATGTAATTCAGTTCTGAATTTTTGTAAAAGATTGTTTGGTTTGAAAAATCCAGATTTGTTTGATTGGATTCTTTGGTTGTTTTATGTTTATAAACTCGGGTAAATCGTTCCCAATTTTCATTTTATCATAGCTGGGCACTTTTTCCAGACCATGGGGATCGGGAGCGCCCTTCGTGCCTTGTCACAGGCTGGGTTTGGTGCCATTTTTGGTGGCGATCGATTCGGTTCGTGACAAAATGGTATCAGAGGAGGTTCAGGTTAACTCTTTGGGTCATGTTATTTGGGGAAGAGTCAGGATAGTCTGGATTTAGGATTGTTGGGACATGGAATTCTAGTTATTGATAGTGTTCCTGATCACCACACCTCATAATGGGATTCATGTTTCCAAGAGAAGTCAGGATTTATCTAAGTCCTTCGGTTTTCTTGGTTCAATTATGATTAAGGGAAATGAAAAGAGAGTTGGATTAATGGTCCTAGTGAGCTTGCAAGGCCTGGCAAGCCATGTGGAGCCAAGGATATTCCCTAGAACACTCTCTGTGACAGTCAAGTGATTGTAATATGGCCACCAACCATATTTCCAAGTCACCCACTGAAACTAGTTTCCTCTCGCACTGTTTTGTTCTTAGGTTTTGAAATCTTCGCACTTTGGTTTTAAGAAGTGTATAGTTTTTGTGAAATTATTTTCAAATAAAGAGGGAATGGTTTGGTTTATGAAATGGTGGAACTGAATTTTCAGAATTGTTTTGAAATGTAAAATGGTGCGATTACACCTCTTTGAAAGTAGAAACTATATTGAAGTTGGTTGTGAAAAGTGTTTCTAATAGAGTTTTCTAAACAACCAGATTGTGTTTTAATGGGATGAGATGTTTTGAAATTGATGTGAATATCTTGAAAGTGGGTTATTTTCTAAATGGTTGTGACCTTCTGAAAATTTTTGTAAGATGTGAGTTGGGATTTTGATATCGTGGTTAGCGGTTATGAGAAAAAAGGATGTGTTGGTTGACCGTTTTGGTTTTGAAAAGTGGAAAGAATTTTTTTTAACCTTTAGTATTTCCATTAGCGACCACATGCATGGGGTTATATGGGATGATTGATGGTTGATGGCATGACTGGATGAGTTCCGGGATGGTTATGAGGAGGGTGTCTGGTGTGGCACAAAAACCAGCATGTGTGAGGCGCATGGGGTACCATTGGTGGATACACTTACTGCTAAACTGTTTGTTCTCAAAGAATTACTTTTAAAGAAAAAAATGATGTCTTGATGAATATTTTTGTATAGTTTATATTATGGGTTTTTGAAAATGTTGCTGTTGTGGGATGTTTTGATTCCAAGAACTCCTTCTGTTTGAACTGTGTTTTGGGTTTGTGTTTGGTCGGTAAGCTGTGTTGTAGGGACAGTTAGTGGTCTCTTTTGAAAAATGTTTTGGGATGCCTTTACGGTGGTTCCCTTCATGTGTTTGGAGCTGGTTTATGGATTGTTTTGACCAATGGACCAGATTGGTTGGGTCCTTGGGTTCCATCATTGGATAAGGTACACCCCCATTAAAGATTAATTCATAACTGAACCGCAACCCAGATTGTTTCTCCATTGGAAAATCCTCCAGTTGATCAATATAAGGAATATATTTCTTGAGCTTTTTAGATTGAGTATACACCCTTTCCTTTATTGGTTTTGTGTATCCTCTTGTAGTGGGAGATTGATTATGGATGGTTGAAAGTGACATTAGCCTCTTAAGTTTCCTAATTTTTCGAAGGTGGAAGTGTTCTGGGGTTGTTAGCATGGATGAGTTTTTGGATAGTGTCTAAGAGGAACTCTCAGTCCTTCATAGTCTCTTCGAAGAATGAGTTCATGTTAAACTACTAGTGTGATAAATCTAGTCATGAGAGGATACTATGGCCACTTTCTAGAATTGTGTGTTTTTTGGGGATGTCGTACAAGTTCCCTCTCTATTCATTGTTTATATCAGTCGCAATGGTCATGTTCGATGATTCCTTTTGATGTCATGTGCTCGATTGACTGTAAAGGTGAAAGTTGGGCAATCATCTGAGAGTCTCTATTATGTTGGGAGAATGTCTCCATTGAAAAAAACATAAAAAAATATTTCATTTTAGAGGAAGGTGAGTATAAGTGTTGTTTACTTCTATTGTTTCTCACCCGAACAAACAAGGTGTGATGTGTGTACATCTTCTAATCCCTTGTTTCAGTGAAATATCGAGTTAGGGTAAAGTGAGTTTGGAATGTGTTATGTCTTGGAAAAACTTATCAGGGATTGCGGTGTAGTTGTTGTTTGCAACAAAAGAAGAATTCTCATTCAGGTGGTTTCCAAAGCCTAACTGTGAGGCCAATGATGCTTCAATATTTTGATCTCCAACCATAGGTCCCGGAGAGAAGCTGGCGCGTAGTCAGGGGAAACCCCAGTGTCATTTAAACCCTTGCGCAAAGTCCTATCCTCAATATGAAAGATAAGAAGAGTTTAAACCTATGGTGTCATCATATTTCTTCTACTGTTCATGTTCAGTGGAAATAGTTGGAGGGCCTTGTACCCATTTCATCTCCCAATGTTATTCCCTCCCCCTTTGGTTTCCATTGAGTCTTTAGAGAAAGGTATGAAGTCTGGCTAGACAGGTTGACCAGAAGGTTTGCACTTGGTTAGTAGTGACCATGCCCCCCAAAAAAACCATGTAGATAGAAGAATCTCCACTGTTAGTTCATGGTTTCCCAAACCGTGCATACTAACCATGTGGTCGTCCCAACACTTTATATTTTGGGGTCTTTCTGTACCGGCCCATGCTGGTCGATTAAGATTGTTGGTTCTTATGGTGGTGAGCCTATTTTCGTCCCCGTACCAATAACTTAGACTTATACATGGTCATTGATCGGTGGTAGGTATTCTCATTCGAATATATCAAGCTACCTAAATCATCCTTGGGTAAACATTGAGATTGGAGAGTTCCCAATGGTTTAGTTATATCAAGGTATGTGTAACCTTGTTCGATGTTGTTGTTCATTTGAGTGAATTGCCTGAGTCTTGTTTGGATAGTGTTTGAGGAGTTTTTTTGGGATAAAGCATGAATGTGATCGATTGTTCAAGGAAAGTGGTGTATGAATTTTTTGTGATGTATTCCTTCCTTAATTGATCAATGGAGGTGTTTTGGTTGTTGGGGACGAAACCTGGAAAGGGAGTACATCTTGGTTTATCAGTTCGGTTTGGCTTTTGTATCTGGCCTTTCTGTAGCTTTCCGGGGACGGAAAGTTTTCATGTTGGGGAGAATTGTAACATAAATGACTTATTTTGATGTTAAATTTAATTTATTTTCCTTTCATTCTTTGTTTTTGATGGTTTCCAAAGGTTTTATGGAGAAATAGATGAGTTTTCATGAATTGGGCCAAACCGTGAGCCCAATTCCAGATTTAAAAATAAATTTTTTTTCCTTTATAAATTTTTCATTTTTTAATATTTTCCCACATTCCAATTCGTAAATGGTCTCCTCTGACGTAGTAACACCAAAATATAAATTTGGAGCCTTTATAAATCCATAATAATTGTGGATATGTGTTTTTAATTAAGATATTGGGCCTGCCCGAAGGCCCATTTCCTGCATTAAAAATAATTTTTAATTTTTTTATATCTCCTTCACTATTTGTGTTTTGTCGGTGATTCCACCTCCCTCTAGACCCTACGAAACCCAGGCGCGCTCCCATTGCCTTTCCCCCCTCCTTGGAGCTCTTTGATATCACGAATTAGGGATGATCTTCATAGGGTGTCTCAAATCAGCCAGAATTGAAGAGGTAAGTTCATCCCTTCTTAACTCTCTCAATTCTTACTCTATTCCCTCCATTATAGTTCCTAAATTACCTCCTAAATATTTTTAGAACAATCCATTAATTTTGGATGTTTTCAATTTCAGAAACTATTGTTTTTGGAGTGATTAATTCAGGATACTTCATGTAGGTGACTCTATTTCTTTCCTCTTTCAAATTGCTTAGGGTTTCCTCCCTAATTCTTGAATTATAAAAATTCCAGAATTTAGGGTTCGTACCTAGGTTCTAAATTATTGTATTTTGGGTGAAATATTGTGGTTTTAGGTTTATTTTGACTTCCTTGAGGTGCGGCGGTCGTGCGGTTGATGTTTCGCCCCAATATTTGAGGTTTTTGACACATTTGATAGGTGATTCCGTGGATAACCATTTAATGATGAGTTAGTTTTCTTGTTAAATAATTTAACATGTTCCTTATGTGCTGTGAATTATAAGAAAACCATTTTTGGTATAAATAGTAAAGCATTTGTTTTTAAAGTTACATTTTTTTTGAAGTGTGTATTTTTCAAATGTATTTCATGTGTTATCTCTTGTGGTAGTTTTGTAAAATGTGGAAGTGATTTATTAGTTGTTGAAAGGGGGTGCCAATTATGGTTGGGTAATGATATAGTTCCATGTGGGTCTAAAAAGGGGGTGTATTTGAATGGTTTTATTTGTATAACCTTGTTATACTCCTTGAAAGTGTTTTATGGATTTGTGTGTTCTCATGTGTATCTTTTGTGATATTATTCAAGGTGATTATATAAAATTTGAAAGTGGATTATTACATGTTTAATAGGCTAACAATTCAGTTTTTCTAGGGTCTTGGTGTTCTTTTGGCTTAAAAAGAGGTTTTTGACATGGATTTTATGTGCAAAGTTTGGGTATACTCTTTATAATTGTTTTATGAAAGTTTTGAATGGTTTATTGGGTTGTGTAATAGGTGAAACTATATCAGAAAACTATTTTCGTAGGAGTATATTTTTAAAAGGTCCATTTCATTTGTGAAAAGGCTTTTATGTGATATGTATCATCTTGGAAATATTTTATTAAATTGTTTGAGGGAGATATTGAGGAGTGAAAGTGATGTGAAAGTGATGTGGAGTGTTTTGTGTGAGTGTGATGTGAAAAATTGAATATTTGATTATGAAAGAAGTGTTATTTTCCAAGTGTGTGGGCTGTTATATTAGTTTAAATATCTTATAATTGTTTTATAAAATTGTTTAATGGTTTTCTGGAAGTGTTGAAGAAATGTGAAATGTGTTGTGGGCTATTTTGGTGTGATTCGGATTTCAAAATCATTTTGAATGAAAAATGGATTTTTGTGACTTGTGTGGTATGAATATGAAATGTTTGGTGAATTTTTGATGTGGAAATGATATTTTCATGTTCAATGTATATTTAATGACTTGTTGAACTTGTTTGAGCATAAGGGGAAAACCTGGGTATCTATGTGGGTGGACATGTACTAGTATGCTAGTGAATCTGTGGGGTTTGGCCTCAGTTTCACTTAGCAAGATTGACGCTTACAACTCTAACTAAACTATGATGATGATGATTGGGGCCACAAGGTTATGGGTATTTTCCCTACTAGTGGCTCGTTCACAATAATGGATATTTGTGATGGTTACTCTCACCAAGATACGAGGTACCTGAGACCCACAACTAGCTAGTGGATAAAGGTTATTTCCTATTTCTTGTGCTCATTATTTACTTTGTACTTACCGTTGGCATACGATATAGTTGGCTGGAAAATTCACTAGTGTTGACATTATTTTTAAATGTGTTTATTCTTAATGATAGCCCACTTGAAAACTGTTTTTATTCAGAGTTGCATCTTTTAGTAATTGTAACTAGCTTTTCATGTTTTTGAAAACATGCATGCTTTTCGTCTTTAAATGTTTATCACATGGAATCTCTTAGTGGTGGTATCCTACTGGGAATTGGATCACACCCTACTTAAAATTTTCGGTGTAAGTAGACTTGGTTATTTTTGTTGTTGCAGGTTGGGTACAGTTTTTTGTTCCAGTGGTTCGATTTTCTAGCAGGTCCTTGGTGGTGAAGTCTTGTGGAGGTGGCTTGAGGGCGGTGCCCCTTGCCATGAGGGTTCTTGGGATGTCCTTATTTGGTTTTTTACCTTTGGTATAGACCTTTTGAGTTTTTTTAATCTATGTAATTCAGTTCTGAATTTTTGTATAAGATTGTTTGGTTTGAAAAATCCAGATTTGTTTCATTGGATTCTTTTGTTGTTTTATGTTTATAAATTCGGGTAAATCATTCCCAATTTTCATTTTATGATACCCGGGCACTTGCGCCAGCCCGTGGGGATCGAGAATTCCCTTTGGGCCTTGTCACGGGCTGGTTTTGGTGCCATTTTTGGTGGCGATCGATTCGGTTCGTGACAGGGACTCTCCCACAAAGGCCCACTAAAACTCACCAACAAGAACCTACTAACCCTTGTTAAGAGGAACGCAACTTGAACATTTAACCCCAAAATCCTAAATGGAGGTGACAAGAATTGGGCCAACACTCTCTACATGGATCCAAACCCCCACCACATGGGGTAGGGAGGGAAGGGGACCCTTTTATTGGGCCACTAAAACCACACAATGAATAAAATAACTACCACTCTGCAATGGTGGTGGCACATGCTTAAAAAAATTACCCATAGCACTGCGACTCCGGACTATGTTCTAGTTTCGCTCTGAGAAAACTAGATAGAGATATTATGGATGGAGAATCTCCTAGATCACAGTCAGGCTCTCATAATCTCAAACATAAAATCTTATCCTTAGTACCACTCGGTGACACATAACACTCTTATAAAGAAATAACAGATCAAGGGAAACCATGAAAGTTTCTTCCTAAAAGAACACACTTTTACCTAAATAAGAACATAAAGACACACAATATTATTTTTACTCACTCATAATGTGGAGAATAATGGAAAGGTACATGGAGAAACACATAAACCTAACTTAGCACAACTACCCCAACTTAGAGGGACACCATAATGGAAATACACTTTAAATCGTGCATGGAAACCTCTATATTTCAAAAAACAGATTGATGCCTCATTCGAACAGGGGGATTTACCATTTGGAATTAATTCATAGGTTGATAACAAGGAAATTGTGTCAACAGAGAACCATCCATGGCCACATCACTACATCCCACACATCTTTAGAAACTCACTGTATATTACTCCAAAATTGAGCCACTAACGAGAACCCATATCAAGACACAACAATATTATCAATTCCATATCAGAAGGGATAATTCAGAATAATCAACACATCTAAGATATATAAAAACCCAACCACGTAACCAATACTTTAAAACAAATATCACAATTTCTCAGTATAAAACACTTTTGAAAAAAATGGTGGATTTTTCACATTCACTAATGGTATTTCATCGAGTCTCACACATATGTATGTTTTCGTGCAACATAGGTTACCCAACCACCATTCCATGCCAAACATTAATCCATATATCCATAAAAACATGCATGTGAGAAACCATGGAAACACCAAAGACAAGAATAAAACACCCATCACTCTAAAAAAACCATGTACCTTCTAAAGGAAAAGTAAAAACTAAATCAAAACCCATTTTCAGATTTCGCAAAACAAACCAAAATATTCTATTGGACAATTTCATGGAGAACAATGATGATTATTGAGAAAACAATGCATTTTGGTGAGGAGATAATTACTAATTTTATTTGGTTTTTGAACCCTTATGTTCATTTGTAGTGGACTGCAATTTTTCATCCTGCATCTTTACCTTTATGGCCTAGTTTACCTTCTTCCTCATCCACTAATTTTTCATCATCCTCAATTTATTAATCTTAGTCACTGATTCATATCGGAACTGTTATCCTTGATCAAAAAATTCCTTGGTATTCTATTAAACCTACATAAGAACCGTCTATTTTTGAAGGCCTACCTCTTCATTTTTTAATAGTTGGATCACTTCATTATTTAACCTCTACATCAGATCCGGTGGCTCCTTCTAGAGTTACTTCAAAGGGAAACGATAAGACATCTAGTGCTGAAAAAAAGTAAAAAGAGTATTTTTATTGGGATGTTTTTTACTTTTTTTACTTCATGAAATTCCACATATCTTTCTAGCTAATGCAATGTGAATTGTTATTTTCTTGTACTCTTTTTGGTAATCCCAAAATGGGGAGAACTACACACTATGTGGGAGAAAGAATAATAAGAATCTAACTAATATCATAAATTTAACTCACATGATTTTTGATCCTCAAAATGAGTGAGATTGTTAGAATCTTGATGTTTTAATCATGTTTTAATGATCACAATTCCTATTAATCCTGTTTAATCTATCTCAAATCATGTGTAGATATGGTTGGTTTATTTATGCTTGGAAAAAATTTCTCTAAATCCTAAGTCATATAAATCATGTTTTATTACTTTTTAATAATGAATTTTTATAAATTATTATGTATAATTAATTATGTGAATATTACTTTTTAAGACAATTTACAGATGTTTGGCTATGTCTGAGAAACTATGAGGCTTCCACCAGTTATGGTATTCTAGAAAAGGACCTAGACACCGTGACCGAGACACTGTGACCCACACACCATGACCCAAACATCGTGACTACGACACAGTGAATTAGACACCAAGATTAGTTCATGTTCTCATGATGTATGTGAATCCGGTTCCTTGCACAACATTATATGTTTAGAAAAGAACCAGACACCATGATCCTAACACTGTATCTGTGCTACTGGTTCCTGATCTGAATACAATTGTAGCATCATGATTGTATCTGGGCCCAAATGAAAATGAGAAGACATTGTCTCTTTGTGACACTGTTTCCAAGTGATACCGTTTCAAGTAAAATTGTGATACTGTTATTTAATCTGTTTAGTCATTTTATATTTTATTTCTAACAGTCATATTTGATTCATTTAAAGGCAGTGACATAATTAATTTTTCTTTGTATAATTGTCACCTAATAGTATGAGGTATGAGGTGCATAATACATGCATATTTTTATTTCCAATGTGTGCACCTGCAGTTAAAAAGGATGATAATATGGGATGAAAAAATACACAGACATAAAAGAAAAAGAGCGAGTATTTTTGAAAAATAAATCTATGTGTTCATAAAGATACAACTTTGGAACACACAAAGAACTCTCGATTCAAAAAAAACCTAACTACAGTAGATCAGAATAAAAATAATCTTCCCAGTACCAAATCTGTGAAGAACACAAGCTATATCTAATTAGAAACCAGAGCACCAGACATGCGATACACTGTTTTTCAAAAGAGGACTCGATACATGAATCTCCTTCATCCTAAAATCACTGAGCTGCAAAGAATAACACTCAGAGAACTTCTAACCCTTTCTCATCATCTTTTCTCTGTTGTCTATTGTTTTTAGCTTTTTAGCAGTGCGTGTGTGTGTGTCAATATTAAACACAAACACTGTATCTTATATTTAACTGATGGATAAGAGATATCATTCCTCTCATCACTTATTACATCTGTTTACTACCGCAGATAAGTGTGGAATAGGTCCTTGTGTGACCTGATAGCTTATACCCACAAAGAATAGTGGAAGAAGTCGTGTCACCTGGCAGTCATGTGTACAATTGTTTACTGCAATCTAGGGTGTGGCACAAGTTTATTTATAAAAATTGTTTAGTGGAAAGTGATCACCATGTGGATTTCATTATGTCTTGGATTGAGACTAAACAACTTTTTTATCTACTATGTCTTCTAATTTTTTATTTTTTTCTATATATTTCATAAAACATTATATTTTACTTTGATATTTAGTCTTGGATATAATTTATAAAAAATACCTTTTTAAAATAGCTTCAAAAGTAGTATAAATAACTCACATTGATATTACTATTAATAAATAAATCTTCTAAAAAGTTATTTGAATTGTTAAACTATTATAACAATATTACCTTGATTAATTGGGATGCATTTTTTTATTGGGGATTATTTTTAAAGTGAACTTTTAATAGAAATGTTTATAGATTCTCATCTCACCTCCACCTTGAGTAATCTACTCTGAATAACATATTTCATTTAATAGAACATCCAAAAACAAAAATTATATTCCAAACATCCCTTTCCCATTTTAGAAAATTCATCAACATCACTTTTTATTATCCGACAACCACAATGGCCAAAACCCCTTTCTTGAAAAACAACATCCACTCAAAATCATATTTAAAAAACCTATTTATCAGATTAAAAAATATATCTACATCTCAAAAAATCACATTTAAAACAATTTTAACCACTACTTTTATATAATACTATCTTTCCAAAAATTTCATTTCAGGAAAGCATAAGTTTAGATTATTTAAATTCAATCCCGTTAAATCATTTTATCTTTATCCCAAATTTTTTTTCACAAAACCCAAAATTCCAAAACCTTTCACATATAACATTTTGAATAGCCAATTTAATGTTATCAACAACTAACCATTCTTATAAAACCCATTTTCTTATTTCTGGCACAAGTTTTTTCAAAATAAAATTCCAAATTCCAGAAAAGTCCAAGAGACCCACAATAGGAAACTCCTGCCAGTGGGTGACTTGACCATATGGTTAGTGGACATATTTCAGACACAACATCAACATGAAGAGCCTTCTAAGAAATATTAACAAGCATCACAAGGAGTTCAAGACCCTACGAGCCCACAAAGAATATTAGTACAACTCCTCTTGTCAAGGGTTGGAAGATGAAATAGTTCACAACACTCTTTCTGAACCTACCCATCAAGTTTTGATAATACTTCTCCATCTACCTTAACACCTAGAAATAAAAATGTGTTCACTAAAAAGAAATATCTTATATCGTCAAACCTCCCTTTGATACCATTTTTTCAAAAAAACATGTCTAGGTTGACCCTGAACCGAGCACCCGAACTGATCAGTGGCATGTCCCAAATGGTGTTCACTATGCCCATGGGTTGGAAACTAGATCCAAGCATAATAGATTACTTAAGGAAATGATTTATCCTAAATAAAATAATTAACATAGGATTGTAAAGAAATAGAAATCCTAATATACATTTATATAATATTGAAAGGAACATTATTTATATTAGAAACCAAAAGTAAAAATAATAAATACTACCAATAATCTAATCCTGACGATCAAACAAACACAATGTGACACTATAGGGCACTCTCCATGAAAATAATACTCCTCATCCAATGTATCCTAACTTATGCTTAAACCTACATAAGGGAATAAATGGAGGAATAATATATATATGAGTATTAAAACTCAGTAGGATAGAACGATATTATATTCACAATGCACATCCTTTAAAATAAATGAAAGATCAATTTCAAGTTTTAATAAAAATATCTACAAGTATGTTCTCCAAACATGGTTCCATGACATATTCATTATAAATTAAAATGATTTCATGTTTTAATAACTAGGAAATTATAGTAACCAATTTCAATGAGACACAACATCAAAATGAAAATAGTTTTAAATATGGGTTCTTTAAAAAATGTAAAAATTTAAATAAAATGCACATGATGATGAATTTACCAAAAAAACACACCGGATGGTGATATAGAGTACAAAATATCTAGTGATCATAATTCATGGGAACACTCATAAGAACTAGTTCGATGGGGGCCCCATGTACCTCGTATCTCGGTGTAAAAAAACCACAACAAATATATGTTCATGTGAACATGAGCCACTAGTAGGATAATTATCCATAACAATGTTTTCCCCAATATCATTATCATCATAGTTTAATTTTTTTTGTCATTTTCAAACTTTCTACGTGAAATAGGGACAAACCCCCTCCTGATCACAAGCATACAAATACAGGTCCACCCACCTAGATACCCGAGTTTTTAATTTTTGTGCCAAAAAATGTTAAACATATGTAATATACAATTTCATACTTAATAGTCCTTTAAAAAACAATAAAAACATCAAACACCCCTCATATATGTCTCAAATGTCGTTCACAGACCAAAAAAACCACCAAAATTTTCATAAAAAATTTCAAGAAGTATAACGTGGAAGTGCACAAAAAATCAATTAAAATTTTCCTTTTATGGCCAAACACACACCAATACCATATCAAACCAGATTTGGAATCCCAAAAAAAATTAATAAATGAATTTCATGGGCAATAAAATGGCTCCAAATGATACAACATGAAATACACAAGGAAACTAATTTTACAAGAACAATACTAAATGTTCCTTTAATCATTTATTAAAACTAACATTTTCCCAATGTAAAAATTTAAATTTTAATAAATAGGTGTATAAAAACAATATATAGAAGAAAAAAAGTTCATAAATTTATTAAAATATTTAGTCTACACGTCCAAAGAATGTAAATTTTTAAAAGGATGATAAATGTTCCTTTTTTCAGCAACTCAGGCCAAAACATGTTTACCACCAAAAGTTAATTGTTTATAAAACCAAAAATACTTTGAAAATCCATAAAAGGACTCAGTAAGACCAATTTTCATGATTAAAATGTATTCATAAATCATAAATAATCATTTTAAATATCACTAAGAACACAAAATCCAATCGGGCAATTTAAGGAATACATGGTATCCAATTTTTTAAAAAAATATTTTAAGTACATTAAAAGAGATAAAATACCATTTACATGCCATAAATTTATTCAGCCTAGTAAAACATGCTAAAAATACTACAAACAAGTTAAGTAAGCTAACTGGTCATTTATGCAAGAAAGTGGTGTACACATTTATAACAAACCGGCACTACTTTTCACCAAACAAGGATTAAACATATGTTTTTTCACACCATGAAAATTATCAAAAGGCTGAAAAAATATTAAACACATATATATAGTGTTAAGTGAAATAAAATGACAAATCATAAATGATAAAGGAATGGGAAAGTGATATACTATCTCAAAACCATAATGGAAACGAACCGCACACCTGATATCACCCACTGTAGTTCCCATCACTCTAGATCTATGAAGACCACACCTAAACAAACCAAACACTAATAAAAATAATGGGATAACATAACCCTACATCATTAATGACTATTAGAGAATATTGAACTAATAGAATGTTGAAGGGGAAGTATGAGGGAGGAGAAAGGAAATGTAATCTCACATTAGAAACTAGAGACCTCTTCATCTTACCTTAGATATAAACCCTTAGAGGGAAGGGAATGTATTTTAATGTCTTGTATAGGGTCCTTAGGTCAGGACGAACCATGAAAAGAATATTTTGGGAGCGAAAGAGAAAAAAGTAATTGTTCATGAAGGAATGAAATTATCTTACAAAATATAGATGATTGGAGAAGCCTTGAGATATTTCTCTATAATCCATGAATACAATGATATCTAAAGAGGTAAAATGGAAAATGGGGGGTTATCTTAGTTCACATATTCTAGAGTGAGAGGTGAAATCAACAAAAAAATATTGAAAAATATATATGATATAAAAGAATTTTTTTTTAAATTTGGAAATGGGATCACGTGTTTTCCTAATACATGAAAAAATAAAACAAATCCACCATGATTATGAATTCTTAAGGGGTTATAAAATGATATTTTGGTTTCAATAGGTATTTGGTAGGACAAGTGGGATGTAGAATATATGAAAAATATTGAAAAACATATGATCTATAAAAGAAACAATTTTTTTAATCTGGAAATGGGCTCACCGTTGGCCCAAATCATGATGTATCCACTATTTTCTCCAAAAAAACCAAACAAGCTATGGGTAACCCATGGTAGTTTGATTTTACATATATATCAGTTTAAAACTCAACATTAATCTCACCCAAAAACCATGAAACAGATCAGGATTTCCAATGAACCAGATCAATATAAAGACATGAAAAAAATGGGTGTGACAATTTTATTCTTCAAGATATAATAAGAATTAGTGAAAAAATTATTCACATTAATATATTTTATTTGACAACCCCCAAATGAAAAATTTACATCTTTAAATTCAATAATAACATCAGTTCAAAAAATGTTCTAACATGGATTTTTATTCACCATTAATGTTTCAATCATTTGATGATTATTCCTATTTAAGTGATGCATTATAAAGAGTTATTGATGTCCTATAAAACTAAAACTATGGTGATATATAATCAATCGATATTTTGAATTCATCAATAAAACAATACATGTATTGTTTTCTATTTTTATTCCACCTATAAATCATTTAAAAGGAAGAAAATAATTTAACTTCCACATCGTAACTATACACATCTAAAATAAGTATTTTGAGAATTTATTTTGTGTGTGTGCACCAACATTCCAAATATTTTTCAACTATTTTATAAAAGGTTACATGTATATATTTATATAATTTCAAGGTTAGATGGTCTAGATATGAGTTTACTAAAGAACATGAATAGATTTTTATACTCATAAATGGAGGATAGTTATAAATGTGTATATAAAATTTTAATTTGTTGTGTAAAGTAATAAACATCCATAGAAAATAAAACCTATCACATAATAGATCAAACCACACATATTAAATTTAACATGCAAAAATGATTGTTAAATAGTTTTATTTCTTCGATAGCATGTATTCCACGCAATAGTGAGTTTAAAAAACCATGTAAAATAATTAACATATTATTTTTCTATTATACCTTAGCTATTAAATTGAAAGATATGAATAATTATAACTAAATGATGAAAAATTAATTATCTATACATTTATAAAAAAATTTATTATTATAAATAAAAAATGATACATTTTCCTTTAAAAAAAGTTATTTTAAGCATATAATAAATTTTATACAATCATATTAAGTTAGTAATTATTAGTGAACGATTTTAAAGAAATATATATTATTTATATTATAAAATTTTTTATACATTCAATAAATAGCTTTCAATTCATGGGATATGAATAAATCTATTTTTATACATCAAAATATATTTTCTAAAAAAATTTATTTGTCACGATTTGTGGAAATAATTTTTAAAAAATTTATTTTTCTAGATTTAGTATGATAAAATTAAATACATGTTTATAATTAGGAAGTTCATGTTTTTTAATTAATAAAATTATATTTTTTTTGTAAATATGAATATTAACCATGGTAAAATTTATCACCTTGGTAAAGGGTAAATCAATTTCATCTAGGTTAATACTTAGTGATAATACAATGATTATTCATTATAATAATTATTAGATGAATTAAATTCTATCATTAACCCATATTGTTCTAAATTTAGTCATTTCATTGATGTCTTCCATGAAAATTACTTATACATTTCTTAATCTAAAGGAAGTGACAAAAGGTCACTCTCCCAGCTTTAAATATCATTTATGTGTTCAAAAAAGAGAAAAAAATAGTTATGAAAAAAATAATACTAATTTTTTTATTTTTTAAATTATATTCATGATGATGAATTATTTTTATTTTTTAAAATTAAATAATAACCTTAAATACACACACAACATCTATGAAGAAATTATTCTATTAAAGGAAAAATCAAATAAATAATATTAAAAATGTTGAAAGCATTATAATTTGAGTTCAATAATAAGATCCATGAATTATGTAGGAAAAAAATGAAATTTTGGGTATGTTTTGAAATAATTTATTCTAATTATTTTTCCTTTTGTAATTTTATTTATATCAAAGTAATGAATGGAGTCAAAATTATCAATAATGATATTCTTTGAAAATAATATTTCAATAAATTATGATAAATGATAGAAACATAAATAAAGAAAAAGGGGATAATATATGGTCTAAATTTCATCCATTATCTATTTATTAATCAATATTTACATTATATATAAAATTATAACCTTTTAAGAGTGAAAAATATGTTATCACAATTAATGGTAAAATATGTTAACTAATTTTTCAAACCAAAAGGTAATGTTTAAATTATCACCTAAACATATAAAAGGATTATTTTTTTTAAAATATTTCAACCATATCTTACACTGGGTTATAATTTAAGACCATTTTAAAGTATTTGGCTCTAGAATAGTGAGATTATATTTTATTTCTTTTAAGAACACCCAAAAGGGCCCCACACCTCAGTTAGAATAGAATACCTCCTCCATCACTTAAGTTCACTGCATTTATCCCTCTATCATAACCATAATATAAAAAAATTATCTTTTAAGATTATATGTCCACATTATATAGGTTTTCTTATTCCCAAAATACAAACCCAAGATCCCTTAAAAGAGTTTTTTTCGAAAAGAGGTAACACTCTAACTGATCACTTTGTTTTTCTATTCTTCAATACCTCACATAAATATTTGATATTTATAATATAATATTAAATTTATTTTCCTAAATATTAGGAAAATTTTTTATACTTATTAAAATTCTAATATACACCCTCTTTCCAATCATATAAGAAGTGAATGTATCACTCATGCATATGAATAATCTTCAAAATCCACGAAGCTATACAATTCATTTTTCATAACCATATTTTATTGATCGGTATTATAATGGGTTTTAAATTTATATATAATATTTATTATATAATTATACCTATATAATGATAATATCATGTCAATATTCTTATCATTCAGTCTTTTGGGAAATTATAACGTCACTCATGCATACGTATGGACTATCATCTCCATGATGCGATGTGATTCATTTATAATTTATATTTCACATGAATGGAAATAAATATGAATATTATTAATATATATTAGTAATATGATATAATTATTATTCCAATAAGGTGAATTATTATTTATCTATCATTCATTCAATCATTCAGAAAATGGAAACTATGATCATGTGTATTTATAACGCACTATCTGCATGAATAATGTAATTCATTTATTCTATATTAATTTTTTATAAATGTTTAAATATATAAATATATATATATATATATATAATTAAAATAAATTATTTTTATAACATTATTAAAATTATTGAAATAATGGAGTGATGATCAATACATAAGGATCTTGATTACCAAACCGAAACTTGCTTATAAAATATACTGTTATAACCCAAAATAGTGATTTTAAAAACAAATAATTAATAAACATGTGATAATACATTAAAAATAAATCATAACTGTTATTATATATATATATATATGGTTATAAAATAAATATATAATAAACACATATTTATTATAATGTATGGTAGATTGTCAACAAGTAAATGTGCGACTATAGGTAAGGGTTTATTTTAAAATCTTATCGTTATTCGAGGTTGTTTTTGTCTAATTCATAGTTGGAGAATATTTATTTTCCATTTACATGCTTTAAAAAGTGTAATAAAAATTATTTTTATATTTTCCAATAATTTTTTAAATTCAATTATAAAAAAATATTTTAAAAATATTGTTTAGAAGGAAACATTTTATTATTTTTTAATGATTTTCGTTGTGAATTTTCATACACAAAAATATATAGAATGAATGTTTTTTAACATATAAATCATGAACATTTTATATATACATCATTAATCATTTATTATGTTAATTTTAATTTACATGTTTATTTTTAAAGAATATGTTCTCATTATATGTGTGTTTCTTTTTTTAAAAGAGAATTGGTTTTAAAATAGAAAATTTAGTTTCCTCAATAAAATTACAAAGGTATATTTCAAAATACTTTTCCAGATAAGATGATATAGTTTGATATTAATTTTAATTTACTACGAATATTATTCAATTATAAAATATTTATTCATTATCTGGATGGTTTATGTTTACAATTAAATGGATAAATGTGTATTACACACATTTATTTTCTATGGGTTATTCTATGATGAAATGTTTCTGAAACCCATTTCCATTCATGGGTTCCTATATGATGAAATATTTATGATCTTATGAAATAAATATGTACAATTTTTATTATGTAATGTGTGAGAAATATATCTCCCTACATTACATTTGGTACTATGTTATATCTCATGAGATAATAATGAGAAACAACATGATGTGCTCGATACTTTATGAGGAACAAGTCGATGTCCTAGTTCTATTATGGGAACAATTCGATGTGATTAATCTATTATTGTAAAAAGGTATTGATTTGTGATCTAGTTGTATTCATTAATAATATTATCATATAATTTTTTTAAAAAAAATATTATAATTTCACATACATTTATAACATTATCTTATTGTTCATTATTGAGTTATGATGAATTCTCATCCTATGATTACTATTTTTTAAAATATTATCTTTTTATTCCAAAACTTGTGTTTATTATTTTATTATATTTTAGAAAAGACCTCATGTCCATATTCTTATCTTATTATTTATTTATCATTAATTGAATACTCATAATTTTACCGTTATTGTGTATCTAATCTCACCCTTTCTAATGTCTTCATTCACGAGGCTATGAAGAAATTGTTTATAAATGATGTGTTTTTGAATGGTTCTAATTTTTATGAACTTTGTGGGAGATGATATATATAATTTATGAATTTTTTTATGGTTCTGTGTTTCTTAAGGAACTGGACCTAAAATAATTTTTATCCGATCAAAATGTTATTTAATAAATATTCAAATACTTAGTTGAAATAAAAATATAAGAAATGTCTAAAACATTATATTTGGTATTGGAGAAGATAATTATTTATCAATTTGAAAATATTATGAGAAATAATTATTTTGATTCTTAGGAGATATTTCTAAGGATATATTTGGGGACTTATCTAGGTATAAGTATAAGGTGTCTTAATGTATTTGAAAATTTCTTGAAATTTTGATAAACGATAGAGTAACTGGTTTTCAAGAAATTATATCCCTGACTAGATAATAAAAATAGATTTAAATTTCACACCTAGGCACTAATGGGTAATAAATATGAAAATGGTGCATTTATATTCACCCAATCATTATATAGTCCATAAAACACGCCTTACTACACACCTAGGTTTACATTCCCTTGAAATATTTTTTGAATATTCATAAAATCATTACAGACCATCATGAATGATTTATATATATGATGAATATTAATAATGTTGGATTAAACTGTAGTGTCACAAATTAAGAATAATCTGCCTTGATTTATACATCATAACCATGATTATTATTATTTTATGTGGTTCCCTACTATTATTATTGTTTGGCACACTATGATTTTTGGTTTTAGTCAATGGTGGGAACCAGAAGAAATTGGATTAATATTGAAAGGGATATAACAGATGTTGATATAAATATACATGGGATAATGACTTGAGTGAAGGTTCTTGTTATTATTCTTAATTGGTTATCACCAAACATGAGTAATAATGTGAACCTTAGCCAACTATCAAATTTATGAAATAAGAGAATAATGGAGTTCACATAGAGTTATTAAAGAGGATACCAAGGGTGAAAGAATATTAAATTTCTTATATATTGATAATGTTGGATGAATATCTCGATGTAATATCTCATATGAGTGAGAGGATGTTTTGGTTGTAAATGATAATGATACCAACCAAGTCACAAAAGAAGAAAAAATTAATTGTTCTATCAAACCAAGCAATGAGAATAATGTTATCCCTATGATATCATCAAATGTTGATTTTTTAAATGTATAACATATAGGAATTTTTTAATTAATGTCCTATGGGTGAATATCATAATGAAAATCATCAATGTTGTATGATTAATGGTTTTTATATTTATGATGAAGAGATTATGAGTGACATATAAAAGGAAAAAGGTATTATGGGTCAAGATGTTGAATCAAATTTAATGGTTTAAGAATGAAATAGAATGAGTAAGGGGATTATGCATTGCAATTCCTAAATTATAAATTATATGTTGAATTTTTAGGATAATTATTTGATTATGGATTTTCAAGAATTAGATAAATGGTACTGATGTCTTGAAAAACCAATAATATGTTTTTGATGATTAAGAAGTGGTGTTGATTTTTTATAATGAGATGATGGATATAGATAATTTAAATTGGATATTATTTAAGATCTCAGAACTAAAAAATTATTTCAGGAAAAATTGGTTTATGTTTTTCATTTGTGAAATTTAATGTTATATTGGATTTATGGAATATACTGAATAATATATGGTTTCAATCAAGTAATTAGGAAGTATGTAAGTTATTAATAAGTTTATATGTTAATTCAGCTTATTAAAATGTTTCAAGATAATACATGATGGTGGTATTCACATGTTTAGTATGACACAATTAATAGTTACATCATATTGTTTATGGCTTTTATAATATATTTATTTTGAAAATTTAGGGAAATTTGATCTTGTGTTTTGGATTTTAATATTTTGGAAGGGTTAAAATGGTTAACCATTTATGAAATTGATTATGTTTAAATTTGGATATTGTTTTAGAAATTAACATTATACTTCAATATATAAATAATTATCCGTATTTCAAAACTAGAGAAACCCATTTTTGTATAACTACAGATAGAATGAATGACTTTTCATTCAATTATAGATCATTTGATCCTTTAGTGGTTCTTGCGTAAAAAGTTAATTATCATTTCTTGGAGTAATAGATGAAGTGGGAATGGATGGAAATAAAACGAAAGGGTTAAATTGTGAGTAAGAATCAAGGGAAATTAATGCCATGAGTATATTATTCCACTATAAATTCATGATCATATCATCATAGTAGCCTAATAATTGGTGCATCCACCAAACCACTTTGAGATTAAAGATGTGTTCCATATATCATTCACAATGAAGTATATAAAATATCCCTCACATATACTCAATGTAGAGTTTCTAATACTAGAGAACTATATTTTGACGAAGAACAACCGGTACAAATTCTATATCATATAGAAAAAATTCTATGAAATTAGGCCATTAACCTAATTACTATTTTTTGGTTAAAGCACAAATTTTACAATGATATGTTGTAATGCGAGGATTTAATGAGGAAGTGGTATCCTTATATTTATATATTCTATAGATGAAATTAAAGGGATAAATTTATTTTTAGGGTGGTAGAATATAACACCTTGATATTTTTATTTAATATTTTTCTTCAAATAGTTTGGTTTCTTTGATAGTATGCATTAAATCCAACAATGTTTTTATACAAATGAGGTAACATTTAAAAAATATTTGGAGTTTTTTATTAACTAACCATTAAATTATTAGATATGAAGAGTTATAAATAGATTATGAAAAATATATGATTTATAAATTAAAAATATGAATTCGTGATTACGATTAAACAAATGAAATAAAATTAATGGTTTTCAAGAAAAATTATATTATACATACAATGAATTTTTTTGAAATATATTCAATTGACAAAATACTGGTTACTCATATTAAAGAAATGTATATATTATATATTAAACAGTTTTTTATACATTTAAAAAATATTTTTCTAATCATAATATAAGAATAAATCAAATTTTATACATAAAAAAATTATTTTCCCTAAAATGTAATTTTTTCACATTATTCACACTTTAGAAATATTCTCTAAAATTTATATGTATTTAATTAGATAAAATGAATTATTTCATGAGAGTCGTGATATGAAAATTTAGTAGTTATGTACATTTTTAATCAATATAAAGATAATCATGGTATAATTTATCATCTCAGTAAAGGGTAAATTAAGATCATATAGGCTAAAATAATGTTATAATGCTCTAATTATTCACCATAATTCATATTATATGAAAATATATTATACCCTTAACATATAAGGTTACAAATTTATTTATTTAATTGAAACCCATCCATTTAAATGACTTATATATTATTTAATTCAATGTAAGTGACAAAGTGTCACATTATCTATTTTAGATATCATTTATGTGTAAACATAGGGTGAACTTACTTCTTAAAAAATATTAATAGTATTTTCTTCCTCATAATTTTTTTTCATGATGATAATTTTTTAATATTTTTTAGCAATTTAATAATTTCTTGAAATACATAGACATCACTAATGCAGTATTTATTCAATTAATGGAACCAAATAAAATAAATGATCAAAAATATTGAAAGTATTATTATTTGAGATAAATAAGGTTATCCAAAAAATTTATATACATCTTTGATATGTTATGGATGTGTTAAAATAATTTTTTTTTAATTTTAAGTGTCTTGTTGATGTTATTAAAGTTAATGAAATAAATAACGCCAAAATTTAAAATAATGATATTTTATTAAAATCATATTTTGTTAAATTATTTAAAAATATTAAAAACATAAATAATGGTAAAGGTGATAATATATGGTCTAAAATTTCACGATTTATACATTTATGATTCAATAGTTAAATTATATGTAAAATTATAACCTTTAAAAGTGAGAAATATGTTATTATTGTAAATGATTAAATATGTTAAGTAGGGGTTAAACCAAAATATAAGGTTTTAAATAAAACAGAAACCTATATAAATTTCATTTAATGATTACATTTAAACAATTTAAAACACAATGTTTTTATATATGACCAATTGGATTTTTTTTCTATTGAATAGTTTTATTATATTTATTTTATTATGAAATCCCAAAAGTACCCCTCACCTCAATTATAAAATAACAACTCCTACCTAATTTAATTACACGACAATGAGAGATAATGATCAACCCAATAATACCATATTCTCACATCCAATTCATATTCCACATTATAGAGATAATTGACTCCCAAAAATACAAACCCTAGAGAACATTATAGGAGTTATAAATGAGTCATTTTGAAGATGAGATAATCTATCTAAGCGATTAATTTAATTTTATATTCTTATTTTACATTAAAAAATATAATATATTTCACATAAAATAGTAACTAAAGTATCCTAAATATTATATGATTTTAGTTTTTTTTAGAAAACCATTAAAAACCCTCATTACCAACAAATTAGAATTTAATGTTTCACTTGAGGGTACGTACAACTTACCATCTCCACCTAACGATATAATTCATTTTTTATCATCATACTTTATGTATTGGTATTTTTATGTGTTTAATATTTATATATGATATATATGATATAATTATGATTTTTTAATGATGATATCATATATCCCTTCTTATCATCCATTCTTTTGGTAAATGACAACGTCACTTATGCATACACATATACTATCATCTCCAAGATGCAATGTTATTCATTTTCCATTTATATTACTCATAGATGGTAAGATATATTATTATTTTTAAATTTATATGATAAATATTATATATTAATTATTCATTTATGGTGAGTTATTATATATTTTTATGTCATTCTATCAATTGAAAAATGAAAACAATATTGATGCATACATATGACCAGTCATCTCCATGAATGATGTTATTCATTTTTATATATCTAATTTTTTTAAATCGTTATAAATATATATATAATTAATATATATCATATTTATATCATGATTAAAATTCTAAAAATTGTTCAACCATCATAAAATTACAAGTAAAATAACAACCGACCTGAAACATGCTATGAAAACAAAGTAGATACCACCCAAAATAGCTATTTTAATAAAAAAAAATTAATAATATATGGGTGATAAGACATTATTTATAAATAATAAATTATTTGATGGATATATGGTTATGGAATAAATATATAATGAATGTAACACCCCAGGTAAATAAAGAATATGACATTTTTATATTTATCCATATTTGTGAATAAAATATTAATATTACTTTAAAGGGGACACTATGCTCGATGGCGTACCCAATACGCAACAGCGAGTTTCTTGGGAATCTTACGTTGCACTCTAATAATAAAATAATATTATTTTAAATGGTAGTTAACGCCTAGCCGCTGTAATGGCGGGAATGAACAGAAATAACTAAAAAATGATTATATATGTTTGTCAAATATTTTTACTTTTTACAATAAATGTTAGAGGATTAAAAATGTGAATGAATCTAATTTTAAGCATAAACATTCTAATATTCTTTAAAAGGTCGATTAACCGCCTTTTGATGGAGAACCTCTATTAAATCCACTTTTTGATAATTTTATGTGCTATATTTGACAAAATAAAATTCTTCTTTAGAAACGGGACATCAAAATTTACTTTGTCTATATTTTTGGCATTTTTCCAATAAAGTACATTTTTTAATGAATAGTGAAAAATGTTGTATTTTAATTCAAAACCTCTTTTTAATCTAATTTATTTATATGAATATATTGTCTTTTAAATTGGTTTTAAAGTGAAATTAGAATATATTTTTACCATTTAATCCAATGGTGGTCATTGGAATTAATTTCATATTGAAATTGGACTTAAACTAGTGTCAATCTTTTAATATATATTGTTTCATAAAAACACACTATTTGTCATGACAGCGGGAATTAATTATTAAATTAATTAATGTAAATTATAAGATTTGAATTTTGTAAAATAGAAATAATTTTTGAATTCGGAATATCAAATATAGCTTAGGGTAATGTTTTCGTAATATTCTGAAAAACTTCAATTTTTGATGAATAGTGAAACCACTAGGTGGTACTTATAAAAACTGATTTTCTGTTTAAATGAAATTTTTCCACCTTTGTTTTTTTAATTTAAAAAATCTGACATACATGGTTGTCATTAAGAAGTAAAATGTGGTTCAATGGGATTAAAATAATTTTTTGGTGAATAGTAACTTATTAAGTTATTAATCGCGATTAGAGGTAATTAGTGTAGTTTAAGGTAAAAATAATGTTTTAATAATATGAGATGATCTTGACACATGTACTACCCTCATTGGATGTGTCATGTCCGACCAATACAATCCATGTGTCAACTTGGGGACCCCATGGAGCAACTGTGTTTTGGAAATGACATAAATAACTTTTTATTTAATGTTAAAATTAAAATGACACAAACATGAGTCGTTTTACTAAAACAATTTTTAAATGGGGTTATAAAAGTCATATGTTTAAATATAAATAGTAATTGGAAAGATAAAAAGATTTCCTACATCATAGTATTTTTTTTATAATTTTTATACATTAAATAAATTAAATTATTTATGACATCATGATGATGTAGTGATGACCTCATTATTTAACGATTTAAATAAAATGGAAAGATAATGTAAAATTTAAGACCTACACATTTCCAAAACCTATTGTATGGGTGTATTTCGAACCCTTATCCCTTTTTCCTCTAAAAACATCAATGTGGGAACATTAAAATCCGAAAATCATTCTAAAATAAAGTAACATTTCTTTACTTTCCAAGAGTGCCCCTCCTCTCCTCTTATAAAAGGCCCCCACCTCAACCTCCTTACCCACACTTCCAAAGACTTTGTCTCGGCCAACCCCTGACCATTTCATCTCTACACATTCCTCTCCTCATCATTGAAGCCTCACTTGGGGAATAATCCTTTCCAAGGAAGCCTTTGAGCTCAAACCAAAGGGAGTGACCCAATATTAAGGTAATGTCTTCACATGTGTTCTTTTGTTTTATTTTGCTTCTCCAACCCCCTAAAAACTTTTTATTCATTTATTTTGTAGAAACTAAAGTATCTTAAATATACTAGTATGTTGTTATAAGAAGCATTCGATCTACACTTACACACACCAACATCTAATGGTTAAAGAGCATACTGTTTCTGTGGATGGCGAATTTCTGCCTCAAGAAACGATGATTGTTCAACACTCATATAACACCTTCAAAAGTGGCCATTAAGATGTCACTATATTTATATATTATATATAATATGTTTATTTTTTTTACTTAAGCTTATGTATTTTTCTTTTGTGGCATACCTTTATGGTTTCCATTGTAGATAAACACGATAATTTCTTTTTAGGAAGTGCGGACTACCGCCCCCTAAAAGTGATTTGATTCGTTAATGCCATATGTGGGATTTATAAAGTATGTATTTAAAGTTATTATATATGATTTATGTTACATTTAAATGATGAATATAATTCAGGAATTAGAATATACATACCTCTCATTTATTTTTAATTCCATTATTATGACATAGAAATGAAAGTAGCGTTCATGCGTACGTACGGCTTACCGTCTCCATGAACGGTGCATTTCATTTCTTACCTCTAAATAATAATGTAATATTATAAATACATGTATATTCTGGATATATATGATATATATGATATCCAAATCATGAATATCATTCTGGATATAATGAACCTATGACCACACGAACAACATGTAATTGTATGAAGTCCACTTTTGACTTAAGAACCAAATATTAACAAAACAAAAATTATTAACAAAAATGATTACAAAATGTTTATAACATGTAAATAAGTGATATAAAAGGAATAATTAAATTGAAAAATGTTCTTAATCATGTATAAATAAACTCATGTTTATTATTCAGGACGTTAAGGAACGATCGAGTCAAGTCGGACCCGAGGTAAGGGATCCTACTCCTCTCTTTCTTTTTAAGTACACATTTTTATGTCATTCCTTTTATTCTCATATTTATTGTGATTGGGATGTTATTTTATATTAATATTACTTTAATTTTTATGTTCATATGATAAGAGATCCTATTCTCTCTCATCAATCCATTTTGGAAGTTTTGAGTGGCACCGTTAGGCTGCCGAATTTTTGTAAGAGATCTAACCTCTCTCTTTCTTTATAAGTACTCTCCTTTATGTCACTTCTTATAAGATCCTATTTTTTATGATGGGGGATGTTCTTTTATATTCCTCTTTCTGTAAATTTTATTGTAATATGATCAGAGACCCTATTTGATCTCATCAATCCATTTTTGGAAGTTTTGAGTGGCGTTGTTAGGCTGCCGAGTTTTCGTAAGGGATTTTTCATCTCACTTTTATTCCCATGAGATTTCTGCTACATTTTCCACAATTTCCTTTTACTAGTGTATGTACTGACCATTATTTTATTCATTGTGTAATATACTTTCATTTATAAGTATTTACATCAATGTTGTATTTTCCTTCTTTCACGAGGTGTATGTTTCAAAAGATACCCATGTCGGTAAAGGAACCTTCCACCCTCCTCTTTTTAAAAGACTTATTTTGTTATGTATTTTAATTCACATAACATCATGTTGGTATATGTTCTTCTATATCCTTAGTGATTTAAATTTTATGTCCAAGTGATGAGATACCCTTTTTATCTCTCATCAACTCATTTTCTGAATTATGTAGTGATGCCGTTAGGCTGTCAAATTTTTTCAAGGGAACTTCTTAACCCAATTTTGATTCTTTGGGATAAGCTTGTACTCCTTGAAAATGTTGTTATATGAATATGTGTGAATAACCTCTTATTGTTTTACACATAATATCCACTTATATTTTTTGTATTAGTTTGTCACACATAATTATGTAATTGATTTATCCTTAACCCAAGGATACCGTCTTTATATGGGACTTCGTCTAAATCTCCTTTCATTGAGGCATATTTTGTTTTATACACAACCTTATTTTATATAGTGTATAAACCCCTTTGACTTTTACTTTTATCCGAAATGAAATTTTTTTATACAAAGTGTTTTATTAAACGACAAAAGGGAATGTTTTTGTCGTACGTATGCGGTGACAACGACTTCTCCGCCGCCGTGACCATTATTTGAGTTTCGGCTTCCTCTACAAGCCATACCTTTTTTTAAAAGAAAAATAAATACCATGTTTTACTTTTCTTTTATTTTGGTATTGAAAATTGTTTTCATAATGTTTTTATATCAATGTGTTGTATTGATATATTGTGATTGAAAATTGGAAATGTTATGTTTCCTTTATGCATGTTTTATGTGATACGATTATGTGATGGTTCTTGGGAATTATTATGAAGACGGGTGGTTCCGTGATAAACTAAGGGAGGGTGAGCCCGATATATATCTCCAATGCATTGGGTAACGCGAAGGGGTTAAACATTAGGGTTTCTCCGAAGAGATTTAGGGAATATACTGTGATGGGTATTCCAAACATAACCAAAAGGGTTACTCCCTACGTAAGAATGTTATGAATGCCTCAAGTTACCTTTATGTCTTATGATTTCTATGATTTATTCATTATTTTATGAGGTATGTTAAAGTGCTTATTTTTTATGGGTAAAGTATGATTTCATTCTTACATATACATGTACTCGTGTTTCCTTTCCATATTATTATATCCCTTACTGAGCTTTTTATGGTCATCCCATGTTTTTGAAATGTTTTTCATAGGTCAGGGGAAGGGTACATGATATGATGATAGTGTCAAGGAAGTGTCAAGAAAGAATCCATGTTTTATTTTAAATATGTTTCTGTTGATGGGAAAATGAATACTATCTTTTATGTAACCACTTTGCTTAAATGTGGAATGTAATGCAAGTTTTATGATCTAATTCTCTAAAACTCTAAACCTGAAAAGATCCTCAATGTGTAATCTTGTAATAACTCAAGATTAAGTAAGGTTTAAGGCTAGGGCCTTGTAGTTGGTATCAGAGTTTGGTTTAGATAACTTTATAGGTTAGGGTATTCTTTAAGCATAAGTGACATTACCATAATGGTTAGGATTTTAGAAAGAGTCATAGTTTTAGATAAAGTGAATGAGTAAGTATATCTTAGTGTTTATCTTCCTCATTAGTACATGATGGTTTTGTTGATATACTCACACTGACATTTTTTTTTATTTAATGGATGGATCTAGTAGGCACTAAAGTGACAATAGGTTTGAAAGAAACTGTGGTGGTTCTCTGATTAAGAGACTGGATGAAATGGGGTATTCAATGAGGAAACTCGTGGTTGTTCTAAACCAACTATCAAGGAGTCATGATCATCCACTTGAACCATGATATGTTCTATAATTCAACATGTATGAGATGACCAATCTATGTGGAAGTTTAGTTAATAATTATAAAGGTTACCATTAGGGTTTATATGATCCTTACTTTTGAGGTAATTATGGGTTATTATATGTTATGATGGAAAATGAAAGGCATGAGATGAACTTTAGTTTAAAATATTTTATGATTATTTTTTGAAGATTTTATCTCATTTTGGGGAATGTTTTATGCATTTTATAGTTTTGGAAAAAGGAAAACACACAGACCGTGTGACAACCCGTCGCATCGGACAAAGCTGCGGGAATCGAACCCACAACCAAAGTGTGACTGGTATTTATCGCCTACCACTGGACTACATAAAGTCCCTAGTTAGTTTGACTGATTATTTTTAGTTATATGATTTTATGAATTAAGATTAAGTTGATTTTGGGTTATCTATGGAAATTTATTAACCTATCATGGAGGATATGTGATTAGGTTAATTACTTTTCAATACGAGACTTTAGGAGCAACTGATGTTGTTTGGAGATAAATGTTTCGATTTAACTTGGAAGACTATGTGACTATATCCTTCAAATATTTGGGTTTAAATCTTAGTTTGGTTTAATTTGAAGTATTTTATGGACAATTTGTTTATCAGATGGTCCTCGTTGAACTTTGGGTTTTGCTAGACAAATTTTGAAGATTAAGAATAGATTTTCTTTTTATAAAGGGTTATCCTTTTCTAGATTATCTGATATTATACTAAACTTTTTGGTTTTGGTTTTGGTTAAAGTCTAAAGAAATGGGAAGTATATAGTTCCCTTTTGTGTATTTGGTGATTCTCTATAAGTTGATTATAGTACTCTTAATATGAACAAGTCTTCCTAAATACTCGTCTTTTGGAGAAAATTTGAGTTTGTGTAAGAAATCTAATAAGAGTTGAAAGTCAACATGATAAGTAATTATGTTTCCTTTTGAATAAATTCCTCAATAAAAAATAACTTAAAACAAAAATTTTTCCTATTAACTTTTCCTACTGGGGAATCGAATACCGTTTAACCCATCACAAGTTTGTGATTTTCTTGTGGTTAACTTTCTCCTAAATTTTTTTTCTATCACTCTCCATCAGAACAGGACCATATGTTTTCTCCTCCATGTCCATGTTTTCCTACATGGAAACCTAGTATGGGTTAACTTGGGTGACCTCTGTACTTATCATTCTTTATTTTAAAGTGATTGTTTTATCAACTCTTGTTCCGATGTGGGACTTTCAAGGATGTTTCTGAGCCCAATTTTATAATTGTGAGGATGCAATTCCCAAAAGGGGGGAAGGATGTAACACCCCATGTAAATATAGAATATGACATTTTTATATTTATCCATATTCGTGTATAAAATATTAATATTACTTTAAAGGGGACGCTATGCTCGATGGCGTACCCAATACGCAGCAACGAGTTTCTTGGGAATCTTACGTTGCACTCAAATAAAAAAATAATATTATTTTAAATAGTAGTTAACGCCTAGCCGTTGTAATGGAGGAAATGAACATAACTAACTACAAAATGATTATATATTTTTTTCAAATATTTTTACTTTTTACAATAAATGTTAGAGGATTAAAAATGCGAATGAATCCAATTTTAAGCGTAAACATTCTAATATTCTTTAAAATGTCGATTAACCACCTTTTGATGGAGAACCTCATTTAAATCCACTTTTTGATAATTTTATGTGTTATATTTGAAAAAATAAAATTCTTCTTTAGAATCGGGACATCAAAATTTACTTTGTGTAAATTTTTGGTATTTTTCCAATAAAGTACATTTTTAATGAATAGTGAAAATGTTGTATTTTAATTCAAAACCAATTTTTAATCTAATTTATTTATATGATTAGATTATCTTTTAAATTTTTTTAAAGTGAAATTAGAATATATTTTTACCATTAAATCCAATGGTGGTCATTGGAATTAATTTCACATTGAAATTGGACTTAAACTATTGTCAATCTTTTAATATATATTATTTCATAAAAACACGCTATTTTTCATGACAGTGGGAATTAATTATTAAATTAATTAATGTAACTTATAAAATTTGAATTTATAAAATAGAAATAATTTTTGAATTCAGAATATCATATATATCTTAGGGTAATGTTTTGGTATTATTCTAAAAAACTTCAATTTTTGATGAATAGTGAAACCACTAGGTGGTACTTATAAAAACTGATTTTCCATTTAAATGAAATTTTTCCACCTTTGGGTTTTGAATTTGAAAAATATGGCATGCATGGTTTTCATTAGGATGTAAAATTTGGTTCAATGGGAATAAAATAATTTTTTTGTGAATAGTAACTTATTAAGTTTTTAATCGCGATTAGAGGTAATTAGTGTAGTTTATGGTAAAAATAATGTTTTAATAATATGAGATGAGCTTGACACATATCCTACCCTAATTGGATGTGTCATCTCCGACCAAGACAATCCATGGGTCAACTTCGGGACCCCATGGAGCCTCTTTGGTTGGGAAATGACATAAATAACTTTTTATTTAATGTTAAAATTAAAATGACACGAACATGAGTTTTTTTACTAAAACAATTTTTAAATGGGGTTATACATGTTATATGTTTTACTATAAATATTCATTCAAAATATAAAAATATTTCATACATCATAGTAGCTTTTTTTATAATTTTTAGACATTATATAAATTAAATTATTTATGACATCGTGATGATGCAGCGATGACCTCATTATTTAACGATGTATATAAAATGGAAGGATAATGTAAAATCTAAGACCTAAAAATGTCCAAAACCTATTGTATTGGTGGAATTTTAACCCTTATCACCTTATCCTAGAAAAACATCAATGTGGGTCAATTAAAATCTGAAACTCATTCTAAAATAAAGTAACATTTCTTTACTTTCCAATAGTTACCCTCCTCTCCTCTTATAAAAGGCCCCCAACTCTACCTCCTTACCCACACTTCCAAAGACTTTGGATCGGCCAACCACTTCCCATTTCATCTCTAAAAATCCCTATCATCATCATTGAAGACTCAATTTTGGAATAATCCTTTCCAAGGAATCCTTTTAGCTCAAACCAAAGGGTGTTACCCAATTTTAAGGTAATGTCTTCACTTGTGTTCTTTTGTTTTATTTTGCTTCTCCAACCCCCAAAACTCTTTTTATTAATTTATTTTGTAAAAAATCCAGTATATTAAATATAATAGTATGTTGTTATAAGAATAATTTTATCTACACTTTCACACACCAACATCTAATTGTTAAAGAACATACTGTTTCTGTGGATGGCGAATTTCTGCCTCACGAAACGATGATTGTTCAACACTCATATAACACCTTCAAAGGAGGCCATTAAGATGTCACTATATTTATATATGATATATAATATGTTTTTTTTTACTTAAGATTATGTAATTTTCCTTTGTGGCATACCTTTATGGTTTCCATTGTGGGTAAACACAATAATTTCATTTTAGGAAGTGCGGACTACCGCCCCCTCAAAGTGATTTGATTCGTTAATGCCATATGTGGGATGTATAAAGGATGTATTTCAAGTTATTATATATGATTTATGTTACATGTAAATTATGAATATAATTCTGGAATTAAAATATTCATACCTCTAATTTAGTTTTAATTACATTAATATGACATAGAAATGAAAGTAGCGTTCATGCGTACGTACGGCTTACCGTCTCCATGAACGGTGCATTTCATTTCTTACCTCTAAATGATTATGTAATATTATAAATACATGTATATTCTGGATATATATGATATATATGATATCAAAATCATGAATATCATTCTTGATATAATGAACCTATGACCACACGAACAACATGTAATTGTAAGAAGTCCACTTTCGACTTAAGAACCAAATATCGACAAAACAAACATTATTAACTTAAATGATTACATAATGTTTATAACATTGAAATAAGTGATATAAAAGGAATAATTAAGTTGAAAAAGTTTCTTAATCAAGTAGAAATTAACTCAAGTTTATTATTCAGGACGTTAAAGAACGATTGAGTCAAGTCGGACCCAAGGTAAGAGATCTTAATCCTCTCTTTCTTTTTAAGTACACTATTTTATGTCATTCCTTTTAAGATCATATTTCTTGTGATTGGGATGTTCTTTTATATTAATCTTACTGTAATTTTTATGTTCATATGATTAGAGACCCTATTCTCTCTCGTTAATACATTTTTGAAGTTTTGAGTGATGTCGTTAGGCTGTCGAATTTTCGTAAGAGATCTAACCTCTCTCTTTCTTTTTAAGTACTCTCCTTTATGTCACATCTTTTAAGCTCTTATTTGTTATGATGGGGGATGTTCTTTTATATTCCGATTGCTGTAAATTTTATTTTAATATGATTAGAGAACCTATTTGATCTCATCAATTCATTTTTGGAAGTTTTGAGTGGCGTCGTTAGGCTGCCGAGTTTTCGTAAGAGATTTTTCATCTCACTTTTATTCCCGTGAGATTTATGCTACATTTGCCAAAATTTCCTTTGACTGGTGTATGTAATGACCATTATTTTACTCATTGTGTAATATAATTTCATTTATGAGTATTTTCATCAATGTTATGTTGTCCTTCGTTCACGGGGTGTATGTTTCGAAAGATACCCATGTCGGTAAGGGAACCTTTCACCCTCCTCTTTTTAAAAGACTTCTTTTGTTATGTCATTTAATTCACATAACATTATGTTGGGATATGTTCTTCTATATCCTTAGTGATATAAATTTTATTTCCAAGTGATGAGATACCCTTTTTATCTCTCATCAACTCATTTTCTGACTTTTTTAGTGACGCCGTTAGGCTGTTAAATTTTTGCAGGGGAACTTCTTAAACCAATTTTGATTCTTTGGGATAAGTTTGTACTCCTTGAATATTTCGTTCTATGAATATGTGTGAATAACCTCTGATTGTTTTACAGTTAATATCCACTTATATTTGGTGTATTATTTTGTCACACATAATTATGTAATTGATTTATCCTTAATCCAAGGATACCGTCTTTGTATGGGACTTCGTCTCAATCTCCTTTCATTGAGGAATATTTTGTTTTATATACAACCTTCTTTTATATGGTGTATAAACCCCATTTAATTGTATGTTTATCCTAAAGGAAACATTTTTATACAAAGCGTTTTACTAAAGGACAAAAGGGAATATTTTTGTCGTACGTATGCGACGACAACGACTTCTCCGCCGCCGTGACCATTATTTGAGTTTTGGCTTCCTCTACAAGCCATAACTTATTTATAAAAAAAATAAATACCATGTTTTACTTTTCTTTTCTTTTGGTATTGAAAATGGTTTTCATAATGTTTTTATATCAATGTGTTGTATTGATATCTTGTTATTGAAAAGTGGAAATATTATGTTTCCTTTATGCATGTTTTATGTGATACGATTATGTTATGGTTCTTGGGTATTATTATAAAGACGGGTGGTTCCGTGATAAACTAAGGGCGGGTGAGCCCGATATAGCTCTCCAATGGATTGGGTAACGCGAAGGGGTTAAACGTTAAGGATTCTACGAAGATATTTAGGGAATATATTGTGATGGGTATTCCAAACGTAACCAAGAGGGTTACTCCCTATGTAAGAATGTTATGAATGCCTCAAGTTCCCTTTATGTCTTATGATTTCTATTATTTATTCATGATTTTATGAGGTATGTTAAAGTGCTTATGTTTTATGGGTAAAGTATTATTTCATTCTTATGTATACATGTACTCATGTTTCCTTTCCATATTTTTATATCCCTTACTGATCTTTTTATGCTCATCCCAAGTTTTTGAAATGTTTTTCACAGGTCAAAAGAAGGGTACATGAAACGATGATAGTGTCAAGAAAGTTTCAAGAAAGAATCCATGTTTTATTTTAAATATGTTTACGTTGATGGAAAAAATGAATACTATCTTTTATGTAACCACTTTGTTTAAATGTGGAATGTAATGATAGTTTTATGATCAAATTCTCTAAAACTCTAAACCAGAAAAGATCCTCAATGTGTAATCTTGTAATAACTCAAGATTAAGTAAGGTTTAAGGCTGGGGCTTTATAATAAATCCATATTTATTTTTAATTAGGTGTGAATTTGATGAAGGAGTGGCATTAATTTAGGTATGCTTTTATTTAACAATCTCATCCTTATTTGAGATTGATTATGTTTAAGTATTAGCATGGGAAAATATCTCTTACATTTTTATATTTTATAAGAATGTTCTTAGTAATTTCTATATTATTTTAATAAAAAAATTTAAATACATTATTAGCCATGTTCTACGTTTTAATAAATGGTTTTAGATGATTTTTTTCAATATATAAGTGAGGTTATTTTTACTTTTCAAAAAAAAATACAAAAGAAATATTTTATCACTTATATGTATTGAGAATATTTTCCCACCAAAAGGATGAATTATATCTTTAAATATCCCATTAAATTTTTACAAGTTTACTTCCAATTAAAATTGTATCGTTTATAGTAGACAAATTTTTTAAAAAGAGAATTGTTTTTAAAATAAAAAAGGAACGTTCCTCATTAATTTTTCAATGTATTGTTACAAAATAATTTTACATATAAGTGGAAATATATTTATTTAAATTATAAATTACTAGGTATATGCTTCAATGATTCCATATTTATTCCTTATTTTAATGGTTCATTTTTATGATGAAAATGATATTTTTTTAAAACCTATTTCTTTTCCATGGGTTATGCTATGATGGAATGTTTATGGAAGAAATTTATTTTAATGGGTTCTAGTATAATGAATAATTTATGACATTATAGAACACATAGTTATGGATTTCATTATGTGACGTTTGGGACCTATATCTCATTCCAATGAATTTGGTAATGTATTATATCAATGATATTTCAATGGGAAAAAATCCAATGGGCTTGATTTTTTATAAGAAATAAGTCGATGTCCATGATCTGTTATAGGAAAGAAGATGATGTCCTTGGTATATAATGAAAATCATGTGTTGATACTGAATCCAATGGTCATAATAGTCGAAATATACATAAACAATGGTTTCTACACTTATAACAATTCCATATATATTTATGGATTTCACTTATGGTTAATTATTGAGTTATAATGAATTATCATTCTTATGATTCATGTTTTTTTTAATATTAAATTATTATGACAAAAATAACGTGTATTACTTTTATATGTAATGGTCTATATAAAATTCCTTTATGCATAACTTGTGATTTAATTATCATAAAATGATATTCTCTAGTTTACTCTTACTAGGAATATGATATCTTTTGTTCTTATGTTTTCTTTCCCTATGTCATGAAGAAAGGTCTAACAACTGAAGTGTCTAAGAAGAGAATAAATATGATGAGTTTTTGGGAGACAATATAGATAATTTATTTACTAGTTTTCTATATGTAAATGTTTCCGAAGTCACTAAACTTATAAAATTATAGAATGGTCTAAAATGTTATGTAATGAATGTTTATCTACATTGATGTAAAACCAATGAATTAATAGTTTGGGAAATTATAGTTAGTATCAAGGAAAATTTATAGTTAAGAATTGGATTCATGTATTATAAAACCTTATTCAGGTCCCATGTTGATACTACCAAGGGAAATTATTTTAGGTATATCTATTGATATGTCTATGAAAGGTTCAATGTATAGGGAAAATATACTTGAATTATTGTAATGTATTGGAAACAGATCTATAAGAAATTATGTTCTTATTTGGATTCTAAAAATATATGTGGATCTGAGAAAGAGGTACCTAGTGTTAATAATTCTTCAAATTGTGAATTTATATATACTCGATCATCACATATGCACGACAATAGGCCTTGTTTCACATATTTTTTGACACTCCTGGGGTATAATATGTTTTAATTAAAACACTCTTTATGAACCATCAATAAGTATTTAAATAGATGATGACTATGAGTAACATAGGATAACCCCAATGTGTCTTATATTATAATAAAGGTTCCCTACTTTAGACATCCTCTATGTGTTTTTGATTAATTATGTGATTCCCCCTATTATTATTGTTACCAAAACTATGACATTTGGTTTTATTGAATGGAAGAAACCATAATGAACTTTATTTTGGTTGAATGTGATAGAAAAAATTCAAATGAGAAGTAAAATGGGATGATTAATAGAGCGATGGTTATTTTGACTATTACTAATTATTTATCACAAAACATGATTAAAAATGTTCACCTTAACCAAGTATCAAACTCACCAAAGAATAGAAGGATGTAATTTGTTTAGAGTTTGGTTTGTGGAGACCATACAGAAAAGAAGATTCAATTTTCTATATATTTAGAATTATGGAAGAAGAACTCAAGGTGGTGTCTCATATGGGTGATATAATGTTTTGGGTGTGTAAGAGAAAAATATAATGAAATTAATTGTAGAAGATAAATAAAAATTCTAATTAATTCAATGGATGAGATAATCGTATCCCTAATATTTCTTCTATGGTTTAATGTTTTAGACATAAAAGGTATGAGAATTATGAAAATCAATGTCCTAAGTGGGTTTTATCATGATGAAAATAGACATGTTTTTATATGTAATTGTTTTTTTATTGATGGTGAATAGACGAAAAATTAAATTTAAGATAAAGGAGGTTTTATAGAATAAGATGACAAATCCTAGTAATTTTTTTAAGATTGATGTAATTTTTTTAATTGTTTATATATTATAATTTCTAAATAAATAAATATATAGGTATTTTTTAGTATATTTTTTCATTAATTATTTTCAAGAATATTTTAAATGTTACTGATGGCCTATAATGTTCATAAAATAGAAATGTGATTTATTTATGACTGGAAGATAAACCTTAATATGTTCCTGATGTTGAGCAAATGCTATTTAGTTTTGATAAAGATATTATTGATAATGTAAAATTAAATTATATAGTATTGGCGACGAATGAACTAATAAATTTTTTGGAAGAAGTGGTTTATTTTTTCATTAATGAAGTTTAAACAATTATTATATTTATGGAATATATTCAATAATTTGAGGTTTCATTCATGGAATGAAGAAATATGTATGTTTTTAATAATATTTTATTGTAATTCTGATTATTATAATGTTTCTAGAGTATACATGATAAAGCTATTAACATGTTTGGTATGCGAAAGTTAATTGAAACTTCATGTTTTTTGAGGTATTTATGATAAGTTCATTTGGTAAATATAAATAATTTCTTTAAAAATTTGTTAATTTTAAAATTTTAGGAGTATAAGGTTATCTATTTATGAAATAGTTTTATTTAAAAATACAAAATGTTTTAGAGATTCAAGTATTACATCAGCGTACGATGGTTAATCCATATTTTATAACCAGTGATACCCTTTTTGTTATAAAAAAATACAAAATGAATAAAATATTTTTATATTATGGATATTTTGACTCATTAGTGATTCAAGAATAAAAAAATCCATCTTAATTTCATTAAGTGATGATGTGGAAATTGATTGAATTATAACAAAATTATGAAATTGATCTCATTATACAAAGGATATCTAAACCCTAGAAATGTCAATCCTCTTAAAAGTATTGATCATATTATGATAGAAACCTCCCGATTAACGCTTCCAGCGAAACTCTCTCGGGATCAATATGAGGTCCATGTATCTAAATTGTGGATGTGAATACCTATTCCATACCATGTACTTAAATCAGAGGTTATAACAATAGATAAATAGATTTCATATATATTTTTAGATTATTAGGATCATAGAGATAAGGTTTAATGAAACAAGACCACTCACCCGGTTCATGTTTTTTGGGTGAAAACATAAATTTCATAAATAAATGTGGAAACCTAAGGATATAATGAAGCAATAATATCCTCAAAATTTTATATCATAGAGATGAATTTTGAGTAAAACATCATTTTAAAGGGGTTACAATGTAACACTCTAGATTTTTATAAAATATTTTACTTTCAATTGTGTTATTTTTTTGATAGCATGCATTTCATGCAACCACGAGTTAAAAAGAACTATGTACGATTACTAAAAAATTAAGTTTCAATAATCACCTTATAGTTATATTATTATATATTAATATTAAAAACAAAATTATTAAAAATAAATGATGTATGAATTTATATAATAAATCAATAATTATAATTAAAGACAAGAAATACTATAATAAAAGTAATGTTTTATGAAAGAAAAATTATTCATATACTCAATTTTATATCAAAATAGTAAATAATTTTAATGATATATATATAATTCAATTTTTAAAATGTTTTATACATTAAAAAAATATTTCTATAAGTATATGATAAAAGTAAATCCACTTTTATACTTAAAAATGTATTTTCCACCAAAAATTATTTTTTCTCTTTTTCAGACATTAACATTAATTTATAACCATTATTGATGTTGAATTAGATAAAATTATTTACATAATTATAATTATATGCTTAAAATTTATTAATTAACCTGCATTTAATTATTTTCTCTTATATGAATAGTTCCCATTGTAAAACATTTCACCTCGATAAAGGGTAAATTGTGTTAATATAGAATAAAACCATGTTATAAGTCCATAATTATCGAGAATAATTATTAATGGAATAATTAAATTCTTCACTTTAAACAGAAGGTAATAAATGTAATTATTTAATGGAGATTTTTTCATGAAATTTTTTCTATATTATTTAATCCAATGGATGTGAAAAAATGTCACTATCTTAGTTTTCAATAACAATTATGAGTTCACAAAGAGACAAAAAGTAGTAATGAATGAATAATAATAATAGTAATTTTGTTCCTAATGAATTTATATTCTAAATAATAATTTATTTATATTATTTATTAAATGAATAAATATATCAAATACTAACACAACATTAATGTAATAATTATTCAATTAATGCCAAAAATTATATTAAAAATATTATATATTCTATAATTTATGAAAATTAGGTTAACCAATTAATTTATTCTATAAAAATATATTTTGGTAGTGTTTTATATATTTTTTTAATTATAATAATTTTATAAAATTTATTAATGTTAACATAATTAATATGGTCAAATAATAATAATGATATTTTATGAAAATAATATTTTAATAAAGTATTTAAAAATATATATACTAAATAAATAAAATGTTGTAATATATTATCTAAATTTCCATCCCTTGTCCATTCATGAGTCAATAAATACCTTATATATAAAATTATAACATTTTAAGAGTGAAAAATATATTATCACATTTGATAAAATAAGTTAATTAAGTAGTTAAACTAAAAGATAAAATTTCAAAAAGATATTAAACCTATACAAATTTTATTAGTTGGTGATATTGCAACCATATAAAACCCTATAATATAATTCATGATCACTTCAATGTATTTATCCCATGAATATTCTAATTGTATTTTATAAACAAAATTCAAAATTTAGCATCACCACAATTATTAATATACACCTCAACCCCCCCCACTTAATTACACTACATTGAATTTTATATCTCGGCATCGTTTGGAAAATTATATTCTCTATTATTATATACACAATATATAGGTTCTAGTCATCCAAAAACAGCAACCCTAGATCCCTTTATAGTTGATCAAAATGATTCATTTTGAATAATAGGTAATCACTCTAACCAATAAATTTATTTTAATATTCTTATTTACCTCAAATAAATCTATTATATCTATCATAAAATGAAAAATTATTTATACTAAAAATTTTATAAAATTTTTATTATTGTTATTATTATTATTATTAAAAAACCATTATACACCCTCTTTCATATCAAATAATAACTGAATGTATCGCTCATGCGTACATACGACTTTTCTTCTCCATGTAGTGATAATATTTATTTTTACCCCCCATATTTTTTTGGTTTTATGATTGATTTAATTTTTATGTATGATATTTATGAAAAAAGTATACTTCTATAATGAAAAATTAATTTCTACCTTCTTATCGTCTATTATTTTTGGAAATGATAATGTCACACGTGTGTACATATGGACTTCCTTATCTATGATTTAATGTTATTAATTTTTTGTTAATAAAAAAAATATATATTAATAAGGAGTAATTTTATTAATATATATGATATAATTATACTTTTGTAATTTTGATTTATTATTTAACTTTATTTTATTCCCTAAATCGAAAAATTGAAACTAAGTTCATTCGTATGTACCGCCTACCATCTCCTTGAATGGTGTAATTCATTTTTCAATACTACTTTTTTATATGCTTTATAATTTTTATATAAATATACTAAATGATATTTATTATATGATTAAAATTACATAAATAATGGTCCATGATCAATGTATAAGGATTGAGACTATCGAACTGAAAAATTCTTGGAAAATGAAGCAGTTATCAACCAAAAATAAAAAATTATTAATAAATGGGTAAAGATATGTTATAAATAAATAATACACGGTTTTATAGTTATATGGTTATGTAATACGTGTATAATAAATCCATATACATTATACATGTGGTTTAAATGAGAACAAGGATTGTGAGTCTTGATGTAATATTTTATTTCACAATATCAACAATATTCAAGATTATATATTTATAATTCTCCACTAGGGAAAATTTCACACCTATTTCTATATTTCATAATATGTTTTTCAATATTTTTTACAATTTTTATAAATTTTTTGAAATTCATTTTAACAATGATTCAATTTTTATTATATAGTTTTATAAGAATATTTTTATTTCATTTTATAAATGAGGTTCTTTGTTAATTTTTGGAAAAAAAATACAAGGAATTTTTTAACTTATATGTAATGAGAATATTTTACTATTTTCCTAAAAAATTAATCACCTTAATATTACATTACCTGGTTTTATGTTTTTTCCAATAAAATTTTTAATTTATAAGAGAACAACTTTTCAAAAAATAATTTATTTTGAATTTGAATATTATTCCCCTCAATAATTATTTCACGTTATCTTCCTAAATCATTTTCCATGTAATATGACATCATTATATATTAATTATAATTTAATTGGGATAAGATTCATGGTTACCATATTTATTATTTTTCTATATGATTTATTTTTATTAATAAATAAGAAAATGATTATGAAAGCCACATGTTTTCCATGAGTGATGTTATGATAAAATGTATATGAAACCTATTTATTTTTATATGTTTAATATGACTTATGATTTGAGATCTTGTAGGAAAAATAATTATTGTTTTTATTATGTTATTAGTGGTATCTATATCTCCACCTAATGAATTTTTTAAATTATTATATCTCATTATATAGTTATGCGAAACTAGTTGATGTGCTTGATCCATTATGGGAGACAAGTCAATGTGCGTGATCTGTTATGAGAAAAAAGTTGATGTAATTGATCTATTATGGGAAAATTTTGTTGATTCTTGACATGATGATCATTAATTTTACCCTCGATATATTAAATGGTCTTTATACTTATAATTATTCCATATTCATTTGTGAAATTAACTTATTGTCCATGATTGAGTTATTATGAATTATTATTTTTATGATTCATGTTTTTTGAAATGTTAATGTTTTATGACATAACACTTGTTTATTTTTTTTATATTATGGCCATGTTATCATTTTCTTATTCTAATATTAGGATTTTATTATCATCAAATGATATATCCCTTGTTTACTCTTACTAAAAATATGATCTCACCAATTATTTTGTCTCCTTTTCCTTGGATATTAACAAATGTTTTATAAAAAGGGTGTTTAAGTAGGTTGATAGTTATGAATAACATAGTTGGAGATGATATAGATAATTTATAAACCATTTTTTCGTATATCCATGTTTCCAAATGCACTAGAGAAATACGATTCAAATATTGATCAAACTTCTATGTAATGAATATTCATCTACTTAGATGTAAAAACTATGTATAAAATGTTTTGGTCCTTATAATTTAACTAAAATAAAATTTATTTTACCGAGCATCAAATTTACACTGTTAAAATTTATCATTAGGATGAAAAACTCATTATTATAATTATTTCTCTTCGTATCGTGTCATAGTATATTTGTTGATATTTCTTCAGACAAGAAAATGTTATGGAGTCCACAAATCAATGGTACATGATTCTTTGGGGAACATGAGATAGTGTTACAATAGCATTTAGATTCTATTTAGAGATAAAAGATTATATAAAATTATTTATGTAAGATATTTTCTCATATAATAATCTGTAATATTTCGGCAATCAGGAATTTTGTTTTTACAAAATTTGAGTCAGTTAATTAATAACAGGTCTATATAATAGTTTGAGGGAATATCTGTATTTAGTGGAAGTAATTCATTCAAAAAGTATTATTATAATTGATCATAGTATTAGAAATTCTATACATGGTTTTCCTATTATATATTCTTATAAAAAATTTCAAATTTTTCATTTTACCACAATGTTGATATTCTAGAATCATGGAACCATCTTTAATTTCATCACCCTATAAACATAATCAATTTTATTACATGAATTATGTGTACTCATATCATTTTATCCTTTCATTTTCATATTTTATTTCTCATGAGGATAAAAAAATGGAAAATGGTCATATAATAGCTTATCTTATCAATCCCTCTCATTAAAATCCTTAATATTTTTTAGACAATATTTTCTACCAATTATGTTCCCATAAATAAGAGTTTTTTTTAATAAAAAATTTCTATATGGTGGATAAATTCTTTAGGACGTTACCAAGGTCTTACAACATAATTATCATAAGGATAGTGTATAAGACTGATATTTGATGTGTTTATAAGTTCATAATCTTAAAAAAAATAGATTTTTTTGAAAATCTATCAATATCAAATCTGTTTCATACATACAATTCCGCGAATTCTCCCCTAGGGCCCATGTCGTGACTACCCCAGGCCCGCCTTCCATAGGCCAGGGGCTAGAAACTTGGACCGAAAGGTGTTTTCCCAAAAACTAGGATGGCATTTCCTTTATAACCTGTAACCTAACGTAACTAGGCACACGGTAAGATACGAACACAAGAAAACTGAATAACAAAAAGGGTGCTAAAAGTAGAGGGGCTGGAATAAAAGCCCAACAGTAAAGGTACATGTACAATAAAAATAAAAAACAACTAAAGAAAGAGAAAAGATATCTATTGGATCATCCTTAGAGGTTCTTACTTGAAGGTTATGTACAGATCGCCTCCTCAGCACTCCACTTCCACCCGTCTCCAATGCGTACCGTCATGCCGTACATTCCACCTCTAGTCACCGTCCAGTCCTGGTACTCTCAGCCTCAATTAGAGTCGTATGTCATCTAGAGCCAACACAATAAGGTGCGGACGTATCCCATTCATGGGCGAGTATAATTATACTCAGTAGGGACCCCAAGATCCTTAAGGTCTCACAAAAACTACCAAGGATAAACAAAAAAGTATGAATTCAACAGATAACCATACATAGCTATAGAACCATACATATACCTATGTTATTATGTAATCCATCTCAATCATGAGGAAAAATAGAGATATTGACTCATCTCACACCAGGATTTATTCTAGGTGTAGTAACAAGTAACATCCACAGTCACATCGTCGAACACCTCAGCTATTGAATATCCCCTCCTCTTTCAAGTATAGTGGTCCTGCCGCATCACCTAGAGGTGCTTCCCACTAATCTTGGACTGCTGAGGTACTCCTCCTATCGAGTGTCGTGGGTCTGCCACGTCACATAGAGGCTCTCCCAACCGTGGGCTTGCTGCGTCACATAGAGGTGCTCCCCCTCGTGACTTGTTGAGGTACTCCTCCTATGTATTAATGTGGGTCTGCTACATCACATAGAGGTGCTCCACATGGTGGCCTGCTGAGTTACCCAGCTTGTCGAGCACCATGGAACTTCCATATCACATAGATGTGATGCCCACTGTGGGTCTACCGCATCACACGGAGGCTCTCCCCACTAGGGATTTCGAGTCAATTCGAGTTGAAAAGGTCATTAGTCATCAAGTCCCAGCCAACTACTAGGTTCCCACACCATGATCACTCGTCTTTTGGAATATCCACTCCACGAGCTACTAGTCGATACTCCAATTTCCACGAGGTCCCACGAAAAACCATCTCAAATCTCATCCATGTCATAGGGGTTTCAACGCAACAGACAGCACGTCAATCGGATGCCCGGTCTGTGAGTTATTAGCCTTTTAGTCCTGGGTGACCTGGTTGGATTCATGCCCAATCCAACCAGACCATTCCCCATATTAATCCAAAACTTCAGTTGGGTATACTCAAAAAGAAAAGTCTCACTCGATGATTTCCAATGCCGCAGACGGTTCATCAAATAGACGTCTGGTGCCAATGTTATGGCCAAAAGAAGTAAATGGGTCGTAGTGGGCTCGGGTCTGGTCCAACCCGGTCGGATCGACTAGCCCAACCCAGCATGAGGCGACCCGGTTCCGGTCACCATATCCCGACCCGCTATGTCCGGCCCGGCGCGATGGGTGGCCCGACCTATTTGGTTCGTCCTAGTCTGAGGTGGCTTGAAGAGGCTGCGGGCGGCTCAGCCGGGGCAGCTCGGAGGGTCGCAGGCGGCGTAGCTGGGGTGCCACAGAGGTCGACGGGCGGCGCGGCCGGGGTGACTCAGAGGAAGCAGTCGACTCTACCGGGGAAGCTCGGAAGGCTGCGGGCGATGCGGCCGAGGTGGCGTGAAAGGCTGTGGCCTGGCGGGATGGCGGCGGCTCGACGAACGGCAGCGGCTGTGGGTGGCACGGTGGGGCTACGGGTGGGGGATCTACGGGGCACAGTGGTTATGGGTTCCATTGAGTGGCTCGTCCACAGGGGTACTATGAGGGTGCATAGGTCGTGAGGCGGTGGTGGCCACGGGGAGGTGTCGTTGTGCTGTCACCTTCTTCGCGTTTAACACCACAAATCATCCCAATATTTGCGAATGGGTTGGTCCATGTTTGTTTGGCATGTTCCCTCTGCGTTAGGGTGGTAGCATATGACTCAACAAGAATATGAAGAAGAATGTAATTATTTAGAATCTCCCACAATGATTTATTCCCAATCCTGAAAAAAGAATTCAGGGGAAGAACATGGGAACAATATTCATACTCAAATAAACCCCTACCTTGGATTTGTCATTGATGAAGATCGCGAGGGAGGAGATGACGTCATTGGGGAGGGAATGATGATTTTTGATGGAAGATGTCTCATACTAGAGGATGCCCTGGGGAAGAAAGTCGAAGTCGTGCATCAGAGTTCTTCATTAGAGAGCTTTCCTCCATTTCTCAAAATCTCCTCCTTGCCAACTCTTTTCCACAATTCCACCAAAATGAAAAAATTTCCAACTTTATAATTTATGTTTTCAAATTAAATTATGTTGGGACAATTTCAAAATGGTTTAATTAAATAATTGATGGGTGATATAATAAATTTTGGGGAGGGTTGGAAAAATTAAGTGGGGATCTCAAGTGGGTTTTCCCTACTTAATAGGGAGTACAAGAGGTGTCAAACCTCGGGTGGTCCCCGCCACCATAACCTCTCAAGGAAGGTTAGGCTCGATGGTCCCCACCTCCATAACCTCTCATTGGAGGTTTTAGTTTAGATGGTCACCACCTATAAAATATTCACATGGGTGGTTACAACAAATAAAATAAAATGAGTGATTATTTTGTTTCATTATTTCCATGAAAAACCCAAAAATTTACTTTCACCCTCGACCACCTGTTGTCGAGGTAAAAGTCTTATTAAGATAATATCAGCGTTGCGAGTTCAACAGTGCCCTCATTTTTCAATTCCGAGCACCAGTTCAAAAGTTAAAAAATCCTACTGGCACGTTTACTAAAGGTACTTAAACAAAAGTTTAGAAATTCATTCCGGCCACTCCGGGCCTCGGAATCATGAACCACCAATTTTCACAGACTTGTAAAATTCCCATATATTTTTAAAAAAATTACATGGAAGTTTTTGGTCTTTAAATTCTCCCCACCTCAAGGATTTTCATCCCCATAAGCCACATCTCAAACTAAATAAGTAAGTTGGGGTACTGAGCAGGGATATGAGTCTCCCGCTCTCATGTGCTCTCTTGGAGGTTCCTATGCTGCTACCGAACACGCACCAGAGGTGTAGACCATCCACGGTGGACCACTATTGTCAATCCTCAATCTATACAAGATCCTTCATAAAAGTATCCCCATCGTCGACATCTAGCTCGCAATGGTTGATGATGTGAGAAGGGTCTTACACGTATTTTCTCAGCTAGGATACGTGGAAGACTTCGTGAAACCTCCGCAACTAAGGTGGAAGAGCTATGCGGTATGAAACCTCTCCAACTCTGTTATGGACAAGAAAAGGTCCAATGAATCTAAGAGATAAATTGCCTCCTCGACCAAATCTACGAAAACCTCGTCGAGACGGGACTCATAGATAGACGTGGTCGCCATCCTCGTACTCTAGAGGACTCCATCTCTTGTCGGCATGAGACTTCAGCATGATCTGTGTAGTCTTCATCTTCTCCTAGATGATCTGCAGCTTCTCTGTGGTATCTTGTACTTTATCTGGTCCCATGAGTACTGACTCCCCTGGTTCAGTCCAGCACCACGGTGATCTATATGGTCGCTCATAAAATGCCTCAAAAGGTTTCATCCCTATAGTAGAGTAATAGATATTCTTATATGAAAAATACACAAAATGAAAGTGATCATCCCTGTAGTGACCGAAGTCTAGGACACATGCACACAGCATGTACTTGAGGGTCTGAATGGTCAGCTCAATATGGCCATCCTTTTGAGGATGAATGGAGGTGCTCAAATGATGTTGTGTCCCTAAATCCTTCTGCAACCCCTTCCCTAGCCAGGAAGTAAAACATGCATTACTATTGGTGATAATTGTCAAGGGTACTCCATGTAATTGTACTATCCCATGCACATAAAGGCATCTCATGCTCTCTACTGAACCCTGCTCTCTGATCGGTAGGAAGTGGGCCGACTTGGTTAGTTAGTCGATGATCACCCAAAACGATTCATGACCCCTAGATGTATGTGGATGTCCTATCACCAAGTCCATGGATATCCCATCCCACATCATCTTAGGGACCTCTAATGTCTGAACCAATCCTGCTAGTACCTGATTCTCTACCTTCACTTGCAGACAAGTGAGGTACCCAAGAAAAAAACTACGCTAATGATTTCTTCATTCTAGGACCCCAGTGCTATCATAGGATACCCTAATACATCTTCACCACTCTGGGATGTACCTCTATAGGGGAAGTGAGGAACTCCCTCAACACTTCCTCCTAAATTAACAATGGTAGCATGGTACATCCTCTGAAGAGGAGGACATGCTCCCCACCATCAGAAAATCCTTCAGGTTCCTGTCCTGTGGAGATATGAGCATGTCATGTCTCGTAGTCAGCATCCCCACATTGTGCCTCCATGAATCGCTAAAGGATTGGGAAGTGACGGTTGGAGACTCAAGAATAACATATCCATATCTATCCACAAATAATATCTATAGAGAAGCCAGCTGATCTGTCGCCTCACCTAGTAGCTGTATACCAGACCTCCTACTGAGTGCATCTGCTACAACATTCCCCTTTCCAGGAGTATATACTATCACGATGTCATAGTCCTGAAGAAACTCAATCCAACATCACTGTCTTAGGTTCAGGTTCTTTTGGGAGAAGATATACCTGAGACTCTTGTGATCATAGTACACTGTAGAGCACCCGCCCATCAGATAGTGTCACCACATCTTCAAGGCGAAGACCACTCCTGCTCACTCCAGGTTATGGGGAGTGTATTTCTACTCATGATGTATCAGCTGTCGAGAACCATATGCGATCACTTCTCGCTCCTCCATAATGGCAGATCTGTGTCTGGTCCCTAATGTGTCACAGTAGACTATGTACCCTAGGCCTTCCTATGGAAGCCTCATGATGGGGGAACTATTCATCCTCTGCCTCAGCTCCTGAATACTCGGCTGGAATCTCTCTGACCAGAAGAATAGTTTTCCCTTCTTCATCAAGGATGATAGTGGTGCTGAAACTCTTGATAAATCTGGTAAAAATATTTGGTAGTATCCAGCCAAACCCATGAAACTCAGTACCTCTGTCACACTCTTGGGTGGCTCCCAAGCAGGTACCACCTCAATATTTGTTGTATCCACTGCAACTCCATCCTCTGTTATGACATGTCCTAGAAAGTGAACCTCTTGAATCCAAAACTGGAACTTCTAGAGAATACCATAAAGATATTTCTCTCGGAGTGTGTCAAGTACTACCTGCAAATGATAGGCATGCTCCTCCTTAGTAGCTGAGTTTATCTGAATTTCAGCGATGAAGACTACTAAAAAGCGATCAAGGTATTGATGAAAGATCATTTTCATGAGTCCCATGAACACTACTGGATCATTGGTCATGCCAAATGGCATAATCAAGAACTCGTAATATCCATACCAACATCTGAAGTTCGTCTTCTCCACATCCTTGTCTCACAATCTGAGCTGGTGATAGCCTGATAAAAGGTCTATCTTCGAGACCCACTGTGATACCTTCATCTGATCAAAGAGGTTTTCAATCCTCGGGAGTGGGTACTTATTCTTCATGGTCACATAGTTCAGGCACCAATAGTCGACAAAAAGACTCATGCTCTCTTCCACTTGGTAAAAAAATTGGGGCTTCCCATGGAGAATCATTGGGCCAAAAGAATCTCTTAACCTACAATTCATATAGCTCTACCGCATCTCACGTAGCTCAGTGGGTGACATTCGATATGAGGGTGTAGATATCGATGTCGTCCCGGGGTACAATTCAATGTAAAATTCTACATCTCCATGAGGAGGTAGACACAGAAAATCATCAGAGAAAACATCCACGTACTGGTCCACCCCTATAGGATAACTCAGACTCTATCCACCATTCTCTCTGTGGGTAAGTCAAGAAAACTGATGTGTGATTTGTTTCACTCTCCTCTGAGTAACTCCATACTACACTGCAAAGGCTACCTTTTCACCGGTGAAGGTAAACATGGTCCCATCCGTGCAGACACACCACACTTTGAGCCTAATACAGTCAATCTAAGCACAGAATAGAGATAACCAGTCCATACCCAAGCTGACCTCATAAGGCCTCGATGCTGCTACTAGGATTTCTTAGCCAAAGGTCTCACCTCCTAGAGTCAGTTCACACTGTTGGCACCAGTGCATAATTGTCAAATCTTCTCTCGTAGGATTCTCTAGACATAAGGATTGAGCTATAGACTTTGTCTGAATCTCCATGCTCCGAATGAGGGCAGTGGAAATAAATGAATGACTGACACCTCTGTCTATAATTACTCAAGGTAAGGTTGTGTAGACAAAGATCATACCTTGTTTCATCCTTGGAGAACCATGATCATATGCTTCAGCTTCTTGGAGTTTTGGTCTCCCTGTCCACCTAATCCTTGTGGTCGGGGTGGACCTTTTAGTGGTGGTGGCAATAACATCTCAAATCATCTCCCAGAGCCAGCTTCATGGCCAACTCCTCTGCCACATCTTCCTGCTCCCTGCAGACCTCCTCGGTCGAACCTCTATCTCTGTTTGGGTGGTCCTTCACCTGTATGATGATCATCTATATGATGGTTTAGACAGTCACTAGCCATGTGACCCTGCCCTCCACATGAGTAACACTACATGATCCTTTCCTTACTATTTCTACCTTAGGTGCCCCGCACAACCGATCATCGGCAAGGAAACTCTCCACCAAGAGGGCTCTCTCTAATACCCCCTCCAGTTTTAGGATGCTGAGTGAGATCATCGAAGCCCTGATCTCTCTCTTGAGCCCCTGGTCGATGGTCCGGGCCCTAAGGAATGGGTCCCAAACCATATCTGTGGAGTAGCATGATAGGTCAGTGAACCTTGATGAGTACTGATCTACAGTCATGCTGCCCTACTTCAGATGAAGAATCTCTTTTATGCGCACTGCACGAAGAGTGTCGGGGAAACACTCTGCCTGAAAAAGGCCCTCGAAGTCTACCCAGATAAGATTCACCTCATCATGAACCTGGAGCATCAAGCTCCACTATCTGCCCACTACTTCCTGTGGAAGGATAGTAGCATGGATTACCATGAGATCAGCTAGTGTCCCTACGAGTCTGAAGACACCCACCATAGCCTCCACCCAATCCTCATACACCTGTGGGTACGTATATCCCCTAAACATGGGTGGCCTCTAGTATTGTAACTCGTTAAATGTGCTCAAGAGGCATGCACTCTCTACTGCTAGGGATGGTGGAATTAGTGGTCCAACTGTAAATGGTACCACTGGTGCCTTCACTGGTGCCTCTACTGGAAAAGGTACCTGCACTAAGGCCTCATCGCTCGGTGGGCTATGAGTGTGTACAACTCTCAGAACCCTAGCTGGCTGTCCATGTGGAGGAATCCTTAAAAGAAACAGGTGTGCCACGGTTAACAAGTTATACCTAGTGAGCTGACTCAAGATATAACACAGAAAACTCTTGGATACACACACACAATCTGTGTTTTCATGCACTGAGTCGGATATCAGAAGTCACGGTCCGGGGGTATGGATATGTCAGCTGATGCACCAACATTGGACTCCCTGAACTAAAAACCGCACTCATTAACCTTGACACTATTACTTCATAGAAAAGATCAGAGTCATTTTTCATCAGTATAACTAACTCCTCTGATACCAATTTGTCACGACTCGTCCCCCGGGGCTAGTGTCGTGACTGCCCCAGGCCCGCCTTCCAAAGGACAATGGCTAGTGACTAGAACTGAAAGGCATTTTCCAAAAAAACTGGGAATGCACTGCCTTTATAACCTATAAACTCATGTAACCAAGCACATAGTAAGATACGAACTCAAAACAACTGTATAACCAAAAGAGTTTTGGATTCAATGGGTCCAAAATACAAGGCAAATAGTAAAGGTACAAGTACAATTGAAATACAAAACATATAATGAAAGAGAAAATACAACTACTAGGTTTTCCTTTGAGGTTCCTACTAGAAGGTTTGGTACAGATCACCTCCTCAGCACTCCACGTCCACCCGTCTCCTCTACGTACCATTATGGTGTATGGTCCACCTCTGGGAACTGTCCAGTCCTCGTACTCTCTGCCTCAGTCAATGTTTCCAGCTATTTACAACCAAAACAATAATTTGAGAGCATAGCCCGTGCATGGGTGAGAATATCAATACTCAGTAAGGACACCGAGACCCTCAAGGTCTCACAAAAACCACCAAAGATAAACCAAAAAGTTTGAATTCAATAGATAACCCAAAATAAGTATATGCCCATATATATACCTATGTTTTCATGTAATCCATCTCAATCATGAGGAAAACATATAGATATTGACTCATCTCACACTTGGATTTATTCTAGGGGTAGAAACAAGTAACATCCCAAGTCACATCGTCAAACACCTCGGCTTCTGGAGATCCCCTCCTCTATCGAGTATATTGGGCCTCCCACGTCACATAGAGGTGCCTCCCACTAATAGTGGACTACTGAGGTACACCACTTTTCGAGTACCATGGGTCTGCCTCGTCACACAAGGGTGATTTCCCTCGTGACTTTCTGATTTAATCTTCCTATCAAGTACTGTGGGTCTGTCGCATCACACATAGGCGCTCCCCACCGTGGACTAGTAAGGTACCCATCCTGTCGAGTAGCGTCGGTCTGCCACGTCACACAGAGGAAATACCCTATGTGGGTCTACTGCATCACATAGAAGTTCTCTACACTGGGACTGTCAAGTCACTCCTAGTCGAAAAGGATAGCAGTCATCAAGTCTTATCCAGCTACTAGGATCCCGCACTATTCTATCTCGTCTCCGGGAGGATCTTCTCCATGGGCTAATGGTCAATACATCAAATGCCATGAGGTCCCAAAAAGAAACATCACAAAGGTCCACCATGTCATAGGGGTCTCAACACAATAGACGTCATGTAAATCTGGTGCTCAGTCTGTGAGTTATTAGCTTTTTATTCCCAGGGGCTTGGTTGGATTCGTGCTCGATCCAACCTGACCGTTTCCAATATTAATCCAAAACTCCAGTGGGGTATACTCAAAGGGACCGTCTCACTCATAGATTTCCAATGTCGATGATGATTCGTCAAATAGGAGTGTGGTGCCAATGTTATGGAAAAAATAATTAAATGGGTCGTAGTGGTCTTGGGTCCTGTCAGACCTGGTCGGATCGACCCGGGACGACCCGCTGGGTCCGGCCCGACACACTGGGCAGCACGACCTGTTGGGTTCGATCCAGTTTAAAGAGGCGCGTACAGGTCACGGGTGGTGTGTCTGGGGCGGCATCGAGGGTTGCGGGCAGCATGACCAGGGCAGATCAGAGGGTCGCGAGTGACTCGGCCGGGGCGGCTCGGAAGGCCACGGGCAGCGCGGCTAGGGCGACTCAGAAGGCCATGTGCGGCGTAGCCAGGTCGGCTCGAAAGCCTATCGGTGGAGTACCCGGGGCGGCTTGTAAGACCGTGGGTGGCGTGGTTGGGACGGGTTAGAAAGCCACGGGCGGCGCGGAAGGGGCGGTTCAGAAGGCCATGTCTTGGCGGACGGTGGCGGCAACCCGACGGACAGCGGCAGCGGCTTGGCCCGGTCTACGGTGGCTCGGCCTGGTCGGCGGCACCAGCTCGGCCCAGACGGTTGCGGAAGAGGGCGGCATGGTGGGGCCATGGGTGGCGGAGCCGTAGGGTGTGGTGGCCGTTGGTGCTGCAGAGCGGCTCGACCGTGGGGGTGCCACGAGGGAATAGCGGTCGCGAGGCGGCGGTGGTCGCATGGTGGTGTCGTTGCGCCGTCTCCTTCTTCGCGCTCAACACAAAAAAAAACATCACTAGATTTGTGGATGGTTTGTTCCATGTTTTTTTAGCTCGTTCCCTCCACGTTAGGGTTATAACATATGGATCAACAAGAACTTGAATAAGAACATCAAGCTTTACAACCTCCCACAACGATTTATTCCCAATCCTGAAAAAGATTTCAAGGGAAGATCATGGGAAAATTATTCATTCCCAAAAAACCCTACCTTGGATTGTTTGTTGACAGAGATCATGAGGGGGGAGACGTTGTCATTGGGGAAGGAAAGAATATCAGCGATTGAAGACTTCCCATGCTAGAGAATATCCCAAGGAAGAATGTTGAAGTCGTGCGTCAGCGTTCTTTATTGGAGAGATTTCTCCCAATTCTCCTAAGCTCTCCCATTTCCTAACCCTATTCCCCAATTCCACCAATGTGAAAAATTATCCAACTTCTAAATTTAAATTTTCAAATTAAATTATGTTGGTACAATTTCAAAATAGTTTAATTAATTCATTGGTGGCATAACAAATTATTGGTGGGGTTGGAATATTTATGTGAGGATCTCATGAGGTTTCTCCCCACTTAATAGAGAGTTCAAGAGGTTTCAATCCACGGGTGGTCCCCACCACCATAACCTATCATGGGAGGTTAGGCTCAGTGGTACCCACCTCCACAAACTCTCATGAGAGGTTTTAGTTCAGGTGGTCCCCACCTATGAAATATCTACATGGATGGTTACAATAAATAAAATAAAATGTGTGATAATTTTATTTTATTTTTTCCATGAAAAACACAAATATTAACCTTTACCCTCGACCAACTTCCATCGAGGTGAAAGTCTTTTTAAGAAAATACTGGGGTTTCAAGTTCAACGGTACCCTCAGATTTCAATTCTGAGCACTGGTTCAAAATTAAGAAAAACTCGCTCTAACATTTACTGAATGTACCCGAACAAAAGTTCAGAAATTCATTCTGAGCTCTCCGGGCTTCGGAATAATTCACAGTCAATTTTCAGAGACTCTTAAATTTCCCATATAAATAAAATAAATACCTGGAAATTTATGGTCTTTACATACAATTTATATTCATTCTATTAAAATAATGTAATATTTAATTTTATAAAGTAAATGAATTAATATTGATGTCATATCCCAAATTTATATAAGTAAACAAGGCTTTTTCAAATTATCATAATCTCTTTTAAAATATTAAACTATGATATAAACCATAAAAACATTAAATAAATATTTATATTTGTGAATAAATACCAAAAATTGAAAATCATGAATATATCATTATGGGAATAAAAAAATTATCAAGAAAAAATAAATTTGATAAAGGAAAATCACATTTAGAAATTATTCAAACTATATATTTATTACCCACATCCTTAATTTCACAACACTATCCCTTGAGGAAACAAAATACAATATATATTAAACCATAATATTGAATAAAATTATATCAATGAGAAATCACTCAGAATATTTACACACAAAAAATTATATGCATAGTGTATCTAAAAATATAGTCCATATGAGAATAAAAATATAAATTAAAACAATGTATATCGAACACAAAACATCATATATATAGTGTTATTAGGCATATATGTTACAAAACTAACATGGAGTTAGTTGAGATTAGTCAATAACTATATTATAATAGTAGTAAGACAAGTATGCCTTTGTTATGGAATAGTTCATAAAAATGATTACTCAAAAAACCAAGTCAAGGAATAACACATTACAAAAACATATCTTTAATAAAATAAAAGGAATGTAAATGATCCTTTATATAAACATGTTTTCCACATTATTAACAAAATTTAAGAAAAAAGACTATGTAACAAAAAGAATAACATCCATATTCTACTTTTTATAAAAACAAGAAGAGTTTAAATATTCCGGCAATATAATAACTTGTTTAACCCAAACATGTTTATAGCCTTAAATGAATTTTTTGAATTATTAAAATACAACATTCAAATGAATAATACTATAAAACTTGATAAAATTAAAAAAAATTAATTAAAAAATTAATTAAATATTTACCACACACTGGACAAAAATAAATAGGTTTATATTTCATTTATATAGATATATAGAGTTTATAAATTTAAAAAATACATCTCTTACTGTCATATATATTGTGAAATATAATAAAAATACAAAAAAAACTAAGACTATTTAATTTAATCAGGAAATATATTGAAGTAAATGAATCTACATTGTGTTTTTATACATATATAAAAAGGAAAATGATTCTTGGAAGAAGATATTGTTGGTTTAGAACTCACTAATTTTATGTCACATAAGAACAAAATCAAAACATGAACTATGGAGAGACTGTGGTATATATGGAAGAAAAGAGAAGGCTTCTTGAAGGTTTGATTATATATAGTAGTGAGATGGTATTTGGAAATATCATAAGCCTATAATATATGATGAAGGATATTCTATTGGTTTTCTAAAACCATTTGTATTTCCTTACTCTATAAAAATATTTTTTAAATACCATTGGAATATCATTATCTATACAGATAAATTATAAAAACTATTGGTATATCCTTCCCATAAACAGGATATACTAATTTTTACTCTAAATAATTGTTATAATTGGGGCCTTTACCAATGATTTTATAAAACCATTAGTATAGTTACATTGGTATAGATTCCATGTCTAATAGTGATTTACCCATCATAATAATGTGTTTCAAACCATTCCGCTAACATCCCATATTCAATCACTTTCCATGTTTGATTATCCACTGAACCCATTATCAACCCACCACCCTACTCTATTCAGTTGAGTAATTAAGGAATCCTATACCCCAGAAAATTATATTTTCCTACTATATGGTCCAAAAAATGATACATGATTCAAATGACAGAACAAACCACATAAAATATGAACCTACTAGAAATTAACTAAATGTAATTTTTTTTTCTATTCATCATTTCTAGATATCATTAGAGAACAAACTACCTAAAAAACTTTATCTTCTCATCCTTGAGATTTCCTAAAATCGACCCATAATCTAGACTCACATGTCATCTATATCGAATCACACCTAAGAAAACAACAATCTTACCTTTTCACTCACTAATCCATTTACCTTGTCGGATAAGAAAAATATCACTCTATTATCCCATGGAAAAAGACACTCTATCTATTTAATCTCACAACCATTCTAAAAATCTTCTATTACGAAAACAAACATTACCAAATAAATCATACGATTTTTTACTACCCTATAATACCAATTGAATAAAACAAATCTAGAGTCATATCACATTATTCCTAGTATCACATGCCTATCCAAATAATTTAAAATGTCTCATGTGTATGTTAGACCTATCACAACACATAAACTACCCCTTATTTCCCATTCACAACACCAAAGGAATCACCAATCCTGATTGGATACAAGATTACACATTTCATGGGTTTTTTCTCTATAACATGATGAATATACTAATATGTTACATTTTATACTAGACTAACAAGATTGGGATAATCCCTACATCTACCCTCATTCATCACAACTCATCTCTAGAAATTATATGAAAGCTACATATATCCCAATTATACCAATCGATTCACCAATATAAATATTTACATGTCAATATTAATAGGTTCTCTCATCTTGTACATAACCATTCACCAATAGTTATGAACCCATAAATCAACTTCTATACATCCATATCATAAAATAATCAATAACTAACATTCCATTACACCCACATTAGGGTTACCATTTAAATATATATATATATGGAATCTCATTCGTAGATAAGTTTTCCACTCTAGGGTACTAATACACTCTAGTCATCCATATACCCGAGTACCCCCTCACAGATCATGGTCTCATCCACAAAAAATATAAATGATATCTCCCCTATGATCAATCGTAATAATAAAATCACAACCATATAGTTTAATTGTATATAAATCCACAAATAAGTTGTTTGAGAAAACACACAACAAGTTATTATTGAAAATCTAAAACAATGTACCATATAATATTTTCCAAAACCAATATTAAAATCACACATAATAGTTAACATGTCATGTAATTATTCATACACGATATGATGCATGAAAACCAAATACATTACCACCCTAGGCTGAGAGAAAAACAAAAACCTTTAAATCTAAAATATAACACATTGAAATAATCAACAAAAATATAGCATCAAAAGGTAAGGAAAACAATATTGAATCCCTGGAAACATTGAATATGGATAATGAATGTATTGACAAGGCACGAGGCATAGTATCCATTACATGTTTTGATAGGTAGAATATCATATTTTTTATATCCCAAATAATAATTCAAAAAAGAAATTCATCATTACAAATTTATAGAATCCTGACCTAGATAACCCGATAGAATTTATATTAGAGAACCATGGGACCATAGTTGTAACAACCCATATTCTAGCGATTTTCAACTAGCATTGAGGGTATAAGGTGATTAAATAGGGATACAATACCCTCTGGTATAGAAAATTGTAAATCATATATGTAATTATATAAAACCATCCATTAAAATATATAACATATGAAAAAGGAACCATTATTCTAAGCCATCTAAAGGTAAAAAAAATACCACATTCTATTAAAAATAATACATCTATATGTCACTGGAGTCAGGTTGATTCTAGTAATGATTCCCATAGGTAAATCATATACAACCCAAAAAAATGAATCAGTGAATAACCACCATCAGTTCTTGTGTCCTAGCTTGATCAAATGTCCTAACAGAACCATATACCTAAATAAAATATCTAATATAATGTATCAACCTAAACTCTATCTACAATCATGAGGTTTTATCAAGTATTAAAGTGCTAGGGTTTCCTAAGAAGGGTGTGGTTACAACTCACCACGTGACAACCAATGGTGTCCCAAACTCATCTAGTATATTCCTTGCTTTTACAATGAGATATACACATAATAAAAAATAAAATATTATAAAAATACCACCTATCATGTCCATGGGTACCATCCAAGTCACTTGGAGGTGACCATAAATAATTTAGCATATGCATGGGTGTCTTTGAAAAATTCACCTACCAATTAAAAATGGCCAGAGGGATGCCCCACCATAATGACATCAAATTTCAATAGTATTCACATATCACATCATAAATTTCGAATGGTCAGATAAGTTCCCCCATAGGTAACATCTCACAACGTTAATCAAAACTCACATCATCTCTCCCTATATGTTACATAAGTTCCTACCATATGTATCACCTCTCTTCTTCCCCCCCCCCCATTAGTTGGATAAGAACATACCCTAGGTGTCATCTCAAATAATAAATCACATATCACATCATTACCCCTCATGTGTCTCATAAACACCCTCCATGTGTATCATTTCACATTATCTATCGTATCTCACATCATCTCTCCATTTATGTAAGATAAAATCCTTCCCCAACTATTATCTCACATCATCACTCTCCTCAGGGTCGATAAAAACCCACTCTTACTATCTTCTCACATTATCCATTGTATTTCACAAAATCGCTCAATTTATTTTAGCGAAAAACCTACTCCCAGGTATTATCTCACATCAACTCTCCATGTATGATAGGTAAAATCCTATCCTGGGTATCATATTATATCATTAATCACACCAGGTTTGGATAGTTATGAACCCACATTCCCTTTGGAGGGATACACAAATTATAAAACATTTCTAAAAATAAATACATAAAAAGTAGAATACATCATGAACACACATATAGCACGAGGGATGAACGGGTTGGTAACTCACCTGAATCTCATATAAATTTATTATAATTCCCCCAAGAGCACAAAACCTATAACTATATCCACTCTATTCAATCCGTCCATTATGTTAGTCTAATTAAACTATTCCATCAGTTGTATGAATGATACCTATGTACCCAAATTGTATACTAATTCATATTATCATATGGTCAACCCAAATGGGTTTCCATAATCCATGTCAATAGTTTAGGGAAAATATCTTTGATCAATGACATAATGTACCTCAACATAGCTATGATCCATTCCTTGCCAAAATTACCACATAGAAAATATAATATTATATAAATATAAAATTGATGGCCAAATTATTATCTCACATTCAAGGCTAATATACATTGTTCATCCCACCCCCAAACTGTAGTAAATCCTTTTCATGGTTTACTCCCACTCAAACACAGATGATAGTGGAGGAAGAACACTCACCCGAGACAAAAATAAACTAACCAGTAGTCTATAAGGGAACTCATGATTCTAGGTGTCCCACCCAATATCGATGATTTCCCAATCCATCATATTTGCATACTTAAAGGGAACTAAGGGAACATATCTCCATGTTCACTATGTCTTGGTACACTAAGGTAGCCCACTATGTATTATCTATCAAATTAAAATTTATGTAAGATAACCCGGATGACCCCTATCATCCATAAAATCAGATCCCTCAAATATAAAACCATTTACAAGATCAATTCCTCAACTATAAGTTATCAACACATGAATCTATGTGTTTAAGGGTCAATCATAGCCCACGAAACATTTTTTCTACTCATGGGGGTTTAAAGAAAAAATTCATTTTTAAATAAAGGTATATTTAAAAAATGATGAGATATTCATTATCACATGATACATAACATAATTCATATCCATTAGAGATCTATTTAGAAACAAATTATAATACACTGATATTTTTATCAATATTTCTCTTTAAATAATATGAATTCTTCAATATCTTGTGTTGAATGCACCCACAAGTTTAAGACTACCACATAGATAATATATGTTCATCATAACCTAGTAATTAAACTTGTAGGAATAAATATGAACAACTTATTTGTGAAATAAATATAACATTCCAAATCAATATGAATGTGTTGGTAAGTGATTATAAAATGATCAAACAATTTTTAGTATAATCACTTTATTTTTCCAATATTTGTTGTACTTAAAATTGAGTTTGTATTTATTATATTGAATATTAATTTTTTAAATTTATATAAATTTTATTTGAAAAATTAATTTTATTTTTGAATTAATCATTTTTTAATAAATTTTATAAATTATTAGTTTTGAAAGGAATTTTGAAAAAAATGTTTTTTACTAATAATGAATAATAATTTAAAGTATTTACATGGTCAAATTAGTTTTTGCATAGTTTTGAATTTTAATTATTAGTATTTTATTTAAAATAATCCAAATAATGTTTTCGAAATGGATTATATACAAGAAATTAATATAAAAACATTTTATTTTTTGAGTGGGTATTTAAAAAAATACATTTCATGGCGTTTTAGTAGTTTTATTTTTAATTATATTCATCAAATTATGTGTTATTAATTTTAATAATTTTGGATTCGTAAGGTTCAAATTTTTTAATAGTTATCGTCAATAATTTTTTCCAACGTGAATAGTAGTCTTGGTAAATTTCATTGCCATAGTAAACAGTAACATGGGTAATTAAGGTTAAAAATAAAATTTTAAAGATTGGAAAATAACGATATCACATGCCAAAATTTAATTTTGGGAATATAATTCAACCCTTAACACCTATTGAGCCAAAAAAATTAATGGACACATTTCGAGGAAAATTAATTATAAAATTTATAAATTGAAGAAAGACACAAAATGTCACATTCTTTTTCTTAAATATCTATTATATGTCCACACCGAGAAAAAGTATTATATGAATGAATATTTATATATTTTTTATCATAATAAACATATTATAATGATATAAAATTATGTTTTCATTTTTGAGACACATGGATGTGGTTATGATATTTATAATATTTTATATAATAAACATTCAAATATTCCACATTAATTTTTAAAATACTATATCATTTTTAATATAGGGTAACCCAAAACATATGTTAAAATATAAAAATTAATTTGGAATATATAATATTTATATTTATCATGGAATTTTATTTTAAATTATTATTGAAAAATAAGTATATTGAATAATTATGAAATATTGATGTAGTAATTATTTTATTAATGAAAATATCAACTATATGTTATATAAAAATATAAAAAAATATATTATATTACATAATTAATGTGATAAAGAAATTTATATTACCTTGACCACATAATTATATAACAGAATTTTTATTTCTAACTTAACTTTTTATATTGATATTTTTAAAATTCCAAATAATGAATAGTTCCAAAATTTTCCGTAATGATATCTTATCAAAATAATATTTTATTAAATTATTTAAACATGATAAATCATATTTTAAAATAAAAATTTATTATAAGTGTGATTTAATTTTTAAGAGTTTGAATTATGCTTTTTTCAATGTTTATATATGGCATTATACTTATTTAATGATATTATATAATTCCCTAGCCTTAAACATTGAAAAATATTGAATTATGTTAATAATTCACATTGAGTATTATCTCATGTTTAGATCTTTAGAGAATTATGTCGTATCTTATACAGAACAACAAGAATATTACAAGTAAACACTTCTACTCAAAACTGATTTTTTTTTCATAAAACAAAAACCCTTAAAAAAGAATCATGTATAGTTCTATGTTTTAGGTAGCATGAATTTTCCTTAATCCCATACTTGACCCTATTCATCATTACATCCTTTGAAAAAAAAATTCAAATGTTTGTATGAGCATAAAAATCTCAGTAAGGGATACATAAATATTGAAAATAGTTATATTTTTAAAACAACATGTAAACCATTAATACTTTACCATAATGTAATACTTTTCATAGTAGAGAAGTACCAAAAACACTTCACTGAATATAAGATCTTTTTTAACCTTTTTATAACCAACATATTACCATAAAATCCAAAAGAAAACAATGTATAACATATAAAGGTGACTTGGGGCATTTACATACTTCAATGAAACAACTATATAGTCGACTTCTACCCATACAACTAAATGGAATAACTATAAAACTAAATTCCATACATAATGAATTAGAGGTTATAACTTAACCCCACATCCTTGGTTTATCACAGAACCATCCATCAAATGTCCAAGTACTGTTATATAATCGTAGAATATTGCAAATATCAACATTTCAATCATAAAATTTCATTTGTAATAACAATAAATAATTTTGAGATATAGAAATTGTAAATCCACTTTGAAAAGAATGTTCAATACCAAAATATCTAAAGTGGGTATATGGTATTTATTTTTCATTTAATGACATCACATATTGTTAAGGAATCCAAATATCAAATAAGGCTCACCGAAACGGAAAGGTCATTGTCACCATATACATTAAAAAACATTAAATTTGTCATTTAATAGAATGTTTCATAGAAAAAAGATTCCCTTTTAATTAAAATAAATATAACAGGGTTTTATTATACACTGTATAAAAGAATGAGGTATATTTTATCAAAATATTCCTCAATGAAAGGAGATTGAGACGAAGCCCTTTACCTCGAGTCTGACATGTCTAGTATGTTCCTTTTTCATCCTTAATAATAAACTTATGTTAATTTATACTTTCTTCAGAACATTTTCCGTGTTTATTATTCCTTTTATATCACTTATCACCATGCTATAACAGTTAGTTACTTATTTGAGATCATATCATTTATTTTGTCGATGTTCAGAACATGAGTCAAAAATGAACATGTTATAGTTAGAACTTTTACATGTGGTAAAAGGTAAATTATCTAAAAAATTATATTCATGACTTATATATCATATATATCATATATTTTAGGAATATATGTTTTTATTATAGTCCATAGTATGTGGATATAAGAAATGAACTGCACCGTTCATGGGGATATAAACTCGTACGTAGGCATGAACGTTGCATTCATTTTTCATTCATATTTAATGAAATGAATAGAAACGGATACTTATGTATTTTATAATTCCGTTATAATATCATATATTAGTTCATTAACTCTATCCTTTATACATTTTCTATATGGCATGAATGAGTAATATCACATTGAGTGAGTGGTAGTCTGCACATCCACAAATGAAATTACCATATTTATACAACATGAAAAGAATAATGTTTTATTATAAATGATAATTAAAGAATAATAATGATAAAATAAATATCATAAATATCATATATAATTATAGTTCCATCATAATGGCCACTATAATAGGTGGTATGAGAAGATTGAACAATCATCGTTTCATGATGAAGTAGTTAGCCGTGCACAGAAATGGTATGTTCTTATCCCATTAGACAATGTTGTGTGTATGTTTTGTTTGAATAATTATCATAAAAAACATAGTATATTTAATAAATTGGATTTTTTATGAAATAATTGAATAAATAGTGTTTATGGGGTTGTATAAGAAAAATAAATTAAAGAATGTTGGGAGAATACATTACCTCAAATTGGGTAACTCTTTTTTATTTAAGCATAAAGGCCATATTTAATTTCCTTAATCCCAATTTAAGGTTTCTATGAGGAATATAGGTATGTTTTTAGATTATTTGGGAAGTTTTTTGATGAGACAATGGGGATTGAGAGTTGTGAGTAATGGATAGAGGTGGTGCCTTTTAATAAGAGGGAGGAGGGGTACTTTAGGAATGTCTTGAAAGATTATTTTACTATAAACTAAATTTATAATTTCAAAAGGACAAAAACTCATAAAATTAAAAGAAAATATTAGTATTTTACAAAATCCTCTTATCTAATAGGTTTTAAAAAAATCGTTTTCAAATATAACCTTATCATTTATTATTAACCCTTAACTTATTTAACTATTACCATGCCGTCTTGAATATTCTTACTATATAGTTAATATGGTTACCATACAATTCAAATAGAAACTCAAGAGGTTCATTAATGACATTTTCAACATTATTTAAGTCATTTGGATGATTCTTAGATTTTTTGGACTATTATATCATTTAATAAAATAGTATTTTTTTTAAAACTCATTTATACTAATTTTTATACAATTCCGATCATGAATTTTAAAAATATATTTAAACTTGATTCTTCCAAAAAAGCATAAAAATTTAAAATATAAAAAGTCACACTCATCCCCAAAAATCATGTATGGCATAAAAAGTTTTAAAATAAATTTGTTTTAATTTTTATAATCTCATTTATTTAAATAATTCATTAATAAGGTAATCACTATGTCATCATTGTGTCATAAATATAGTTATTTATTCTATGTGTAAAAATTATTAAAAAAATATATTGATGTATGAAATGTTTTTAGATTTATAATGACTATTTAAATTCGACGTGATAATTAATATAACCCTAGATAAAAAATTTTTTTCCAAAAGATACATGTTTAGGTTATATTTTCCTTAACTTTATGTTAAAATTTATTAAAATTTATTTTCACACAAAAGTGGGGCCATGGGGTCCTAAAATTGACTCAAGGATGACCATGGATGGATATATATCATCTAATAGAGTTCAGAAATGTGTTATGATAATTTAATATTATTATAATATTATTGTTTACCCTTATTTATAAGATTTACCATTTAACCATGGAAAATAAAATATTTACTAAAGTTACTTTTCATAATATCTAATAATAAATGTTATATATTTGAAAAAAAATTGACCTCATGATTCTAAATATAGAATCCATTTTTTCAAATTCAAAATAAATAAGTTATAATGAATAATGGAAAATTAATTCCCCTTTTTAAAACCAAAAGGAATGTTTCTAAAAAGTAAGAATTACCAAAAGATTGAAAAGCAGTTATGTCTAATTAAAAAGTGAAATTACATCCAATGACCATAATTAGATTAAATGATAAAAATATAATCCAATTAAACATTAAAACCAAATAGAACTAAAATATAAATATAAAAATAAATTATATTAAAAGACAACTATGAATTATAATGCAGTATTTTTTACTATTCATTGAAAAATGAACATTAGAAGAAAAATACAAAAAATTCATCCAAATAATATTTTAATGTCCCTATTATAAATAAGAAGTATATTTTCTCAAATATAATATATAAAAGTGACAAAAACTAGATTTAAAAAGGGTTCTCCAGCAAAAGTTTATTAAATAACCATTTAAAAATATAAGAGTAATTCATACTTAAAATCAGATTCATTCATATTTTAAGCCTCCAAAATTTATTGGATAAATTTAAAGACATTTTGACAACATGTGTAATCATAATTTATTTAGTTATGTTCATTCCTAACTGTATAATGACTATGCGTTAACTACTATTTGATATTATATTTTTATTATATTATTTTTCATTATAACTCAATGCTGTATGAAACATAAGATTTCAAAGAAACCCGTTGTTGCGTGCTGAGTATGATATTGAAAATTTTCTCCTATTTAACATAAAATTAATATCTTATTAATAAATATTAATTGATATGAAAATTTTTTATTTTAAAAATACTTGGGTCATTACATAATTCCCCCCTTTGGGAAATTGTATCCTCAAAATTTGAAAATTGGGCTTGGTAACTTTATTAAAAGTCCCATATCTGAAAAAACATCCAAAAAAATGTCACATTAAATGAATCAAAGATATATACAATGGTCACCTATAATAACAGATACTAGGATTCCATTTTAGAAAACATAGATATGGAAGTGAAACTAACTCTCATAGATCAATAGAGAGTAATAGAGAAAATTATCAAAAAAAACATAACCACCCCAATAACATTAATTTTTTATTGGGTAAATTTATAATGATAAAAGAAAGTGGATAAATTTTTTTCTTTAATATCCTTTTCATAGATTATAATAATTTTATTACTATATATACTAATATCATAAGGAAATATACTTACTTGAAATGTACTGTTTCATTCTTTAATAAAATTTCTTCCACAAAATCATCATTTCACCAAACAACGAGTATTCAATATGACTAGGTCTCATAAAAAGAGATGGAATCAACTTCTAGATAATCACATAATCCAAAAAATGAACTATATATTTCCTCTATTTTAGAAATCAACCAAAATAGAAATGGTTTGTATGAGAGTAGATAATCCCCATGAAATATAATATTTAAAAAAATAAATACTACTCTTAATCACTAAAATTTTACAAACAATACCCAAGTTCAAAAAATACAAATCAATAGACAAATATCCATGAAATTCCCCAAATTCATTCAAACTATGATTGAATCCCAAAATAGAGAAGGATTTAATCACATAGTATTGCACATAAAATATTAACATTCATCTCCAAAAAACATTGACCACTCTTAAATTCACATATAGATGTTTAATTAACCTAATCACATATTCATTATGATAGGTTAATCATTTCAATAAACAACCAAAATCTTTATATGTAAACAATAAAAACATAGATTCTTCCAGAATAAAATTCCACCATGACTCAAAAATTGAAATCCCATAGTTTTCTATTTTCTATAGGCTTATAGTGTTCCCAAAGGATAAAACGTATTACAAAATAACAATTAGAACATAATCACCAAATAGGTTTTCTAAAATAAGGATATAGATATGACAAAACATAAGTTCCCAAAATCAACATGTTCATGATCCATAAAATCATCTAACAAAAGAGAATTAGTATAACACCCCAGGGACTTCATGTAGGCCAGTGGTAGGTGATGGACCCTTGTCGCCCTTTGGTTGTGGGTTTGATTTTCTTGGCCATTCTTGACATGTCGAGATGTCACCCATCATGAAGGTTTCCAATTTTCTAAAACCATATCATTTTATAACATTCTCAAAAATAAGATAATTTTTTTTAAAATAACCATAACATGATTTATCCTCAATGTTTTTCTAATACCATTCATTTTTATCCCAAAAACTAATAACCTATAATTCCATACAAAACAAAACATCACATGAACCCCTAAGGTTATCCTTTATGTCCATACAAGAAAAAATAAATCTTTCTTGAATAAAATTTTCCCATATAGAAATTCATGGTTACACAAACTAGAACAAGACTTCTAATGTATTGTTATCATTAATACATTTATACATATCATCATCTATAGATCAATCAAAACTCCTCAATTCAAATAAATCTTAATAACCGAGCATTCTTCAGGATCCTTTATCCATGATTTTCCATATTACTATTTTATACATTTTCCTACAAACAAAATAATGTATAATGTCCTACGATTTCAATAATTTCAAAACATGAGCTATACAATATTCAATAACATTATTATGTCATTTTTAGTTTCATAATCATCAATTGGAATACAATTAAGAATATATAAACATGTATTTAGGTGTTACTTCTGATCCCATTCCTAAAACACCATTGTATGACATCAATTTGTATAATGACTGTATTCACCACATTAAAAACATTCAATTGATCCCTCTGGAAGAACTTTTTTCCCTTTCATGAAGTCAACTGGAAACTTCCTTTTTCAATGGATGGTTATTTCTTTATAACCATCATTACCAAATCTATAGAATATTCCCATACCTTTAAAAGCATTTTCCTAGGTTTTTCTTTTCCTCATCCTTGACACATAGGTTTTTGAAAATAATTACCTTTATAATTATTTCCTTAACATCCATAGGGATTTATTTCTTACATATATGATGCCTTATAATAATCACCAAGGTTAAAGTGGTCATTCATGACTCCAGATCGTTGGTTGAGAATAACCACAGGAGTTATAATTACAGCTCTCATTTCATTTGGTTTCTCACTCAGAAAACCATCGTAGTCTCCTTTACATCTATTTTTACATTTGTTCCTATTATATCCATCCATTTACTAAAACCAAAACGTTAAGTGTGAGTATATCAGTAAAACCATTATATAATATCTTATGGGGAGTCTTATATACTATCTATTATGGTTATGTATCTTATGCCTAACAAAACCCTAACCACTAATGTTATCTAAACCAAACTCTGATACCAACTGCAAGACCTTGGCCTTAAACATCACATAATCTTGAAATATGTTAATAATTCAAATTTAGGACCTTTTCAGGTTTATATATTTAGAGATATATGTCATAATTTATATATAACAAAAATAATATTACAAGTAAACACCTCTACTCACTATCCATTTTTTCATTAAAAATCCATTAAAAAAGAGACATATGTAGTTCCATGGTTTAGACAACATGACATATCCCTGATCCCATCCTTGACATTATTCATATTTACATCCTTTAAAAAAATTCAAAACTTTGGATGAGAATTAAAGGCTCAGTAAGGGATACATAAAGAATCAGAAGTATTAGTTTTTCAAAACAATATGTAAACCATGAATACTTTATCAGAATGTAATACTTTTCACCTTAGATAAGAAGAAAAACACTTCACTGAATATAAGCCCATTTCTTACCATTTTTTTGACCAAAATATTTCCATAAATTCCATAGAAAACAATATATAGAATATAAAGGTAACATGGGACATAAACAAACTTAAATAGAATAATCATACAGTTGACTTCCACAAATGTTACTAAATGGAATATCCATACGAATGACTTCCATACCCAATTAATTGGAGTTTATAATGTAACCACTCACCCATAGTTTATCATATAACCACCCGTAATTTGTTTTTTCACGTAACCACCCGTCACCTATCCACAAACCATTATATAATCATAGAAGATTGAAAATATCTACAGTTCAATCATAAAATTTCATATTAAATCATAAGAAATAATTTAAAGACATTGAAATTGTAAATCCACTTTTAAGGCCATTCTCAATACCAATATATCTAAAAAGGTTATATGGTATTTATTTATATTTAACAAAATCACTACTTGTTATGGAAGTAAGATATTAAATAATGGTTATGGCAGTAGAAAGTTCATTGTCACCGCATACATTAAGAAAAATTCTTTTTGTCATTTAGTATAACACTTTATTGGAAAAAGATTACCTTTGAATGAAAGTAAAAGTCAAAGTGTTTTATTATACACCGTATAAAATAAGTTTTTATATATTATTAAAATAGGCCTTAATAAAAAGATATTTAGATGAAGTCCCTCACCTCAAGTCCGACTTGTCTCGTATGTTCCTTGTTCTTTCTAAATAATAAAATTGTGTTAATTTATAATTTATTCCAATCATTTTTCCATTTTATTATTCATTTTATATCACCTATTACAATTCTATAAAAATTAGTTAATTATTTGAGTTAATATCGGACATTTTGTTGATGTTCCGAAATTAAGTCAAAAAAGAACTTGTTATAGTTACAAATTATCCATGTGGTCAAATGGTCATTACCTACAAAATTACATTCATGATTTATATATCATGTATATAATATATATACATTATATATGTATTTATAATAATCCATATCATTTGGATATATGAACTGAAATGCACTGTTCATGGAGATGTTTTGTAGTACGTGTGCATGAACACTACATTCATTTCGTTTTCATATTTAAATGAATGGGAATTAAATGATATATTTGAATATTATAATTCTAGTATAATATCCTATATAATATCATTATAATCATCCCTTATACATTCAATGTATGTCTATAATGAGTCATATTACTTTGAGGGGGAGGAAGTCTGCACTTCCTCAAATAAAATTAGCATATTTACACAACATGAAAAGCATAAAGGTATGTTTTAAATGAGAATTAAAGGAGTAAATTGATAAAAATAAATATCATATATATCATATATATTATATATAATTATATTTTCATCATAATCTCCACTTTAAGAGTTGGTTGGAGAAGATTGAAAAATCATTGTTTCGTGAGGTAGTAGTTTTCCATCCACATAAACAGTATGTTCTATAGCCATTAAATGGTGGTATGTGTAAGTGTAGTTAGAAATATTATAAAAACAAAAAACAAGTATATTTAAGATAAATTTATTTTATAAATTAATTTAACAAAATGAATTTAAGGGGGTTGGAGAAAGAATATAAATGAAATTATCTTGAGAGAAGACATTACATCATATCAGGTAATGCATTTTGATTTAAACTAAGAAGAATAATTTAATTGCATAATTCCAATGTAAGGATTATATTATAAATAAAGGGATATTGGTAGATTATTTAAGTAGTTTTGAATATCTAAGTGCGATTAAGAGGTGTTAGTAATGGTTATAGGTGGTTTCCTTTTATAATAGTGATGAGGGGTACTTTAGGAATGTATTGAATGATGAAATTTTTATAAACAGAATTTATATATTAAAATGATCCAAAACTCATTTAATAAAAATATAATATGATTATTTTTATATATACTCCAAAACAATAGGTTTTAGATAACTTTTTGTTTCAAAATTAACATTATCATTTATCTTTAACCATTATTTAACTAATTTCACTATTACAATGTCTTCTTGTATATTCATACAATATGGTTAATATAGTTACCATAAAATGCCAATAAAACCTCAATTTTTTTATTAATGTAATTTAGAACATTATATAATTCATTTTTACTAATATTATATTTTTGGGCCAATTATATCATTTAATAAATTTTTATTTGGATTAAACAATCATTCATGTCAATTTTTATACTATTCAGATCATGGCATTTTAAAAATCAATAAAAACATTATTATTTTGAAAAAACATATTAAATTAAAATATAAAAAGTCATAATCGTCCCTAAAATTTTTTAGCCACTAAAAAGTTTTAAAATAAATTTATTTTAGTATTTATAATCTCATTTATTTATATCTTTGATTAATACTGTAATCACTTCATAAACATTGTGTCAAAAATATAGTAATTTATTTGATGTCCTAAATTATAAATAAAATACAATGAAGTAGGAAATATTTTTATATTTATGATGAATATTTATAATCGAAAATATATCTTATATAACCCCATATATAAACTGTTTTTCTAAAAGATACATGTTTGGGTTATATTTTCCATAACTATAAATTTAAAGTAAGTAAAGTTCATTTTCAAACAAAAGTGTCTCAATGTGGTCTTAAAATCAACTGAAGGATGACCATGGTCAAAAATATATCATCCAATAGGGTTGGAACATTTTTTAGTGTAATTTATTATTATGATAATATTATTTTTAACCCTTATTTATCGGATTATCCCTTTAACCGTGGTAAATAAAATATATTCTGAAGTTACTATTTGTAATGTCTTAAAATAAAATTTATCTATTTGAAAAAATTATACCTATTGATTCCAAAAATAGAATCTATTTTTCCAAATTCAAAGAATATATCTTTTAGAATTTAATTTAAAATTAATTCTCTTTGTCAAAACTAAAAAGCATGTTTTTTTAAAGTAAAAACATCCAAAAGATTGACATGTGTTTAAGTCCAATATCAATGTGAAATTATTTTTAGTGACTAAAATTATATTAACGGATAAAAATATATTCCAATTAAACTTTAAATCGAATTAAAACTAAAATAATTCTTTATATATAAATTATATTTAAATAATGTTTTGAATTAAAATGTAGTATTTTTCACTACTCATTAAAAAAAATGACCCTTAGCAGAAAAAAACCAAATTTTCATCCAAAGTATATTTTGATTTCCCTGTCCTAAATAAGAAGTTTATTTTTTTCAAATAGAATATATAAAAGTAACAAAAAATATATTTCCAAAGGTTTCACCATCAAAAGTCTTTAAAACGACCTTTTAAAAGTATTTAACTATTTTATGCTTAATATCACATTCACTTTTTTAAGCCTATAAATTTTATTAGATAAATGAAAATACACTTAAAAAATACGTGTAATCATAATTTCGTTAGTTATGTTCATTTCAAGTAATATAATGGATATGCGTTAACTACCATTTAAAATTATATTATTATAATATTATTTTTCGGTAGAACTCAATGTTGTGTGCAACAAAATATTTCAAAGAAAATTGTTGTAGTATGTTGAGTACTCTATCGAAAAAAGTGTCATATTTAACATAAAATTAATATATTATTAATAAATATCAATAAATATGAAAAATTATTATTTTGTAAATACTTGGGTCATTGCATAATATCATATAAGCCTTTTTAGCACATAATATTTTGGGAAATGATAATGTCTCTTGTGTGTACGTATGAATTACCATATCCACAATCTGATGTGATAAATTTTTCATCTATATTTCACATGGATAGTAAGAACGAGGAATAATATGAATTTATATGAGAAATTTAACATAAGAAATATTTTTAATGAGAATTTGTCATATAATTTTCTTTCATTTAATATGACAAGAAAACGATAAAAATGTTCATGCATACGTACGACATAACATGTCCATGAATGGTGTATTTTATTTTGCATGAATAACATTAATGAATCACCAATAATACATATATAATAAATATATATAAGATATTTATTTTATTTTAATCATATCATAGAAAATTAAATCATGATCTATGTAAGATGACCATGGATAAAAATTAAAAACAAAAACTAAAAACAAAGTAGTTATTACATGAATCATAAATTTAAAATGGAATTGTAATTAATTGAGCAGTTTTAGTCAAAAGTAAATCATTTATGGAATTATATATATGGATACCATTTTTTTGGTATATTTTTAATAAAAATATATTAATTACACATTATGTTAGAACATATATGAAGGAAGTCAAGACTTAAGGTAATTTTTTTCTCACTTTTTTTTGTAGGATGAATGCCTCACACACTATTTAATTCTTTTGTGTCTAGAATATATAGTCTATTAATTTATTTTATGAGTATTATTTGTAATATTATGTTATTTTTGATAGCCATATAATTTTCATTCATCTATGGGGCATAAAATTCTACATAGAATGAAGTGTTAAGTTTTAATTTCCCAATATCATTAGAATTTGGGATTTATTATATGTTAGTATCTATTGGGGAATATTTATCTTCAATGGCCTTTTTTTTAAAAAAAATCCAAAATATTTTGAATATTAATATAATATTTTTAATGTCATTTTTACCAATGTTTGAATTTTTTTATTTGGTTTTAACATAACCTCATTGTCAATTTAAAACACAATACTTTTGAGTTTTCCAGGAAAAGTATAAAAGGTATGTTTTTAACTTATAAGGATGGAAAAAAATTTCCTCTTTCATAATTAATTAATTCTTTGACGACCCTCACACAATGTTAAATGTTTATTTTCAAAGAAAATCATTTCTTTTAAAATTTCATATCATTTTAAAAAAATGAAAAAAAATTCAATAAAGAAATAATATTTTCTAGAAAATTTATTTTCAACTAATCCTTCAAAATTATATTCTATTTACTATAACATTATTTGAAATTACATGTTATTTATTAGATACATATTTCTAGATTATTATACACATTATTATCATGTTTGTTTTATTTTTATGGTTTAATGATATTTATGAAACAAAATTTTTTAAATTGGTTATGTTATGATAGAATGACATTTTGAAGCCCATTTTTATGGGTATTGATATGGTTAATGGATTAGCTTCTTTTGGAACACATATATATTGTTTTAATTATTTTATGGGTGTTACCTATATCTACCTCCAATGAATTGAAAAAAAAAATTATATCTCATGAGATAAATAGGAATAGAATGAGAGTAATCATAGTTCTATAATATAGGACTAGAATATGGGAAATAATGATTCATTAATATAGTGATGGAACAAGGAATGAAATCAGTTTAGTAAAGGGAATTTTCTTCTATAATGGTCTTGGTAGTGATTCTTGACTAATATGGAAACTATTTTCTGTGCTTATATCTATCAGACAATTTCATTTCCTAAGACTATTCCCTCATGGAATATGGTTATTGGTTTTTTATGACCATTAATGATTTATTTCATTTCACGATATAATTATCTTTGATATATAAGATATGGTTTTCAAATTTTTGGTTTATGTAATTATGTTTTATTATAATGTTATGATTGACATCTCCTTTGTTTATGCTTACAGTTCATCTGATCTCACCATTTTCTTATATTTCATGTATCTATGTTATAATGAAATATTATATATTGGAATATTAAAAGTGAATATCTTTATGGATAACATTGACTATATTTCACTAGATTATAATATTTTGTTCCAAGTATCAAAAGACACCAAACTAATATGATAAATGGTTATGTTATTGTGTATTTTAATAAATATTCAAAAAAATGATGAATTGTCTACGTACATATATCATGGGTCATTACAGTTTTTATTAGAGAAGTAATTTAGTCATCCTTTGGGAAAAATAATGAGAAAACCTTAGTAATGTCCCTAAGGATAAATCTAACTATATGTTACAATCTAATAACTTTTGTAACGATCATTGAGAACCAAGGATTAATAATAAGATATTATATATTTAAAGTAATTTCCCTGATTATGTGGGTTTCCCACTATTATTAGTATTACAAACAATATTATTTTTGTTTTAGTAAATGGATGGATTCTAAAAGAACCATGTTAATTCTGAATTTCATAGGCAATTCAACGATTTCCCTCCTACAAAACAAAATGTTATGAGAGTTAAAATGAAAAATTGCATCACAACACTCATAGAAGCTATGAATCATGATGACCATTAAATCGAGAATAGGAGAGAAAAACTCTATGTTTTTTCCTTTATGAAGAAACAACACTTTTATATTAGTGTCCCATTTTATCAACATGCTACTGGGAAATGAATGAATACTATTGAAGATATATTTTCTATCCATCAATGTTCAAAACATAGAAAATTTATTTTTTCTATTTTTTTATTAGAAGGTAAAGATGACAGGTGGTGGAATCAAATAATGAATATAGTAAAACAAGATGATGATGAATCCAAAAAATTGGATGAGTAAAAGAACTTATTTTTCAATTATTACTTTCCCCATATTATTTATACAATGATGGAAAAATAGTTCCTTGAGCTTAAGCACAAGGATGATAAATCTGTTGTTACATACGAGGAAAATTTTACATGGCTTGTGAGGTGTGCATCTTAGTTTCTCATCCTACATAATGGCACGTTTGATTGATTATTCAGTGTTAGAAAACCAATTCATCGAAGGTAATTATCCATAACACACTTCAATAGTTATGCATAGATTGTGAATTATTCTATCAATGTGAAAAATAATGTTGGAGTTACATATCAATATCACGGTCTTTAAAAGAAGAAAAAGATAGAGACTAAATAAATATATAAATAAAATTGATAAAATAATATTAAATTTACTTTAATAATAATTGGTTGAAATAAAAATGTAAGAGATTTACTTAAGGGGATTGGTAGTTTTTTTATCTGTGGTGAAGATGGTCATTATTAAATTGATTGCCACAGTGTTTGGAAATAGATTTATAATGATGAAATTTAAAAAATGGTTGTACATAATTCACCCCCAAAATTAAATTCTTCATGTGCTAGGAGAATGTGAGTTATGCTAATCAGTGCCCAAATATAGGGGTTAATGGTAATGATTGATGTTAACAACCTCTTAAATGCAGATACAATGGGAATTCTCATTTTCTCACTATTGGTGATTTGGATTACGAAACGAAGTAGTGTAATGATTGAGTGTTTATATAATGTAAATGAATTATAAATCTGTAGAATTATAATTATAGTATTACAGAGTAATGAAAAATTTATGAATTGTTCTATTATTGTTTTTTAATAAATATTTGTATGTATATGATAGATCTGACTAGTATCCATGAAATTTCATTGAGGTGGCGAGGTGATATTTTTAGAGAACACAAGATTAATAGAAATATAACCCTTAATATGTTCATGATTCTAGGAAGATTATAGGATTAATGGATGTTTAATTATGTGATGTGGTAATATTAATGAACATAGATCTTATTATTAATATAAAGACAATGTGTCTTATTGATTTTTTATGTATAAGATTTATGGTACGAGGAAAGAGTGAATTTTTTAAATCATTCAGGTTTAAAATATGGGTTTTACAGTAATTAATGTTTTTATAATGTCTTAAAAGAATATGTGTTAATAGACTTCAAATATTTGGTGTGTGAAAATTAATATCTAATTCATGTTTTTTGGTAGATAAATGATAAATTATTTTTTGGAAATTTCGGGAAATTATTTCAAATGTTTTAGATTTTATTCTCTTGAATGGATTATAAAGGAAGTCATTTATGAAATTTTTTATGTTTAAATTTGGATGAGGTCTTGGAGATTAAAATATTATCTCTCATGATGATGATTTATGATTATTAGATAAAATGTGTTAACCTTTTTTGTGTGATGTTATGATAGATTGAATAACCAATAATTCTATGGATCTCAAGATATGATAATGCTTTTGGATTGAAAAATTTACTTTCATTTATTAAAATTTTGAATGAAGTTCATATTGATCATGGAACAACAAAAGTATGAGATTATTCTTATCAAATGTAATGAAATCATGTAATTATTTTATCTCATGAAAATTATTCAACTCTAGAGAAAGGATCTTGAAACCAAAAATGTTGTCCTAGTATTTTCTTTTCTGATGAATCAAATTGTATCTTAAATCATCCCATATTTATGGATTTGTGATTTTTAACATTAGCCTAACCACATTCTCTATCATTTACCATCAGAACATGATAGTTACATTTCTATTATATGTCCATGATTTCACTTTCAACCTATGCTATCCCATGTGAAATCCAGGTTATGAGTTACATTGGGTAACCATTAGGTTTCCAACCAGTCTTTTTTAAAATTTTGTTTCAACATTAATTTTTACATTGTGTGTTTATTTTAAAAGAAAATTTATTAAACTAGACCTTTGATAACCAAGATGAATTTCATTATCAATGTTCATTTGAAGGGGGTATTATGTAACACCTCAATGTCAATGTACCAGTATTTTCATAGAAATATAAAACAAATTTTTTATTAAAATCAATTCATTCTTCAAAAAATCATTCTCTTAGAAAATGAGTTTTTCATATTTTTATTCGTGAATAATAATTTTTATATGTTCTAGAAAATGGATTTTAAAAAACTAGTTTCATTATTCAATTCATCATTCATTTTTAATTTTCTAAAAACACATAATTTTTTATGAATAGTTACTGATTGAAAATGAATATTTATTATTCAACTCACTTCTATGGAAAAAGTAGGTAACCATTATTTTTCAAAAAAAGAAATCAGCTGACACCAAATGAAATAAATGAATTATTAAAATCAGGCCTATATTGATTATAATACTTACCTCTATAAATTATTTTTTGAAAATCATGTATCTCCATATCTAGGTCTTATATGATTAGGTCTTTAAAATTATAATCCATATTCCCCCATGGTTGGACACATTATTCCACACCAATTTTCCTTTCATTGAAGTCGCATGAAAATATGAGAAATCTCTTTCTAATCCAAGAACATATTTCTTTGTTAAGGTTTACACAAATCGTTCTATGAACAATAATTTCATATTCCTCCTGGGTGGTTTTTAACTCCAATACTTCCTTTAACATCTCTTCATTTGAATGAAGGATGAGATCTTATGCTTCCCTTTAAATGATATAATTACGTTTTATATTTTTTTAATTATAATTATTTAATTATTATTTAAAAAAATAAATTTTTCTGTTTTGAAATGGTTTATATAAATGAAATTAATGAAATAATATTTATGATTTAAGAAGGATTTTTTTCAAAAAACATTTTTTAATGGAGTTTTACAAGTTTTATTTTAAATAGAATTCTACAACATATGTGTTAATGAATTTTTATAAATGTATGAAATTTTTGGAATCAAAAGGTATACATTTATTGAATAGTTTCATTTTATTTTTTCCATTATGAATGATAACATTATTATTATTTTTTCCATGATAAAGGGTAAATTCATTGATTTAGTTTTAAAATAAAATTATAAAGTCTAAAATAACCCTATGAAATTCCCAATTTTTATTTTACAAATATGTTAAAACCATCAAAAACTATGGATCAATATTTAGTTTTTAATGTATACTTTTACATGAATATGAATTATATATAATTTAAATCAATAAAAGACAAAAAATGTCAATTTATTGGTCTTAAATATTCGTTATGTATCCACATAGGGGGAAATTATGTTATAAAATAATATTAATATAAATTTTTAACTTAATAATTTTATTTTTATTATATATTTTTTTTGAATTTTTAGGCTACTTGGATATGGGTAAGATATTTATAATATTTTATTAGTTAAAAATTCAATGATGTCACATTAATGTTTTAAATAATATATCATTTTTAATAATGTGTTAATTAAAAAAATATTCCAATATTAATATTTTTATGAAATATAGAATATTTATCTTTTTCATGGTATTTTATGTATAATTTTTAGTTAAAAAACAAGTATATTAAATAATTAGACAACATTAAAATAGTAAATTTTTTACTAAATTAAATAGAAAATAAATGTTATTTTAAAATATGAAAATAAATATAATTTGAGATAATTACAGTTATACCTGAAATTTAAATATTAAATTAACTTCATTGTCATATAATAAGATATTTTTTCAAATATAACTTGTTATATTGATATTTGTAAAATACCAAATAATGAGTTGCTTCCAAATTGACACTAATGATATATTATCAAAAACATATTTAATTACATTCTAATATAAATTATAAAACACATTTAAAAATAAAAATTATTTATAATATTGACTAAAATATCATAATTTATTATTCCATGGACTAATTTACATTACATAAGAAGAAATGACAAACATTTCTTATTAAAAAAAATCTCACCTATTTTAAAATTAAGATTGGTTAACTAAGGGTTAATCAAAATGAAAAGGTTTTCTATAATACCAATATATGTAATAAATACATTGGTTAATGATATTACAAACTTATATCAACTAATTTATGAATACATGGAATTTAGAAGGTATTTTTACTAAGATTGAACATATTATATATTAATATTTAAAAATTTCTAAAAGTGCATTTCACCAGAATTATAAAAGGGCGCATCCTATCTCCCATATTGGCATCAATTTTATCCTCCTAGATCGACATATATCTTCAAAATTACCTCTTAAACATCCATATCCAAATTCTATTGGTTCAGGTTATCCTAAAATACTAACTCTAGTGTATTTTAGAGTAGAACTGAAGGAGATGATTCGAAGAAGAGGTAACCACTCTAATAGATCGCACTATTTTTCTACCATTATATAACTACTATAAATATATTATATATAATATATATATATATATAATAAATTTATCGCCTCTACTATTTTTGAATTTTATTATGATTATGATCACGCCACTATACCACACCTTTCCCTTCAAACAACAAATGAAAGCACCGCTCGTGCATACGTACAGCTTACTGTCTCCACATAGCGATACAATTCATTTTCCTCCACAATTTTTTTCTGAGTTGTAATTATGATGGTTTTAATGTTTATATATGATATTAATGACATAATTATACTTACGAAATGGTAATATCATATATTCATTTTTCCACCTTATATTTGTTTTGAATCGGTAACATCAATCAAGCATTTCTATGGATTACAATATCCATGATGTGATGTGATTAATTTTTCATATACATTTCACATGGATGGAAATAAACATCAATTGTATGAATATATATATGATACATATAAAAGAATAATGATTCTTTAATTATAATATATCATATAATTTCCTTTATATTAATATAAAAAGGAAATGAAAATAGTGTTTATGCATATGTATGACCTACCAAATCCATTAATGGTGTTTTTTTATTTTCTATCCCAAAATTTTATGAATCACCTTAAATAAATATATAATAAATATATAAATTATTATTATATCATGATCACAATTTTTTATATTATAATATCATGATATGTGTAAGAGGACCAAGGATAGAAAGTCAACACATAAACAAAAAACAAAGCAGTTATTACCCAAAATGTATCTTTAACCAAGAATTGTATCTAAGAGAGTGACATATTATAATAATTAAATTATATATGGTATTAAATTTATGAATATGGTTCTCTGGTACATTTGTAATAAACTCATATTTATTATATATGAAGTTAAAATATATACAAATTAAGTGACGAGATAATGTAATGGATTTTTGTCTCACTTTATTTTTTGTGGGACACATGACTTATACACTATTTGTTTATTTTCCATTGTGCATATACATCCCATAAAATTTTTATGAGTATTATAATGAATATAATGGTTTTATAATATCCATATAATTTTATTTCTATCATGGGGAATAAGAATGTACTAATTATTAAGTGGTAACAGTTAATTTCCCAATCCCAATATTATTCGGTATTGTTTATATGTTGGTATCTTCATGTGAATATTTATCTTTCACATCAATATTTCATAAAATTTATTTCAAAATATTATTAATATTTTTATAAAAATTTTAAATTCAATATTACCTATTTGTGGTTTTTAAATAATTATTTTGAATGGAATCTTTTTTTATCATTTTCCAAAACTGGTACTTGTGTCTTTTCCCAGAAAGAAATAATTTAATCTTTTTAACATTTATTGCCTTAAAGAATTTTAAAAGCATCATAATTCCTTAGTAACGTGAATATTTCATTATAATAATACAAGTTTATTTTCAAAGAAATTTTTTTCTTTTACAATGGTGCATACATTTAGGGAAAATTGTAACTAAAGTAGAAATGATATTTTCCTCAACAAGTATTTTCAATTGAGCTCTCAAAATTAATATTCATTTAAGAAAAAATTATTTGATATTACATATGCTTTATTGGGGATATATTTCAAGGATAATATCTATATTATTTCTATTGTTGTTCTAAATTTATGATTTAATGATATTTATGAAACTAATTTATTTTAAAAGGGTTATGTTATGATGGAATGATGTTTATGAAACCAATTTATTTTTATGGGTTGTGATATGATTAATGAGTTATTTTCTTGTGTCACAAATATGTTTAGTTTTAATTATGTTATTGGTGGTACCTATATATCCCTTAAATTCATTAGTTGAAGATTTAAATATGATGATATAGATAAGGCTAGAGTGTGATTAGGGACTATTGAGTAATACAAGATTACAAAAGGGGTAATATTGGTTTAGTAATACATCATTGGAATGAGGAGTGAAATAGTTTTAGTATTGGACTTTGTTCACTATTAAATTCTTAAAAATTTGTCTCTAATAATGTTAAAATGAATTTCTATGCTTATATTTATGCCTAAATTTCATGAATTTTGTTATTTATATCCTTGAATATGTTCTTTTGACTTTTTATGATATTTTAAGACTTATTTAATGAAATGATGTCAATTTATTTTATATAAAATATATTTTTTTTCTATTGTTTTTATGTGGTTATCCCTTATGAATATGTTATGATTGGTATCTCCCTTCTTTACCCTTATTAAGAATATAATCATACCCCTATCATAAGTTTGTCGCAAGGTAAAAATGAAATGCTTTAGGTGCAGACAAAGAGGGTGGAGGAATTTTTGGGAAACATTAAATGTATTTCAGTAGACTACAAGTTCGTGTTCTATGTTTTCAAAGGGACTAAACTAATATGTTTTTGGCTGTTTTTTTTGTGTAATGTATGCAATATTTCAAAAACAATGAAGTAATTTCTCTAAATGTTATGCTTGGATCATTATCGACAAACCTAAATCATATTTATTCGCAAAATGATAAGTTTAAAAACTAATTTTAACAAAGAATAAATGGCCAAATTTCATGAAATCAAGGACGTAAATTTGTCGATAAACACTTTTAATTAATTATTAACCAATTACAATTAAATTAAACATAAATCAAATATTAATACCATAATTAATACATTTTTATTAATAAATAAACTTCTCATTGAGTGATATAACATCACCTAACCATGTGAAATAGAGTTCACACCATCTTCAATACCCATTTGTGCATCTAAAAGACAAAACCAACAAAAAATCTATCATGCATCATCAATCAACTTTACTATGATAGAAATAAATACATAAATAATTCAAGGAAGTGAAATAAAATAAATGAAACTAAAAAATAGAGATTGATTTCATGTAAGAACCCGTTTAATAATAAGAAAAATCAATTTCATATTAATTAATATGAATTGGAATGTTATATTAGTTATAACAATATTAAGTAATTTTTTAATAAAAAAATAGTTTAATTAAACAATTTTCATATAAGGGTTTATTAAAGAGTAATTTATATATCTATTAATTTTAATTTTTTAAAATTAATACCATACATTAACTTATTATATAAAAATTTACATTGGGTGGAATATGTGGATTTTTCAAAAAAATAATTTCTCAATGAATAGTGAAGAATATGTTTTTTTGTAACAATTCATTTATTTCTAAAAAATTAATGGTTTTAAAAGTACCCATATCTTTTTAATATTTAATCAAGATTCCTATGTATTATTTACATAAATTTAATCCCCATAATTACTTTTTAATTAACATTTTACTTTATTTTAGTATATGTCTTTTTTTAAGAAAATGGTATTTTCAAAAAAAAATCTTTTTTAATGCATAATGTTTTTCCATTATAATTAATTAAAATAATCACTAATGGGTAATGTTTTAAATGAAAATTTTAGATTCTTTATAAATAAATATTTATTTTGTTTCATTCCATTATTATTATTATTATTCATAGAGTTAATATAGAATCTTATTTTTTAAAACATTACTCTTTTTAAAAACCTGTTGTCCCTCCACATATGCTAGAATACTATTAAATTATAATTTTTCATTGATGTGAATTTCAATTTGGAAAATTAATTCCATATTTATAATTATAATAATTTTTAACATCCAATTATGTCATATTAGTTTTTACCAAAGTGATTAGTGAAAAAATTAAAATCAATCAGAATTATTAATGTAAAAATAGGTATACTTAATTGTTAATCATAGAATATAATTTATTCAAATGACAAAAAAATTTAAAATACACATTACAAGGAAATAATTCAAACTTATCTCTTCTAGGAGCACGTTTGGTTCATTATTGGATACTTTTGAAATGTAAAAATGTGGTTTCACCTAATGTTTATCCAAAATATTAAGTGTTCCACTCACCTCACTTATAAAAGGCCTCACCCACTCTCCCTATCTTCACACTTTCAAGTCCATTTTTTCTGGAAAATTCATACTTAAAATAAATACTTCACTTCACTCCTCCAATTATAGATTCCTATCTTTGGTCATACGTCCTACTAATGAAGATCATTGGTGGAAACTAAAAGTAAATAACTGAAGATGATGTAATGTTCATAAACAATATTTTTTGTTTTGTTTATTCTACAAAAATAAATAAATTTTCCTTATTTGATTCTTATATAATAGCTTCATTATTTTTATATACAAATATTTTTTATGTTAAGGTTATGACCTCTAACCACACACACTTACATCAAATGGGATATGAAATCTTTATTCTTGTGTACATAAGATTAATTCCCCTCGAAATGATGTCATTTGTTTTTTCATTACCACCACTCATGGGTGATTATGATGATTGAACTAAATTATATATATGATATTTATGACTTATTTATAAATCTGGAGTCATAATATCATATATACATGATTATCCCTTGAAATAGGCTAATATTAATTGTATATAATATAATATTCATGTTATTTATTATTCATAGAAGACATTTTTTTTTTAATTTTACAATTTCTACATCATTTCACATCATGATTGTAATTCATGATTAAAGTGAATTATTACATAGTATGTTTTAGGACACATTTTTATTCCTCCACTACTCATTATTTTAATTTAATATTTTATTTTCAGATTTTACATTACATTGGGAGTATTTCATTATTCTAAAGAACTTGATGAATCACATTGGAAGATAGCAGTAGTAGGCCTTGAACCAAGAACATTTTGGGTGAAGGGGAGTGGACAACAACCCAATAAAATCACTAAAGTATCGAATAACTATTACCAATGATTGTGAAATTTGAAATGGAGATATATAATGTCATGGAAACATTTTATTCAATAGTGGAATAATCTAATTCTAATTTTTAAATTTTGTTCCAGGTAATCCATGTTGTACATGATGTTCTGGGCTATATTATGTATTCCAGAAACACATCCCACCATTTCGAGCATATCAAACTAACCAAACATTCGCTTGGGATTAAATATTACTTGGTATTGGAGAACATCTTGGAATTCAGTTTCATCTTCTATGTACTCCCTAAATTCATACATCTAAAAAATCCTTATGGAACCTCTTTTTGGGGGATTAATGATACCTTCTATGTCAGGTCAGAGTTAAAAGTCCATATTCCAAAATCATCCTACAACCCTAGGACAACCATACTCATGTGGAATGGAATTTAATGTGGTTGTATCTACCAAATTCCTAAAAAAATTATATTTAAGTCAGTGGTGTTATGGGGTATGGTGATTATTAGTGTTTTGTTTCATTGTAGTCTTGTTCTTCCAGTTTGTCTTTGTAATGTTCTTATTTCAGTTATAATAATCTAAAGTCATATTACATTATAAATTAATCTTTTTCATCATATATTATTTTGGTTATCATGTTGATACCATTCAATCAATATGCGAATTTATTCACATATCAATGATAGAAATCCTTCAAATAATTATGGAGTGTTCATTATTTCATTATTTTTTACTTTTTCCACTCCACCATCATGAGCCTACTTCCCACATCCATTGAGATAATAACACTAATAGAGGCATAACACAATTATTTCTTCATCTATGATAGTTTAAATATGTATTATTGTATTTCATATGTCAATATATTAATTAAAAATCACTCATTTTAATTGATAATGTTGTTTTATGATCTTAAAACATATTATTCCTTGTTTAACATTATGTTTGCACACTTAATGTTCATATATGAACATTTATGATGGATTGCTCCAAAAAAATCCTGTAATTGTATCGGTGATTAGTATTATTGTTTTTATGTATTAAATCAATAGGCGATGATGATAGTTTTACATAATTGAATGTAATAATCTCAAAATTCTTAAATTAAAATATGTTAAAAAAGAATTCATACAATCCACCCCAAGTGATAACATAAAATTAAATTATTCTCTCAAACTGAATCCACTGAGTTATTTTAGTATTAAATTAATATATATCAAGATAATCTAATGTTGTCTACTTAATATCTATAAACAATCCAAAGAATGTATGTGTGTATAGGTTTCTTATTAGGTCCTTAATGATTCAAAAACACAAGATACACTATAAGAGACATCATCATCCCAAAAAAAGCTTAAATTTAGGTGCAACAAAATTTTAGCACCTTTTTCGAGGAAATAAGTATGAAAACTAAACACTCAATCCATTATCCCCATTTTCCTTCTCGCATCATAATTTATCTTACCTTTTCCACATTCTTTTTTTTCAATATTTTGGTGTTTTTCAACGTATACATCTAACCATTGAAATTGTCTAGTTAGGGTTGATATTCCTATGGTTGGGGAATAATGAACACAAAGTATTCTATTTACTATAGATCATAATCATCCTAATACACTGAATTCAAAACTTTATCCCATATCAAAGGAGGTTTTTCAAAGACACTAACTCATAAAACATGGTGGAAACAAAAATGGAAATTGAAATGAGTTATCACCTGACATTGTGATTATTGTCGATCACACTATGAATGACTTCCTCACACCATTCAGGACCAATAAACACTATTGGATTTGGAATTCTAAACTTTTTATAATCCTATTATGTATTCAAGCCTCATATCATAAATCACCTTTCAACATTCTATGGGATGGAGTTGGAAATTCCATACCTTCATGTCGAAGATTTCAACGACATTATTGAAACCATGTGCCCACCAAAAAAACAGGAGTCAGTTTAGATGAGGATCTTTCCTTTATCAGATAAGGATCAAGAAAATAATTGGTTATATAAAATATGTCATCAATTAATCCACTATTATTTCCAACTACAATTATAATTATACAAAAAATATCCACCATCAAAAAACAATTTTACTTAAAAAGACCATCCAAAACATTTACAAAATATTAGGGGAGTCATTTTATAGATCATGTAAAGGCTGAAATAAAAAATCAAAATGGTACCTCGCCATGGATTTTTAATACTAGGATATGTTCAATTCTTCTTTGAAGGGTTGGGTTTAAGAAAACAAATCATTGTCATTATGTTTAATGGATCCTAAAAAACCAAATAATTTTTATAGGTATCTATAAGGACTGGACGACAAAACAAATCATGTGGAGAATCAACTTATTATGACAGGCCACCCAAGTCGGGTGTAATTCACACTCTTATGGAAGAATAATTTATCAAGAGAAAACATGTTGTACTCACTGGGAAGGTTAATAAGAAATATCTTAGGAAGGTCCAAGAAATCTAAATTGTTGACCATGTTTTAACAATTTTTTAAAAAACATGAAAACTAGACTATTATCTTCCCATAAATTACTTCCATAGAAGATGTTATTTTACGATGACCACTTGGGGGGTAAATTATATAAATATTTAGAATACACAGTACCAAAACACTTTCAACCCAAGGTACAATGACCATCCAGGATTCTGTTGGAAATATATCTGACGACCCATTCAATAACCTCATCAACAACAATGAGAAAACAAATAGCCTCCAAAATATTTTGAAACCCACAACCAGTTACAAACACAATTACACCAATACCAAAATCGTATTATCCAATACCAATACCGATCCCACAAACCATTAAACAATCAATCCAACAACCAATGTATCCTCCTGAGATAAAATAACAAACACATGCCCCTTTCCAATCATTCCCTCTCCAAATACTTGAATATTTTTTATAGAATATAGAAAATGAACATAGAAGTATAATCACTTAAAAATTAATTACAAACCAGTGAAACAAGAAAGGTACCAATTCTTACTTGGTCACAAACATCATCAATATTAATTAGAGAATGTAGTTACACAAAAACATCTTGTAAACAAAAAAAATAGAAACAATAATATAATTTTTAAATCCATTGAAAAACATGAACAAACCATTATATAAACATTAACCTCTTACATACCATATGAAAATTATTAAAAAACACCATAAAATTTACAAAAATCAAATAATAATTTGCAGGAATGATATGAACCCTACAAAATCAAACAAACTACTCTATTCCCTCAATGCATGAGGGGAAAATCTTATCCTGAAATAAATGAATCATTGGGTGAAATATTATCTCATTTAAAGTTTAATATTCCCTGTATCGATGAAATCCAAACCATTCTTACATATTTAATGTACCATAAATACTTGTGTAGTATTAAAAGTAAATTTTCACAAATAAACCATGTTCTTTTGCTTGTAAATGTGAGTACCACAATTCAAGTGTCAATTCATCATAAGTTAAATGATTAACGATGTTTATACATCAATGATGAGTTAGGAGATAATAGAGATGGAAAATCTCATTTCGAACAGGGATCTTGTGTGATGATCATTATTTATGCCATGTATTTTCTAGTTAGGGCTCAAGGAAATCCAACCAACATATGTCACTCTTCATCTTACTCATCATAATGTTCATGTTCATAAGGGGATAATAAAGGATGTTTTGGTGGAAGTTTAATAATTTATTAACCCTATCGAATTAATTTTCCTTGAAAATCAATAAAAAATTGGTTCTATGGATCTCACACCTGCCATCCTTGGTTGTCCCTTCATGGAAACTATCAACATTTTCATCCAAGTAAGGAATGTGATCATGAAAATAGCCTTTGGAATCATGAACCTTGATCTAACCATCTATAATGAAAATTCTCAAAGTAGGGATTATTAAGATACACATGATGTTAATTGGATATGTAGAGTTTATTGTTAACTACTAGAACATTATGGAATAATTATAGTATTTGTATATTATGATGAGATTGATTTAAATTGTTCATATGATGTAATTTTATCACCTTACCTTGAATCAAAGTTACATAACTCCTTAGATGATTTTCCAGGATCACCAATCAATGATACCATTGGTGAAATCAATAACATCAATTTCTTACCCATTCCTAAAACCGGTCTGGATAATGTGGTGGGAGAGATTTCAGTTCAAAAGGAACCAATTCTATCATGAATATTATAAAAAATATGATTGATACAGCGTTCCATACTTCTTTAGAATGTATTAACTGAACTGGGAAAATATGTTCTCATTTAAAGTAAAAAAATATCTTTACACTTGGAAAATTTATGTTCTATATGGTCTGGTGCTTAAATAGTTCATTATGTGTTCCCTCATTGGGTAGTAGAGATTGATGATCCCACTAGTTTTCATGTCTTCTACTAAAATGGTCAACGGTTAAAACAATTCATTGGATTATCCCATAAACAAGAAATAGAGGTGCGGTTATCTGATCCAACCTATGAACCAGGCTATTGTTGATTAATTTTGGGTATATGTCAGGCTAATGACATTAAAAAAAGTTTTTTCAGGGTGGAAACTCAGCTTGTTTCATGTACATTAACTCACTGTTTAGAGTTCAAAAATAAATAGGTTCATTTTTTCATTTAATTTTTTATTTGCCCATTTTTATATAATGTAAACTCTCATGGATTTCATGGTTTCAAATTTTAATTTTTCTTATTCTATCATGTACCATTACACAATTCTAAATATTATTTTCTTTAAAAACCAAGGACAATGTTATTCTATGTTAGTGGGGTTAAAAGAAATAACATACGTGTGTCAAATATAATTATGTGTTCATAAATATAAGGAACAATTTAATACACCTTGAACATGAAAATACAAATTTTACATTTTGAAGCTAAAAATAAAATAATTTTTATTCCTTGATTCTGAGTTTGATCCTTAAATAAGTTCACGAGAATAGATTATGGAAAATGGGGTTTTATAATGTGATTTTTAGATATTATATATTAATCCATTTATTATAATAATCATTAATAAAGATATATTATCTATAATAAATTGAAATTCCTCTTCGCCTATGTGTCACCTTACCCATAACCCATGTCCCCTTCCAATTAATTACCCTCCGCATTCCAATCTGCCCTCCCACGACACAATCAGGCTCCCCCTCGTGCCCTCTCCCGTCAGCCCTCCAAATTAGGGTTTCATCATCAGGCTTCCATCCACCGTCTGGCTACCTTGTACCTTCATCCGCACTACATTACTAGCTACAGATATGCCATCCAACCTTCCCACATGCACTCTCTACCCTCTTCCAAAGGGATTTAGGCTTTCGAGCTACTGAAGTGCTTCGACAAGAAACATTGATATAGTCTTCCTCTGTTCAGTCTCACCTCCCACGACACCATTTAGTGGTCGACGCACTGTCTACTCTTACCTCCATATAATGTTTTCGTTGTACCGAATGGCTTCGACAAAGGTCGATGAAACTGTCCTCATCCTCTTTGGTAGACAGTCGGTATTGCATCTTCCAGGTTCAGTTTCTCTCAACGCGACCTCCAATCATTGAATAGAGGTAGAGATTCCTCCATTATACAATATGATGTTTGAATGTAATCTTCCATTTTGTTTTTTACGTCTATTTTGAAACATTTCGCACATAAGTATGCAACTGTAATCTATGTGTGGGAACCATTTAAGACATTAGGTGTCATTCTAATTGTAAATTTGAGTCTATATTTCTACATACTTTTTATCTGTTTCTTTGATGTTGCAATAACTTTGGTTCATTGCAATCACAGTACACTGCATCTTTAGGTTTACATAATATTTAGTCCTGCTCTTCCATATGACTAATTTATATATGTTTCTCTAATTTTTCTATTTCATTTATGTTGCTATAACATTGGTATAAGTGTCGTTTAGTGAAATAATATACACTTCTTAACTATGGGTACCTTTTACTGCATTATGTGACATTAAATTTGAAGATTTAATTTTATAATTTCTGTGTAATCTCTATATGTTTATTTAATGTTGGTATAATTTTGGTTCATTGCAATCACAGTATAGTGCTTATTTAGGTTTACATAAAGTTTAGTCGTGATTCCATCTCTCTTCACTTCATATATTTTCATCAATATCCATCGAAGGTATTTATTCAAACTGATTTGCAGATGTCTTCCCGTACTGCATTTTTTTAATTGAATATGCTAATTACAGATTATTCATTTCTGTATAATATGTAAATGATTCTTTCAATTTTGTATAGCTGTCGTTTAGTAAAATCACAGTACAATATTTATCTATGGGATCCATTTACTTCATTATGTGACATTCAATTGGGATATTTAACTCTATATTTTCTATGTAATGTATATATGTTTGTATGATTTTTGTATACCAATGGTTCATTGCAATCACAGTTTAGTGCTTATTCAAGTTTACACAATACTTAGTCATCATTCCATCAATCTTCACTGCATAAATATTCCACAATATCCATCCAAGGTATTCATTCAAACTGTTTTGCATATGTGTTCTTATACTGCCTTATTTTTATTTTAATATGCTATTTTCGAATGTATATTTCTGTATAATATATATATGCTTCATTTGTGTTGGTGTAAGTGTCTTTCAGTAAAATCACAGTACGCTTCCCATTTATGTTAATAATAAATATCATACAGAATTCAAACATGAATTCTATGTCAATTGTCTTATCCATATATTTTAAATTGAATCTACAGACCCATAAATATATTTTGGGTTCATTATAAAACTTGACAATTCAACATAAATACAACAAAACAAAGATGCAAACACCATCAGCATCGAGATATGCATGGTTCCAAAGGAGACTTCGTATGAGAGAATGAAAAATGGGTACAATAGTATTATATTTACATGAAAACATTACATATACATACTTATTGAATTACAATTTCCTATCTTCATAGGAAAATAACCCATGGACTACCATGAACTTTGTTCTACTGCTTCATTTGATTTAGTGCAACTGAATTCCAACTTGATCAGAGGAGCACACATACCACTTTCACTTATACCTACCAATGGTTCGTATAATTTCATTTGACTAACATTTTCATATATAATCAATATATTAATTATAAATAATGTAGTCTACTTTACTCATTCTCTATTTTAATTGACAGTGGCTCTATATTTGGGATCTTCGTCACCAAATAGTGTTAGAACAACCATTAGAAAAAGATGTAGTAACAGTATTAACTATACTTCAAGTAAGTATCTGAGCGTTTCAATCTTAAATTCCATCTAATCATTACAATTTCGTTCATGTACTATCTATCCACCAAAGTAGGATCATGTATATCATTGTAACCTTTAATTTCAATGGTTATCTATATTACACTGTCAAAGAAAAGTGAGTATATATATTTATTTTACTATGTCATGACATTGTATAGGTTTTCAACTATTAAATTTCATTAACAGCTCATCAAGGCTATGGATATTCATTAACCAGATCTGCGCCCGGTATCTAGAGAAAGCATATATTTGTATATAATAAAAAAAATCACGACCCCTCTATTAACTACTCCGTCAGCGTAATTTGGTGAATACAATCATGTTTTGTCTCATATTTATTGAACATTTTAATAAACTATGAATTATATTTTCTAGGTGTAATGACTGAGGGAAATATTCCCACTTAACCTTCATGTGACTCATTATTATAGTAAGCACATATCATGTGTTCAAATTCTTTCCAATTATCACATATTGTAATTTGTTTCATACTATGTTTAAAACAAATTCGGTTTTTCTACTTCAACAACTTGTAATGAATCTTATTTTCCAAACACAGGTGTGATGTATATTCTAATCATGTTGCATTATTATTTTTTATCTATAGATATATATGTACATTCTTTCGGTATTTCAATGTAATTTGAATGCATAATTTACACATGAAAAGAATGTGTCATCTAAACTGAGTGATGTCATTTTATAAAGAGATGTAACAACTGGTGAAATCTATGCTGGAATTACTCATCGAAGAGACAATTCAGGTTTGACTGAATACATAATATTATGTTACTTTGTAGATATTTCGTATGAATTTTCTTACTAACTAAATGAAAATACTACTTCAGAAAGAATACAAATTCTTCACCTTACAGAAAATGTAGGTCATCTTCTTTTGTATCTATAGATATATATGTCCATTCTTTTGGTATTTCAAATTATTTTGAATGCATATTTTACACTTGAATAGGATGTGTCATCTAAATTTAGTCATGTCATTTCAGAAAGAGATGTAACGACTACTGAAATAAATGCTTAAATTACTCATCGAAGAGACTATTCAGGTTTGACCTACTACATAATCATCGATTACATTACAGAAATTTTGTATGCATTTTATTACTAACTAAATGAAAAAACTGTTGCAGAAATAATTCAGCTACTTCACCTTGCGGAATATGTAGTTCATTGTATTATTTTTACCTTTTACTATAATATTATTTAAGTCATCACATGTTTATGTAATTTATACTACCAAGTTTGTTAACACCATTAATTTAACCGTTATTCACTTGTAGAATATCTGAATAGTGGATACCCCTCTAATGTTTTCCAATAATGTGGATCTATCTTTTGGTTTGATGAGAGAAATATAAAATTCATCATTAATGAAAAACCATGATTTGTTGTATGTTGCGCACTTGGTAAAGTATCTTTGAAATTACTAGTGTCATGTCCTCCATCCCTTCAAACGTTAATATTTAATCAAAACTCTGTGGAGGAAAGAGCATTCCAATAATATCTTCCTATTTACAATTATATGTTTGCATTCAATTAAATGGGTGGTAAGGTTGATGGATCATTCAATAATGGAATAGATCTAATTATATTCAGATTGAATGGAAAAAACTACCATCGCATAGGTAGTTTGTGTCCTCCAGAGGGACAACCACCTAGGTTTTCCCATCAATATGTTTATGATACTGCGAATGAGTCTTAGAACAAGATTCTGAATGTCAGTTTTTATTTAACATGTAGTTTAACACATTTACGTGACTATCATGTATTCACATCATTGTTAATTTAATTCACTTCATAGTTATAACGGAGAAAATTCAAACACAGTGTTGAATCATAATATTGTCGTTAACTTACAAAAAATGCTTCATGAAACAAATGTTTTAGCTCGTCATTCCAAAAGATAAAAGGGCATTCATGATTTTCAAGAACATTCAATCTTAAATTTGCGCCTTCTTAAGAGAAGACAAACAGATGCATTGACATACAACTTGCCTAATACTTCTGATATTGAAATGATTATTTTTGGTGACATTGAAGATATCAACTGTGAAAGATATATTATCATTCAAAGAAGAATTGTTGATTTGCAGTGGATTGATTAGCATCATCCCTTGTACCTTCTATTGCAATATCCACGTATTTTCACAAACAATCAAGATGGATATGTTGACAACATTTTTCAACAATCTACATCTTTGAGTACATGCAGAAAGGTTCGAAAAGTAACAATGTGTGAATACTTCTACATTCACATGCAATGTCGTTCGAGTGATTCATTGATATAACAACATTAAAGAATACTGTTGCAACAATTTATTATTGATTCCTATAAAATGATAGAGTCTCAGATGCTATCCTTCATACGCTTCAATCAAAAACTCTTGAGGGTTGAGTTTTACAATGGGCTGCAAGATGATTTTCTTCGAGGTGACCATGATGGGTATGCATGCGAGAATAAAATCATTTTACCATATATATTTACTGGTGGTCCCAGATATATGATTCAAAACTACCAAGATGCTATGTCAATATGCAATTGGGCAGGATATCCAAAAAAAAATTTAACATTTACATGCAATCCACTATGGCCTGAAATCAACAAATTTTTATCACATTACAATCTTCATCCTTCATATTGTCCGCACATTGTATCCAAAATTTTAAATATTATGGTTTACCAGTTATTGAAATATTTACGATACAAATGTTTCTTTGGAAAGTCATGAGCATTTACCTTCTTTAATAAAAATTATTTTATGAGACATACTTTATCTTATTTAAAAAATCTATTGTCAAGCTATGTTATTTATATTATTACTATGTGTGTTTGTTCGTATAGTTGAATTTCAGAAACATGGACTACCTCATATACACATTTTACTATTTTTATGTAGAGATTTAAAAATAGGTACTCTTGCCTGCATTGACAAATTTGTTTCTGCTGAAGTTCCAAACAAAGTTGATTTCCCACAATGTCATGAGGCTGTTAAGAAGTTTATGATGCATGGACCTTATGGTAATAAAAATCATAAATCACGTTGTATGAAAAATATAAAATTTAATAAATTTTTTCCAAACAAAATTGATAAAAGTACAACAGTTGATGATGATGGGTATGTTCTATACCAACTAAGAAATCATGGAAACACAATTGTGAAAAATGGTGTACCATTGGATAATCAGTATTTTGTACCATATTATCCTTTATTGCTAATGAAATATCAAGATCATCTGAATATTGATGTTTGTAATAAATCTTCTTGCATTAAATATATGTTTATGTATATTAGCATAGGTAATGATCGTGTAATAGCAGCTCTGTATGAAACCAACCCTACAACACTATCAGCCAATCATGTCGATGAGATTAAGACTTATTATGATTGCTGATACATCTCTCCATGCGAGGACTCTTGGAGGATATTTTCCTATGATATCCTCTATAGATATCCTCCAGTTGAAAGATTAAATTTTCATTTACGAGGCCAAAATATTGTTACGTACACTGACAATGATCATAATGAGGATGTTTTGAGTTAGGATAATAATTATGAATCAATTATTACAACATGGAATCAAGTTAATTTTTATTACCAGGAAGGAAGATGTCTCACATTCGCAGAATTTCCAACTATATTTGTATTCCTCCAACGTGAAAAAATATAGTGTCCAAGAATGTATAGGTTCAGTATTGGAAGAATTTATTATGTGCCACTAAAAACTGGAAAACTATATTACCTGTGATTATTGCTCACTTGATTAATGTTGTTCACAATTTTAATACTGTCAAAAGAATTTGCACCTCTAATATGTTATTAACATTTACATGCAATACACTATGGCCTGAAATCACCAGATTTGTATCATGTTACAATCTTCATCCTTCAGACTGTACACACATTATATGCAAAATTTTCAATATTAAGGTTTACCAGTTAATGAAAGATTTACAAGACAGATGTTTCTTTGGAAATTCATGAGGAGGTACCTTATTTAATACAAATTATTTTATGAGACATACTTTATCTTATTTAATGAATTTGTTGTTAAACTGCGTCATTATGTTATTTCTTTCTGTGTAGATGTTTATACAGTGGAATTTCATAAATGGGGATTGTCTCATATACAAATTTTACTATTTTTATGTAGAGAGATCAAAATAGGTACTCCTTCCTACATTGGAAAAAAAATTCTGCTAAAGATCCAAACAAAGGTGATTACCGACAACTTCATGAGGATTTCAAGAAGTTTATGCTGCGTGGACCTTGTGGTAATGCAAATCGTAAATCACCTTGTATGAAAAATGGAAAATGTACTAAATGTTTTCCATAAATTTTTTTGAATGTACAATAGTTGATGGTGATGGGTATGTTCTATACCAACAAAGAAATTAAGGAAACATGATTGTGAAAAATGGTGTCCCATTAGATAATAGGTTTGTTGTACCACATAATCCTTTCTTGCTAATGAAGTATAAAGAACATCCAAATGTTGAAGTTTGCAATCAATCTACATCCATCAAATATCTGTTTAAGTATATTAGAAAAGGTAATGATCGTGTAACATCAGTTTTATATGAAACCAACACTATATCTCAGTTAGAGAATAATGTTGATGAGATTAAGATTTATTATGATTGTTGATACATCTCTCCTTTCGAGGCCTCTTGGAGGATATTTTTCTATGATAACCACTTTAGATATCCTCCAGTTGAAAGATTAAATTTTCATTTACCAGGCCAAAATAATGTTACATACACTGACAATGATCATATTGAGGATGTTTTGAGTAAGGATAATATTTCTGGATCAATTTTTATGGAATGGTTTTAATCTAATGTTTCTTACCAGGAAAGAATATGTCTCACATTCGCCAAATTTCCAACTAGATTTGTATTCCAGTAATGTAAAAAAATATGGTGTCCAAGAAAGCAGGGGTTCAGTATTGGTAGACTTTATTATGTGCCACCGACAACTAGAGATCTATATTACCTTCGATTAATGCTCACAAGGATTAGAGGTGCAACTTCTTTTGATAGTATTAAAACTTTTAAAAACATTAATCATGGTTCTTTTCGTGAAGCATGTTCTTTATTGGTACTTCTTGATGATGACAGAGAATTTATTGAAGCAATAAAGGAGGTTTCGACTTGCGCTACAAATTCCATGTATATGTTGTCTGATTGCTCAATCTATAAAATGTAAAATGTGTAGTTGTTAATTCAATAACACTTACTTATTTATTAAGAAATAGTACTAATTAAATAACAATATTTCATGATTCCATTAATATTTGACACTCACAGATCATCAAAAACAGATGTATGCTTTGCTTGAAATAGAAATTCTACTATAGAGGAATGGTATATCTCTTCATTATTTTCCACCAATTCCCATTCTAGATTCTGAAATTATCTCTCACGAAATCAATTGGTAGCTGATGAACTAAATCCTAAAATAGAGAGTCTTCGAAATGAGTATCTGACTTTTCAATGTCAGCTTACTGACGAACAGAATGACGTGATGACTACCATTATGTCTTTGTTAACTACATCTGTTGGAGGTTTCATTTTCATGCATGGTCATGGAGGCACATGTAAAACTTATATTTGTCAAGTATTGAAATCTGTACTATGGTCAAAAGGTAATATTTTTCTAGTAGTGGAATCCAATGGAATTTCATCAATACTACTACCTGGTGGGAGGACAACGCATTCCAAATTTCAAATTCTGATTTCTATTTTTGAAAACTCTGTTTTCAATATTCAACAAGGCAGTGATTTTGTGGATATTCTACAGTTAACAAAGATTATTATTTGGGATGCGGCACAAATGATTCGTAAGCATTGTTTTGAATCTCTTGATCATACTTTAAAAGATATAATGTCGATAAAATATGAAATTTCCTTGAACATTCCATTTGGTAGAATAAATGTTGTGTTGGGTGGGAATTTCAGGAAAATACTGCATGTCGTACCATGTGGTAAAAAAAATGAAATAGTTTCTTCAAGTATAGATTCTTCATACTTGTGGAAACAATGTCGTGTTCTAACACAGACATGGAACATGAGATTGCTTCCCAATTATTCTACAATTTCAGATGAGGATCTTGAATTTTCCATGTGGAATATAGATATTACTGAAGGCCGTATTGCAGAACCGAATGATGGTGAAGCTACAATTCCAATTCCTTCAGAATATATTCTTACTTCAACTAAATATCCTATTTCTGAAATTTTTGAACATACTTATCCCAACTTCATCTATAACCATGCTGATGTTAATTATCTTAATGGTTGTGCCATCATAGCTCCATCTCGGGATATTGTTGGTCAAGTAAATGGGTACATGATGTCCCTCACGTGTTCTGAATGCAAAGATTATTTCATATCAAATTCAGTTTTTGATGCAATTTTTGATATAGATTGGCGGGAAAACATTTAAACATCTGATATGTTAAATGGTATTAATGTTTCAGGGATGGTTGCCCATAAAATTAGACCCAAAATTGGGGTTCCTGTCATGCGGCTTCGAAATGTAGATCAGTCTATGGGATTATGTAATGGGACTCTCTTGATTGTTACCCAATTGGGAGATCATGTCATCAGAGCAAGAATTCTATGTGGTTTTAATTCAAGATATCTTGCTTTCATTCCAAGATTAAATATGACACACTCCGACTATTGGTGTCCTTTGAAACTACTAAGAAGACAATATCCTTTGACTGTTTCTTACGCAACGACTATTAACAAAAGTCAAGGATAATCACTATCTTTTTTTGGGTTGTATCTTTGAAAACCTGTGTTCTGTCATGGTCAATTATATGTTGCTCTATCCAGAGTCACATAACCATTATGTTTGAAAATATTAGCTGGTGATAATAATCCTACAAGTCATGAATCAACACAAAATATTGTCTACCAAGAAATATTTTATAGATTGTGTTAGGTATATGTTAAATTATCTGTTAAATTGTCAATGTTCGGTTCTAATCAACTTATTTATGTATTATTTTATGAATGTTAATGTTTTCTTGATTATGATATCTTTGTAAAAAATTTAAAACATCACATTTCTACCAAAAAGTCGTGATTAATTACCTCTTTGAATAAAATCACACCTGATACTGATGAGACATTTAAGATACAAGTGCATATTTTGAATTTTTGGTGCAACACATCATCCTGGTACTCCAATGATGTTGTTACGATTTATATTATTCTTGGAGATATACAGGTTAATTCAGAAAAAAAAATTGAGTACATATTATCTTTCATCGATTTCATTTTTCTTTTCATTTCAGGTATACCACATATTTGTCATGTTGGTTTATATGTCTTTCAATTTTTGAAATTGTTAAGAAATTTATTTCTGCAGAAAGTTAAGATACAATATACTATTACTGGGCATCATATTCTATATACGTTCAAAAATATATTGTGGAAAGTAATGTTCTATTTCATACAGAACTTGCAGATAGCTTCTAATCAAGGCACCTACTGAGGAACTAGACATGCATGTCAAGTAATATTCACATCAAAAACGTATGTCCGACCATGTGATGCACCGCCACTACATTTCTGATTTGATTTTAATTTCTTTGAAGACATAATAAAGAGAAATATTCCAGAACAACATTAAATAGGTAAACATTTATTTAGATTTATGTAACATTTTATTATTGTTACTACAGTTTCTATGTTGATCAATACATAATTTTATGGATTACTATCAACTATTATTAGCTTACAGTACAGAATTGTTACTTCTTTCTTATAGTTTTTGGAAATTATTGGATATTTACATTTCTCGCATCCTCTTGAAGCATTGGGTAATTGAAATTTCATGATGAAAATTTTCTTACAGGATGAAAGGTTAGTCATTATGGCGTTATAGTATGTATTATCGGTTCATCAACTGTTTTAATATTGCAACTTTTTCGAGTTAAAAAACCAAATAGTATGCTCTCTAATAACACAATTCCTTATTTCCATTTCATTTATTCAATGATTTTAAAAGTATTAAACCAGTATTCCAACTGAATTTTCTTTAAAACTACTTTCAGACTCTAATATACTTACAAATTCCATTAATGCGATGAAAATCCTTTTCAATCTTGATATTGAAGATTTTTAATCATTCCATAAAAGCGATCTAGATAGTTGATTTAATTGTCATTTTTGTATATGTCTTCCAATGTTTAATATATGATAGATGTAGATATTATGATTGACATTTGAGTTGAATTTTTCAATTTTTAGATGTAGTTTTATAATGGAATAAGAGAATCAAAGTCCAACACCAACAAACCCATATTCTTTTTCTACACCATTGCTATATTAGTAAAATAAAAAACCATTACTGAAGTCATGAATTCTGATCAGGTATGTAGTATACGGAAAAATTAAAATTAAAATTATGCACTTTAATATTCGGGATGTACCCATACAGTACTGTAAAATTTCATTATCTAAATTATTATCAATGTTGTATAGAGTAACAAGTGATTTATTTATGTCACCATAAAAAAATTCAAACAACTCACAATTAATTCTATGATTCATGCAATTCTTGCATGAAAAAATTGCATAATTTTTTTGGAAAAATTAGGTGCAGCAACTGCAAGATATCTATAACTTGCACTGTTCCCAGGTTCTTATTTTTTCTTATTATTAAAATTTCATTAGTTATTTTATATATCAATACTAATTAATTTTACTTATCCTAAATCCCTATGTAATTATATTTATAAATCAACAAATTTAGAGTGCAGCTGCATGTGACTGATTCCACAGACTCCTTATTATTTTCCCTATTTGATAAACATGTAAGGAAATTTTTGATAAAAACTACATTAGATCTATGATATTATTTGATTCAGGTACTTATAGATAATACACTAGCATGATGAAAAAATATGTTCACTTCATTTAAGCTATCATTTAATTTTTTCGTAAATAAGGCTGATGATGAGTACGGTTATCCTACTAAATTGACTGTTTTCAAATAAAAAAGGGGTCTCCTGTCAATTGAAGTGTCAAACTATAATATTCAAAATCATCACCATTCAGTAGAGCAAAACTCATACAAGGTAATATTCCTTACCCACAACGAAAACTACTTCATCAATTTCAATGATAGATTCACAGAATTTTAGGTTGATTCTATTACATATCCTTATTTTCATTAATATGGATAGAATGAAAATATTTATTTGTCTTATTATTAATATAAATCATCGTCTGAGCAGTGGCTGTAAAAATGTTAGTAGTTTTCATGAACATTATAAGGTACATTATAATCCATTATCATCATTTTTACTTCCCTACGTGTAAAGAACATGCAACTGGATTAATGATTTCTTGTTTTATCATAGGATCATTAGAATGTTGAATCATTTCAACTCATTGCAAAGGCTGACTCTATATTTGAATCATTTTCTATGGTAACATCAAGTATTCAGGTATATATATATTTTCCCCCTTATAATTTTCTTTACAAGCCTTTACATTAATCCTACATTGTAACTGCTCTTAGATTTCATGCTTCTTTTAACTATGTTCTATATGTAAAAAACATAATGAATGAATTTATTAATAAAGATGTTATTGAAAAATATCACCATATCCCACCTGAAAGTGTCGGTAGAACAAGTCAAGAAAAAATTATTGCAATCCAAATGAATGATAAATTAAAAGACAAAACAGAAAACAATGGCTGAAATGTTCTGCAGATATGAAAGGTAATACGATATCAGGTGATTTTATCTTCAAATTTATTTTATGTCAATTGACTTAGTTTAATATTCTTGTATTACGTATCAACCATTAGTTGATTTATTTCAGTGTTGTTGGGAGAAGGGGCAGGACAAGGAGGTTGGGCATGGTGGGGGCTGGTGGAAAATGGGATGGGCAAGTAGGAGGGGACTGGTAGGGTTGGTGCTGCGAAGGAAGGAGGGTGATTTGGAAAGGGGAGGTACTGGGAAGGGGAGGAAGTAGAGGATACTAATGTGGGATTGGAGGGAAGGGATCGGGTAGGGGAGGATGGGAGGGGAGGGGCTCGGAATGGGTTGGGGTTGTGATGGGCAAGAAGGAGGAGGAGTTGGAAGGGGGGACGGGCCTGGTGGGGGTGGCGCTAGGCATGGGGGAAGGCCCTCTGTAATGTTTTTTTAGAAGTGTTCTAGTTATTATCTATGTGACATAAATATATGGATGGTAAAAATGCATATGCATGTGTTTTTTTTATATACAGGTTTTTTTTATCATTGATACTGAAAGATGTTCAGTTAGCCATTAATTTTAAGAATCCCTAATTTTATCTTTTGTGTGCAGGTTCAACAGCAACTTTGGGTGGGGGTGTCTTCCAAGGAGCTCCATGTAAGTATTAAAAGTACATGCTTATGTAATGTTATGAATTATGTTTTTATTGGTTATTGGATGGTTTATATGAATGGAATTACACAACACATGAATATTGGCTATCTTAGACTTTATTTTTTGACTAAAAAAACCAATCCTGTGATGTTATTGGTGATATTATCTTATGCATATTTCATATATTAAATAAGGTATTGCCATGTGTTATCATTATTAAAATGTAACAACTTATAAACTGTTCAGTAGTCTGTACTGCATTACTTACTTATATAGTTTCTTTAAATTACTGTATATATTTATGATTCCTAATAAATGGTTTTGATTTTTATTTTACATAGATATATATATGGGATAGATAGTTTGAATCCATTACTTTGAGATGAGTATCTATACTTGATTAATTGCTAAACCATAGTGACAAGGAATTTCAAGTCCATGAGGGAAGAGTTGGTGAGGGGGGGATGGGATGGGTAGATCTAGGAAGGGGGAGGGGGATGCTATGTGAAGGGGCTAGGCAGGGGGAGTAGGAGGTGGGAGGGTGAGCTATTGGGAAGGGATGGGAAGAAAAGCTTGTTAGATTGGAGGGGAGATAAGGAGATGGGTAGGGGGAGTAGGAGGGGGGGAATGTGTAAGAAGAGATTCTGGTTAGTGGGAAAGGGAGGGGAGGGGAGGTGCTGGGAAGGTTGGAGATGAGATAAGGGGAGGTAAGGGGAAGATGAGTACAGGGGGAAGGACCTGGTGGGGGAAGTGGTAGGACAGGAGGTTGGTGGGGGAAGGGTTTGGGAAGGGGGAGTGGTGGGGGAATGGGTTGGGTAGGGGGGAGTGGTGCTGGAAGAGGCTTGGCAGGGGGAGGCAGATGAGGGAGGGGGAGGGTTGGGATGGGGTGGCAGACAAGCAGAGGAGGGTGGAGGGGAGGGGTATATCTGGGTTGGGGGTAAGAGGAGGTTCTAGGAAATGGGGGGGGGGGGGTTATGCTAGGAAGGGTGGGGGGAGGGAGGGGTTGGGTAGGGGAGTGGCGACATGAAGAGGAGTGGGTAGGGGGGTGACATGTTGGGAAGGGTGTGGGGGTGAAGGGAGGGGATGGGCAGGGGAGGGAGGATAATTACAGGAATGGGGAGTGGAGGGGGAGAGTAGTGCATGGGGTTAGGAGGATGTGCTAGGAAAGAAGGAGCGGACAAGCTCACTAGGGGGAGGGGTGGAACTTGGCAGGGGGGGAGGGGAGCGGCTAGGCAAGGTGGGAGAAGAGGGTCTGGGCCAGGGAGAGAGGAGGGGCAATAGATAGGTGACAGCTGCAATGCATGGATGGGTTGGACGGGGGGGTGGGTGGACTGGAGGGCATAGGGCATGGGAGGGGTCGGGCAGTGACGACAGGCTACGCGGGGGACATGTAATGCCCTAGTTAGCAAGTCTGGATTATATTTTTTCTCCACTTGAATAATTTTCAGTTTTTCAAATATGTCCTGATTGTTTTTTGATAAAGTCTACCGGGTTACGGTTTTCTATTATTTATTTCAATTAGTAGTGATTTTACATTTTCGCATTATTTAATTGTTTTCATTGAATTTTTGTCCCGTTTTTTTTTCATAGATGAATATTGTAAAAAAATAATCCATTTGATTATGACATGTTTTTTTCACATCACTAAATTAACAAATTATTTTTTCATAGTAGTATTTCTAATTTACTCACATTGATTTCTATTTATAGATTTCCGGGATCAATATAACTGTCAACAAACTTTAAAAACCTCTACTCTACATCAATGATGCATGGTAGTACTGGGAGGTTGTTGACTACACATTTTGATGACATGAATTGTAATCTGATCTGCACACCCACTGTTGTTGAAAATCATGGTTCCTGTTTATTTTTTCAAACATGTATCTGCTACTGAAATAGTATTGATCTTCTATTATCATCGTTAAATTACATTCTATATTTCTATTTCAATGGTGACATTAAAATGAAAACTAATGTCTGTTTCCAATGTCAAGTTACCTTACCATGATTATGTTTCACTGTTCACCTATTTCAAGTATCTACCAATTAGATTTTCATACATTTTTTCTATGAATAAATGTATAATTTCAATATATAATTTATTAATTTTCAAAGATCACTTGTCATTTTTCTGATGCATTTTGTAGTTCATATTTCATTTATAACGACGTGTGTATGCACAAGCGATGTACTAGTTTATTGTATAGTGGGGTATTATTTTGAGTTTTGGGGTCCCATAATAAGTGTAATAGGTGTGGTGATGGTTTTTATTTTAGTATGAGTATTCAAAAAATCATAAAAAAATTTAAAAAAACAACAAAAATAATTTTTTCATTGAGATATTAAATGTTCCAATGCATGGATTTCTTCACATGGGGATCATGAATCCATTGTTTAGTTTCCTATAGTTGGAAACATTATACCTATTTTTGCTAATTTTTATTTTTTTTTACTCAGTTAACATCAAATGATGCTTTAGTAATTGAGCTTCACTTGGTTCCGTAAGGTGTTTGAGCTTGTGAGTTATCTAAATTATCTCGCTATAGAGTTTTAAAAATTGAGTTAAATTTCAATTACTATAGAAACTTTTATATTAAAAAAACAAATAAAAAACTCAAATACTCATCATATGGTTAAAACGTGATTACACCTAGTGCTTCCATCTTTTTTTTATGAATAAAATTGAACCCCCAAGTCTATTGCGATGCACAACACATCATCATGCTTAATTGAAATTTTATTTATTTGGTGGATAATTTAAATAATGGAATAGGCTTCATCTTATGATATTACTATGAACCGATATTTTGTTAAATTATATTGATGGGTTTTGAAAAAATATAGTTTGAGGTATTTTGGAAAGTATTGTATATTAAATTTTTTAGGTTAAGGGAATTTGAATTTAATATTTTTAATATAAATTTCACTAGGGACTAGTAAAACTCAATTTAGAGGAGTTATTAGACACTGAAATAGGATAATATAAATTTTATATATTTTAAAATTCATGTTATTTATTATTCATAAATGTCATTTTTAGTGAATTTTACAATTATAACATCATTTTATATCATTATTGAAATTATTTCATAATGTGAACTATTACTAGGTATGTTTTGAGATACATTGTTAATCCTCTAATAATCTTGATTTGAATTTCATATTTTATTTTTATATTTCTCATTCCATTGGTAGTATTTCATTTTTCTGGGGAACTTGAACAAGAACCTTATGAAAAGACAAAAATGGGCCTTGAACCAATAACATTCTTGGGTATTTGAACTACATCACTACCTAATAAAATAGTCGTATCACCCATGATCTAAGTCTAATAATGATCGTATGGTAATTGTATATAGAGAAAATATTGGGGGATCATTGAAGTCAATAAAAGAGCAATTTTATTTTTTATTTTTGATTTTTATTGGAGTGTTCAAGTGGCCCATGTTAGAGATGAAATTATGGGCCAAATTTTACAGCTTAGAAAAACATCATGATTTTTCGACCATATCATGAAAAATAAACATTAAATTATTCTTCAATTTTAAAAGATGTTAGGGGGATTACATTTATTTAGTTTTTTTATGTATATCCAACTGACATTTTTCCTTCTAGAAGCTCATTTCGGCTCCTTAATTAGGTTAATGCATACTAGATTATCTTTCGTGTAAATATTTTAAATATCTACATTCCACAAACATTCCACCATCCTAGACATATCATACTCATGTGTGATGAATTTGAATATTTATATATTTACCAATGGATCTGAAAATGGATGTTTAAGCAATGGACTTGGATGAGTTTTGGATGTTTTGTGTTTTATTTGATTGTAATGTTATTATGCTGATTTTTCATCGTATTGTTCTTATTTCTATTATATGTTTCTATAACTAGATTATCTTCATAATGAAAGATTATCTTTTTCTTATTTTCTATTATAGTTTTATAACATTGATATTTTTTCTTCAGGAAATGAATTTCCTCCCACAGTGATGTGATGAATCCTTCAAATAACGGTGGAGTGTTTGTTGTTTTATTTGTATTTACTTCATCAATTCATCAATAATGAGTATAATTCCAACTTCTACTATGAGTATAGAATCAATGGAGAGATAACCCACCTATGTGTGGATCTACTATATTAATTCCAAATCACTTCATTAAATTGTGAATTTTTCTTATAGTTCTTAAAACACATCCATCCTTATTGAATATTAATGATATATGATTCAAGTTTTAATATAAACCTTTATATTGGGATGATCATAAAAATTATAACCCATGTGTAAATGTGATTAGTATCACAATGTTATAGTATTAACCTAGTATGTGATAATGGTAGTTCTACTTCATTGGATGAACCCATCTCAAATTTATGAAATTGAAGTAGTCTAAAAAAGAATATATCTAATCCACCCTATGTGATAATATAGGATAAAATCATTCTATAAAGTTTATTTATTTGAGTTTTATTAGTTTTTATTTAAACCATCACAAGAAATACAAATTTGGATACTTCATAGCCAAAAAAAATCAATAAAATGTATGTTTCTGTTGGTTTTTTCTTAGGTCTTTAATGATTTGATAACCAAAGATACACTATAAAGGACCAATTCAACTGAAAAATGAGTAAATTTGAACAAATAAAAATATCCTATTTACAGTCCATAATTTAAGAGATATGATAACATCAATCAAGTTTATGGTGGACTTACACCTCACAAAGCATTCTGATTCATCTTCACTAATGCGCAACATGGTAGGTAATAAGGTTAAAGATAATGAATATATATGATATAAATTAAATTTTTGGGATATTCATGAAATATTTATCCTTATTTATATATAATATATCATTTTATTATTACCTTTTCACCCATTGAAAATATGATAACATCATTCATGGATGTGTGGACTACTACCACCTTAAAGCAATGTGATTCCTTTTTTCATTACCACATTACACGATCGAAATATATAAGTATATAAAGTGAAATTATATTGTATTTATAATTTTATGAACATTATAGGAAGGAAAATATCACATACCTTCTTTCTATAATGATGATAGAAAAATAGAAGTGTTAGTCATGGGTACGTCTGTCCAACAGTATCAATGATCGTAATTTTTATTAATTTTTCATAACTATCATTTATTACTGGATTTAGAAGTATATATTGTTTATAAATATGATAAATATATTAGGATTATTATTCTAAATATGTTTCAATAATGAAGACTTTGGACATAGTCAACCTACCAATGTCAATTTCTCATATAACCTAAACAAGGTTAAAATAACAAATGTTTACAGAATTGATTAATTAATTGTATATAAGTTGGTAATAAATGAAATAAATGTAATAAAAATAGGAAACCAGTTGTCATGAATTTAAAATTAACATAAATTTAATATTCATAAATATAAAGATACATATAACAAGTTAGACCCAAAGTAAGGGGATTCATCTCAATTTCCTTTTGTTGAGGAATATTTTTATGTTACAAAACTATGTTTTTTTAAGAGGTGTATATACCACCCCAATTACATGTTATATCTATTATTCCACTTATATGATGTTATTTTATATTCTGTTCAATGTTAATTTTTCATGGGGATTATAATTCATTTTTATCCCAAATGATAAGTGACTTTTCCTTTAAAAATCTTCTTTTAATGTTTTCCTTTCAAACTCACTTTGATTTCCTTTTACATTTTCTTAATGATTTTTTAAAAAAATAGATGGAAATAAATTATATTTATTTACATTTTATGTCTCATTTTACTTTCTTTCAATTTTATTCCAAAATGAATATTTTTACTTTTTTTGTTATGGAAGATTTTGATAAATAATAAAAATAATGTTTTGTATGGCGAAAATGAGTTTCTTTACATCATGACCATTAGTTGATTTTTTTTTTCGTTTCCTGATTTTATGCAACTATAAATGAAATAACATATTTATTTTTATTTAGTTTTTTAGTATATAAAATTTTTTTCAAAAATAAAAGCAAATTGTAATATTACATTTTTTTTAAATAAATTGATATTTTGATATCCAAAAGTGATTATATTTTGAGTATAGAAGAGTTATTCAAATGGGTTTTGTTGTAAATGTAAAATCATTAATTTTTTTATTCATGATGTGGTACTTGAGAATTATGCATGAAAAATGGGGGAACCCAGATAAATTCAAGTGATCCCATTGCAACTTATAAAATTTGGTGGTCTAGAGAGCATTGGGTGGTACTATTATAGATTACACATTTGGGAGGCACATATAATGCTGCGTGAGACCATTACTACTTATATGATAGGGTATTATTACAAAGCATTGTATGAGCCTCATATTTCATACTGTATGGGTGTTCCAAAATAGTACTCTAATGAATTAAGTAATGCCCATTATAATAATATCCAAGGAGGGAGTTACTGAAGGGCTTTTACTTTGGATTTAAATTCAGTCTGTTTTCTTACAAAACTTTAAAATGGATTATGAATGTTATTTTCTACATCCCAAAGAAGGGTATTTAATTAATTTTACTTGTTTTCATGATTTTCTTTGAGAAAGAAAAGGAATTTCTGTATTCCATGGGTTTTTTTTCATTTTCTCAAATAAATTTGAATATAAATTTAAACATTATATTATTTTTTATGTTTTTATATGACTAATAGTTTTTCTTATTTTTAATCCTTACTAATTTTCGTTATGATCACCCCTTCCTAAGAAAATTTAGAGTTTTCTTGGATTGGTAAGGGATAGGAAGAAGTCATTTTGACTATTGTGAATATTTACCATGAAATGAAATCAATATTTATTTTGAATCTTTTATATTATGGAAAAAATGGATACTATTATGAGGATTCCACTTTTTATTCTACAGTTTCCTGATTTATTATTTGTGAAAAAATTATAGAAAACTCTTAATTTAAAAAAATAAAAAGTGAAAGAAAGAAAATTGTTGAAAAAACTCATGATTATTTAATTATTATGGAAAGATCCATATAGTCAGTTGAAATTTCATTTTATGTAACATTATAATCTAGGATAATTATAATTTAATTACCATGTATGATTTTACTTTATAGTTAATTTAAATGGGTATACAACATAACGATAACCATGTTGATGTTCCCAAATTAATTCTATTCAAAATGGTTTTCCATGGAGGAAACAGAAAGTTTTAGTGGGAAGGTAACAAGATGAAAATATTCCTCCCAATCAGCATCCTGATATGTTTGTACTTTATAGGGATCCATTTTTTTTAGTGATGGATCAGTTTAAAAAATCTTTATATGGTCGTGGTATCCAAGAAAAATTGAAACCCAATCTACCATGAAGGAACATGTATATTTTTGGATCATATCATGAGGAAACATCCCCCATATTTCAGTGGATCATCTTACCCTATGATTCTTAATGAATTTATTATTACCTAGTGAAATATATTTGATGTCATAGGATGTTAATAATGTCAAAAGAAAACTCTTTTCATTTATCATTATGAAGTTGATGTTTATCGATAATGGTATTTGGTTAATACTACCATAGATAAATATTATCTTTATGCCATGAAATGGGAAACATTCAATGATATTTTTCTTGAAAAATATTTCCACATGATATTTTAAATATAAAAGGGAATTCAGTTACTATAATTGAGGTAGAAAGATTAATATTTTATAAATTTATATGAAGAAACCTTTATAATATTGTCCATGTATGTGTCAGTTTTTATTTAGGACTCCAATAGAAAATTTAATATACATTACTCTGTATTAAAACTATGTCTATGAATAGATTTGGATACTTGATAATTTAAATTTCTTGATAAATTGGATTGTTTTTCTGAGAAATTTTAGATAGGTTATGCTAAAATGTATGTTCCTTGAGATGCAAACCATATGAAAATATTATGCTCGTAGGAAAAAGGGAAAAACCTATTAATAAATCTATAGATATGTCCCTATATTATCTAAATGTGGAAAATGACATTTCATGTAATGATTGACAGGATCTAGGAATGTTTTACAATGTGGTCAGTTTTGTCAATGGATTGTGACTATAATGAAAAGAGTCATGAAAAACCAATGAATTAGGTAACCTATATATATCTAACAATGATATATTTTAGATTTAATGATTTGTGTAATTATTATAATGGATGTCCAAAGTGTATTTCCTAGGACAAAATCATCATGATTGGAAACATGAATGTGTATCAATGACTTATGGCACTACAATAGTTGATATATGGCCATCGATTTAAGTGGTGAAATTATTTAATATCAAATAAATTTGACTATAAATTGAAAATATAACCTCATTATAGTAATTATAACTTTTAGGGAAAACATTGAGTGGAATTATTAAAGAAACCAAGATTTATAGGAATCATCATATTGTTATTAGTGGGACGATATTTCCTATAAATCTTATTGATCATTCCTTAATAGATTATGATATGATACATGGTATATATTGTCTTTAATTGTATTATACTATGATAGATTTTAGTTCTATGAATGATGGGTTAAATAATTTATTACGTTTTATAATTTACCAAGAAGTTTAGAAATTGATTAGAGGAGACTATTAATGTTACCTAGTTCAAATCATTTAAAAAAATGAAATTGGTAAAATTAGTCATGTTCTAGATGTAAATCATTTCCTGTATATTTTTATAGATTTATCTACATTGTTACTCATGATTAGGAGGTTGATGTAAAAATTGGATTAGTACCTGATGATAAACTTCTTTCTAAGCACCTTATCGAATAGCTCAAGGAAGACATTTAAAAATGAATAAAAATTACATGAGTTAATTAGGGTTTCATCTGACCTAGTACTTCACTATGGGGTGTTCTTATTTTTTTGAAAAGAATAATGGTTTAATAAAAATATTCATTGATTATACACCATTTGATAACATCATTATTAATAAGAAGTAACATTCACCTCATATCGATGAATACATTGATCATCTCCAGTGAGATCGGTATTTTTCGAAGGTTGGACTGAGTTCAAGGTACCTTCATTTGAAGGTGAAGGACTTAGAGATTTCGAAGACTTTGTTTTATATGAGATATGGGCACTAGTAGTGTTTAGTTATGTTATTTGTGTTATCTAATATAGTTGAGGTATTGATATACTTTATGAATAGAATTTTTCATGAGTTCTTGGAATAGCTTTTAGTAGTGTTAATTAATGAAATTATGGTAAATTATGAATGTAAACAGGATCATTATAGTAATCATTAGGGTTTTTCAAACCATAAAAAAATTTAACTATATGGGAAACATATCAAATGTGAATTTTAGTTGAAAAAATTTCATTCCTTTGACATATTATTTCTAAATAGGGACTCATTATTAATGCTAGTAAAACAAAAGTTGTTGAAAAATGTACAAGTCACACAAATTTCATAGAAATTCATAGTTTTACTAGATTATTGGGTAACTGCTGGTGTTTTTTTTGAAATATTTTCTTGATCTCCTATCCCACTAACAAAGTTAACAGGATAAAGGGTCAAATTTTTCTACATAAAATAATGTGAAAATTTTTTTTCAATAACTGAAAAAATAGGTTTATGGATGCTCCAATTATCCCTTGACAATTATAAATGGATAATTTTTCATATATAATTATGTTTCATTAAAATTATGAGGTTTTTTACCAATTTAGAATGATAACATAATTTATTTTTGATTCACATTAGTTAAAACCTTGTGAGTTAAATTACCATACACATGATTGGTAATTTGATGATGTTGTTTTTTGCTTAAAAATCTGGATTCATCATTTGTATAGTTTAAAGTGTGAAATATATAATATTCAAGTAATTTTTATATGCATATTCACTCAAAAATAATTAAACAAGAAACATAGAAGATAAGTGGAATTGATCAAGGATTATGATTTCATGATTCATTACCGTCCTAGAAAATATAATAATATGGAAGATGCTAAAACATGAAAAAATAATTTTACATTAACCCTGTTACATATAGAATGTGACCTTTTGGATAATAATTTGTTTAATTCTCGCCTAATATATTTAAGTTTTAATGCATCTTTTTTTAGTATTTAGTGTAGTTAATGTTCTCATAAATAACTATACATGCAAGATAGAAGGATCAATATTTAAAAGAAAAGGTATAATATTTTATGAAGAGTAAGTTCCCCAATTTTAATATTGATGAATATGGTTTTTGATTATTGGGGAAAAAATTATGTTTTATTTTTGATTCAAAATCGAGGAAATACTGTTTTAGTGATATTAAGAGATATTTCTTTTCATTTATATATAAATAACTGAGATGTACTAGGACCTATGAGATTATTACTAATAGAATAGAATAAAAATTGACATTGTTTACATTACCATGAAGTGTTTGAATTATTATTTTTTAAAATTAGAACAAAATTTACTGAAGGGTATGATTTAATATTTTCCCAAACCGGAGTGGGAAGGAAAAAATATATCCATGTTATTTTTTCTAGGATTTCAAATGACATCAAGAGGTAACAATGAGATTTGTTTTATTGGTGATCAATTACCTAAATCTTAAAATTTCCACCCCATTAAAAAATAATTTATTTATATTCGAATTACAGACACTATATAAAGGATATTGTTAATTTTAATAGGGTTTGTCTCTCCATTGAATCATACAGTGATTCATGGATCATATACAATTATTGGAATGAATTTAGAAGTCAACGGGTAATGAATTTAATTTGTTTAATGATTTTAATCCTCAATCAGATGTGATGTCTGATCGGACAATTCAAACAATGTATTATATGATTTTTTTTTGTTCAATGGATTCCTATGGAAGTTATTATCAACAAATTTATTTAGTTTTGTTTTTTTATAATAACATTTTTCATTCCAGTTTTTTGATAGTGAAATTTGATTCATTATATAGAATGGGGTGTTAGAAACATGTTTTTTGGAATGAAATTTGAGAAATGGAGTTTAAGGGTACAATGTTGGTAGTTTAAATACATAATAACTATTATTTTATTCATCCACATATGAGGACGACTCATAGTGTGAATAAAATTTAGGCAGAAAAATAAAGGAAAAAATTCTTTTAAGGTAGGTGATCAAGCCTTTTATAAAGGTTCTTCATGGATTAAAATTATAAATTTTCTAACAAGGGAATGAAAATTATATGGTTCAATTTATCATTTTATATCATAGATAATTTTATATTGGTTAAATAATGAGTGCCTTTCCCATGAGTTTATCTCATGTACAAAAAATAATTAATGTTTTAATGTTAAGAAAATATATGTTAGATTCATCTCATGTTTTGAGCCCAAAAGTTATTCTGTTGGAAGAGAATATATATTATATGGAATATTCAACTTATATTCTCTAATACTGAATTAGTTTTTGACAAAATAATGTGACTCTCCATGTTACATTTTTTATGAAAAACCATATGGTAGAAGAGGCAACATGGGAATCAGAAAATGTTATGAGGGAAAGATATCCCCACTTGTTTAATATTTTGAAAAAAATAAATGGATAAAACTAATAAGGGGGTATATAAAAAATTAGGTAATTATATAAGTATTAATTTTAAAATTTATTATTATGAATTAGATAGAAATATTAGTTATAAAAATAGTAAAGTAATTATTAAATAAAAAATATATAATTTTAATTAAAGTCTTTTGTTATATATATTTTTTAAAATTAATTCTAAAATTTTAGATTATGAATTTAATAAAAATTATTTAAATTTTTAAATAATAATATCCAAATTTACATTGTGTTCAATTTTTGGATGTTTCGATAAATATTTTTTTTTTCAGCGGATTGTGAAAAATACCAAGTTTTGTTAAAAGTCATATCATTGTAATAAATTATTAATTTAAATGACCCAAAATATTGTGAATATGTTTTAAAGTAAACAAATAATTGTTTATTTTTATTTATTAAAAATAATTACTTTTTAATTAACTGTAATTTGGTTTTCTATATAAGTCTTTTTTTTGGTTTCTAAATAGGTTTTTCTAAAGACAATTTAAAAATGAATAATGTTTCTATAATATAATTATTAAAGAAAATCCCTAACGGGTAATTTTTTTAATGAAATTTATATATCATATATCTATAAATATTTTTTTATTTTTTTAATTATTATTAATTTTCATAGAGTTGATAGAGAATCATCATTTTTTTAAAAATTCTTCCTGAAAACCCAATGTCTCTCTATATCTACGAGATTGACATTAAATTAAATTTTTACCATTATATGAAATGAATTTATAGATATGGATATAATATTTTTAATTAGAATAATTTATATTCTATAATAATTTCATATTATTTTTTCCAAAATTTATTAGTGAATATAGTTTAAATTAATAATAGAATTTAAGGTAAATACAAGATTACTAATTGGTTAAACTTAACATAGAAGGTGTAAAAGTGACAAAAAACATTTAAAAACCTATTTAATGGCCATATAATTATTTTATATCTTCTAATATCTTGTTTTTTGAATTATTGGAGTATTTTTATAGGGAATATAGTGGTTCAACTAAATTTCATAAAAAACGTTACATGTGTGCCATTTACCTCACCTATAAAAGGCCACCACATATCCCCCTCTATCCACACATTAAAAACAAATAGGTTCAAGAAATAACTTCCCAAATATATTATCCACTTACATCATCTCATCCATGAATACTTAATTTGGTAAAAAAATAAAACCACGATTGTAAATTGGTGCTAAGAATAATAGATATAAGAAAATAAATGGTTGTATTCATCAATTAGAAATTTTATTTTATTTCGTCCTTCGAACCATTCAATTATCCATATACCATGATGATATAATATCCTCAGTATCATAGATATAATTTTATGTTGTTTTGATAAGGGTAAAACCTGCTACCACACACACATCCATCAAATTGGTTACAAACTCATCATTTGTGTGTATAGTGGATTATAAACAATTTCATTTTTTTTCCACTAACACCTCTCAAAGTGGAGTAATATGATGTAATTAAATTTTATATATTTTATATATGACATATTGAAACATATTTAGTCATCATATTGTATAATAGATTTTTATATTTCATATCGTAAGAGATATGAAAATTTTTCTCATATATATGGTGGACTACCGCCTTATAAATCGATGTGATTAGTTTTCACTAATCTATTACATAAAAGTTAATAAGAGTAATAATAATGAATATAGATATGATATAAATTAAAAAAAATAATGATATCCATGACATATTTAAAATTAATTAAATATAATCTATCATACATGATATATATGATATTTATGTCATTATTTAATGGTAAAATAAATTTACCTTCTTTCTATAATGTTCATTTAAAAATGGAATCTTTACTCATGTGTACATACAACCTACAGTCACTAGGATTGTAATGTTAGATCATTTTTCATAGCTATATTTCATTATTGGTTTCAAATATTAATTTATCTATCAATATGATAATTATTCTAGGATTATTATTCAAGATAATATTAAATAATAACCACTTTGAAAATATTCAAACTACCAATTATTGTTAACATAGAAGTTGAATATAGTCAATAGATCTGATATAAAATTAATTTCCTAAGTAATTTTAGATAATTTCGTAATACGTTAAATAAAATGTAATTATATACATGAAATGAGTTATCAATCATGAAAAATATTTATCATAATTTTATTATTTAGGTATATAAAGACACACATGACAATTCATACTAAATGAAAGAGACATCATCTCAATTTCCTTTCATTGAGGCATATTTTTATTCTATGAAGCTATATTTTTTAATAGAGGTATATAAAGACCCTTTGAAATTTAATATCATTGATTTCTCTATTACCATGGAATTTATAGGTTTTTTTTGTTAATATTTCAAGGGGATTATAATTCAAGTGTCTCCAAAGGGATAATGGACATTATCCTGTAAAAAATCCACAATTAATGTTTTTAAAAAAATTTGTTAAATTTTTTATATTAATATAAATGAATTATTAATTAAATTTATGTTCTTTTTTTTATATATAATTTTTTTCAAAATTAAATATTGTTATGTGTTTTATACATAACAATTTTAAAATTGACCAAAGTAATGTTTTATATGGTGATGACGAATTTTCTATCGCCATGACCATTATTTGACTTTTGGAATAATCTTCAAGATCTAAAGATTCCTCCAAAGGAAATCCAATTTTTCCATTTATTTGGATAATTTCTTAATTAAAATGGGTTTTCAAATGAAAATTTATTTTTATAATGAAAATGAATTTTAAAAGAAAATACTATTTTAACATATAAAAGTAATTTTCATTCAATTTTATGAGTTTTTAAAATGTTTTATGATGTTTATGAGAAATAAGAAGACTGTTTTCTTCATTATATATTATGTTATGACCTGAACCATGTCGGGGCTCAACCAAAACTACCCCAAGCACACCTCCTCAGGCTAGGGGTGGAGACTGTTGTCGAAGGTACAACTTGTGGAGGCCTTTGTTTATGAACTTGTACACACAAATTCATCCAAATCAATGAAATAGTGCACCGGAAAAGGAATAGAAGATACACCACTACTATAGAAAGTGCAGAAAATAGACATCAACCTCTAATATGCACAAGTACCAATATGTAAACTAAAAGGGTAAGAGAAAGAACACACACCCAACCAAAAAAGTCCCACAACAAAGAAGTGACTGTGAAAGTAAAATATTTGAGAGATCCCATCTCCCGAATCCCATTCTACGAGAACCATACACGGTCCACACACCCATATCATAAAGCCCATATTATGTTATGTTCAACATGTCTATTTTCTGTATAAGGCATGAAGCGTGCTAAAAAATTCCATGTAGTGTTGAGTATAAAAATACATAGTTTGACGCCCCAAAAAGGTGAAGGGGAGCCGTAAGAGATACACAGAAGAGGAATGCAGTAGATAGAAAAATTTAATGTTTAAGGAGTGAAACTCAACCAAACAAGAGTTTGAAGTACTCTCATCCAATAAAAATAAGATAGAAATGGTGAGAAGATGGGCTTCTCATTTAGCCTTCACTACCTATAGTAGGGGAGAAGACTCATCCAACCATGGGAAGCTATAAATGGAATGCACATGTCCTTACCCCTGCATCTTCACCACTCCTGGATGAAGAGTATCCAAAATACAAGGTGTGGGTATTGGACATAAAATATATATATATATATAAATCCAGTCAAAGAAATGCAACATCGATTAGATCGCTCATTATTGATGACGGGTCTGCTGGACTACTACTTCGATCCATCGAGGCTCCCTAAAAGGAATATCCTTAATTAGATGAATAACAAATTACGAATAGTTGTGATAGAAAATGATAGTTTTATAGGGAGATATATAGAGGGGATTAAGTCTAACCCTAATTCTAAACTCTTAAGTTTCTATTAATTTGATCTTCTCTCGGTGCGGAGTCTGAAATTCTAGTACCCCATGTTTTCTGTCACACCTAGGTAAAACACCCTATTATGAATCCAATAGAGATATCTGATTTAAAATAATATTATTTGATCAAAAAAAAATTGATTATGTATTCGAGATAAGATAATTATGTTTAATTATTTTATTTATTATTTTTCCTTGGGTGACATTTCTTGTTGAAGTCCTACACTGATGAATGTTATGCCAAACAAAGGGTAAATTCCATATCATAGACTCAACCATAGGATTAGATTTATAACTTGGCCTACCATTAAAGAGATTTCTCGTTTCCTTCACAGACATACAATAAAATATACTTAAAATTTTGTATAATGTATTCTGGGAACACCAGGCATCATAATTGAATGTTTTCTTAGTACCCCGCTCTGGAAATATATGTATAAATATTCAAATTTCTTTAATGAAAAAAAAATAGGGTCTCTAGATCATTACCACCTTCTATATTTTCTTCCTTGAAAATAAAAAAAATGAAAACATCTTTCTTTACTGAGCTCACACATGGCTCTTCCAAACCTAGTAAAACATGTAGGTTTCTATACTGGCACAGCATGCGAACCAAAGGGGTGGTCCATCCTCACATGTTGTGTTAATGCTGATGATGTTCATAAGAAAATGAACGTATCTACTTGTATTCAATATGGGGGATACTTCCTATGCCCACTATAGCTATTGGGGGTAAGGAAAAGCGGTAGTCAACCAATCCATCTATTTTCATAGTCTCAAACGGTCTAAAGAAAAATAGGGGATTGTTTTCATTCTGGGAAAAAACACTATATCCCATGTTGTGATTGGAATAACCATTTCTCCCTATAATAGGGTATCATGATTCCATACATCAATATATCCATTTGGTAAAAACACCTAAGGATATCTGGGCAAACAGGTTTCCACCGTCGATGTTTGTCAACATAGACTCCCTTACATGCTCAAGAAGCGAAAGAGGAAACACCATGACTAACAAAAACTCTAACCTATTTCTCTACTAGGGTAAACTGTAGTAAAGATAATTTCTCTGAAGCATCCCACACTTGGAAAGCCTGTGACATCCTTTTGAGGAAATCACCTACAATATTTCCTTTTCCTGAAGTTTAGACTATCTTGAAGCCATATTCTTTTAGGAAGTCCTACCCTCGTCACCACCATAGGTTCAAGTATCTCTACGTGAAGACACCCCTAAGACTTTTGTGGATTGTGAAAAACATAAATTGCTCTCCAAGAAGGTATCATCTCCACATTGTCAGTTCAAATACTAATACTGAAATGACTAGATAGCGAGTCTCACCATTTTGTTCATGGGTTCTCCAACTCCTCAACATGCACTTGATAACAGTAGTATCATGACTTGATGTTGAGTATAAAAGGTAATAATGATCAGGGAAGGTGAGTAAACTCATCCTACCCCAGTATTATATAAATGGATATCAGTTGGCATTCCCCATGTGTCTTTTCCTCCCATTATAGAGAGTAATCCCCTATATAAGAACACCATAAAAACTACTTGTGGAATTCAAATAAAAATGTGTTAAAGTAGAAAAAATACACTAGAAATAATAGGACCGCATCCAAAATTCTTCAACACAACCACTACATGAATGAAAAAGTCAATGGGACTCTTCCACCACAAATCAATACTATCTTCTTTCGGAGGAACTGACTCACCTTCATGGTTTTACTCGAATAAAAAAATGTGTCTCGGTGGAGGTGGTAACCCTATTTTTTGTCCATTAAAATCTACGTCAAACAACACCAACATAGGGTTTCACCAATTTCCTATTTCACCCCAATAAAACCTAAAAAAATGGAAATGGAGGAACAAGAACATCATAGTGTGTCAAACGAGTTCTAAAAAAAAGAACAATGACATAGGGAGTACCTTATATCATATCATGTTGTATAGGATTGTAGATATCCAAAGCTTGCACTTATCTATGGCCCTAGAGACCAGCTTCATGAGCCTGACATGGTCCCCATAGTGGGTGTTGGAATGACCTCATAATGTCATTACCCACCTCCAGCTTCCCTGACTATTTTACCAATACCACCTCCCAATGGATTACCCTAATCATGAGGTTGTATCTACCATGGTGGTCCACCTGGTACTTGTTTATTGTTCATATCACATCTGGTCAGGCTGTCTCGTGTCATGTTACCTCACTCATCACAAGCATCACAATAGCTCTCCCATTATTTTTCATGCAATCTATGCTGCCACATCTCTATTTGACTATGTACCTAAGACTGATTTGTGGGGTGGCCTCTGTAATATAGATCTTGACGTATGATGCCTATTAGCTTTAGAAGATGTCTCACATCTATTTCACCTACTGACATAACCATATGTATGACATCTCTATAATAAAAAAGATCTCTATCACCAAAACCAACTCTAGCGCCCTGACATAGGTAGGGATGCATAAGGGTAGTATGATAGCATGAATATCTCTACAGAGTACCTACTCAAACATTTGTTCTCGGAAGTAGTCTTCATGGATTATATCTAGAGAGTAGCATTAAAGGTGTGTGAACCTAGTCACATATTCAGTCACTGTCATCGCTCCCTAAGAATGATGCAGGATCTCCTGATGTCGCATAGAGTTAAAGTAGGAGGGGTAGTGCTCCTCATAGAATATATATTAGAAGTCATACCATAAGATTGTCGACTCATCGTGTATATGAGTAACCAGGATCCACCAATTCCCAATTGGTCCATTGAAATAGCTGGATACCAAGGCCATCATTTTATCTTATGGTGTACATACAATCCTAAAGAGGTGGACCAAAAACTCTAGCAAAACCTCTTCTGTATAAGGGTCTAGATCACCATAGAACCACAATGGTCTCTAGTACATGAACTCAAAAAGTGTGCTCAGCCTATCAATATCCTCAGCCCTTTCTACTGGGGTTGTCTACTTCTCAATAGGTGGAGGTGTTGCTACTTGTCCACCTGGTGGAAGGAGACCACATGAAGGGTCCTGAACTGAGGTCTCAGTGATCACATGGTTGTCATCATGAACCGGATCCAGTATCCTAGTTGGCTGTCATCATAGAGATATCCTGAATTTTATTAAAGAGTTCTATGTTCAGATGAGTATATATATATATATATATATCAATAGTAAAAATTTGGATCTAAATTAAGAAGGATAGTTAATGACGTTATCCTATATAATACATGTAACGTTTTTCATGAAATAAGTACCTCATTGTGCTGAGTTGACAAGTTGGTAATCAGGGTCTTCATGAATGGATATGTTAGCCACATGTACCATCACTGGAATATCAAGCCTAATATTCACTCTCGAGATACATAGATACTATTTACCTAAACCAAAAAAATTCATTTTAGTGGAACATTTAATCAATATCCCAATGGTCAAACCACCTCTGATACCACTTTGTCATGAACCAACCCTTGCTGAGGCTCAAGCCACAACTACCACATGCCTGCCTCGATAATCCATGGGTGGCAACTAGAACTAAAGGAAAAATAACTCGGAGATGTATTTTCCTAAGAACTTGTACACTAACACACAACAAACTTAATGTAGAAGTGCAGAGGAAATGATATAGAATATACAACAATACTTCAAAAGGAAAAAAACATGAATCCTCCTATAATGAATATAAGTAAATAAAACAAAACTGAAATTAAAAGGGGAAAAACACCCCCAACATGAAAATTTTCCCAACAGGGCAGTGATTGTGAAAGTTAAATAGTTGAGAGATCCCCGCTTCTGAATCCCAAGCTATGACCATCATACATGGTCCAAGAACCTATATCCCTAAGCTTCTCTAAAGTCATGATCAGCCTGTCTGTCATCTACAAATAGTACGAAACATGAATGAAAAGACCATGCATGGGTAAATATAAAAAATATCAATAGGACCCCCTGAAAAGGTCAAAGGTGAGCCATAACAGATACAGTAAAATGGAACAAATTATATAGAAAATGTATAGTAAAATAGTTCACTATGATATTAATCTTCACTATGAATAAATTCTCTAAATTGATGTTGTGATACATAGAGGAATTATGATTTTTTAACTCTTGTCAAGCCAGTACAACATTACCCCTATCCACCCTAGTGAAACTCACCTCTATCATAAAAAAAAAATTAATACCAGGAATCATACATCATTCGGAAACACCCCAAAGTAGTTTGATCTATCATTTTATTATAATTATGAAACATAGACATCCCGAACCTCCTCCAATGCTTACCCAATCGCATAGGAAACATCCCAGAAACATAAACACATCCAACAACACCTCTTAGTGATTTTCTTGATCTGAATATTCGAATATGAATCACAATTATAAAAATATATCCTATCCTGAGGCTAAAAATTAAAATTTCCTTAAATTTGACCACCCTATGAAAATATAGGTCATTACATGTGAATCCTTTTTCTCCACTATAAAATCCTTTTGAATCACTCATATAATGATATTAGAATATGTGTCTCTCTATCTTTTTTCATCGACACATTTTTTGGATGAGGTTCTAATTAATTTATAGGCATTATTTTCAATAAAACATGATTACACTAATATCAATGTGATAATCTATTTTGAAATATATGTAATTTTAAATATCATTGACCTTAGAGTATCTTAATATATCTTTTAATGGATTCATGGGGGTGTCCCATTGATTGCAACATTAAACATTTAATATTTCTAAAACCACATATCATCAAAAATTCATAGGATAGATTCATTATGCGGTTCGACATTCACTACTATGTAGACATATTCTCTAAAATACCCATTACAACATGAACTACTGTCTTGTGGAATATGTTCACCAAAATCTGAAAATAATTAAAAAATTAAATCTCAAGGGGTGTCCTTAATATTGTAAACCAATTACCTGTATCTTTTTATATGCATCATTATAATGAAATAATATCAATAGTAGTTTAATTCATCTCATATGTAGTGAACTACATCTTCATGTCAGATTAACTCTGAAACACAACCCTCACGTAGAAAAAAACTCATTACAATAATATATATTACCATGATGAAACCAACATAGTTGTGGAATTTTATATGTATTGTGATATTAATCTATTTTAGTTTAGATATAACTTCGGGATAAAAACATCTCATTTTAAGAAAATTCATTATTTGTGTAATATTATCTAAGAATAGATATAACATGACCAACTTCTACAAACATTGATTTGAAATCTATAATAGAATATCAATCCTTTCATTACTATAAATATTTTATAAAATCTAAAATTATTCCAACAAACCCATGAAAATATTGAAAAAAATACTACATAAAATCATCCTAAACTCCTAAATGATTTCCTTGAGAAACTATTCGAAGAATAATTCCAATAAAAATTTCATCTAAACACCTCACCATAGGATAGTATTTATATGGGATAATGCACCATTAATGTAATTTTTTTAACAATTATCATTAATTATAAAGAGACGTCAATATACTAAAATATTTCATGTGGCACATTGAAAATTATTTTTTTATAAAATGAAATTTAAAAAAAATGAAAGGATTAAAATTTAATATTTTTATTTTTATTTTTATATAAGATAATAATAAAAAGTACACATAGAGGGCTTTCAATATCAATATGGGGTTAAAATGATCATGAATTCCAATATGGATGCCTTTCAACATTAGTTATGCAAAAATATATGAGGAAATCAGAAATATTTTAAAAAAACCATACAAAATCATAAGATCCCTCAAAAAAATTTAAAATTCAGAACAAAAAGTAGTAAATGTAAACACAAATCTAATTTCATAAAAAAAATTGATAACTTTTATTAAAATTTTCACTAATATTTGGGAAAAATATTCTAAAAATCTAAATTATTAAAACATAAAAAATATTTTGAAATTAAATTTCGATGTATTTTCAATTTATTTGATTTATATGAAAAAAAATCATCAAAATACTACAATAAATATGTTACAAATTTTTAAAACAGAATATTTTTTAAATTTAATAATATTATAATGAAACCATTACATTTAAAATTTATCATTATTCTGGTCATGAAGATCTCATAAATGAATCATAAAAAATAATATTAAAATTTGGTATCCACTTGTTAATGATGAAAATAATTTTATTAAACATTATTCAAATTATAAACACCTTGTATATATATGACATACTTTTATTTATTTATATAAGATTACGATATGTGAACATTAAAATAATAATTTTTTATGTTGGTATTACTGAATTGGGAGCCCAGGGGGACATAATACATGACCTATTGAAATTTCCAAAATTAATTATCAAAACTAATAACAAATAATAATTTATGATTAATGAACAAAAAGAATAAAATAAAATTTAGTTTTTTAACAATTTGGAATTTATTTTTCAAACACAACATAATAAATTTTATAACCAATATTTATGACATTATACTGGGAAACAAACACATAACATCTAATATCCAATAAAATGTTAAAAATTCAGCATCAATAATATTATAATTAGTGGCCATTCATAATTACATTTTTTTTTCAAGTCATGTAATGGAAAAAACTAAAATGTAAAGTGAATGTTTCTTTATATAAGAATTATATTAAATTTTGGATTTTATGTTCAAGTATTAAAATTTTATTTGAATGTATTTGGGGTAAAAAAACCATAAATAGATGTGAAAAAATATTGGATGAAAATACTGCATAGATACTAAATTAGAAATTTTATTTATTAATTCAATATAACATTTATTTAATTAAGTAAAGTAATATTAGAAATTTAATTTAATTTCATTGAAAAAAACTAAAATAGTGGATCACTAATTTGATCACTCTATACAACATCCATGATCTCATTTTTAAAAATATTTAATATATAAACACTTATAAATATATCATAAATTGTTATAAAAGTATAATAATTATCTAATTTATAAAATCACGTGTTAAATTTTTTAACCAATTAGGTTTTGGAGGATTATATAAAGGTACTAGAACCATAAATTTTCCACTCCTTTGTAATGATTACTCTAATTTCAGATCCTCATATATAAAATAAGTGAAATAAAATATTATAAGTAATTATAAAATACATGATAATTAAAAATTGAAATAAAAGTCATTCCCCATATTTCAACTAATGTAAATTATTAGTTTTACAATATAAAAATTTTCCAATACTCTTTTCAACTATTGATAAATCCTCGGTAGGAAGTGACTCTAGGGAAATTGGATTAATATTTTCATGAACCGCTATGCATACCTAACCTGATTATATAAGATATTTAAGTACATAATCTCCCAAATGACGTATAATTTTGTATTCTAAAATACTTATAGTTGGATCTCTAGTATGCAATTCACATTATGAAGGTTGGTTGTAAATAAGACGGTGGTGGATCTGGGTAGTAGATTTGGACATCTATTTCAATCTCATTGAATCTGAAATCAAAACCAATATAGATATTTAAATCTGTATTGTATAAAATAAATCAGGTAGTTTTTGTAATCATTAAAATAATCTATTTCTTCCCCATATTCTTCCCTCTTCATTCCATAATTGGGACACGAGTAGATTGATTTTAAAACAATACCCTCCAGATACCCTATGATATGGTCATGTGGTTTCAGATTTCTAGAAAACATGGAATGAATATCCACGTTCCCATGATGGATTAAGGTAAACTTTTACATTTTCTATTCAATAGAATATTGGATTAATATTTTTAAATGAATGACTAGTGAGATAAATTTACTAAATCGTAATATTGATGAAAAATAAATTTTAATTTCTAACAATATTTTCAACTAAATTTTTTGTTGGATTTGTAATATACATCTTATTATTTTTCGTTATTTCCCTTTTCCGCCTTTCATAATGATAAAAATGATATTGTTATGTAATCCAATATGATTTTAAAAGAAGAACATTATTTTTGATAACTTGTGCCACACACAACGTTGAGTTTAAACAAACGGTGATATACTATTAAAATGTGAATTTTATAACCTAACTATTATAGTGGGTGGTGTGAATATCTATATCCGTTTTTATGATTTTATGTATAGTTTCTTAATATTAGTAAATTTTATTAGAAAATATGAACTTGGTTTTTATTAATGTCCTTATAATTTTCAAAAATAAATTTTTTATCAAAAATTGTTTTGTTTCTTATTGTATGAAAATAATATATTTAATTTAATGGAATTATATAAATTTTAATTTATAAATATTAATATAATTTATGAATTAAAAATTTCAATAGTATCACATAGCAAAATTTTTCTATATTAACAAAAACAATGAGTTTTTGTTGAATAGTAATGAATACATCTTTTTGTAAAACTATCATTCATATTTAGTAAATTAATTAATTAAAAAGTAATATTATTCATTGAATTTGATTTCAATGTTACATAATTATAATTAGTTAGTAAAAAAATTATTTACATTTAAATCATAATTGTAATATTTTGGTATAAAATAATTTTTCAACTTTGAAACCAATTTTTTTTAAAACAATTTTTAGTGTCTAATGGTCATCCATTTGAATTAATTAAAAAATTAAGATTTAATGAAATTTATTTTTTATATATCTATATATATTAATTAAAATTTATATAATAGTTATTACTTGAAATAGAGATAATGTAATATCATCTTGTTCTTGGAAATAAAATTTCATCAGAATATGTTTTTTCAACATGTTTTTCCGGTTCAATTTTGAAATAAATTATTTAAAATATATTAATTTTATTTTTTAAAATGGATTCCATGTTATAAATCATATTTATTAATGGTATTTAATATGTTCATATTAATTTTTCAACATAATTAAAAGTAAAAAATATAAAATATTTGTCACCATAATTAAAGGGTAAATCATGTTATCCTAGGATAAATCTAAGTTAAAATGACATAATTTTCATCTTTTTTATTATTGGATGAATTTATTTATATATTTATCATATTATGATAAATATTATATTATTTATGGGACACATTTCCAATATAGTGGACGATAAATATAATTATTTAATAAAATAGAATTTATATCACTCTCTTTCTTTTAAAAATATATTATATGTATACACAGTGATAAAAAAGTGGTGATTTAATATTAAAAAATATTTTAATTATAATGAAATTATATTGTATATGGTTATTTATTTATAAATTTTAGTGATTATATAGTTACCCTAAATGCTTATAAAATGATGACAGCATATGTGCAAACATTGGAAAACTCGGGATAAATAATTTTAAAAACATTAAAAGTAATGTATTTTGGATTATTTCAATTTGTAAAATAATTTTATTTGTAATATAGATGTATTATTTTTGATAAATTCATTATATTTGAAATATATTTATACCTTTATGTCATTAAAGTCATGTTAAATAATTTGATACAAAAATGGCATTAATGAAATTTTATGTTAAATATTATTTTATTAAATAATTTTAAAATAGAATAAATAATTAAAGTGAAAATTTGTGTTATTAATATCATAAAATATCATCAATTTTCGAATTATGAACCAATTTTTTTCTTATAATTAAAATTATAACCATTTTATTTCAAATAATGTTTACCACAATTGTGGTTAAAAGATGTTTATTGAGGGTTCAACCTAGAGATAAGGGTTAGTTTTTTATTTAAACATGTTAATGTATTGTAATATATAGGTATTAAAAAAATATTCCATCCTAAATACAAATTCATGTCAATTTGGGAGTATTTTAATTTAATATGACCTTATGATAATTAATTATCTTAAGAAATTCAAAAAGTGCCTCTCCCCTCACTTGTAAATTTACACCCCCTCTCAGTTCTACTATAAAACTCAAAAGCCATTTTATTTTATCAAACCCTGCCAAACTCCTTTCCTTAATTAACTTACTATGACCTATTGTCCTTTTTGGATTAAAAACCCTCAGCGGAATGCTTTGGGTGAAAACATAAAGATGAGATTAAAATAAGAGGTATCACTCTTAAGTGAGTGTCTTTATTTTATTTACACTTTACATCATTAAAATATCCTTACAACATGATATTATAATAATATAAGTATATTACATGTACATATATGTTTTTATTTAAATTTTATTTTCCTATATCTATTTTCTCTTCTATCGAATTGGAATCAATATTTTCATTCATTTGTATGAAAACTACCACCTTTTGAACTGATGTTATCTATTTTCAATCACCACCACTCATAGATTGTTAGATAATTGATTTAATATATATATATATTATAATTATATACATATCATTTTATAAAGATAATATATCATATAATTTCTTACTTTTCCATTCATTTAAAAATGACAATGTCACTCGTTCTTAAGTGTGGACTACCACATCCATGAAGCGATGTGATTTTATTATCATCCCCACATGACACTGATTATATTTATAGTTTATTTAAATAAATAATGGTATATTTATGTTTTAATTATAATTTTTAAAATTAAATAACTATAATTATCATTCCATCATAATCGTTGAAAACTGGAAACACTAGTCATGCATATGACAGAATTACCATCTACTAGATTATAAAATGGTTCATTTTTCATTACCTTAATTCATGGTCAGTTTAAAAGGTATAATTTATGTTTAATAGAAATAAGTATTTAATTATTATAATTTTTATATTATTGATCTACGACCCCTTATACCTTTTTCAACCTACTGATTTCATTTCATACATGTGAACCCGATATTATCAAAACATATGATGTGAAATTAATTGAAACAGAAAATAGTATTAACATATTAATAAATAAAACAAAATCAATAATAATTATGAAAAAAATTCAATAAACTAAATAATCAATATTAGTTTTTTTGTTCATGAAGATAAATAATGTAGGTGATAAGTCAGACATTAGTTAAGCGATTTGATTTCAATTTACCTTCATTAATGAATTTATTATTGTTAGACACCTAATTTATTTTTATAGTGTATATAATAATATTTTTCATGTTCTTTCCTAAATCCATAATAATTCATTGTGTTTTATATTTAAATTCAAATAATTTTTTCTACGAGTATTTTACTTAAAAATTACTAAGCGGTAGAGTGTTTCATAACTCAATTTATTTTATGTGGGTTATATTTCTTATTAATCATCGTTGATATTATAATATTATGTATATAATGAATTTTTATTATTTTATTTTCTATTTATTTTATTATGTGTAATTATTATTTATAAACATAATCAACTAATTGACTTTTTCTCAAATAAATGGAATTATCTTTATAAGATATTTTCTCTCATTTTCGACTCCAGTTAATTACCATATTTATTTATATGAGGTGTATCTATTGACTATATTATATGATATATATGATATATCATTATATTTAGGGTATATAATTTCTTATTTATTTCATGGTTATTGTGATTCAAAAGTTACAAAAACAGTAAGGGTTTATGCTTCAATATCGTTTTAATGGGAATAAATTATTGTTGAATTTACATAAAAGGAAATTATCTAATCAACATATAATAAAAACCTTTTATTTTATTATCTTATTGTTTTTCATAAAATTAATATGTTTGAAAACCATTTTACAGTCTTTAATACTCAACATCAATGGTATGATCATTGTTAGTGATTTTGTATCAATATGCACTATATTGAAACATATTATGTATTATGTTCCACTATATTTATATGAGGTTCATATAAAACCCCTTTGAAATGTTATAAAACTAATCTCTTTAAATTCTTGTCATTTAATTATTCACTTAATGATATTTCTTTGGTAAGGGTTATGATTCAAAATTTACCAAATCAACAAGGGTTTTTTCTTCAATATCATTTTAATAGGGACTGTTTATGCCTAAAATTTCAATGAAGGATGTTATTTTATAATTTTATAAAAAATTCATTTCATTTTATTTTCCTCTTTTTGTTCATTAAATTTTGAAATAATATTTCCATTTCCCTCCATTTATTTGTTAAAATGAATGAGAAATTGTTTTTAGTAAAGCCCACATCTTTTATAATTTTAGTCAAAAACGTGTTTTCTTCCACATCCATTTTTTTCTTTTTTCTATTTTAAAGATTATTTTTTATATTGGAAAATTCTTTATTAAAGACAATTTTACCCATATTTTACTTTTTAAAAAAACATCAAAGGAATATAATTCTTATTTTCCTGAAATTTAATTTTTTTATTTTTGACAAAAAATTTAAAAGCCATCTATGTTTTAAAATATTCAACATGAATATAATTTTATGTCATCATTAACACTCATTGTTTTGAATTTTACTTTCAATTTTTCCCTAATTATTTTTAATAAAAAAATTTCCATAATATTCGGGCCATTTTTAGTTTCAAAAAGTTCATTCAAAAAAGGGTAATTTCATCAAAAACGTTTTTTATTATATTTTTATAGTGTTTCTATTCCTAAATGATAACAAACATTATTTAAAATTTACTCTACTTGGGATATGATGTAATAAAACCATATTTATTCTTTCTCTAGATAGTTTATGATAGTTTGACTATAGAATATATTGGCATTCACTTTCTTGATTATTTTTTACATTATTTACATTATCTTGATACATTATCATTATTGTGATCATTAAAAATAAAATTTCACTTATATATAAATATTAATTGTATGATATAAATGATTATTTCATAAACCATATAACATTTTTGTATATAGTTTTTCACTATGGATTTTATTTTATTTAATGGGAAAATATTAATATTTTGTATTTTTCCCATTATAGATATTTTTGGGTAATTCATATTTTTTATTGACTGAAATTTCAATTTAGTGTTTGTGTAATGTATTTGAAATGGAATGATTAATGTGGATTGGTTATAGATAGTCACATGATACATCGGTAGTCTCATGAGATGAATGATTTCACAAAATGAAATTGGTTTTTTAGGGTATACCTTCCCATCAATTAAACGATCTCAGTGAAAGGACCTCTTGGTATAGATATCTTGATGCATGAAATCATGATTTCTAGTATTATGATTTTTTTCAATGAGAATTTAGTAATTATTATAACTAATATTAATACATTTATATTATACATGTATTAAGTTTTTCCAATTTATTTATTATGTGGAATTCTTTTTCATTTTTTACCTTTCCATATTTATTATTCGTTATTTACACATTATTGATTATATTATATGTAACCCTTACTAAGAAAATGATATGAATCTTTATTTGTTCTCATTTCACCATTATAGAAATAAGTTTTCTCCAAATGAGTTTAGGGATATAGAATATTTATATTCAATATGTTGTAATTTATATTTTCCAATATAATTCAAGACTCGAGAATGTAACTATTTTAATAAGACTAATTAAACATTTGATCCTTTGCGATGTGATATATTTTATGTAGTACCAATGTAATAAAGTAACCAAAGATTCAAGGAAACTACAATTAGGGAATTTATAATTAGAATGAGAGAAAGTTTAGTATAAATCATGAGAAATATATTTCTAAAAACATAGATAGGGTAATATAAACTAATTACATAATTTGAGGACATTCCTAGAGAACATTATGTCCATGATAAAGATGAATATATATATAATTTTTTATTTATTATTATGTATTAATAAGATTCTAGATTATTAAATGCTTAAACTTATAGATACCCCTTCAGAGGATTTATGTGATGAAAGTAACTTGGGGACATTTATTGGGTTTTACTAGTTGTTTGACGTATATGTAACCCATATATATAACATATGTTTTACTGATAAGTTTATTTAAATAATAATGTATTTTATATTTTTTTACATTAGTTTAAAGATATTGATATCCTTTAGTTTAAATATAAGCATTAATGATAAGGTAATAATAATAAATTAATATTATTATTTTTTTAAATAAATAAGTCATATAGAAGACAAATGTGAATAAAAATTCATTTAATAACTTATTGATTTTTAGGAAATTCATCATATTTTCAAAAACAATTATCGGAATGATATTAATGTTGTTTTATAATGTGTATAACCTACATTTTTGACAGAAACCCATCACATTAAACAAGGATGTGGTGCTTGGACACACAACTGAACAGAGATAATGGTGAAATTCTAGCCGTTGGACTATATGATGTCTTAGTTAGTAATACATTGTTTTTAAATAAATGTTTTTATAAATATATATTATGTTGACTTTTGTGAAAAAAATATAGGGTTAATTCATTTTTAGTTTTAGATTATTAATGATATTTTGTGGGGTCTTTTTATTGAGGAATATATGACAATAAAATTTAATATAATGTATTATTTTGGAATAATGAAATTAAATTTTTGGGATGTATGTTCAAATGTATGAGATCATCTTTGAGGTAAAAAATTAATATAATTTTTATAATGTTGATGTTAACTGGGATGCATTGTTATTATTTCGTGGAATGATATATGTAGAACCATTTTTGGAAATTTGAATTTAAAATGTATTATTCATTCATATGAATATTTATATATATATATTATTATATCATAATATGGTAAATATTTTAGTTTAAGAAAAATTTTAAACTGTAGGAGGAATATATTAGTACTACTTTATGGATATTATGATCTATTAAAAGTTTATTTAATGTGTCATTCATAAAAAATTCCAATTCAATATTCATTTCATGTAGTAGTTGACGAAATAAAAAATGATTGATGCACAAAATATATGAAATTATTAATAATAAATATAAATTTATGAAGTAATTATATTTAAATATGTTTTTAATCTATATTTTAATGTAATTCCTCTACTATAGAAAAATGAACTTCAAAAAATGGTATCCTATTATAATCATTCACGATGAGTTGATGTTCTTTTCACCCATCACAGATTTATGTTTTTACGGTAGTTAAATTTTTTATTTACCATGTTATCTATCACCTTTTCTTAATACTTGGGAGTTATTTTTCTCATCTATGTATATATTTTCAAATCCTTTTATTTTTATACTATTTAAAAATATAGTTTTTCATTACTCTTGATGAAAAACACTTTCTCTTTCCTTCTTTTTTAGAGGATGTTTTACTAACGCTTTTTGGATGTGGTATTTCCACAATGTAAATTTTAAATGATAAACCCTTGATTTTGTAGTATATGTTAAAATTTTATGGGGAAAATTTATTTATATTTTTGGGAATTTAACATCCATATATTTTAAATGAATATCATTATGTTTGATGAGTTTTGTCACATGCAACACTTTCTTTAAATAAATCGTGAGATATTATTTAAAGATGATTGTTATAACATAGTTCATAAAATTAGTGGTACGAATAAAAATAACCAAATTTTTTATAATTATATATATAATTTTTTAATGTAGAAAATATATTGGTAAATAAGTACTCAATTTTTAACAATGTATTTATGTTCTTAAAAAATATATGTTCCACAAAAAATGTTTTACCTTCATTGAGCCATTAATATAATTAGTATATGAAAATTTATAAATTTTATTTTAAAAAATGAACTTCTTTTATTAAATTAGTTTATCAAATTTACCTCTTTTTAATTTTTGAATTTTTCTAAAAATATATATTTTTATTGAATAGTGAAAATAATGTTTTTTGAAAAAAATATAATTTCTATTAAATAATTTAATTAATTTAAAATTAAAAATAATATTTGATTTTGATTTTAAATTAAAATTTGAATTCTTTAGTTAGATATATTCTAATTATTTACTTTTGAATCATATTTATATTTGATACTGTAATATGTTAATTTTTTGGTTTAAAAAACATTTTCCTGAAAACTGTTTTCAATTGCATAATGATTCTCCATTTTAATTAATTAAAATAACCCATAAATAAAGAGTTATTTTAATTAAATTTTTATATTATATATATATATATATATTTCAATTTTAATTTCTATATGGATTTTTACTACTGCTCGAGTTAATGTAAGATAATGTTTTGACTGAAAGCTATATTTCTTGAAAACCTATTTTCTCAACACGTTTTGGAGGTTCATTTAAAAAAATATGATAGGATAATTTAAAAAGATAACATTGGTTCAATATTTGGAATAATAATAGTTAATTTTTTATAATATTATCACCTTCAAATTTTTTTATAATGAATACTAAAAATAGTAAAATAAAATCACCACGGTAAAAGGGTAAACTAGGTTAACTTAGGTAAAAACATAGTTATAGGGCCATAAATTTTATCTTAATTATTATTTGATGAATTTATTACTACCCATGTCACATTATTCTAAAAATTATACTGTTAATGAGACATTATTTTATTAAAGTGACAAATATAAAAATTCATGTAAATAAAATGAAAAAATTCCACACTCTTTCCGTTAAAAATATCTTATTACTTGACATAGGGATAAAAATCAGTATTGAAATAATATTAATTTTTTTATTATAGTGATATTTTATTCAATATTTTAATTTGTTTTTTATTTTTATTGATTATATATATACCTTAAACCCTTATACAATGTCAACACAACACATGTTCTAACAGTGGAAATCTCATGGTAAATAAATTTAAAAATAATAAATGTAATGTATTTGTGAATTTATATGGTTACTAAAAAATTTACAGGTTATTTTGATGTATTATTTATAGTGATATAGATTCAATTTGAAATCCATTATTAAGTTTATGCCTCTAAATTAAAATAAAATAAAAAATGTAAAAACTGACATATTTGTTATTTATGATAAATAATATATTATTAAATATTATAAAAATTTCATTGAAATGAAATGATATTATTATGATGAAAAATAGTCCAAAAATATTGTAAGGTTCTATTTAATTTCCAATTATTATCTTATAATTAAAACTGAAACCCTTTCTATTTGAAAAATTTATTACCATGGTTAAGGATAAAACAGGTTTACCCGAGGTTAAACCAATAGATAGGGGTTAGTTTACTAATTAGATATTTCCAAATTCACTTATATGGAAATATTTGAGAAAAAAACTATCCATAATTTTAATTATAATACATTTTAATGGATTTCAATTGTGTATGATCTTATTATAATTTATTATATTATGAAGTTACCAATGTTCCCCTCCCTTCATTTAAAAAAAGAATCCCCTATTCTACCCTCTAAAAATAGAAATAACCATCTGGTTTAGCCAATAAATTCCAAAATATCTTGTTTATTTCAATTTCCAAGTTCATGAGTCATTGTATTGATTAGTAAACACCCATAGAAGTGCTTTTGGTGTAAATATATAGAGTTTTCTGAAGAAGAGATATTTTTCTTAACTAAGTTCTTTTTTTAATTTATTTTTACACCTCCTTCAAATATTTTTAAACCATTATAATATAATAAAATCATTATTTCCCAAATATAGAGATGTTGTTATGATAATTTTATTACTTATATACATCTTATCTTCGATTAAATGGGAAAAGAGACCATTATTCTTGTGTATGGTGGATTATTGCCTCACGAACCAATGTAATTCATTTTCCTTTACCACCACTAAAGGAAATATTTAATGATGTATTTAATATATGTATTTATATATTATTCATGAAATATTTATCATTGTGTAAGATAACATGTTATATATTTTCTTACTTTTCTATTCATTAAATAAGGGTAACATTGTTAATGCATATGTGTGTACTATCATCTCCACAAAGAGATGTGAATTATTTTTCATCACCTCATAACATGAATGACATATATATGTTTATTTAAATAAATAATTTGTTATTTATGTAATAAATATACAAATAGAAATATAAAATAATAGTTATGTTATTTCCATCATGATCATTGAAAAATGGAAACATTATTAATACATACAAACATCTTACTGCCTCCATGATTGGAACATATTTCATTTTAGAAAATAATATTTCAAAGTTGTATTAAAAAACAAAATTTATGTATAAAAATGATAATACATTTCTTATTTTTTGGAGATGAATGAATAATGTGCTATTTTACCTTTGTCCACCTAACTTTGTCATTTTGGACCTGTGAACCCAATATCATCAAATAATATGACTTGATATTAAATGATTTATTAAAATAGAAAAAAATGAAAATAAATAAATGAAAAGGAATAATAAACATTAAAAATGTTGTCCATCAAGTTAATAATTGATAAAATTAATTATTCCATTTGTTAAAAATTTTTGTGGTCAGTTTGACCTGAGGTAACATATTTTGTTTCAATTTTCCTTCATTAAGACATATTTTTCTATTATCCACCAAATTATCTTTATGTGGTGTATATAATTATCTTTTAAGGTTATATAACGAATCCTTCAAAATTCAATATATGTTTTATTTTAATTTAAATTATATCATAATAAGGTATTTTACATAAAAGACACCAAATGATAATTTGTTTGACAACATGATTTCTTTTTATTACGTTATATTACTTATTCATTGTCATTGATATTATAAGATTATGTTCATAATTAAGTATTATTATTTTATGATTTATTTTTACTTGATTCATGTGGATTTAAATTTGATTCACATTAACATGTAATGTTTTAATTCCCTATTCAACCGTATGATATGTGTAATAGATTTCATATCATCTTCCACTCCTATAAAACATATTTGGTATTATAAACCCATACATAACATAAGTATCATGAGTATTTATACTCCAAAAATATATATAATTAATTCAGATTGTCTTAAAATACATCCATATTATTTTTAGAAAATATTGAATTTTTCTTTATTTCTAATTATCTCTTGAATATAAAATTTCATCAGAAATTTTATGTATCATGTTTTATTAAATACATCGTATTTAGACTATTAGAAAAATAAATAATGAACATTATACATTTTATTGGTATGGTCTCCCAAAATATATATTTCAGAAACTGTGTGACACTCCTCTAATTAGGGACTAAATTACTTATCCGGTAATGACTCCATATAATCAGGTATGTCCTAAACTGTGTTTTAGGTGGTCAAGTTTGGTGTTTTTTCACATTAAATCTAACTATCACCCACTATTATTCAAATGGAAATGAATGCATTGGTAAATGTGTAAACCCATACCTATAATCATTTATTATCATCCTCTCAAGAGATTATGAATAGATAAACAAAATTTAAGAAATATAAGTTTAATTCAATTAAATAAATAAATTAATATATATATATATATGAAAACATACATACCTCAGTTCCCATGCCTCAGTTTCATTCATTTAGAAATATGTATGTTGCTTAATCAAAAGTATGTTTACATATATTTGATTAAAATTATATAAATATAATATAAAAAATCATTGTTCATAATTTAAAAAAATTGAATTTTTTATTTCTCAAGAAAAATGTGTATCTAAAGTTAATGTACATCAAAATAAACTAAAACAAATTAATGAAATTATTATTATTGAAAAATGTGTTATTTCATGTACCTGTATTTTTTATAAATAAATTAATGATATTTATAAAAATTTAATTTTTCTAAATAGGGATAATCTAATTAATATATTATTGAATAATGTGTATGCATACAAATAAATAATATATAAAAAACTATCACAAATAAATGATAAATAAAAAAATAAAATACCAAAAAATGGATATATTAATCTAATTAATATATAAATATTATAAAAATTGTAAGGATATTGAAAATATTTATATTTAAATATCAAAGATAAAAAAATATCATCTTTAATTTTTTCTATTTCATAAATAAAAATATATTGCATGATTAATTTGAAGTATAATAGAGTGTTTTCTTAAATCCCTTTTATTTAATAATTTTGTGTTGCGTGGATAGTGTGTACACCAAGACCATTGTTATCATTACATAATATTTTAAATGATGGATAATTTTTATATAATTATTCAACATCATCAATATTGTCATCAGCTAAATTAATTTTTTCAATAGAAAATCAATAAACCACTAATAATTTAATGGGTCAAACCAAAAAAATATTTTTCTCCATGTATCTCCAATATAAATGATTCCTCCTAGAAACTAGATATTTTTAAATAAATTAGAATAATTAAAAAACATCATGTTTCACACCAATCTTAATTAAAAAACACTTGAACATAAATACCAAAACCCATAATTTAGTATAATCAATCTCCCATATATAATAAACAACTCCAAAATACGGTATTGACATAGAAATTAGGCTTCTATATTTTTCACTTGAAAAATATAGTTCTTTAGAGACAAGGAATACTCCACTATTTTCAATGAAATGCTTTTCACCCTTTACTTTTTTTTCAAATGTGTAACCAAAATTATAAAAACCATACCACATTTTAACATTTATACTTTTTCCCCCTGATAACCACTTCAATGTTTTAGGTTCTGATTAATAAATGTTTATTTTCTCTATAAACCTTAGAATAAAATGTTTTTGTTATATTCATTCATCAACAATTTTAATATTTATTTTTTGATATTATATCTTTAATATAGAAATGTGTGATGATATATATTGTGTAATAACAACTAGTTTTTTTGAATAAATAAATATTCATGTATCACTTGATCAATTATATTAAACATTTAATATATGTCAAGAATCCATTTTCCTTAAATAAAAATTATTAAATTTCAAGATATAGAGAGACCAATATGCTATAGTTTAGAAAAATAATAATTATATAACATAATTACATGTTTTGATATGTATATATATATTTAGAGTATTAGATGCCACTGGTTGAAGTATATTCTTAACAATTCATTACAAATATTAATATATTTTTGAAAAGGATTAATACAATGTAGATAAACCTAAACAAATATTATTTCTCTCAAACTAAATGAATTAATAGATAAACCATTTAATCAAAAAATGATGGACTAAAATATATTTCTATTTAATAGAGAATGAGTATAAGTTCATTATCTAACACATCTAACTAATATGGAACAATGTCTATTCTAAAAATGGAATTGAAAAAGAGACAAAATCAAACTATATACTTTCTAATAGTTATTAATAATATATCCCAAAATGATACAATTATAAACTATTTTATGAATACATAAAAATCATGATATTTAATACCTATTTACATTAAATCCTTAAAAGATAGAAAATTTCACCCATATTAGGAAACTATAATAGGTACATTAATATCATGTCGGCATTGGAAAAAATTAATTTTAGCCCATCTTGCATAATTCCAGACATTATGGAAGAAAATATGATCTATTTCCATTCCATGTGGGAGCTCACTAAAAATTTAGTACCAAGGATATTATATCCATTCCTTTATGTAATTTACTTTTTATAAATTTTATATTTTAAAACATACTAATTATACGCTCACAAATTCTTTTCTTGACATATAAAATATTATTGTTAAATTTTATATAAAAAAATTTACAACAACATAGCTCAAATAAAATAAATCGTGTATTGAATATATTTGGTTAATGGACAAAACATACCTTATTTTCAAATGTGACTTATATTTTTTCTATTTGTTGTAATATCCATTATAAAATAATGGTTGTCGAGAAGAATAAAACTTTTTTTAATAGTTAAATTCCATTGATAGTCATCGACACAAACAATCCATTCATTAAAATCTCATATGTCACATATACAGTATTTTTATTTTATTATAAAATTTGTGATATAAAATCCCCTAATATAAGATTATCATAGTTATATATCCTTCAATATTGAATCCCAAGACTTTTTCATATGTAATAATTTCTTAATGTGAACATTTTAATACCATGCATAACAAAATTAACTTTCTTATATGAATTAAATACCGCAACACATGACTCTCATATAAATTTTAAATAATTAATCAATGGTTATAGATAAAAAAAATATCATTTATTAGTAGTTTTAGTATTGAAGCTATCATGATAATCATCACATACTTTCCCTTTATAAGTTACCAGTTTGGATAATTGTATCACTAATAGGGAAGGGTGAATCAGTGATATCTTTTCTTTTACGTTTCCCAAGAAAAAGAAACATCCTTCACCCCTATTAAATATTTCATTGCATAATGATAATAATAAAACACACATTCATAGGAAAAATATATATATATAAGGATCAATATTCTATAAGAATAGCTACGTCTGTGGTATGGTTTTTATCTAATACCACAAAATCCACTAGAATGCAATCCTTTTGTGTGGAATACATTGTTCGGGATATCTCTTTTTACTCATGTATTACATTGAAAACAATCCAACAACGTGTGATCCTTCTAGAACAAATTATGTAAGGAAAATATTTTTTAATAACACATGTTACCTATGCTTATTTATCAACATTATAAAATGTATTCTTTGAAAAAAAATTAATTATTTTCATAGAAGTTGAAAAGAACTTCAATGACATTGATATAGAATTCAATTCAATAATCATAGTTAGATTATCCTAGTCCAATTTCATAATATATAAAATATATCTCTATCAAAATATGGGTGAGGTAATTTTGAAAACCTTCTTCATTAGTTTAAAATTCCAATACGATAGTTCGGTCCATTTATCCTTATAAATAAAATGACTGGACAAATATAATGACAAGGAGAATGCATTAAACATATGAATATGATGATCCAAGGAATGAAATGATCAGTTGAATATGTTACAATATCGTCTCTTATCTTTCAATTCTGTCTAATGAAAATTCTTCAAAAAATATCAACACAAAAACTTCATAGCTCTCTCTCTAGAAATCTATTGCGCTCTTCCTTCTCTCATCTTCACACTTTATATTACCTATGTTCGAGAAGTATGATTTACATTTTCCATTTTATAGGGGACATAATGATGATTCTTATGGGAATATGAAATCATCTCTAGATCAATATGGTTCCCTATATTTTCATTTTCCTTGAATTCCTGGTGTAGACTGACTTCATTAAGACTTCTCAATTATTTTTGTTTCTTCTCGATCCTCCTCAAATCTTTAAACCACTTAATATATATTATATATTTATTAAAAACCAATAGTTTGAATATTAATTCTTCAATTTGATTCCATAATTATGATTCCCTGTATAATTTTCTTGTGTGATGAAGTAGATACCAATCTGATTTCTTGATTCAGTTGTGTTCCTATCTTTCCATTTTGATTTTTCGTTATGAACAACATGTTGAATAAATATCAAATCTGATATGATAGACCATGACCCAGCTGATAAAAAAATTGAAAATAAAGTATTTTTCTTCTTTCCATTCAGAATACGATACCCATAAATATTATTTTCTAAGGATCTATTTCTTTTGGATTGTTTTCTGAATAATAACTAGCCCCTTCGATTTCACACATTTTCCCCAAATAATCGCAAACATAAAATATGAAGCTCTTGATTTGGGATACCATTCAACCATATATCTCACAGTCATTCCAACTAAAATGTGATTTTAGATTTGATTATGACCTATCACATTATGATGTGAATCACAACTGATAAATGGTTGACTACGTTGTTGATTAGTTTCAATATTTATGTTTTGAATTGAATTAAACACTTTCAATTGTCTACCATCAGTCGTGATGAGAATGATTCTTCCTTTTATGAATACGATGGTTGGATGAATATGATTTAATAGTGTCAATAACATCGATTACAACATCTTCTTTCATTTCATCATTATAGATATCTTTCTCAACTTTTATTCAAATCTGAATTTAGAAAACTCATTACGAAGGACATGAGGATAGAAAAATTCATCATTAAAAAAGTATTATTTCAGAAAGATTATATGGTATCTTGACTTACTTCATGACACTGAATACATTTTAGATCAATTATATTGTTTTCTATATTACAAAATAAATTATTGTGACTTCTTTATCTCTTATAAAAATATTTCATTACTTCACAGAATAAATATGATTGAAATGGTTATGATCTGACAGGATATGATAAGAATAATCTCCTTTACTACATGTTTCATTCATTAAGCTTAAATCATAATTTTAATGAATACTTATGATTTATGAGAACTCCAAGATCATAATATTCTCATCACATTTCTTTAATGAGATCCATATTGACTCTGATATTTCCCCATTACGGTCAAACCATTCATTCTTGAATTAGTTTTAATCAAACGAGCATTTTATTATATCCATATTAGCACGAAAATGATATAAATTTTAAGTCATTGTGAATCCAATTCTATGAATATGATGTTCAGTTTGAATTTTACCAAATACAATGTGAGGTTATTTATTATATTCATTAACTCCCTTTTCATCTAATTATTATTTTACAAAAAAATGAAACACCTGAATATGATCATCCTTATCACCTTTTTCCCAAAAATCACCCCTTGATATTTTTTAGTTAACTAAGATTCCTAAATCATTGAAAATTATATCCTCAATATATGTATTACTAATAAAAAATTATAATCCTACATGAGATAACTCATTATAGGAAAAGATAATCATTGAAAAAAACCATGTTGTCCAAAAGTAGTGATGATGAAACCTCTTAATCTTTTCAGAACAACTTACTTCCCCAAAATTTATAACTTCTTCACATTTCCTATAAAACACAAATTTGTTTTCAATAACCACCCCCGACATACTATTTGAATAGTTCATACATATACAATTCATGATTTATATCTTACCCACATCTCCACTAATTTAGATTCTTTCATAAGGATACGTTTAGAAAAAAATTGTCCCCCTTGATAACACTATGTAACGGTAATATGAGAAAGGTGAAAAAATACATACATCAACCTTGATGAGAAAGAGGATATAATACCCTATTCAACATCATTTTAGAAATGTATTACTTTAGTAATGGTATTGTGAAAATGTCAGCAACATGTTCTGATATATGAATATACTCTAGTTTAAACTCATCCTTCTCAGCATGCTATGTGATGAAATGATATTTTATATCAATATTTTTTAACAATAATGTTGAACCGTATTCCTGGTGAGATTAATGGTAGATTGATTATCACAACCTAAGATAAAGGTTAACATCACCTCAATAAGAAATTCTTTTAATTGAGTTTTCATCCACTTATATGGGGTAGTGGCTTCAGTAGTAGAAACAACTCAACATCATCCATAAGATGAGTTACTGATTTATATTTTTTTGTATGAAAAATAAAGAAAATACTTTAACTAAAAGAATATTCCAATATATTTGGATATTTTATAATCAAAATTTTCTATCCAATCAACATTTAAATACCCAAACAATCAATAACTTCATAGTTGTAATACCTAATTCAAAAAAAAATACCTTCGATATATTTGAGAATAATATTTTCAAAATGTAAATGTGATTCCTTTTGGGAGAACACTAAAATATTGTAAGTGTGGCGAGGGAAAAAAAACATTATGGTCTTGTGAATGTTATATTCAACAAACATTCAATCAGTATTCAAAATCCATTTCTTATCCATATTTTAACATTGATTTTCCCAGAAAATTTAGTGTGAAAATAAGTTTTGAGTTTTCCCTACCAAACCACATCAGAAGTACCATAAAATAATTTTTTTGAAAAATAATAATGGGTTTCATATTTTTTTAAACATTTTATTCAAGAATGTATTTAATTTCCCCATTTATGGACATCTGAAACAAATTATTCATTTCATTATTAAATCTATCACATGATCATTCATAATTCCTAGAAAAAATAATGTCATCAAACAAAATAATTATGATGAGGGAATAATCATGACATACTTTTGTATAAATATTAGTGTTAAAACTTAATTTATTGAAATTAATATTTATTAGTAATGTATCCAATTTGGAATACCATACCATCGAGAGCTTGTTTATCCCAAACAAGGCCTTATTCAATATGCATTAGGGAATTTCATATTTCCCAAAAACAAATCCACATGTTTGTTCAATTTAATATTCCTCATCATGATTACCTTTCAAGAATGCAGAGTAAACATCCATTTGACTGATTTTTAACTTTTTTGTGATGAAATCGTAAGAATATTTTGAATTTTTTATATCATTTTTGTTAGATAAATTTTTTATCAAAATCAAAACCTTCAATTTGAGAGTATTCTTTTAATAGTAATCTTATTTTGATTATTATTGCTTCCCCATATTCATTCATTTTGTTCTAGATAAACAACATTGTTCATTTGACTTTTTAGTTTTCTTGTTTTAGAACAGGTTCCCATGTATTATTACTTTCAATATGGTCAATCTCTTCATTCATGTTTTGAACCCATTATGGATACCCAAATCATAATTCACATTATTTGGATTGACTTTTGAATATAAAGTATTTGGGTAATATGAATTTTTTTCATAATGTTTGAACCTTTTGATGAAAATCACCAACAATATTTTGATCTTCTACTTGTTTTCTTATCCTAGGATGATATTCTCGAATATCTTCCTCATCACTAGAAATAGCTGAGTCAGATTCATCTTGAGTATCATAATATATATATTTTTAATTATCAGAATTGTTTTCCTTACCATGGTCAAATTTCTCATCTACATAAGTATGTTTGTCTTTATTAGTGTTATTGATAACCATCATATCAAATGAATAAAAAAAATTCCAATTTATTTGTTGAAACATCTATATCGGTTTAGGAAAAATTATAGCTTTACATTTCTTCTCAAAAATTTTAAAGTTTACACCTTTCTTATTTATGAAAAATAGACACTCAAAAACATTTAGGTGTTTCAAATTTGTATTTTATCATAAAAAATTCAAATGGAGTCATATAATATCTTATCATGTAGAAACAATGGTTTTGAATGTATACTGTAGTACTCGAGGATGTTTACAAATAGTATTAGGAAAGGCCATCCTCTAGTAACATAGATCTCCCCATTTACACCAAACTTCTATTATTTCATTTAGTAGCCACATATTGTGGAGGAGTGTATTGGGAATAATACTAACGCAAAATTCTATGACTTTAATGATAAATCTAAAATTCATCATTTACATATTCACCACCATTGTAAATTCTTGATTTCTTCACTAAAAACTCACATTATTTCTCAACATTCCTCTTAAAACATGTAAACATTTTCAATGAATATTATTTATGTTTCATATACATTACAAAAGTAATGTGAGTAGAATTGTTAATGATATTGATGAAATACATATCAGAATTCATTGATTGTTTTATCATCAACATAAAAATATAATAATGAATAAGATTTAGGGGTTGTTTTGAACATATATCATCTTTATTTTGTACTGATGTTTTAATATTTCCTTTTTGAAAAATATTACAACACTAATCTCGTTCCCTTAGAAAATCAAAAATTTCTCTAATACGATTTATTTTAGATAACATTATAATGTTTCTCTGACACATGTTTCCCAGAATTATATGCCACAGGTGTTTTTATTCTACCATGCGCATGTGAAAAATGTTTTCTTCATTACCAATTTGAGATAGGTTTTCCCTTTTTGTGTTGGCCTCTTTTAACTATCTTTCCATAAATTTCACATTTCATAAAAAATACAGATTTCCGGAATGTAACAATATTACCTTCTCAAGATTCTTCTTATGGGAGACTTATCCAAATTTATAGATAGATTATTTGAAACATGTATTCCACGATTCAGTGTTAGAATATGTTTTTGGAAAATGTTTTAACTCTTCATATTTCACCTTTAGCTTCACTTCCTATTTCTTATTAAAAATATTTTCTTCCACAAGATATTTCTACAAATAAACCATTTATTTTATGGTATTATCCTTCTCATCAAGAAACCAATCTTGATTGCTTGATGTGGAAAACTCATCTTCTTATATCATGTTTTAATTTTCATTCCTTCTAATATTTTGCAAAAAATCATTCAACTCTTCTTTCAAATGAAGTTCAAGTTGAGTTTATTCTTCTATTAAACTAAGGATTTTTAATTCTTCATCATTCACAATTTCAATAAATGTATTCTCAACACCATACATAATATAGTTTTTAGATTTAGAATCACTTATTTCTTCTTCATCATCTTTTGATAAGAAAATACATTTTTTTGTATTTGAAAAATTTAATATCTTTCCAAGAGAATAATAATTTTCATTATCTTTTTATTTCTTCTATGGGCATATTAGGTTTCCTTGTTATTCATCATTGTCTTTTTATTTCTTTCTTTGAAGAAAATTAGCTGCAATGTTCCCAATGTCTCCACATTCAAAAAAATCAATGCATGTTTCCATTTGTAATTCCATGTACCTATTTTCATATTTTTATAAAACAAGAATAAAATGTCATCAAGATTTTTACAAACCTCATTTTCGGAATCAAAATTATCATCATTATCTTGAATAATAATCTTCTTCAAATTATTATTTATGGAAGCCTTGAAATAAATTTCTCCACCATCTTTTGTTCTTCTTTTACTATATTTATCCCTTTTTATTTCATAGGTGATGAGAGTTCTATGAAAATCATTTAGAGATAATTTTTCATGATCATTGTCTTCCACTAAAGAAACATTTTCATCAATCTAATCCAGAAGGATTCATAAGATCTTTTCTACACTATAAAATATTATAACTTTTCACCACGACATCTAATAGCACTGAAAATGTTATTCACTATGGTAATGAATTCCCCAACACATTCATAGTTATACAATTTTATATCTTCCTAATTCAATCTCTAGATATAGAATTTATCATTCTTTATTTTTTTATTTCCTTCATTTTTTTTCAATTCATACCATATACGATTAGATATGGAAAACCCATTCACAGTTAAGAATTCCCTTTCAGAAATTGATGAAAATAAATCATTCTTTTCCCTTCCATAATTCTCTAGATTTTTATAATCAATATATTTAATAAGAACATTTAAATTAATAGGTGCAAACTAATATCTTTCCCTTAATAAAAATAATATCTAAGAAAAATGAGTAATGGAAACATTATATCATTCTAGATATGATAATTCCTCCCAAAAAACTATAATTCATTTACTATTAACATAAATCAGATTCATTATCAGCTATTCTTCAAAACTTCACAAAAGAATATGTGAATTGAACTTAGGCTCTAATACCTATTGTAAGTTCCCAATCTTGATAATTGTATCATTGTGAGGGGTATGGGTGAATTATTGATATATTTTATTTTGTGATTCTATTAAAAATGAAACAACCTTCACCTCCTATTAACGATTTCATGGCCTATTAAAAAAACTCAAACACACAACCATAAGAACACAAGTATTTACATGGTTCACTATTCAGTAAGAATTGTTACATCGATGGTGTTGTTTTGAAACAATCCAATAACACACAATCAACTTGAAAAAATCATTTTTTGTTGAATACAATGAGAAGGATATTCTCTTTCACACTTGTATCACTTTGAAAAAAATACAATAGTTTGTGTTCTCCTTCTAGAAAAAATTATGTAAAAAAATGTTATTTTAATAAATCATGTTACATGTTCTGCTTTATCAGCATTAACAAATGTATTCATTGAAAAACAATTCTTCAATTTCATACCCAAAAACTTGTAATAACTTAGTGGAATTTGATATAGAATTCAATCTGATCATCCTAGTCCTTTTATATCTCTCTAATTTCCCAATACACAATATATATCTCTATCAGAATATAATTGAGTTATTTTTGAACACCTTCTTCCTTAGTCTAGAAACCCCAATACTATAGGTTGGTCTGATTTTCCAGCTCGATATGGTGACCATACCAACATGATGAAAAGAATAATATGATAGTAAGCTAAATATGATTATCCAATGAATAATGTGATCATTTTAATACATTAAAGCATCATCACTTCTCCTTAATTTTTTTTTATAATTAATCTTCTTCAACAAAAATCAATAGGGAAACATTATCTCGATATCTCTATAATTCTTTAGAGCTATGCCTTTTCTTCTCTTTACCTTGAATAATACATTATTCTGAAATGTATGATGTACTTTTCACTATATATAGGTGACCCAATGAGGATTCTGGTAGGAATTTTAAATCGTTTTTAGTTCAACCATATTCCCCAAATTTTCATGTTTTCTTGAATTTTGGGTGTAAGTTGACTTCGTTAATACATCTCAATTATTCTAGTTTCTTCACAATCCATCTCGAATATTCTATCCACTTCAGATCTCTTCTGTTTTTATTCACATCAACTAGTCTAAATCTAATTTCATTAATTTGACTCCTTCGTTACAATGATTTGTATCAATTTTTAGTCTGAGGAAATAGATAAAAATTTTATTTAGTGATTCTGTTATTTTTTTAACTACCAATTCTTATTTTTTTCATTACGACCATCAGGATGAATTAGTGTCAACTCTGATACCATGTTTCATGACCCAATTGATAAAATCATTTGAAAATAAATTAGGGTTTTTCTTCACCTTTTAAATATGATACCCATCAACTTCATAATCCACAACTTTATGACTTTGGCCTTTTGTTCAGAATGAAAACTAGTATCTTTGGTTTCTTAAATTTTATAAAAATACTCCCATCCTTCATATCTCAAACTCTGACTTCGGAAGATCATTCAAACATATTATTCACATTCCTTACAAACTCAAATCAGATTCCATGTTAGATAATGATATATCTCAATATGATGTAAGTCACAAATTATAAATGGTTGACTACATTTTTTTTATATTTCTATAATTCCATTTTGAATAATCTTCAATAGTTTCAATTGCTCTACAATCAGTCTCAATGAGAATGATTATACCTTTAATATGATGGTTTGATGAATATGATGGACCAGTGTTAATAGCATCAACTTTTGCAGCTTCTTTCATTTCACCATTACGACTATCCTTCGTAGACATTAAGTGAATCTGTAATTTGAAAACACATTATAACGAGCTAGAGGCTAGAGAACATTTACCTCACCAAAATTATTATTTCACAAAATAAATATCATAACATTAATTCCTTCAAGACTTTTAATACATTTGATTTAAGTTTTAGCATTGTTTTTCTTGTAAATTAAAGTATTATAACATCCAAATATTTCATCAACAAATTTATTTCCTTCAAAACCTTAATATGATTAAAATGGTTACTATCATACCACATAAGATTGATAGTATCTCTTTCAGTCCCCAATTAATTTATCACGTTTTAATCACTTTTTTAACAGAATAATTATTATTTATGAGTACTCCAAGATCAGAAAACCATTGTCACGTTTATTTTTATCATAGTCATATATACTCTGATTCATCCCCATTATGATCAAGCCTTTCATTCTGGATTTAGTGTGAATTTAATGATCCTTTTATTCAATAAATATTCTTCTGAATACGATGGCACTTTTCACGAATTGAGAATCTGATTATCTGAATAGGATGGTGAGTCTGATTTTCACCAAATACAAAGTGATTTTATTTATCTTCATCTTTAACTCCCTTATCTTCTAAATCTTTTTTGAAAACAAAAGACAACACCTAAATATGATCATCTTTATCATCAAGGTCCAAAAAAACCTAAATATATGTGAGGATATGTTATAGATGACTGAGAAATCAGGTCATAAACTATATTGGGTACTAATATTTTGATATGGATTCATTCTATTTATGTGAAAACCTAGTCTTAGATTTCTATATTTATTTACAAAATAAAAAATCTTATGATAAAATTATTTAAATTGTAGTGGATAAATGGGATGGCGTGGGATTAAATCAGAGTTGAAATCATCATTTTTACATCATAGACTCTATGAATCATTTGAATTTGAAAATTTCTCTTAAAATGAGTAATTTTGGAAGATACCATATTACTTTTGTGGGATGTTTATTAACTATTCAACAGAATAAATGTAACATCCAAGGAAAGTAATGGATTTGATATTTTCATATTTATTATTATTTGTGAAATAAATATTAATTTTACTTTAAAGGTGTTGCTATGTTTGACGGTGTACCCGATATTAAACAACAGGTTTCTTTGAAATCTTATGTTGCACAGAACTTTGAGTTATACTGAAAAATAATAATATAATATTATTATTTTAAATGGTAGCTAACAGCATGTCATTGTATATTCAAGAATGAACATGACTGACAACAATATGATTACACATGTTTTTTAAATGTTTTTACATTTATCCAATAATAGTTAGGGGCTTAAAATGAGAATGAATACATTTTTAAGCATAAATACTCTAATATTTTTTTAAAGGTCGATTAACAGCCTTTTGATGGAGAACCAATTTTAAATATATATATTTTTTCACTTTTAAATGTTCTATTTGAAAAAATAAAATTCTTCTCTATGATTATGACATCAAAATTTACTTCGGATGAAATTTTGGTATTTTTCTGATAATGTTCATATTTTAATGAATAATGAAAAATAATGTATTTTAATTCAAAAATTCCATTTAATATAATATATTTATATGGGTAGATTATCTTTTTAAATGGTTTTAATGTTTAATAATATTATATTTTTACCATTTAATCTAATTTTGGTCATTGGATATACTTTTACTTTGAAATTAGACATAAACAAGTGTCAATCATTTGATAGTTATTATTTCTAAAAAACACGTTTTTTATTTTGACACACGATAATTATTTTTCAAATAATTTCTGAAAATTATGTGTTTTGAATTTCGAAAAATGGATTAAATATTTGGAATCAGTTGTTCTAGACTTTATAAATATGTAACTTTTATTTTTAGACATTATGAATATTTATTTCAGTAAATATTTTATATACCACGGTTAATGAGGAAATATAGTAAATAAAGATATAAAATAAAATTATAATGTTATTAAATTACCGTTACACTATTCCTAACCCTATGGTATGTCATATTTATGACCACGATATTCCTTGGAATTATTTTGGGACCCCCTGGAGCCACATGGAAGTGATAATGACACTTTATATTAATTAATTTATAGTAAAGACAAAAATGAAATAATCATATATCTTATAGAAAAACAATTTTTATATAAGGTTATATAGATTATCTATTAAACTATAAATATTATTTTAAAATATAAAATCATTTCAAATATCATGGTATTTTATTTAATATTTTTAGACATCATATTAATAAATTATATATTACACAACAATGATGGAGTGATTAAATTATTAATGGGTGATTTAAATAAACGAGATTATAAAAATTAAAAAAATATCCAATACCTATCCAATTATTATTAGATGATTTTATTTCAACATATATGAAACACAACATCTAATTAAATACATTTTGGACCTTTTTGAGACTAAAAATAATTTAATGATAAAGTTATACTTTCAAGAAATTTAAAATATCCTCTCCTCCCTCTTATAAAAAGTCACCACCTATAACCCATTAATCACACCTCTAATGCCCATTTCATCTTTCAAAATCTTACCAAATAAGCTAAAAAAATCCCTCTCTTCCTCCTAGAATCCTTTCTCTAGGTATAAGGCACTTCAAGAAATCCTTTTGGTTCAATCTAAAGGGAGTTAACTCATTTAAAGTTAACGTCTTCCCTCATGTTCTATTATATTATTTTTCTTCACCAACACCTAAACTCTTTTTATTCAATTATATTATAGCAACACATGTATACTCAATATACTAGGATGTTTTTATGAGATTTATTTAAACTAAACATTCAAACACCTCCATCTAATGGATACTAAAATACTATTTCTGTGGACGGTGAACTACTGCCTCACGAAATGATGATCATTCAAATATTTCTTATCGCCTATCTTGGGGGACATTATGATGGAATCATATTTATATGAGACATATATTATATTTATACTATCACTATACTTATTTATTTTTCATTTATATCATTCCATTATTGTTTCCATAATGAGGTAATACATTAATTTCATTTGAGGAAGTACAGACTACTACCCCCTCAAAGCGATATGACTTGTTAATTCCATATGTGCAAATATAAAGGAAGGAGTTAATTAAATTATATGTGATATTATACTAAAGTTATAATATAATTATGTATCATTATGTTTTCATTCTATTAAAATATTAAATAGAAATGAAAGTAGTTTTCAAGCATACATACGACTTACCGTCTCCATGAACAGTGCATTTCATTTCTTATCTCCAAATGTTATGTACTGTTATAAATACGTATATATACTTGATATATCTGATACATATGATATCAAAATCATGAATATCATTCTGTCGATAATGCAATTTTTACCCCAATGACAACTTGTAATTATTATAAGATCATTTTTTACTCAAGTACCAAATATCAACAAAACGACAGTTATTAACAAAAATGATAATAAAATGATTATAATGTCGTAATAAGTTATATAAAAGGTATAATAAACCTGAAAAAAGGTTCTAATTCAAGTATAAATTATAATTACATTATTATTCAGAAGATTACAGAACGAACAAGTCATATTATACATGAGATGAGGGACTTTGTCTCAATATCCTTTCATTGAAGAATATTTTTATTTATACACGACATTCTATTATATGGTGTATAAACCCATTTGATTTTTCATTTCATTCAATGGGAATCTTTTTATACGTATTGTTTTACTGAAATAAAAAAGGAATGTTTTTAACGTACATGGTGACAACGACCTTTTCCGCTATTGCGAGTATTATTTGATCTTTGGCTTCCTTAACAAGCCGTAATGTTTTTAAAAGAGAAATAAATACCATATACTCTTTTTACATATATTGGTATTGAAAATGGTTTTGTAAATGTATTTATTATTTCAATATATTAAAATTATATATTGCTATTGTAATGGGGAAATGTTATCTTTCCTTTATGCTTATGTCATGTGTTATGACTATGTTATGGTTTTTGGCCACTGTTTATGTATACAGGTGGTTCTTTGATATTCTTGGGCGGGATAGACCGAGATAGCTCTCCAATGCATTGGGTAACATGACAGAGGTAAAAATTAATGTTTTCTCTAAGATATTTAGGGAATATATAATGATGGGTATTCCAACGTAACACCCTATTTAGATATGATAGCTACAATGTAAGTATGATATGGATTCCACAAGTTACCTTTATGATTTATGATTTCTATGTGTTATTCATAAATCTTATGATTTCATGAGGTATGCTAAAGAGGTGATTCTAGGTATGTATTGATGGATTAATAATTTTTTTCATTATTTTATAACCCTTACTAAGCTTTTTATGTTAATCCCATGTTTTTTGAAATGTTTTTCACAGGACAAAAAGATGAATAAGGTCAAGTATGGAATCCATGAATATTCATGTTTTCTAAAATGTGGAACTAGACATTACTATTTTTTCAAGAGTTTTTAATTTATGAAAAAATGGATATTGAGTAAATATGTTTACATTGTCATATTTGGGATGTAATGTAATAGTAATTGTATGATTCTCTAAAACTCCAAACCCAAAAATATCCTCAATGTGAATTATTTACTTAATTCTTGATTATTTATTGGTTAAGGTTGGGGCCTTATAGTTGGTATCATAGGTCAGTTTAGAGAACATTAGAAGATAGGGTATTGTTAAATTAATATCCACAAAATATTAATTTTTTACTTTATGGTAATATTTACATGATATTTCATTTATTGATTAAAATTTTTCATTTCATATGATATTGATTTGTTTAGAATGGATTTACAAAGATAAAACATGGAAACTATCAGGGGACGACATCAAGAGGAAGACATCATTCAAAATCAACAACCTAAGATTATTGGGATCGGAATAGATAAGTTTGTTACAGGGACATAATAGTTGACTCAGGAAATAAATGGACGTGGAATCCATGCATGAGATCATCCAGATCAACTTTAATGGATCATGTCATTGGGGAATAATTTAATGAGGTAGCATCCCCCATAATTTAGAGTATCATCTCACCCTGTGCTAGTTGAAGGGTATATTAAAGAACTAGAAATGTTTTTTTGATGTCATGGGATTTTTATACCGTCAAATGGTTAGTCTCACAGTATACCATTTTTATGGTGAAGCTAATATGTGGTGGTTGATAGTGAAAAATATTATGGATAGTGAGTAGATTGATTCTCTTCGCTGGGTTGAATTCAAATGTATGTTTCTTGAGAAATATTTTCCAAAGATGGTTCACCTTAGGATGGAAAAAAAATTCTAGAATAGAGGTAGGAGGATTACTCTGTGGCTGCTTACGAAGGAAAATTTACTCAACTAGAAAGGTATGCATCAAATTTCATATGAGATATTAATAGTAAAATAAATAATTTTTACTCAGTATTAATTCCTATTTATCGAAGAGATTGGTCTTCTCGTTAGTTCAAAAGTTATAAAAAATATGTTTGATGTGCATAGAATGTGGAAATGGAGTTTTCCAATGATCATGTTTTATTTAACAAGTGACAGAATAAGAGGTAAAGATGGTAGATAAAAGAGAATCACTCTTCAAAAATGCATGATCGTAAGAAACTTATGTTTACAGTTTGTGGAAATTTTGGTAAAAATAATGCCCGGGAATGTCTTTTAAATTATGATAAGTGTTACCGATGTGGTAAAATGGGACATAAGGCTCATAATTGTACTTAAAAATAACAGGGTATTGGTAGGACAAAACCAGATTTACAATCAGTAATTTTTTTAAGTGCAATGAAATGGGTCGTTATGCAAAAGAGTGTCCAACAAAAAACTCAACTTTTGGAAAGTAGCTAGACTACAAGCATAAAGGGTTGGTGAAATCATTTGTAACTACTTATAGAGATGTTGGGACATTGAATTAAGTAGTATCAGGTATAATGTTTGTTTGTTCAGATTATGAAAACATGTTTTTAGTTCCAGGGTCAACACATTCTTTCATTTCTGATAAATTTTCTTGTAAATTGGTATTCCATCTCCAGATATGAATCGAGAACTGATAGTAAAAACATGGGGAGTAAATGTTGATAGAAAAAGAAATTATAAGAACCTTCATGTACGTGTGTGCAAAAATAATCTACCTGAAAACCATATTCCTTTGCCTCTAGTAGTGTTTAATGTTATTTGGGGTATGGATTAGATTTCTATTTATCATGCTATGAATGACTGTAGAGCTAAAGATGTTTCTTTTCAAAAAGAATTTCATTTTGTAAACAAGAATTAACTCATAATTTTGATAACATATCAAGAAGATGAGAAACTTGTAAAAATATGGAAATGAATGTTACATTGAACATATTTTTAAAAAAAGGAACTGTTCAGATTAATGATGTGACAGTGGTAAATGGGTACCTTGATGTTTGTACTGATGAGTTACTTGGTATTATACCTAATCAGGGAGATGAATTTACTATTGACAAAGAACCATATGCTAAGAAAATTTCAATACTCATTTATTGAATGGATCAAATTGATATTCTTTAGTTAAAGAAGAAATTGAATAAGGTATTAGATAAAAGTTTCATTAAACCTAGCACAGCACCATGGGGTGCTCTTGTCTTCTTTGTTAGAAAAAAAGATGGTTCAATGAGACTTTTCATTGATTATAGAGCATTGAATTACATCACTACTAAGAAAAAGTATCCTTTCCACATATTGATGATTTGTTTGATTAGCTCTAGAGAGCTCATAATTTTTTGAATATGGACTTGTAGTCGTGGTACCATTAGTTGAAAGTAAATGAATTTTACATTCTAAAGACTGTGTATTGTGCTAGATTTCATGACCTGTCCCCCAGGGCATGTGTCGTGACTTACCCAATCCCTTCTTCCTTATGCAAGGGGTAAGAGAATAGCACCTAAAGGCATACTCACTAAAACGGGATGGCATTGCCATTAATCTAGTACCAACACGCGGTCGAAGAATATGACAAGAATAAACTGTGAATTAAACTACAGTAGTAAAAGTGTGTTGAAAGTAAAAGGGTGCCATAATACAAGTCCAACTATAATGGTACAAGTATAACTGAAAATAAAATACTGCTGAAAGAAAAAAAGAAAACAGCTATTGGGTCTTCCTCCAAGGTTCCAACCTGAAGGGTTGGTATAGATATCTTCATCATCACTCCACATTCGTCCATCTCCTCCGCGTTACGTCACGCCGAAATGGTCAACCATAGTGCACCATCCAGTCCAGGCTCCCTAAGCCTCGATCAATGTTGTACATCGTCTTCACAAGACACCACTAGGTGCGAGCGAAGTCCCTACAGGGGTGAGTATAACGATACATAGTAGGGACCCCGAGACCACGTTGGTCTCCTAAAGTTCCACAAAGGAAAATCAAAAATCTAGACAACAACTCTACTTAGAAATATTCCCATACATACACCAATGATATTAATATATACACATCACATACATAAGGGATGAATACCACAAGGTAACACCACGAAGATAGATTACCACACAAGTAAAGTACCACCTAGAATAACCTCAATCACGAGCACAAGTTTAAGACAGCTCACACCAAGATTTAATCTAGGGGTAGTAACAAGTAACATCCCTAGTCACATCGTCAAACACCTCAAATACTGGAGAACTACTCCTATATCGATTACATTGGGACTACTGTGTCACACAGAGGCGCTTCCCACTAATCATGGACTGTTGAGGTACTCCTCCTGTCGAGTATTGTGGGTCTGCCATGTCACAAAGAGGCGATCCCCACCATGGGACCGTCGTGTCACACAGAGGCGCTCCCCCTCGTGGCCTGGTGATGACCTCTTCTTGTCGATTACCATGGGTCTACCACATCACACAGCAGAGCTACCCACCGTGGGTCTACAGTGTCACCCAGAGGTGCTCCCCACTGGGCCTGTCGAGTCACTCCGAGTCGTAATGGTCAGTCGCACTCAGATCTCATCCAGTAGTAGGGTTCCACACGTACCGTGCTTCGGATAACTGCTCTAAATGCCATCAGTCATACCTCAACCATTCTGAAGTTCCACGAAAATGTATTTCAACAGTTTGTCACAACAAAAGGGACCTAACTCAATAGATGCTGCATCAATCGTATGTTCGGTATATATGTTATTAGTGTTTCCGCTCTGAGGGTCTAGTTGGATTTGGGGTTCGATCGAACCCATACATACTCCAACCATTTCCAAAAATCAATTGGAGTATATAAAAAATACCTTCTTGATCTAATGATTCTGGTTTTGTAGAGGGTTCATCAAATGGACGCCCGATTCACAAGTTATGGCCACGATGGCGTAACTGGGTCGAGATGGGCCCAGGTTTGGCCCGACCCGGCCTAGGCTGACCCGAACTGGTTGGGGTCGACCCCACACGATTCTGTTCCGCCCTGAATGGCCTGGGCCTTGGTGGGCTTAGTCTTTTGGGTCATGTTCTGGCCCGACCCGCGAAGGGGATGACCTATACCAGCACGGTGGAACGTCCCTATTGCACAGCTCACCGGGAGGCGCGGTCCGCTGGCTGTGCCCCACTACGGTGTAGCCCACTCGGTTGGCGGTATTCTGAGGTGGGGTCCACCATGACCGAAATCCAGGGGGAGGTGGCCCCTAGTATTCTCGAATGGTATGTGGACTATTCGGCTCCTGGATCGTGGGACCCACAGACGGGACCCGTCCGTTATGGCCTTGCCGGCCCGAAGGCCAGCCGGTCTTCCTCCCAACAGCGCGATCGCGCACTGCTACTCCAACATGGTCGTCCAGATGTCATCTTTGTTTGGTCTCTACTTTGTCTAAGAGGCGGTGGCCTCTTGCTCCATTGGCAGTGCGGACGGGTATCGCCTCTCCTCCATCGGGCTGGAAGGATGCCAGCCGCTACCCTGCTCCGCAGCGGCCGACGGGCCAGAGCTTCTTGCTCAGCCGGCAGTTCAGACGCGCACCGCCCCACCTTCGTTATGGGAGACCCGGTGTCAGCCGCCGATTTCATCCGGGACCCATTGTGGTTTCGTTCCAAGCCTGAAAAAATTAAACAATTTCATATTCGTGATCCTTGTGTCGAGGGTTCCACATCTATATATCGCGCTCAGATAGACTCTGTGTTTCCATAATTAATAAATATTTGTCTTTATAGAACGCATGAATAATGCATGGAGAATAAAAAGAACGTGGAGCTAGGTTTAAGTGAGATATGATGGCCATGATTTTTGGACATCATCGTTGTGAATTCATAATATAAAGGATAGACAAAAAAAATACAATCATATTAAAAACCTATACATCATCCTGCAATATTATTCGTAACCCCGAAAGAAGAAAACATTCGTGGATCAACTAGATAGTGAGTTTATCTGCGTTTATAATTTAGAAGAGAAGAACATGGGAAACAATAATCACATAGATTTAAACCCCAACCTCATGAACGATGGTGAGAACACAGTTGTAGAAGTGGGTCAGTGTTCATTATCCCCCGTAAGACGCTTCCGATCTGGGCTCAAGCGTCATCCTTGTTCTTCATTGGACAATCTCCTTTGTTGGAGAATTTTTTCTCCAAAGCTCTCCCTCCAAGTTCTCTCTGTTCTAACAATTCACTCAACCCAAATAAAGGAGAGGATCCAACAAATAAATTAAACAATTAGAGTAGGCACAATAATTATGATTATGTAGGCACAATTAATGCTGGGGAGAAACCAACAGTCACATCCCACAATAAAGAGGGAGTTCAAGTGATGGGTGGTCCCCTCCATTAATTTCATAATGGTAGGTGTGAATCTCAGGTAGTCCCCACCACCAAATTCAAATCTGAGGTTTCACAAGGAAATATAAAATAAAAGATGTTTGATTTTATTTTTATTATTTTATAACTCCCACAAAAATTCAAAAAACTAACTTTCACCCTCGAACTACTGCGATCATGGTGATGGTCTCCTTAAGAGAATATCGGCACTGTGAGTTCGACGATGTCCTTGGATTTCAATTCACAACACTGGTTCAAAAGTTACAAAACGTCGCTTGCACATTTACTGAACGTGCCTAATAAAAAGTTTGGAAAATTATTAACAGTCACCCTCCACTCACGTTGATCGAGGTTAGGAATTTTCTAGGTGAAACACACCCCAAAAAACTCAACGGTACTCAGTGATTTTAAATCCAAGTTACTGTTTAAATGTTATGAATTTTACAATAATATAATTTTCACTTAAATATTTTATTTACAGCCAATAACTAACTCTCTCTGATGGCTTGCGCCAGCCAATGTTAGTATCTGTCTAAAGAAATAATACCCTCACATGTTCAGAGGTGGTCTAGGATTTTTAATCAGAGTTATAATCATTTGAAACATAAAATAACATTATTTAATTATTTTATTTATGGTAATTACATTTTCAGGTTATCTCACTATGGGATTGCAGCAACTAAACTTATGTTGCTCCTAGAGTAAAATGGTCATCCTGAGCACAATGATTCCCTTAGATTTTATATCTGATTAACCATTTAAGGGTTATTCCACATTTTTAGGGAAACTTCCTACGTGCACTAATTAAGGAATAACAAAATATCGATGGATCATTTCAGGCACCCCAGGCCTTGGAATCACGCGTTGTCAGATTTTGCGGTCTTCAAATAATTCCATATAAATAAAAAAATTATATGGAATTTCTGGGACATTATATTCTCCTCACCTTAGGAATTTAAATCTCTGAAAGCCACATCATAGGCTAAGAAAACTAATGGGGGTACTGATCACGAATATGAGTCTCCCGATCCCATGTGCTCTCCTGGAGGTTCATGTGCTGCCAACGAATGTGAACCAGAGGTATCAACTGCCCACGAAAGACCCGCTGTTTTTGATCATCAATCTCTAATGAAACATCCATAAATTTTGACCCATAGTCTAAGTCCAACTCTCAATGGTCAATGAATTGAGAAGGGTTACGCACGTATCTCCTCAACTGGTATACGTGGAAGACGCCATTCACCCACTTCAACTGTGGTGGTAGTGCCAATTGGTATGCCACCTCGACAATCTACTGATGTATCCGAAATGGTCTAAAAACCTCGGTGATAACTTACTGCCTTAGACAAATCTATGTAGTCACCATCGAGGTGATACCCATAGGAAGATTTGATATCCCTCCTCATGTCGACATAAGACTTCTACCATCTCGGAGTATTTTTCACTTGCTATCATTTGTGACATCATGATACAAAATCTGCCACTTCTTTCTTTATCCCTGGCCACTAGTACTGATGCTAACGTTCTTGGTACATCTTCACCACACCCAGATGTAATGCCAGAGGGGACATATGGAACTCTTTCAAAACCCACTCCTATAGCGCTACTAGTACCATGGTACGTCCTTTGAAGAGGATGACATGCTCTCCACCTTCAGAAAATCCATCAGGTGCATGTCCTGTGAATATCTAAGCATATCGAGCCTGGTAGTTAGTGTCCCCATGATGCGCCTCCCTGACTCCCCGAAAAAGTGGGGGAGTGGCTGTCAGATACTGAAGATAAGATACTATATCTTTATCTACATAGGATATCCGCAAAGTATCTAGTTGTTCCATCTATGCACTCATAAATTGTATACCATATCTCATGCTGAGAAAAACTGCTACAATGTTCCCCTTCCCAGGAGTATAGACTATCTCAAAATAATTGTCTGGGAGGAACTCTATCTATCACCATTGTCTTAGGTTCATGTATTCTTGAGAGAAGATATACATGATACTCTTGTGATCAGAGTAGACTGTAAAATGTTCGCCCCTCAAGTAGTGACACAACATCTTTAGCACGAAGACCAATACTGCTATCTCCATATCAAAGGTATCATAATTCTACTTGTCATTCTCTGTCCTAGCTCCTAGGAGCTCTACTGACACTTCTCTGTCCATAGGAAAGGCCTCCTATTTTTCATCAAAACTGAAAAGGGTTCTACTACCCTAGATAAGTCTGGTCCAAAAATATGGTAGAACCTAGCCAAATCAAAAGTCCCCCCCCCTACAGGGAGGTAAACATAGAAACATATTTTTAAGGGATATCAACCACACCTTGCTTCTTCTGCTGGAACTGAAAACTCAAAACTTCTTCTACCACGAGGGTAGGGCTGGCCGACCCATGAGTGATCGGTTGTACCCTCAATTACATGAGTTTGTCCTGTGCTTCTTGGGTTTATTGTTTCACCATCCAAGAAAAATAAAATTATAACATTGTAGGTAAACCATAAATTTTATCCTAACAAAGTCAATCTGAGTATGAACATGGATGTCCAACCCATACCAAAACTAACATCGTAAGATCTCAATGCTGCCACTAAGAGGTTCCAACTGAAACTCTCTCCTTCATGGTCAGATCACGCCATCAGTGTAAGTGTGATTATCGTGTCTCCTACCAAAGGTATCCCCAAATTTGAGGTTCAAGTCAATGGATTAATCCGAAACTCTAGGTCTTGGATAAGATTCGTGGAAGTAATGAATTATTTGTACCTATGTCTACTAATACGATAGCTAGTACTAGAAAATAACTATTCATTGAATCATTCCTAGAGCTCTTTCATCGCAATCCTTGACCATATGTAGCTACTCAATTTCCATTTCCTCCAGCTCCCTGAGAATGGTGGGGACCACAATGGTGGGTGTTTTTAACATGTCAAAATGTACGCCACCTCATACTATTCTCCTAGATCTGCTTCCACATATGCAACCCTGTAGATTCATCTGTCCCTAACACTTCTTATTCCGAAAATGTTTTACATTCCCATGATTCTGAGACTAGCGCTTGTTTCCTACTTTCCCACTACTAACATTCAGTGGTTGTATCCGCTCAGCCAAATAACAATAAATGGAAATGTTTTTCTCTATAACCATAACATAGGTAGGAATGTATTGATAAATAGTGTTGGCTCAGACATTCTTAAACACACCGCGCTCGGAAGCTCGGACCTCGATGCACTGATCCTATTGTATTCATCAAGTACAAGGAATGGTCAGTATGCCTCGATGAATACCCATCTACCAAAATGTCATCCTAACAAAGATGTACAAGCTCTAGATAACTCTCAGCAACCTCCTCAATCTAGTCCTCAACTGCCTATGAGTCGGGCTTGCCTCAGAAACTGAGGGGTATCTGATAATGAAACTTGTATAAGGCACAAATACTAAATGTGTCCTCTACCGATACTGCCGGTTTTAACTGATGACCAACAAGATGTGATATAGCTGACACACTACCTGAAGGTACTATCTCGATCAATGGTCTACGTACCAAATCCTCATCTCTATGTGGCCATCCACATGGTCACACACTAAAAAAGACTAGAAGCTAAGATCACTAACGGCTCTACTGGTGTCTCTACTATGTGGAAAACTCTATCCACAGCCTCCAGCCAGTACTCAGTTGCCTGAAAATTTATCTCGCATCAAAACCATAGAGGCCTCTATTGCTAGAACTCGAGAAATGTGCTTAGTCGGCGTGCATCCTCTACTGGTGGGGATGGTGGAAATGCTCGTCCAACAGGTAGTGGTGATGCTGGTACACCGCCTGAAGGTGCTAATGCCGTAAGAGGGGCCTACACTGAGGCCCCATCACTCAGTGGGCTGTCACTGCATACTCTCTCATGAAAAATGGGTGGCTGCCTTTGTGGAGACATCCTAATAATGAACTGGTGCGCCATGGTGATTAAGTTATACCTGGTGAGCTGACTCTACAGAAATCAAAAGAAAAAATATTAAAAAACACATGCAATCAATGTTTTCATGTGCTGAGTCAGAAATCAGAATTCAGGGTCCTGGTGTATGGATACATTGGCCGCAACACCAACACTAGACTCCCTGATCTGAAAACCACACTCATAGCACTTAACACTATTGCTTCATAGAAAATATCAGAGTCGTGGTTCTTCTATAAAACTGAACTCCTCTGATACCAATTTCTCACGACCCGTCCCCCAGGGCCCATGTCGTGTCTACCACAAGCCCGCCTTCCATAGTCCAGGGGTTAGAGACTAGAATAGAAAGGCATACTCACTAAAACGCGAAGGAATTTCCTACAATCCTGTACAAACACACTGTCCAAGAATATGACAAGAAGAAACTGTGAAGTAAACTACTGTAGTAAAAGTGTGCTGAAAGTAAATGGGGGTGGAATATAGGCCAAACTATAAAGGTACAAGTACAACTGAAAATACAATACAACTAAAAGAAAATGAAAAACAGCTACCGGGTCATCCTCTGTGGTTCCAAAATGAAGCGTAGGTATATATTTCCACCTCATCACTCCACGTCTGTCCATATCTTCCACATCACATCACATTGAAATTGTCCACCTCCATGCACGATCCAGTCCTGGCTCCCTTAGCCTCGATCAATGTTGTGTCTCGTCTGCACAAGACACAACAAGGAGTGGGAAAAGCCTGTGTAGAAGTGGGTATAACGACACTCAGTAGGGACAACGAGGCCATATAGGCCTCTTAAAGTTCCAAAAAGGAAAACCACAAAGCATGACATCAACTCTACTTATATATATGCCCAAACATACACCTTTGTTTTTAATATATACACATCTCATACATGAGGGAACAATACCACAAGGTAACAACAGGAAGGTAGATTACCACAAAAGTAAAGTACCACATAGCATAACCAGAATCACAAGACCAAGTTTAAGATAGCTCACACCATGATTTATTATAGGGGTAGTAACATGTAACATCCCCATTCACATCGTCGAACACCTCAAATGCTAGAGAACTCCTCCTCTATCGAGTACAGTAGGCCTACTACATCACATAGAGGGGCTTACCACTAATCATAGACTGCTAAGGTACTCCTCCCGTCGAGTACCATCAGTCTGTCGCATCACACAGAGGCGCTCCCCACCAAGGGTATGTCACGTCACACAGAGGCGCTACCCCTCGTGGCCTGCTGAGGTACTCCTCCTATTGAGTACCATGTGTCTTCCGCATCACATAGTGGAGCTCCCCACCATGGGTCTACCATGTCACACAAAGTCGCTCCCCATTGGGCATGTCGAGTCACTCCAAGTCGTAATGGTCAGCAGTCGTCAGATCTCAGCCAGTCGCAGGGTTCCACAAGTAGGGTTCTTGGGAGATCCACTCCCCAAGCCATCTTTCATACCTCAAGAATTTTAAATTTCACCAAAAAAGTATCCCAATTGTCTATCATGTCAAAAGGGGCCCAATGCAATAGATGATGCATCAATCGGACACTCGGTCTGTAAGTTATTAGTGCTTCTGCTGCAAGGGCCCCATTGGATTCAGGGTCCGAACCAACCCGGTCGTACTCCAACCATATCTAAAACTCATGTAGAGTATTCAAAAAAGAACTTCTCGTTCCAATTATTCTAGTGCCAAAGACGGTTCGACAAATGAATGCATGTTTCACATGTTATGGCCCCAAAGGGTAACTAGGTCAAGATGGGCTCCAGTTTGGCCCGACCCGCCCCGACCGTCATGGGCCGACCTAAACTGGTTTGTGTTGACCGGAACAGATTTGGGTCTGACTTGAACTCCGAAGGGGACCACTCGGCCCAGCCCGTTGGCACGACCCACTGGGATGTGTTGTACGCTGAGTGCAACCCACTACGGTGCAGCCCACACGATTGGCGGTCCACCGAGGCGGGGTCCACCATGACCAAAAACTAGGGGGAGGCACTCCCTGTCTTCCTGAACAGTCCATGGATCATTTGGCTGCTGAAACACGGGACCCACTGGGGGGGCCTGGTGTGGCGTGGCCAGCTGAGAGGCCAGCCGGTCTTCCTCCCATAAACACGGTCGTGCACCGCTACTCCACCGCAGCCAGCCGGATGGCGGCTGGTTTTGGCCTCCATTATGGCCAAGTGGTTGTGGCCTCTTACTCCATCGGTGGTAGGAATGAGCATCGTCGCTATGCCATGAAACTAGCTAGATGTTGGCTACACCCCTTCTTCGTTGTGGCTGATGGGAAGCGTCCACTTTCTCAATGTGTTTCACAGACACGCACTGCCCCACCTTTCTCATGGACGATCGGGTGCTAGACACCGAATTTTTCTATGATCTATTTCAGTTTCCTTCTATGCCCGAAAAAATTAAACTATTCCATATTCGTGATCCTTGTGTCGAGGGATCTGCATCGATATATTGAACTCAACAAAACTCTGTGTTTCCAGCGTCAATATGTATTTGGCTATGAAGAACTCATGAAGAATGCATGGAGAATGTGATGAGACTAAAATGAATAATGATCACTATTTATGTGAAGGATGATGTCCGTGTTCATTTGTCCATCATCATCATGAATTTAGAATATGAAATATCAATAAATAAATTTATATTATAACCCCCTACATAATCCTGCAATAATTATTCCTAATCCCACAAGAATAAAACATTCGTGGATCATGTAGTTATTGAGTTCATCCACATTCTTCATTTAGAAGAGACGAATATTGGAAACAAGAATCACAACGATTTAAGCCCCTATCTCAAGAACGATGGTGAGCATGCATTTGTGGAAGCGGGTCGGTGTTCATCATCCCCCGCAAGACGCTTGCAGTCTGGGCTCAAACCTCGTCCTCGTTCTTCATTGGAGAATCTCTTTTGTTGGAGAATGTGTTCTCTAAAGCTCTCCCTCCAGGTTCTCTCATTTCCAAAAATTCCCCCCAACCCAGAAAAAGGGGAGGATCCAACATATTAATTAAACTAATTGAGTTGTCACAATAATTGAGTTTAAGTTGACACAATTAATTCGGGGGAGAAACCAAGAGTCACCTCCCACATTAAAGAGGGAGTTCAAGTTTTAGGTGGACCCTACAAATAATTTCATAATGTGAGGTTTCATGCTCGGGTGGTCCCCACTACCAAATCCAAATGGGAGGTTTCCCAGGGAAAAATAAAATAAAATATGTTTTTTAATTCTTTTCTCACACCCACAAAAAAAACTGAAAGCTAACATTCAACCTTGACCTACTGTGATCGAGGTGAAGTTCTTGTTAAGAAAATATCGGTGTTGTATGTTCAACGGTGTACTCGGATTTGAATTCTGTGCACTCGTTCAAATGTTACAAAATACCACTAACACGTTTATTGAATTTACATTAAAAAATATTTTTAAAATTAGTAACAGTCACCATCGACCCGCGCCAATCGAGGTTAGGCTTTTCCCTAGTGAAACACACCCCAAAAAACCCAATGGTACACTTGGATTTCCAATCTATGTTTCCATTTAAATGTTATGAATTTTACAATAAAATAATTCTCACGTGATTATAATATTTATGGAAAAAAACTAACTTTCTCTAGTGGCATGTGCTAGCTAATGTTAGTATCCGCCTAAAGAAATCAAACCCTTAAAAGTTCAATGATGGTCTATAATTTTTAATCCGAGTTACCATTTGTGAGTCATAATCATGTGAAATAAAAATAACTTTATTTTATTATTTTATTTATAGTTATGCAATTTTTGGTTTTTCTCACTATAGGCTTGCGCCGACTAAACTTCAGTCGCGACTATGGTAAAATCGAAATCCTGAGCACAATGATTCCCTTGTATTTCCAATTTGAGTAACTGTTTAATAGTTATTCCACATTTTCAGGAAAATTGTTTATGCACACTAATTAAAGCTTAAAAAAACTTCTACGGAACATTTCGGGCACTCCAGGACTCGAAATCGCACGCGTCAGATTTTGAGGTCTCAAAATAATTCCATATAAATAAAAAAAATTATATAGAATTTCTATGACATTACACTAGATATGTACATCATGAATTAGTACTTGTTCCTTTTGGGTTAACCAATGTAGCTATTGTATTCATGTATCTTATGAATAGAATATTCCCTGAGTTCGTGGATACATTTTTGGTTCTATCCATTGATGATATTTCGGTTTATACCGAAAGTGAAGAGGAACATAAAAGTCATTTACAGGTTTTTTGAAAACCTTAGAAGAAACAAAACTGTATGGGAAATTTTGAATGTGTGATTATTGGTTACAAAAAAAAATCATTCCTTGGTCACATTGTTTAAAAAATGGAATAACTATTGATCCTACAAAAACAAATGATGTTGATGAATATCCAAGACCAAAAAATATAATATAGTTTCATCGTTTTCTTGGTTTGGTAGGTTATTACCAGTGGTTTGTTGAAATTATTACATGGTTATCTATTCCACTGACTAATTTCTCTCTAAAATTTGTTAATTTCATATGGATAAAATAATGTGATGAATATTTTCAGGAATTGAAAAGATGATTGGTGAATGATATTGTTTTGGTATTACCTTCCAGAAATAGTGATATTATTATCTATAGTGATTATTCATTGAAATGAATTGGTTGTGTCCAAATGTAGAATGATCAAATACGTTCTTATGTTTCACGTTAGTAGACACCTTATGAGTTAAATTACTCTACACATGATTTCGAATTAGCTGCTATTTTTTTTCTTTTAAAATTTGGAGGCATCACTTGTATGGGGTAATATGTAAAATATATACTTACCAGAAATGTATGAATTATGTATTCACTCAGAAATATTTAAACATGAGGAAATGATTATGGATATAATTAATGAAGGACTATGATTTCATGATCCATTACCATATGAGAAAATAAAATAAAGTTGCTGATGGTGTGATTCAAAAGAGTAATTCTAAATTATCCATGTTAATTTTGAAAAAAGATCCATTGATAAATGATTTAATAAACTTTAGAATAGAAGTTTCTAGTGCAGTAAATTCTTCTATTTTGTTTCTGGTTGTAGTGAAATCATCTCTATCAGACATAATTAAGAAAGGGTAGAAGGAAGGCAGTGAGTTACAGAAAAAGGTGGAGTTGGTTTAGAAGGGTATGTTTCATGATTTTAACATTTTTAATGATTGTGTTTTGAGGTTTGGGAAGAGATTATTTGTTCCATGTGATTCAAAGTTGAAGAAAGAGTTATTATGTAAAGCTCATAGTTTTCTGTTTTATATTTATCCTCATAGTACTAAGATGTACAAAAATCATCAGGAGTATTAATATTGGGATGGAATGAAATGATATATTGTGTACTTTACTATCAAGTTATTGATTTTTCAATAGATTAACGTAGAGTGGCAGTTACTGAAATCAATTCTTTAGTTTTTCCAATGCTAGAGTGGAAATAGGAAAATATATCCATGGAATTCTTTATGAGATTACCGAAGACATCTCGAGGTAATAATTCATCTGGTTTATTATTGATCGATTGACTAAATGTTCTTATTTCCTTCCTATTCAAGATACATTATCACTAGATCAACTTTTTCAACTGTATGTTAAAGAGATAGTCAGGTTGAATGGAGTTCCCCTCTCTATTATATCTAATCGTGATCCCATATTTACTTCTAACTTTTTGAAAGGCCTTTAGATGTTTTTGGGTCCTGAATTAAATTATATTACAGCTTTTCATCCTCAATCTGATGGATAGTCAGAATGAAAAATTCATACATTGGATGATATGATATTTGATTTCTCAATGGATTACCATTGAATTTGGGACCATCATCTTTCCTTGAATTAACTTTATTATAATAACAGTTTTCATTTCAGTATACAGATGTCTCTATATGTACCATTATATGGAAAGTGGTGTCAAACAATGGATTTTTGGGATGAAGTAGGTGAAAGGATCTTTATTCGACGAGAATTGGTAAAAGACATGGCAGAAAATGTTTTCTTGATTCAGAAGCACATGATATTTCTTGAGAGCAGGAAAAAACATTTTGCGGATAACCGAAGGAATTATCTTTTTTTTGAGGTAGGTGATCATGTCTTTCTGAATGTTTCTCCATGTAAAAGTGTGATGTGTTTTGGTATAAAGGGAAATTTGAGTTTAAGGTCCATTGAACCATATGAAATCCTAGAGAAAGATGGATCAGTTGAATAAAAAGTAGATTTACCTCCACATTTATCCCATGTACACAATGTTTCTCATGTTTTAATGTTTAGAATGTATATGCCAGATCCATCTCATTTTTTGAGTCCAGAGGCAGTTCCGTTGGAAGAGATTCTTTAATATGAGGAACAACCAGTCTAGATTATTAAACGAAGAGAGAAAGTGATGCGGAATAATGTAATTTATTAGGTAATTTTCGTTGGAAAAAATGGTTGAATATGTAACGTGGAAATATGAAAATGCTATAAGGGATAAATACCCCTCATTTATTTGATAAGTGAATAAAATTTTGAGGATGTAATTCACAAAAGAGAAGAAGGATGTAACATTCTAGTTAAGTAAATAATATGATCTTTTCATATTTATTAATATTTGTTAATTAAATATTTATTATATTTTAAATGGGATGCTATTTTTGATGGCATATCCTATATGCAACAATATCTTTCTTTGAAATCTTACAATGCACACAACGTTGAGTTATATTGAAAAATAATAATATAATATTATTATTTTAAATGGTAGTTAATGCATTGTAATTGTAATGGAAAGAATGAACACAACTAACTATAACATGATTACAAATTTTTTTAGTTTGTTTTAAATTTATTCATTAAAAGTAAGAGGCTTAAAATGTGAATGAATCCAATTTTAAGCATAAATACTCTAATATTCTTTAAAAGATCACTTTACCGCCTTTTGATAGAGAACCCTTTTTATTTATAGTTATTTGAAATTTATATATTCTATTTGAGAACATAAAATTCTTCTTTGATATTGGTACATAAAAATTTACTTTGGATGATATTTTGGTATTTTTATGATAATGTTCATTTTTTAATTAATAGTAAGAAATACTGTATTTTATTTCAAATCTTCCTTTTAATATAATTTATTTATATGAATAGATTATATTTTAAATGGTTTTAAAGTGAAATTAGATAATATTTTTACCAATTAATCCAATTTTTTTCCCTTGGATTAATTTTCATATTGAAATTGGACATAAATAAGTGTCAATCTTTTGATAGTTATTATTTCTTCAAAAACATTTTTTTTGACAATGGGAATTAATTTTAAATTAATTTCTACAAATTATGCGTTTCAAATTTGGAAAATTGGATTCCTTATTTTGAATCAGGAGGTCCAAATTTTGTAAATATGTATCTTTTATTTTTAGACATTATGAATATTTACATCAGTAAATAATTTATTTACCATGGATAAAGGGGAAATGGTAAATAAGGATAAAAAAATAATATAATAATAATACTCAATAACCCTTAAACTTTTTCTAACCCTATTGGATGATATATCCCAGATCATGGTCATCCTTGGGTCGATTTGGGGACCCCATGGAGCCACATGGATGTGATAATGAGTCTTTATATTAATTAATTTAATCTAAATAAATAAATAACATAAACATATATCTTTTAGTAAGACAATTTTTATTTTGGGTTATCTAAGATATATCATAGAATATAAATATTTATATGAAATATAATAAGATTTACTACATAATGGTATTATATTTATAATTTTTATAAATAAAATAAATAAAATTATTTATGACATAATGATGATGTAGTGATTACCTTACTAATGAATGATTTAAAAAATTGAGATTATAAAAGTTAAAAACAATATCCAAAACCTATCCAATTAATATTGGGTGATTTTATTTTGACTTATATGAATCTTATCTTCTAATTAAATAAGTCATGGTTAATTTGAAACTGAAAATAATTTTACAATAAATTAATACTTTCAAACATTCTTAAAGAGCCCCTCCTCCATCATATAAAATCCCACCACCTCTAACCATTTACTCACACCTCTAAATCCCCTTGAATCATTAAAATATGGACTAAATATGATTTTATCATCCCTATATTTTCTTTATAATACTTCCCCTAGGAATAATTTTATTCAATAAATCTTTTTTGTTCAAAACAAAGGGAGTTACCCGATTTAAAGGTAACATCTTCTCTCAAGGTCTATTCTTTTATTTTACTTCTCCAACCCCATAAACTCACTTTATTAAATTATTTTATATCAAAAAATGTATCATAAATATACTAGGATGTTGTTATGATAATTATTATAAGTATAATTTCAAAAACCTTCATCAAATGGATACGAACATACGGATTCTGTGGATGGCGAACTACTACCTCATGAAACAAAGATTATTCAAATATATCCCACCACCTCTCATAGTGGAAATTAATATGGAACTGTATTTATATGGGATATATATTATATTTATATTGTCTCAATACTTATTAATTTTTCATTTATATCATACCTTTATTGTTTCCATAATGGGGCAATATGATAATTTCATTTGAGGAAATGTGGATTACCACCCCCTTAATGTGATATGACTCGTTTATGCCATATGCGGGAAAAATAAAGTATGGAGTTAACATAAAAATATAATATATTATATTGGAATTATAATATACTAATGTATATTTATGTTTTCATTCCATTAAAATATTAAATAGAAATTAAAGAAGTATTCATGCGTACATACGGCTTACCATCTCTATAAGTGGTGCATTTAATTTCATTACTCCAAAAGTTATGTAATGTATTAAATACATATATATAGTATATATATGTTATATATGATATCTAAATAATGAATATAATTATGTAGATAATATAATTTTGACCACATGGACAGCTTGTAATTATAAGAAATTCATTTTTGACTCAAGTACCAAATATCGACAAAACGACCATTATTGACATAAAAGAATATATAATGTTTATGAAATGGTAATAAGTGAAAAAAAAAATAAACCTGAAAAATATTCTTGAAACAACTAAAAATTAACTTTATATTATTATTAAGGTCATTAAATAATAAACGTGTCATGTCTGAAATGAGTTAATAGACTTCGTCTCAATCTCCTTTCATTGAGGAGTATTTTGATTTTAAGAAGACATTATTTTATACTGTTTATAAACCCCTTTTACTTTTAATTTAATTCTAAGGGATTATTTTTATATGAATTATTTTACTAAATAACAAAAAGGAATGCTTCTTTTTAACATAAGAAATGAAAACCACCTTTCTCACTGCCACTAGTTTTATTTTATCTTAGGCTTCCTTAACAATCCTTATTGTTTTTAAAAGAAAAATATATACCATATACTCTTTTTAAATATTTTGGTATCGAAAATTATTTTTTAATGGATTAATTGTGTCAATATATTGAAATGATATATTGTAACTATAATTTGGAAATGTTATCTTTTCTTTATGCTTGTGTTATTTGTTATGACTATTTTATGGTTCATGGGAATTGTTTACGTATACGGGTGGTTCCATGATAATCCTAGGGTGGGTGAGCCCGAGATAGCTCTCCAATGCCTTGGGTAACTTGGTAGAGGTAAACATTAATGTTTCTCTTAAGTGAATTATGGAATATACAATGATGGGTATTCTAATGTAAATCTCTATGTAACATTGATATCTATAATGTAAGAATGATACGGATGCCACAAATTACCTTTATGATTTATGATTTCAATGTGTTACTCATAAATATTATAATTTAATGAGGTATTTTATCAATCTTATTCTTGGTATGTATTGATGAACTAATGTTTTATTTCTTTATATTATTACCCTTATTGAGATTTTATGCTCATCCCATGTTTTTTGAAATTTTTTTCATAGGAGATAAAGATAAATATGTTCAAGGATGGAATCATGGAAAATTCATGTTGTCTAAAATGTGTAACTTTACATGACTCTTTTTTAGAGTTTTTATTTTATAAAAAAATGTCTACTTAGTTGAAGTGTCTATTTTTTAATATTTGAAATGTAATGTAATAGTTATGGCCTGATTCTATAAACCTCAAAAACTAAAATGATTCTTAATGTTAATTATTTACTTAATTCAAGATGATATAATTTTTATGGCTGGGGCCTTATAATTAATCCCGGTTATATTTTTCATCCCTTTTAAACAATGACGTACCACATTTAGAACAATATTATTCACATTCATATTTCATTAAATACATCACACAGTCATTCAGCAAAGCATATATCTTTTAACACCCCAATCTCATTAGAAAAATAAAATTCCATCAAAATTAGAATTTGGAAAAAAAATTTCTTTTGGATGTATGTATTTTAAATGTTAAATAAATTTAGTGAACCTTTTATCACTACAACATTATCTTGATTTAAAAATCAATAATTCTATAACTATATGTATCACTGTCATAATATTTTGACATGACAATAGCAATTTATTAGAGTTTCCCTAAAACTATAGAATGGTTTTTTCAATGATTTTAACACAAAAATCATGAAATAATTCTTCAATACAATCCTCCATTTGATGCATAACATCATCATCATCATTAGATCGTGACTAGTTTTTCATTTCACCATTCATGATGATGTTTGTTTAATTTTAACTACAACCATAAAATAAAATAGATTTTAATTTTTCTATATCATAATATACTCATATTAAAATATTTTAAGAAGGGAAAAAATATAATATTTTTTCTCAATAATTCTCTTTGTTAATTAAAAAACTCTTCACCCCTCTAGCATATTCATCATTAATTTTTCATGAATTTATCAAATTATGATTCATTAATTCTCTTAAAAATCGGAGCATACTATATGAATATGTTTATTCAGGAAAAAAATTAAGCATTTATATAACCCAATAAAATTAAATCAGATGAGAATATATTAAAAAAAATCATTAGGCATAAATTTTTATGAACTAATTTATTTATAACAAATAAATAAATTTAATAAATGTAAAAAAATTAATCAAATGTAATAATAATGATAAATAATTATAAATGGAAAAAATTGATTAAAAAAACGATTTCAACTAACAAAATAATTATAAACACAACAAATTATAAATAGTAACAATTATAATTACAAACGGTAATAATCCAAAAAAAGTACACTCAAAAACATTATTTAATCATAGAAAACATATATTATAAGAAAAATTTAAAAAATCTATAATTTATTAAAAAATATATACAAATAAATGAATTTATAAATTCAATTCATAAATTAAAGAAAATTAATTTTTCTATAAAATAAAAAATAAAATTCAAAATTCAGATGTTGATAATGAAATATAGAAATTGAATTGTGATCAAATCCCATAAATGGTTTGGTAATAGAGGTGAATAATATAATATTTAAGATAATTATATATGAATTTATAGAAACAAATAATTTAAAAAATTTGTGATATTTAACAAATAATTTTTTTCATAAAAAATTTTAATAATGGAAAATAATATAAAAATATTTAATCAATGTTCCTTATAATAGTAAAAACAACTGACATATGAAAATAAGTATAAAAGAATAAAATCATTTCAACGAAACCAAAATTATAACAAAAAAAATTTATAAATACCTTCAATTAAAAGTAAAAATAGTTATACCAAAAACATTTAGTGAAAAATAATTTATAATCACACCAAACAAATGAAGGTAAATAAATTTTAACTAAAATTTATAGTTGATAATAAAATATTGACAAAAAAGGAATGGATGAATCCAATTTTATAACAAATAGTTAATAATTCCTATAAATATTAACTTACAAAATTTATAGGTTAATAATGAAAAATATAACTTAATTTCGATTAACTCACATAAATATGGTGGAAATGGGGTTGACACACCATGATTGAAGAGAAATTTTTTCATAAATTTAGTAGAGAAAATAATGAAAACAATATTGAACCATGTTTATAGGTTGAATAGATTAGGGTTTCCATGCACATAATTATGTCTATGATAGTGAAAGAAGGATGAATGATGGATAATTATAGAGAATAAAATGTGAAAAGGTGGTGAAAATCAAATAAATTTGATATTCAAGGTTCAATGAGTTATATCTAGAGAAAAGATAAGAAATGATTTGATATTTTTTATCTAAATAAATTCAGGTTTCAAATACCCTTCTTTTTAAACAGTTCTATCATTAGTTCTCTATAAACCCAATGATAAAAGGTTATTTTATTTTCATTAAGGTTGGTTTTTTATAATACTTTTGTTAACGGTAATTTCAAATACATTTTAACATCAAGTTTTTAGATAATTGATATTAAAAGGATCATGCATCACTTTTAACATCAGTATCTAAAAAATGATAATGGTTTGACATATAATAAATTTTATTTACAGTAAATGGTTAGTGTAAAATAACTCTATTTCATAGTATAATAAAAATTCCATATTAATTGTGTTTTAATTGATATAAACTCATATCAGCTCGACTACACTTTTTTAAATTAAATTTTTCTATGGTTATTTAATAGTTAATATCTCAAAGCACTTTTAAATCACCCCATTTTTATTTTTCAACTACATGGAATCATAAAAATAAATACATGATCTATTCACCAAACATTATATATAACACATCAATCTACTCCTAAAATGTATTCCATTTTCTCATCTCCAATATCCATGAGGATCATAAGAATACGAAAATAAATTCCATACACCATTGCATGAAGTGCTCATTTTGTGTTCTCCAATTTTACCAACTAATTAAATGGAATGAAAGATATAAAATAAAAATGAAACACATATAGGTTTCTTTGGGGAAGAATACACCTTTAAAAATACTCTTAAGTATTATAAATCATCCTTTGTTAGAGGTTTCGTTACGATATCCACGGATTTCTCTTTTGATGAAACATTTTCTAATGAAAGATCATCATGTTTTTCCTTCTCCATAATTAAGGGGTAGTTGATTAAAATATTCTTTGACCACAAATGTTTCAATATATTCCTTGGTAATATTATTTCACTTTGACTATTATATTTAATCAAAATTAGTATGAGGTATCAACCCATATGTCTTCTAGATATGACTTTATTTAAATAATTTTTTATACAGTTTGTACCACCAAAACCTAAATATATTATATTGAACAAATAGTGACCAAATTAATATTAATTTAGATTCATGAAAAAAATCATCCATTGATATAGAATGAACATTGAGAAATATAATTTTCATATCAGAATATATCCTTAAAAATCATCAATGGTATATCCAAAAATCTATAATGTTATACCTTTTTCATACCTCAAAACAAAAATCAATTGTTCCTTTCATGTAACAAAATATTGTATTTACAGCCGAATTTATTGACTCCTTTGGTTTTCATTGTAATCATGCACAATGTGTAACTAAAAAAATAATATACCCTATTGATTTATTTAAATAGATCTGTCTTCCAATTATCCTTTATAACAGTTTTTCACTTACACACCTCCTATTTTCTTTCCAAGACAAGTTTTATCCTCATGCTATAATAGTGGAAATAAATCATGATTCATTTATACCAAACATATTGAATAAAAAACAATAATAATTTTCTTGTGATAGATGGAAAAAATATACTCCATCCATGAAATGAAGTCCCACAAAATAATTTTACCTCACAAATATTGGACATTTTGTTGAGTCTCCTCATTTGAATAGAAAATTATTCAAAATATTTTTAGTTTTTCATAATATAAATCATTTTATCGACATACAAAATCACAATTAGTGAGATTTTGTCATGTCCCATGAAATATATATTTGAATATACTTATATCCAACATTGATAACATGTTCAAGGTGCTCATTTGAGCCTACTGAATTTCATCTTTAGCATTCACAATCAAGAAAAATAAATTTCATGGATTAGACCTTTTTATTTTTTATTGTGGACTTATTTCTCATGTTAAACATTAAGTATTTTAGAGGTTAAATATTTTTTAATAAATTGATGATTTTACAGAGAACACATAATAAGAAGGATTCAAATTTATTCCAACCTCATGAATAAATAAAATTTTCCATAAAATTCAATACCTCAATTTGAAAATGTCTATTTTATTTAATATGTTCTTTATATCATGTTATATCACATTTATTATTGATTTCATTCTAAAAAAACCACTTCATACCAATCATAATTTTTTCTTTTTTAAATGAATCCAAGTCCCATGTTTCATTATTCTGAATATGCTCCATCTCATCTTTCATTTTTGAATTTCAATGATCATGTTATAAGGAATCATCCACACTATTTTGTTCAAGATATGAAGACAACCTATTTTGAATATAAATTATCAAGATTATTTTAGTTTATATTTCACGACCCATCCCCGGGGCCCGTGAGGTGACTACCCCAATCCCGCCCTCCATGGGCCAAGGAATGGAAACTAGCACCAAAGGCATAATTCTTTAAAACTGGGAAGGAATTGCCTTTATAACATATAAACATAGACACATGCAAGCACACTGCTGGATAAGAAACACCAAGTAAAATTTATAACAAAATAGTACTTAAAGTAAAAGGGTCCATAATACAAGCCCAACTGGGAGGTATATGTACACATGTGGTACAATACAACATAAGAAAAGGAAAGTTAAGATAATGGGTCATTCTCTAAGGTTCCTACCAGAAGGGTCGGTATAGATCGCCTCCTCAACACTCCTTGCCTATCCATATCCTATGTGTATCGACTCGTCGTAAGGTCCACCTCCAAGTACCGTCCAGTCCTGGTACTCTTGGCCTCAGTCAGTGATGCCCGTCATCTGCATCCAACACAACAAGGTATGAGCATAGCCCGTGCAGGGTTGAGTATAACGATAATTAGTAGGGACCCTGAGGCCCTCTAGGTCTCACAAAATCCACCAAGGATGAACCACCAAGAATGAAATCAACAGATAACCTTACTTAGGTATATTCCCATACATATACGTATGTTATCAAGTAATCCATATCAATCAAGAAGAAAACACATAGTTTTTGACTCCGCTCACACTAGGATTTATTCTAAGGGTAGTGTTAAGTAATATTCCACGTAACAACGTCGAACACCATGGCTTCTAGAGAAATCCTCCTCTATCGAGTATATTGGGCCTTCCGCATCACACAGAGGCGCTTCCCACTAACATTGGATTGCTCAGTTAGTCCTCCTGTCAAGTATTGTGGGTTTGTCGCGCCACACAGAGGTGCTCTCCACCGTGGGACTTTCGCGTCACACAGAGTTTCTCCCCCTCATGGCATGTTGATGTACTCCTCCTGTTGAGTAATGTGGGTCTTACATGTCACCAAGGAACTCCCCACGGTGGGTTTACTGCATCACCAAGGTGCTGATCACTAGGCCTGTCGAGTCACTCCTTATCGAAACTGTCAGCGGTCGTAAAGTCTCAGCCCGCCACCCTGTTCTCGCACTACGCTCGCACGTCTCCAATAGGATCCACCCAAGAAGACACAAGCTAGTACTCTAAATGCCATGAAGTCCCATGAATATTTGTCTCAATGGTCCTTCTTTTCATAGGGGTTTTAACATAACAGATGACACGTCAATCGGACGCACTGCCAGTGAGATATTATCCTCTTTGTCCTAGGGGCCCGGTTGGATTTGTGCACAATCCAAACTGATCATTCCTTATATCAATCCAAATCACAGTGATGATTCACTCAAAGGGAAGGAATCGTTCCAAGGTTCCCAACGCCCCAGACGGTTCCTTAAATGGATTTTCTGTGCCAAAGTTATGACCAAAAGAAGTAAATGAGTTGTACTGGGCCCGGGTCTGATCCGACCCGGTCGGACTGACTTGGCCCGACTTGCCTAGGCCGGCCCAGCCAGACTCTCTGGGTCTCTCCCAACCCACTGGGCTACCCGGACCATTAGTTTCGACTAGGCCCACTAGGTGGCCCGGCCCGTTGGTTTCGGCCCGACGACATCTAGGGGCTGCGGAGGCGGCTCGACCTCGGAGGGTGTCGTGAGGGGGTCTCGGCCGCGGAATAGCTTGATTGTGGGCCGGCTCGGATCAGGGAGGCTCGCAAGGCTACGACGAGGGAATACCGGGTATCTCGGTGGCCCTCTGTGAGGGTATGACGACAGCGGCTTCTCAGCTCGCCTCGGACAGCGGTACGACTCGACAGACAGTGGCGCGGCGGTTCGACACGGCAGAAGGAGGTGGCATGATGGCTCAGAGGACCTAAGCGAGGACAAGGAGGTGATGCCTTGCCTCAGTCTTGACAACAGCCTGACTAGGAGGACTGTGGCGCGACGGGTTGAAAAAGCGGACAACGGTGGTGCGGTGGCTCGGCACGGCCTAAACAGCAGCGCAGCATGGCGGACGGCGGCGCAACGGCTCAGCAAGATGGGCAGTGGAGGCGTGGTGGCATGGTATAGGGGCGGCCTAGCAAGGGGGTTCAGCCCGGTTCAGCATGACTACTCAGTCCGGCTGGAGGTGGCTCGACCGGGCGCAGGGCCAGTTTAGCCTGGATGGCGAAGCACCGCGGGGCGGCGCGGACCACGGAGGTCGAGGGTGGTAGCGTCGTTACCTTTGTCTCCTTCATCGCCTACATCCATTTCAAAGAACAACTTAATAAAGAATGGTGGAGGGGATGGGCCATGTTTGGATGTTCATCACCCTCTACCTTTAGTATGATAAAAATTGGTTTACAAAGAACGAAGCATGAACCTCTAAGGAAGATATTTTAAAACATCATTTCACACAATCCTCGTCAATCTCTATTCCAAAACCCGCAAAATAATTATAAAGGGAGGACAAGGGAAGTGAAAATCAAATAGAATATAAACCCATGCCTCATTCGCTGGATGATATTGGTGTAAGATGGTAGTACGGTCTTTGATTCACCGTAGATGAGGATGTCCCATGTCGGAAGAAGCCATGAGGAAGAAGGTCTGAGGGGGGGTCGGCTTTCTTTGTTGGTGGGTTCTTCTTCATCGATGGAGCATTCTTCGTTGAAGAGCTTTCTCCCAAAATCTCCTTCCTCCAAATTCCACCAAGGATACCAAGTATAATAGATTAATTTCTCTATTTAGTTTGTTGGCACAAATTCAAATTAGCCAAATCATTTAACTCGGTTGGCATATTAATGGTATGCGTGTTGGAACATTTAATTTGAAGTAAGTCAAGAGGCTCCTCCACATTAATGAGGGGGGTGTGGTTTTTCTCCATAATGAGGGGAGTTCATGAGGTTTAACCCTCAGGTGGTCCCCACCACCATAACCTCTAATGGGAGGTTAGGTTCGGGTGGTTCCCACCACCATAACCTCTCATGGGAGGTTAAGGTCTTGTGATCCCCACTTCTCAACTTCCACGTGGAGGTTTAGTTCTAATGGACCCCTCCTCCAAACACCTTCATGGGTGTTGCAAATAAAAATTAAATGTCACACACTTTTATTTTTATTTTATCCTTACACAAAAAACCCGAAAAAAACTTTCTCCCTCGACCATCTTCCATTGAGGTGAAATTCTCCTCAAGCGAATACCGACATTGTGAGTTCAACGATTCCCTCAGATTTCAATTCCAAGCACCTGTTCAAAAGATAGAAAAACCTTCTCACACGTTTAATGAACATACCCGAACTAATGTTCAAATATTCATTATGGGTACTCCGGGCCTCGGAATTACGCGCTGTAAATTTTTTCAGTCTCCAAAAAATTCCCACTTATTTAAAATCAAATAGCATAGAATTTCTTGGTATTTACATCATATCTCTTTACTATTATCTAGATGTATATTTTTTGTATCAGTATGTTTTTTAATCATTTGAAACATAAAAACTTCTCACTTGGGAACTCCCTCAGTAATGGATTTTTCAAGAATCATTTTAATAAGTATAAAAGTCATATTTATTTTATAGAGGCTCTTCATATTTTTAGTGAAATATTTAATTTCTTAAACAATGTTATAATGAATAGAAAATAATCTTTTTTAGGAATTATTATTTTCCAATACAATAGAACATAATTATCTATAATTCTCTACATATGATTATTAGAGTACTGTAATATTCTATTACTCATTTTAGGTATTCCTAATCCCTAATTTTTTATCATTATTTTGTTTGGTTTCATTTAAGGTTTCTTAATGTGGATTAACAAAAAGACCTTTGTGTTATAGATGGTTCGCGCATTGTTTTCCCATAAAATGCACCCTTCTAATGAAAACCATGAAAACCCAAATGGTGAGGGTTTTCACAATTGTTTAATGGTTTAGAAAAACTTACACCCACTAAGGAGAAACCATTCAACCTTACAATAGGGGTCACATTTTTAGTTCACACAAATTTTCTACTCCTGTGACCATGGACATATAATCAAGCATAGTGATTTTAATTAATCCAAAAATTGATTTAAAATTTTATGAACCCCAATTTTGACCTCATATTAAGCCTAACTCTACCTAGAACGTTTTCCCTGGATAATGGAGCTCTCATTGGCCAATTTTGGCACATCAAAACCCCTTACATGGCAGACCGAAACTAGCTGATCATTATTCAGTCCTTTTCTGGTAGGTTTCATCTTCATATTCTCTATCTATCATGCTCCGTCTATCCTCCCTATGGTTTGTTATAAATTTTTTTTGTTGGAGGATCTAATATCAATTGTATTAGATCTTTAATATAGTTTTGAATAATGGATATTCATTTTAAACATTCATTGTCGTAGTTTCTCATTTAGGGCATTGTGAAATAAGATTGTGGGATCCTGATGTAGGTAGTTCTGTTTAATATTTTTCATTTTATGAACCCTAAATTTTCCTGTTTAAAATTATATTTATTTTTTAAATTTAATTTATTTCAATTTATTTGTTAAAACCCCAATTCCATTGAATTAGGTATTTGAATTGGATTTGGTATAGAATTTGGTTAAAAAAATTCTATTCAATTGGGCTGTGATGAAAAATTTGATTAAAATTTTGGACATTTAAATTGTGGAATATAAATTTTAAATAAAATTTTGAAATTGATTTCAATTTTTTAAAAGAAAAGCCTAAATTTTTTAAATAAACCCTTTTTTTATTATGGAAGGAGGCGTGTTTCAATAAAAAAACTAGTTTTGGTTTTTAAATATAAATTTACATATTGAAATAGAAAAATGGGTGAAATTGTATTTTGATCATTTTTCAGAAACATTTACAATTATTTATTATTGTTTGATTACATGGAATATTATATATTTAGTGTGTTATTAGAAAAATACATGTTCAGATTAAAATTTCATAGAAATATTTTTTGAAAATAAAACTCAAACACTAACATATATGTAGATATTATCTCTAGTCGGATATTGGTTAGTTATCTTTCAACAGAATCAAAGTGACATATGGGAACATTTCCATTTTCATTATAAAATTTGATGAGGATCCCATAACATGGAACTATAATATGACATGGAAGATGAAAAATGAATCTCTATTATGATTGTTTTGATACATATACCAATAATGTAAACTATTTTAGATATGGATAGTGAATTTATATAAATTTTGTTATATAAAATGTGTATTGATCCATTTATTTAAATTATTTCCATCAATTGAATTGTAAAGTAGGTTTTTTTAATATGAGTTTGTACATTCATGCCTATTTTTTTAAATTTAATTCATTATTTTGTTAATACATGTTGGAATATTATTATGGAATCCTTGGTGAGACCCAAAAAGGATTTTATCTCACATCATAATTATGTTTTTAGGTTTTTGTAGATTATAACCTTCTTTGTTCTCCCAAATGTTATGTGCCGCTTGGAGTTGGTTCTTATTGTTGATCCCTAGGCTTGTCGAGCTATGTCCATTTAGAGATTGATTGATATCTTGTTATTATAATACATTATGGTTTTGTTTTTGGGTTGATTACTTCTATTTGACCTCTATGATAGTTTTGTTTGTTTCATTTTATTATTTTCATACTGAATAGTAACTCTTTCTTCCAATGTGTTTGTAGAAAATTCATTCTCACTTCTTTATTATAAGTTGCTAGGTTCTAGTCACCAACCAATGGGGATTATGAACCCCTTTCTAGCTATGTCAGGAACAACATTGTTTTTAGGTTACAAGGGTATATGCGATGGTTTTTTACAATGTGGTATCAGAGGTGCACTTGGTGCATCTTTCCTTAATTTAAGTATGTAGTGGTGTAATTTTGTCAGGATGTAGGAGGCTGTTGTTATCTAGTGTTTGACCATCTCTCATCACATTGATCCTGAAGTCACTAGGTGTCACCACCCAAATTCACCAAGATGAGGAAAAAATAATATATTTCCAAACCCTTCCTTCCTCAAGTTCAATGAGAGATAATGACCCAGAGACCCACCTTCAATAAGACTCAGAGTGGTGACTAGCACCAAGGGTATGAAATAACATGTAATATGGAAGGCATTACCCTTTTTATTTTATAGAATAGGGTGTTATGATAGTAAATCCAAAACAATTCCAATGATATAAGTAAATGTAAAGACAAAACAATCCATTCCCATATATATTTTTCAATAATAAAGTGCTACAAAGGTACCAGGAAATCCCAAAGGAATGTTCTAAAAGAACTAAAAAGTAGCAACAACAACTGTCCCAACATCTGAACTAGTATTTTCTCGCACGGTCCTCAAAGTCCTCTGGGAAATCTGAAAGCAGTTTTATGTATATTGTGTGAGCATATAAGTATACTCAGTAGATAAAAACCAAAATCTCTTGTGCACATGTGGGGAGGGATTCTAATACCCTGTGAGAAAAAGGAGTTACACAATGCACCTTGCATGGAAACTATCCACCCAACCTCACCAAAGAACACTCCCCAAATAACACAAGTCAAGTAATGTAATAGTAGTATCACATTGATATTTGGGTACCTCGCACCACTTTCCCGCTAGTTATTGAATACATCCTATGAATCAAACCTCTCCTGCCATTTTCAATGTAGTCCCACTTCCATCACCCACCAGCACACACCTGGGCTACCACATCCACACATCTCGCCTGCAAACACCTGGGCCACAAAAATAACATTTAACCACGATTGCATAAACCTGGTCCAAAAAAACTACCACTATTCTTGAAGACACATAGGCCCAAACAACTACTGTCACGCTCAATGACACCTAAGCCTCATCCTGAAGACACTTGGTAAAAAAACTATACACACACACACTTGGTCCAACCACCAAAACTACCCTTCCTGAAGAATCATGGGTTATAATGAACCTCATGCCATCACTACATTCCTAATAAATCTTGGGATACTCGGAAAAGGGAGAAGAAAAAGAGCTAATGACCATCCACCCACAATAGTGTTAAGAAAAACACCCTCCCCATGAAATGGGGGTGTTCAACAAGAAGTGTTCAACTTGGGTGGGGTTCGAATAAATACATGAGAACTAAATTATACATATAGGCAGAAAAGTACTCATCCCAACCTTGGGGTTCAAAAAACATCCCATACAAAAACACCCTCATTACAATTGATTCTTAAAAATCACAATAACAAAACCCAAGTCACAACTCATTATAGGAATGAAATTCCCCCTTGAACCCGTTCTCGTTATCACATTCAAGTGGTTCAATTTAAATAATTCTTTACTACAAGACAACTAACAGTCATATCCACAATCCATGGAAGTAAAAATAGTCAAGAAGTAGTTTAAGCATTCACACTCGGTTCTTTTGTAATGTCACAACAACAAAAGGGATCTGTGTGATCCCTCAATGTAATGGAACCAAAACAAGTCCAATTTACAGCCACAGGCGGCCCAAAATGCACAATAAACTACTGCACAAAAGGGGATCCCATCCCCATTCCTGTTAACTCCCATGTATCAAGAAGATTAGCCATACTCATCACAAGAATAGAGTAAGGGATTTTTCAGATTTAAAAACACCATTAATTTAGTTTTGTCTCTCCTTTTAGTTAACCGAGGTGACCACAAAAATATTTTTATTCATTGGGAATCTATTTAATCCACTAATTTTATGTTATTAACCTGTTTCCAAGTTACATCCATTCAATCACAAAATTGTCTATAAAAATAGAGGTTCATTTGTGCGCAAGAAAGAACCACCAATGACCATGATTTTTAGTGGACATAAGCCTATACAATTCACAACATATAAGAAAGTTTAATAGACTATAGAAACATCATCAATATACACCTTAATTATTTAATAGTCTATTTATAATCTTCATTAAGGTTGAGTTTCATCTATTCATATAGAAACAATATCATACCCACCCCGCATGATACACATTAAAGTGAAATGAAGGAAGAACCCTACATTGATGATCAATGATCAATGTTTTATACTCACGCAAATAATAGGGATGCATAAATTGCAGGGGGGGATTTTGAGGACTCCAAAAGTGAGCAGGAAAGGCTCTAGCATAGGTGTACTACTATCCTTGGGAATGTGGACTCCAAACTCTACAAGGAAAGAAAGAATCCTTCCCTGAAAAAAAATGAAGGAATTTCTTTCCTATAAAATGGATAGATCTTAGGGTTACAAGATATGAATTTTGAATGGAATTAAAGGCGAATAGTGGCTTCACAACATGGTTAGTCAGTTACATAAGATTGAATTAATTGTTATTTAATAATTCTCATCGGAGAGTTGTTGATAATAGCAGTTTGTAAAATTTATTATTTAAAGAGAAAAAAATAGGTCTGTTGCTTTTCGCCCCACTCTATGGGTATGTAAAACATAGATTATGAGGCTAAAACGACTTTAAACCACTACAAAAGTTTAGAAGTCTAAAAGTGGTATTATGGGAAAACTGGGGAAAGAAAACACAAAATCCACTATGGCACAGATCGATGACTCCCTAATCGGTAACACATTGGTCATTGACATTCCGATTGCTGACACACTAATCAGAGTCACACCGATTAGTGACTCACCGATCGGTGTCACAGTGATCGGTGATACACCAATCGATGTCACTGATGGGTGACACCACGGTGACATCCTGCCCCAGATACGTCACCCTTTGGTTCCAAACATACCAATGGGTCGAGGGAATCCCAAACAACATAAATTGGAAGAGTAAATGACCAGGAGGTTCCAGTCCATTACATTATATACCTCAAAAACAATTCTCATCCTCGAGAATCTAACTAAACCCAATGCAAGGAGATGGATTTGAACAACCGCCTCAGAAGATACATATCACGACCAAACCACTCTAGACATAATGTAACACCTCTCTTTCAAGAAAACACAAAAACATGTAATTTTCTTGTCATCCAGTCAATTGGTTAAGGGATTCCCCTCATCCATGTCAATATAGTATCCCATTTGGGCGGCACTAACTCACCTGCATGGGTTTAATCGCATTCACCTTAATGCATCTTGTGTAAAGATTAGGTCTTCCCATTCCTATAGTCTGAAATCTTCACAAACATTCAGAGAATAAGGTTAAATAACACATTTCATTGTTAATAGGTTCATCCACTACATCACAAATCTATATGAAACAAGATAGAACAACACTCAAAATTTCTCTGGGTACTGGGCGTGCAAATGTGCGTCTCGTTCCGAGGTACTCTCCTTCAGTCCACCATGCCTCCACAACACACGAACCAAGGGAATAGTTAATCTACACAGAACCTTTCCCTCATGTTCTTTGATCCTCACTAGTCACTCCATGAATGTAGCATCGTCCCCAACATTCATCTCTCCCCTGTCAATTATATGTGAGTTATCGTGAATATATCGATGAAGCTTGGAGACGTAGAAAACATCGTGGATCCATTCTAACTGAGGAGGTAACGCCAGCTAATATGCCACCTCACTAACTCACCCCAACACTTCAAAAGACCCAATTATCCAAGGAGAGTGCTTGCTTCCATTTCTGAACCATTTCTACCCATGTCAAGGGGAACCCTTCAAGAACACAAGGTCTGCAAAATCAAATGCCAAGGGCCTCCTCCTACGATTGGAATACGACTATTTCTGGTTTTCGAAGGCCTTCATCCTCTCATGTACAAGCTGAACATTCTCTATTGTGCTCGACACTACCTCTGGGCCAAGAAATCCTGCCTCCCCAACCTCAGTCAAACACATGGGCGAATGACATGACCTCAAATACAAGACTTCAAACAGTGCCATGCCAATAGTAGAGTGATAGCTATTATTGTAGGAAAACCATTCCACGATTAAATATTATTCCCATGATCCCCTGAAGTCAAAAAACACAATATCATAGCATATCCTCCAATGTCTGGATGGTTTTCTCTGTCTTCCCTTCTATCTGGGGGTGGAAATTAGTGCTAAGGCGTAGCTGGGTGCCAAAAGCATGTGGTAATCCCCTCCAGACTCGTGTGGAAAACCGTGCATCCCTATTCGAGACTACGGACCATGAAAATCAATGAAACCACACCACTTCATCCATATATATCTGTTTAAAGACATCAACCACACTCAAATCATTGATCACCAAGATGTGAGCTGATTTCCTCAGTCGGTCTACCACTACCCAGATAGCATCACATCCTCCTTGAACCCTGGGTAGTATTTTGATGAAATCCATCAAGATTTCCTCCCACATCAACTATGGGACATCTAAAGGCTACAAATAACCTCATGGGATGCAATGTTCAGCCATTACCTACTGACACACCATGCACCACGCCACAAACTCGGCCATTACACATTTTAGCCCGGGAAACCAAAAATGTTTCCTGAGGCCACGGTATATCATTGAAACTCCTAGGTGTACCACTATGAGTTAGTTATGGAACTCATGGATAACTCCATCTCACATCTTCTATAGGACAAACAACTTCCCTAAAAAAAGAACCTGATTGGAACCATCCTCCGACCACCCTCCAAGAGCATTGCCTTGGTCAACCCAATCGTGCATCACATCATAGTATATGTCTCCCATCTATGAATCCTCCACATGCTGCAACATAGATGACTACACTGTCATCTAGAAAAAACAACCTCTACCACCATCCACCCTTGCATCAAGGTGTAGGTCATCCAACTCCTAAATTTCCTTCCAATCATCCACAAAATCCTAATCAGCTTCCCTCTGGGAAATCCTGCTCAAGAAATCATCCACATCATTCCCCTTATCTTCAGTGAAAGATATCACAAAGTGGTAGTCTTGAAGAAACCCCACCCAACTTCATTTTCACAAGTATAGGTCCCGCTGGGTAAAGATATTCCTCAATCTATTGTGAAATGTGTAGAAAAAAAGTGCTCCCCATTTAGGTAATGCTTCAACATCTTCAAAATGAACACTATTGATGCATGCTCAAGGTCATCGGTGGAATAGTTACACTCATGAGGACGTAACTACCTAGACCCATAAAAGATCACTCCCTGCTTCTGTATCAGCACACACCATAGACCAAGTCCAAAAGTATCACAACGCACATCATAAAACACCCCTTCCTTTGGAAACCTATGCACTGGAATGCTGACCAACCTTTCCTCCAGATAGGTAAAAGCATCCTGACACTACTCACTACCCTGAAGGCCTAGTCCTTTCTGGTAAAAACTGTATAAGGAGACACAAATCAAGAAAATTTGTGTATGAAACTCTGATAATATCCTACTAGACCTAGAAAACAATGAACCTCTGTCACATATGTGGTGCTTCTCAAGAAAAAACTTCTTTGAATTTTTATAGATCAATTGCTACCCCTTGTTGAGACACCACGTCTCCATGGAAATACACTTCTCATGTCATGAAATTACACTTGTACAATTTCCCATAGAGCTAGTGATGTAGAAGGATTTCCAAGACCATCGGTGCTTAGTATGTTCCTCCTATTATCTTGAGAAGATCAAAATCCCATTGATGAACACAATGACGAACCATTCCAAAAAAATGTGGAAAACAGAGTTCATGTGCCCCTTGAATTGAGCATGTGCGTTCTTAAAACCGAACAACATGACTATGAACTCAATGTGCCCATACCTGCACCTGAATGCAATCTTTGGGATATCATTGTAATTCATGATTAACTGGTGATTCCCAGACCATAAATCGATCATAGGTAACCAACCAGATCCCCCAAGCTGGTCAAATAGATCTTTTATCCTCGGGAGAGGGTAATGGTTCTTGACCATTACATGATTCTATCTCTGGTATTCTTTTCATACCCTAAGACAACCATCTACCTTCTTTACAATCAAGAAGAGATTAGAACATGGCGACACACTGGGTCAGACAAAAAACCTCTTCATTAGCTCATCAAACTGAATCCTCAACTCCCACAACTTAGAAGGCACTAGAAGATAATGATCTATCGAAATCGGATAGGCATCGGGCTGTAAGTCTATCCTAAACTCAACGTCACATCGATGGAGAAGAGTCACAACCTCATTAGTGAAAAAATATAATAACTCTATAACAGCTCTCAAAATATCCCTTATATAAGCATCCACTGATTCTGCTAAGAGCTCGGCCAACATTAAAAAAAGAGAGGTTCCGCACGCCATATCCCCACCTGATAACTCCATTCTCCAACAAAACCCACACCATGACCATACTCATTAGAGAAAATTACTCTTCTCCGGAATCAGTCGATAACATCATGCACAAAAAATTTACAGTCGATGCCTATAATGACATCATATGGTTGTATTTGTAGTATAAGGATATCCCCACTAGAATGATTTGGCCCCAACATCAGTCTACATCCTCAAAAAACATAAAATAGGCTAGTATGACCCCCAACATGTGTATTAAGAACTGAGGACATGGATAGTATCTATATGTCTAGGCCAAAGGCATAGGATAGACCAGGTGTAACAGTGGAGTGTGGAGCTCCTGAATCAAACAAGGCGGATGAAAGAGTGCTAAACAAGATGATCGTACCTCGAACGACTTCCGAATCTACTGGAACTGTTACCTCAATGGCGTGAAACTTACCACACCCAGATCCACTACCTATAGGCTATTGGACAACTCCTCAAAGAAGACCTGGTAGAGGTCCTTGAGGGGATCCCTGAGGTCGGCCTCCTCCTTCCACGTCTACTCTTAGAGGAGTGGGGGCTTGTTGTCCTTGCTGCTACTGCTGAAAGGGCCTACATGGAAACTGTTGTTGCTGAGGTGGGTGTTGAACCTACCCACCCCCACCGTACTTCACTCGGTCCAGGCACTGATTCTTGATGGTTCCCATGGCTTCCAACGATGAAGCACCTCAATCCTGGATCAAGAAGGAAAGGTGGAAGATCGAGAGATCAAGACTAGAACTATTGGGGCTTGCTCCCCACTGATCGAATCCTAGAAGGACATGATGTTGGAGGCCTACTACTAATTACCTTCCCCTTTGGAGAGCCCAGCTGGCTCCCCTCTCATGGCGCACATCTTAGCGTGTGCATCCTCTCCACCACTCCAGCCTTCTTTTGGACCTCCAGGTACATCAGTGTGGTGAAGGTAGTAACAACATACTAATGAGAATGTTGTAGTGCCTCTACTAAATGTCTCGCCTGAGACTCCTCATCCAAAAAAATGTCCCTAGGAAAATGGAGGAGATCCATGAACATGATCCCCAACTCCCTCACTGACATGCTCCCCTATTGAAGAGAGAGTATCTCCTACATATTCTCCACCTACATCATGGAAAAGAGGAATTTCACCTGAAATTACCTCTCTAAGTCAATCCATGAAACATCAACCTCCCTTTTCTCCCCAAGGTAGAGTGTCCACCACTGACGTGCCACTCCCCACATCTGGCTTAGAACCAGAAGAACCCAGTACTCTATTCTAGCCCGAATCGAGCTAAAATCTATCACCATCTCCTTGAACCAGCTCTCTGTCTCCATATCCAAGACGCTGCCCTCGTATTACCCTACGGTCTTCCATTGAAAGGAATGAAGCAGCCTCTACCACTAGTCAGCCTCCACCTCTCGATCAGCCCTCTACTGATCATCCAAAACATCATCCACATCCATAATTTCCCGCACTACCCGTGGTCACTATCCGCGTGCCATAGCTTCAAGGTTTTCAAGGAATGCATATGCCTAAGTAGTGTAATAGATTTCCATTAAATTTTTTATTCATTAAAATTTCCCTGAACACCCAAGAAACACAAGAACAAATGTCATTATGATGCATGTATCATTCCTAGGGTCTCTAACAAAAAATCATGTTATCCTTGTTGTGTAATTTGGTAGGTCTCGAGTCCTTTCATCGGAATTAGGATAGCCCTAAAATCATGTATCATAGCTGGTCTTCCCTGAACTATTTGACACACCATGATCACCTGACATGGTTTCCCGACCATACCATGCAATCCTCACTATGCCTAACCTTGAGCTCCATCCTATCATTTCACCACTGCCTCTGAAACCATTCTGTCATGACCCACCGTCACCAAGATGAGGGAAGGGATAAAAGATGGACAAACCCTTCATTCCAATTATTGAAGGAGAGATAATGACCCTCGAGACCCACCTTCAATAATCCACAGAGAGGCGACTAACACCAAGGGTATGGAATCACATGTAATATGGAAGGAATTAACCTTTTTATATAATAGGATCAGGAGATAAGATGGTAAATCCTAAACAACACCAAATCTAGAAGTAAAATTAAATAAAAAACAATCCATTCCCAAAGGCATGATTCAATAATAAAGTGCTACAACGGTACAAGGAAACCCTAATGGGAAGTACCAAAGGAAAAGAAACACTACAAAAAAAACTATTCCAACAACTTAACTAGTATAGTCAAGCACCTTCCTCAAGGTCCTCTTGGAAACCAGAAAGTAGTTTTATATACATAGGGTGATCATACAGGTGTACTCAGTAAGGATAAACCAAAATCTCTAGTGCATAGGTGAGTAGGATTTATAATTCCCTGTGAGAAAAAGGAGTTAACCAGAGCACCTGGCAAGGAAACTATCCACCTAACCTCAGCAAAGAACACTCTCCAATAATTAAAGTAAATTAAAGTAACAGTAATAGCACATCGATATTTGTGTACCCCACACCACTTCCCCACTGGTTAATGATGACATCATACCCGTCAATACTCTCCCACCATTCTCACCATAGTCCCACTGCCATCCCCCTCTCGCACACACCTGGGATTCCACATCCACATATCTCACCACAAATGCATGGGCTACAACAACCACACATATCAACAACCGTAGACACCTGGTCCTGAAAATCTACCATTATTCGTGAAGACACCTGGGCCAAAACTATTATCGTTCCGGCCGAAGGCATGTGGGCCTCCTCCCAAAGACACATGGGAAAAAACCTTCCCCCACACAATTGGGCCAACCAAAAAAACTACCCTTTCCGAAGAATCATGGGCTATAATGGACCTCAGGACATCATAGCCTTCCCAAAAATTATGGGCTACTCAGGAATGCGAGCAGAAAAAAAAGATAATAACTAGCCACTCACATGAGAGTTGGGAAAACACCCTCCCCCATGAAATGGGCGTGTTCGACATGAAGGGCTCAACATGAGTGGGGTGCAAATAAGAATCATAAGAACTAAATTGTATATATTGGTAGAAAAGTTTACTTCCAAACCTAGGTGTTCAAAAACCATTTCATACACAAACAACCTCATTACTATTCATTTTAAAAAAAAGCACAACATCCACAACCAAGTCACAACACATTCCAGGAAAGCAATTCCCCATTAAACCCATTCCTGTTATCACATTCAAGTGGTTCTATTAAATAATTCATCACTACTGGGAAACAGATAGGCATAGCCACAAACCAAGGATGAAAAAGAATTCAAGAAGCAATTTAAGCATTCACAGATGGTTCCCTTGCAATGTCGGAACAACAAAAGGGATCTATGAGATCCTTCAAATTACTAGATCCAGACCAAGCCCCAACATACAACATAACGCGGCCCAAAATCCAAACCTAAAAACTGCACAAAAGGGGATCCCATAACCATCCATTTCATCTCCCAAGCATCAAGTAGAACTGCCATACACATCACCAGAACAGAGTAAGGGATTCTTCATATTTAAAAACACCATTCCTTTAGTTCCAACATTCCATTTGGTTAACCGTGGTGACCAAACAAGGATTTATATTCATTGGGAATCCATTTAATCAAACAGGTTTAGGTGATAAACTAGTTTCCATGTTACATACATTCAATCACAGAATTATCAAGAAAAATAGATGTTCATTAGTTCACAATAAAGGACCACCTATGACCATGATTTTTAGTGGACATATGCCCATACAATTCACAAAATATAAGAAATGGTAAAATTGAAAAAAAAACATCATCAACACACCAATTTATTCGTTAAATGTTTGTTTATTATCTTCATTAATGTGTGGTTTTATCAATTCCCGTAGAAACATTAACATACCTACCCCACATGATACACAATAATGAGAGATGAAGGAAGAACCCTACTTGGATGATCAATAATATATGTTTTCTCATTGTGCAAATAACTTGGTTGCACGACTTGAAGGGGAGGAACTCTAACGACTCCTACATTGAGAAGGAAAGGATCAAGCATAGGTGCTCAACTAGCCATGGGAAAGGGGACTCCAAATGCATACATGGAAAGAAAAAACCATCCAATAATAAGAAAGAATTATTTCTCGTGCGATAAAAAGGAGAGATCCTTGAGTAACAAGATATTAATTTAGAATGTATTTAATGGCGGATCGTGGATTCACCACACTATTATACGGTTACTGATGATTGAATTAATAGTTATATAATAATTCTCTTTGGAGAGGTATCGATAACAGTTTTCCGTTAAAGTATTTCATTTAAAGAGACAAAAAGTGGTTTATTAGGGGTCTCACCACTCTTAAGGGATTTAAAACAATTATTTTGAGGATGAAATCATATTTAAACCACATTAATTTTTTAAAAGACCCAAATGTGGAGTTACGGGAAAACTAGAGAATAAAAACCTGAAAAGCCTCTATGGAAGTGATCAGTGACTCACAGATCAGTGGCACACTGATCGGTGTCACACTGATGGGTGTCACAACGATCGGTGTCACTAATGTATGACACCACGGTGACATCCTACCACAGATACACCACCCTTTGGATCCGAATAAATTGATGGGTGTATGGCCTCCCAAACATCGGAAATTGGTAGAGTAATGGACTAGGAGGTTCTGAGCAATTACACCAAGGGTTATTTCAGAAATACTTTTTGAGGATTATTTCTAGTCATTAAATTATTTTATTTGGATATATTGGAATCAAAATATTTTGTTCTTATATATTGGGATTAATATTCTGTGATTCTCTATTTTAGTGTAAATATGAGGTTTTCAATGTAATATGACAATGTTTTGTATCATCACGCCTTAGAAAAGATGTGTAAATCATATCTAGGAGGAACCTAATGAGAAATTTATAGATAATATCCTCTCATGGACCTATGTTTCGTTGATATTATTGTGCAAACTATCCATGATTTGGGATAGGCAGCACAACCATTTCCCATGTAAGCTCTAACTATGAAAACTCATAAGGATATTTTTCAAAATAATTATTAGGTTTTCATTGAATAGAAGACACCAACATTCAAAAGTTACAACAATATTTCGTAGGATAGGGATTGGGTGTGAATTATTGTTCATATTTTGGCTTCTTAGAGATATCTAATGAAATAAAGGTGATGTTTCCCACTATCATGCTAGAGGGGCCGAGCAGATGATGGTGAGGCATGATGGTGTTGTTGAAAAATCATTTGTTAATACAGTATAAGTTCATAAAAGAACATTTCACTAAATATTTCGATCCAGATTCGATTTTTTTGTCCAATTCAATTGAGTTTTTCAATCATGATCATGCTGACAAGATTCTGAAAAAAATATGAAAAGCGTTTTTATGATCATGTTAAATTATCACCAGATATTATATTAAATGATAAGATGATGACATTATGGTTTAATATGGGGAATCGATCAAATATTCATTCCCAAGATTTCTTGTTGATGCTTCCCTCAAATTTGGATGTGTTGGATTGAGAATTAACGGTTGAAATGGACTCAAATAAGCCAAGGTTGACAGGACATCCTTTATCTCTTAGTAGATGTTCTATGAATTTGTCTAAAAAGAAGATGAAACATTTTCATTATAATGGTGGATCAGGAAAACAAGGTTTTTTCAATACCTCTTGTATTACCTAGAATTGGCCCTTTTATTTACTACCAGTATGGATATCCATGGCACTCAAAGAGGTTTTTTAATAAGGAACCCAAGGTGTGTTGTTCATATGGATGCTTAGGTCACTTAAATAAGTTATCCCATATCTATTGTACTTCGTGTAGTAGAACAAGATCTTACATGAAAACTAAATGTATAGTGTAATTATATTTGTTCAGAGAAAAAGTGTTCCAGTCACATGCATCGGAAACAAATCTTATTCACATAGTAGAAGAGTCTTTAGGGGAATCAGATATAGTTCTAACATATGTGAGGGGTAAAATAAATATATATTTTTTATTAGTGATCACTTTATTTGATACTGGTGTATCTCATTAATTTATTTCCACTTGTATTGTGAAATTTATTAATTATTCAATACATAAATAATCTTATGTGAGGAATATTACTACACCCCTCAAACCAATGACATAGATGGGTCTTTGTATTCATAATTGTTTTTCTCATTATCATATATTATGATTTCTTGGTATTTTCGGGTTCCAAACATGAAACCACTGGATGTAATAATCATGTTGGAGTGGATAATTTTTAATAAATCACAGATTGATGGGTATCTTTGATAGGTCTCCCTTACTACACCCAATGAGGTGTTCCATGTATTTCAAATAGAATGGGACATGTGGTCAAGTATAAAAAGAACATTTGATCTAGGGATTTGTAAAGTAATATAGGTATTCTATTTTGATCTGGGGTGAGAATATTTGACTGGTGATCTCACTCCATTTTATTTTATCTTCTTGAAATTTTTCCTTCAGATAGCTATCGATTTCTACAAGTAAGATAGGTGGATTTTTTCTATCAATTTAGTTCCTAGTAATCAATATATATTTATTACTTTTTATAAGATCGAGTTAGCAGAAGGAAATATTTGAAGTCTCACTTTGATGATCTTTTATAGAATGTCTTCTTTCACCTGAATGTGTTACCTTGGGTGGCTTCGGTTCTCTTCCCTAATAATGTTAGAGGTTATCATTTCCCTTTAATTGATTACTAAAAACTCAATTAAGTTTTAGTAAAGAAAAAACATTCATTTCCATATATCGATGACATGTTTACCCTTTTGAAATTGTAGAAGGGGTTTTTAATGTTTTATATTTAATTTGGTTATCAAAAAATTTTTATAAAATAATATGAAATTCAGAAAACCACCTTTTGAGGTCAGTATGTTCATTATTAGTATCTTTTCATACATTTTTTAAACAATTATCATTCAGTTTGAATGGATTAAATAAATAGTATTTTTATCAAGTATCATGATACTTTCATGATGGTATTTATGTATGACATACTTGTTTATTTTATGCCCAATGAAGATATTGTAAATTATCTAAGAGAAGTTCTAGAATTATTGAGATGTCACAATATTTATACCAATCTTTATAAATTTTATTTCATATTCGGGATGAGACATTGTTTGAAAAAGTGGTATCAAAACATCATATTTTAGGTGATCCAGAGAAGGGACAAACTGTTATGACATGGGAAAAATAACATAATTTTTTCAATATGTAGAGCTTCGTGGAATTAGCTAGGTATTATCATCTATTAGGTAAGGACATTTCAATGTTCCATTCAACCATGACTACTCTAACATGTAATGGTGTGATGTCTATTTGGTATAAAAAACTATCAGAATTATTTTTTTAGATGAAACACTTTTTGGCTATTGTGCCGATGTTGACTCTTCTAGATGCTACAAATAGATATGTGGTATTCTGTGATTCATAATTTTTAGGTTCTAGATGATTTCTTATGCAGTGTGATTACATCACTGCTTTTTTCTCTCATCTAATATGGCCAGATGAGAAACATTATCTGACCCATGACCTTGAACTCATATATGTGATGTATGTACATAAGATTTGATGGAGTTACATTTTCATAGAAAGTATTATCATGTATTATGAATATAATATATTGGGTTATATCTTCTCTAAAAAATATTTGAATCTTCTCAGAGACATTGGGTGGAATACATAGAATCTTTTGAATTTTATGCCTCTAATACACCACATAAGGGTAATGTCATTACAAATTCCCGTAGTATGAAACTTCCAACCTAGGCTGTGAAAAAATAATTATAAAAGGGGAACATGAGGGGTCTTTTTTCACAATTTCATATTGGAGTCTGAGAATTAGGGGTTGTGGTTTCCTTTTCTAGTGTTTTTTTGACATCCTCTATTCTTGAATTGATCCTCTAGGAATAAAAGCTTGATGGTGAGTTCATTATAATTATAGACTCTCTTTATAGTTGTGAGACCATTACTGATTGGTTTCTCCCCATTGAAGTAATTCTATTCTATTAGATGCATTTTTTGGTACCATTTGTGGTCAGGAAAATTTTAATGGGGGATTTCCATAATACCTGGTAGGAAATGCACCCAAGAACGTTGAAGATGTTCTATAACATTCAGTGTCGATTATGGTGGCTAATTATGAGATAGGGAATTTCTAAATTTTTTCTCATTATTATACATGCCAACTAGTCAAGGGTGAGCACCAGGAATGTTAAGGATTGATTCAACAACATTTAGTTCCAACATGAATATTGTATTAAATATATATGGAAATTGATGTTTGGTTTTCACATAACTAGAAAATGAATAATTTGATATGGGTTATGGTATTTTGGCGGAAAAAATAAATTCACTTTATACCCATTCAAGATAAAACCAATGTTCATGATTTGGGAAATCTCTATGTGATAGAGATTGTTTGTTTTCATGGTGTTCCATATTCTATAGTATTTGGTAGATATTCCCAGTTCACTTCTCATTTTATTTAGTGGTCTTCATGAGGCACTGGGATCATTGTTTTTGTTCATTATATATTGGTGAAAGATCCATGGATTGAACGAGTTTATATCAAGACATAATAGTGCATATTAATTTGATTCATCAAAGAATGTTTATAGCATGGAGATGGTATAAATATAATGTTGATCATCATAATTGACTCTTTGAATATATAGTTAGGGATCAGGTGTTCTTGAATTTTTCACCTTGGTTGGGTCATCGATGGAAAGGGAGTAAGAGAATCATTGTTTTCATTTTTTGTATAATTTTAGATTTTTAATTAGCGGGCAGGTGGATTATTGTTTATAACATCCACCACATTTGAAGTCTATACATAATGTGTTTAATGTATTACTACATAGAATGTATCTATTTGATCCATTTCATGTTTTAAGTAGGAGTGAGCTTCATGTTGAAACTAATTTATTTATGACTGAGAATCTAGTAAGGATAGTTGAATTTGAAATCAAGGTACCTTTTCGGAGGATGATACCTTTGGTTCGAGTGCAATAGAATAACAATTCTGATTCTTAGGCGATGTTAGAGAGGGAGAAATGATGAGAGAGTAGTGGCCTCATCGTTTTTGACATGAAATCTTCTTAAGATGATTTTTGGGGAAATAATGATTAAATGGTGGGAATATAGTAAAATAAGGTTACTTTTCATAAATATGAAACCTTACTTTTATCATTATTTTTATGAGATTCATAATAGAAGTATTGGAATGAAATTTTGTAAAAATATGAATGGATTTTTGGTTGTGAATGTTTGGGGCAATATTTTCTCAAACAATGTGTTCTACAAGTGAAAACTATATAATCATAGATAGTGTGGTATTATATGGTTGGAATACATTGTGACAAACTGTACATCTACCCTTGATAATCAAAGGAACCCTATATGAGGGTGTCCATGTTTAGGGAACACCGTTTGCATCATTGTGCATCCCTTCCTAAATAAAAATGCATAAATATTTTAGTTTATAAACAAAATGATTAAAAATATCCCAAGTCTCAATTTTGAAAACGATTCAAAACTCGGTTGATCTATATCATTTTTCTATGTCAGGGGGTCTATTAAGGAAAAAAATTCTCTTCCAAACCCCTTTCAAGGTAGATTTATGCTACTAAATATTCATTCATTCGTTTCCAAGTATGTTTCTTCTTCTTTCTATGAATTATACCCTCCTCTTCTTTCTAGGGTTTATTAGATCTCTATGTCATTGTAGGTTTTAATTCCTATTGTTTCAGATCATGAATCTTGGATTTATTCTAGGGTCTTTGTTTCTGACTGTTTCCATTAGAGTTTCATATTTAGGGATTTGTGATTCATTATCCGGTAAACTCAAGGATGGTGGTTCATTTTATTATTTATCATTTGAATAACCCTAAATTCCATGATATAATTTTAATTTCATGATTTAAATGTAATTTCTTTCAATTGAATTAATAAAAACATTATTCTATTAAACTAGGGATTTGAATTTCATTTTTGTGAAATTTTAGAGAACCCAATACTCCATTAAATTAGGGTGTGTTGTGAAATTTGATGGAAATAGTGGAAACTTGAATTGTGATATTTAAATTGTAAATTAAAATATGATATTTATTTTTAAAAATGATTTAAAATTTGTATTTGATAAATATGGATTAAATAGTTTTTGGTATAATACAATTTGTTTTATCCTAGAGAATAAATGATTTCATTTAAATATTATTTGGTATTTTTAATGTAAATTGAAATATTAAGATGGAAAATAAGATTAATTGTATTTTGAGATGTTTTAAAATTAATTTCCCATTATTTATTATTGTTTGAGAATAGTCGAGCCTAGGTGGTTAGTGATATATTATGAACATACATTCTATGATGGGAATTCCCTAAGAACAAATTATCACTTTAAAACTATATAGTAAACTAATAATAAGATATCATCTCTAGTTGGATATTTTTCAGTCCTCTTTGTCCAGTGTCCAGGGGATGTGTGTGAACATTTTCGTTTTCATAATAATATTGAGTGTGGATCCCATAATATAGAACTATCATACTTATGGGAAGATGACTATTTTTATCCTTTTTAATTATTTAGAAAGATATGAACTTTTTATAAAGAATTTTACATATTCCCTGTTAATTTATTTAAATTGATATATATAAAATGGTTTTTAATCGATTTTTTAATTTTTTTCCCATCAGTTGAAATAAAAATCGTGATTTTATTATATATTCTTTTAAATTTTTATGTATATTTATTTAAAATTGGAATATTTATATGTTTAATAAATGATGTAATATTAATTTTAATTCTTCTATAAGACCATAATGGTATTTTAGCTCACACACTATATGTGCCTTTGGGTGTTTCCATATTATTTCCATCAAGGTTTGAGAAAGGGTAAATCACAACTACGAGGTTGTTCTAATTTCTTGTCATTGGTCTTGGAGAGTTATTTATGATGGGAATTGGGTCATTATCCTATTTTTATGTTACTTTAGGGTTTTAATTTTAATTGTTTATATCATTTTAACTTTGGGAACAGTTCCCCTAGTGGAGTTTTATTGTTTATATACTGACTTGTAACACTTTATTCCATTGTGTTAGTGTAAAATTAATTCCCAATTCCATATTATATGATTCTAGGTGCTAGTCACCAACCTGTAATGATCATGAACACCCATAGGGCTATGTTAGGACTATCCTGATTGTGAGGGTACCAGGGTATCTTGGCTAGTTTATGACATGCATGGATTATATATTCTATCAGGTGTGCACCAAATAATTATTCCTTTGACTATTCTCACATTTAAAATTACAAAATGATTTATTTTAGTTGTGATATATAATGGTTCCTCCAATACAATCATGTTATTTACCCATGAATTACTACCAATCCATTACTAATATGATGTATTGAGTGAAGTTTATTAGAGTAGGCACTGATTGAAAATGCAAGCATCTATTATTGTGGCTAATCTCTAAAATAATTTGGATGTACCATGCTTTGATAAAAAAAATATAGAACATCTAAACCATGATTTAATTGTTCAACTCAACTAATCCATTTTTTAGGGTATGTGTAGAGAAATATATTTGTGCCTTATCTCATTATTTTGATGGTATTCCTCATAGAATTCAATATTTTATTTAGATCTAGTGTTGGATCGGAATATGTTGAGGAAGAATTTTTATTTTATACAAGCAATCTTTCTAAAGTGGTAGAACTTTTGGATATATTATGATTTAATTATTATAAATTACACAATATTTATTTGATTAAAATAATAGAAAATATTCATTAAATATTTATCTCTATTGGATGACTTTTAGGTCATCATCCCAAATAGATCTAAGTGAAAAAACTCAAGTGGTTTCATTATTTCAATTTCCACTTACATGTGACTCTTTTTACAACATATTCTCTACAGAATACAGGGTTTGTGTTGAATATTTCATTTTAAATATTGAATATAATTCCCATAGAATCATTTTTCCTTGAAATCATCCATAATATTCTACCCTATATAGCCATGTTATATATGAAAAAACATCATTTATTCTATTATGTTCATGTATTTACAATGTTATCGTCATAAATTTAGATTGTGTTCACATTTTTTCTTCCCCATCAATTTAATCATTCCATATTTTAATCTCATAATGAAAAAAATCATTCTTATGGAATATAAATACATTCCAATTATTAATTTTTTTGAAACAAAAACAATACCATGACTCAACCCATTCACATGGAGAACAACATGAGATTTGTTTCTTAACAATATTTCTATATCCACCACCTTGAATATTGGGTGTCTAATATTCTCTAAAATTGAAAACAACTATATTATACAATTAGAAATATTTTAAGTGGGTTTTGTTACCTTTCATGCGTGATGATCAACCACTATCAATAATACATGGATTATATCCTTTATCATCCTTGTAAGACACCTCAAAAACAATAGTATACACTTGATTATTCCCTTTCATAAAATATTTGAAAATATTTTTTACCTTTTCATTTTTGGAAGTATGAAAATACAATTATTGTTTTTTTATCTAGCCTTATCACACCCCCACTTGTCTCATCATCATAATAAAATGAGTTTTTCAATTTTACCTTATTTTTTGCAGTTTAATTGGTTATTGTTTAGGAATATAGGTTTAACCCCCAAAAATCATTCGATAATTTAATAGAAGAAGTGAATTATTATTCTAGCACACATAATTTTTATTCCCATATTGTTCACATCTATAACATATTCATTCGAAGATAAATATTCTCATATAAAAATTGGATCATCAAAATATTCATGTTTGTAATATTATGTAAACCACTATACTTTATACATATCATTCATGTAATAATTCTTTTTTACCGTGATCTTCTTATTAGACTTGGTTTTGGAAACCTTTTATTTGAATCACACTATGAATTCCACTCACAATTGAAACTCTTTTAGCATATCCTCATAAGTCCTTTTTTGATTACTACAACATTATTCATGTTTACTATAGTAGGGGTATTTAGGATATTTTTATTTTTCTATAAATTATATTTCTTATCAACATCTGAGTTTAACTATTATACTTCAATTTCTTTAAAACAATATATCACCTCTTCATGTGAGAAAATATTTTCATAATTTTTTGATTGAATTTTCATTTTCCTTTGAATAATTTTTATCACTTTCATATAATAAACATCTTTATATTACTATATAATCATTTTGGTTGATTATCCTCTAATATTCTTCTATATTCATAATGGAATCCTATGAAAAGTGGATAATCCTTCCATAATTGATGAATTTAAGTGGAATATTGCATCTATAATTTCATATTCATAAACATATATCATTTTAGAATAATGATATGAAATATTCAGATTCCATGACATCATATTAAAAATTAATTTTTTCGATGTCAGTATTCTTCGGCTCATCTGGATTAGTACCATTTGAAGAATTGAATTTTTTATCCTTCTTATTGTTTTCTTTTCTTCTTAAGGAATTACATATTATTATATTGTAGTAGTAAATATTTTATTTATATTATTGATGGTACACTCATACTAGTATTGATCTTCAAGAGGTGAATGATTTACATCTAACTATTTTGATAGGATTCTCACTGGATTCTTCCCAATAGAATAATACTCATGTGTTTCACCACATCTTTGAATCAATATCACTATTTTGTTTGATGGAAAATAGAATCTATCCACTCATTTGGATTCTCCCATTTTTATATCTTTTGATTGATCTGAGTAGCTTTTTATTTGAGTATATTTAAACTTATTTTCTTCTTTATTCATATCATAAAGTTGTCTCTATATTATATTTATTATATTCATTTGCATAAATCATTTCATCTTTTTCTTTGATTATGATCAAATTAAAGCATTGCACACGATCCCACATACTCAAAATAATTATTATCAAGAAAATTATACTTCAACATTGTTGATGATGATTAAATATATTCTCAGTGATATTTATGAATACCCAACATTAACATATATAAATATTTCATCATTTTGTATGAATATTTAATATAAAACATTGTGATCTATGCGAGAACCACAAATGATTAGTATCTTTGGAGACTAGATACATAGTCTGTATATTTCATGAAAGATCTTTAATGTTTACCACATAGGACTATTCATGTAAATAACCTAATTAAACCACTTATTCTTAATATGATGAAGGATATTCCTATGAAAGGGTGAGATCACAAAATCAGAGACGACAAACAAAAGTCATATCAATCAGTGATAATAAATGAAATAATATTTGAATAATTATATGATATAATTATCATAAATTAAAATGTTAATAATAAATATTGTATAGATCATAAACTTGATTCAAGGAATAAATATTTATTATAATATTATACAATATCCATAAGTGTTTGGAAATGTGTTTAATACTTTATGGACAATGAGAGCCTGACATAGACATTTGAATTTAGAAAAAATTGTATAAAAACATTATGAACTTTTATAAATAGAAACAATACCACTAATTATATTAAAGATGTATAAATAGGCCCTTTCATAAACAAATAAAAATGAATCTAGGCCCACACATATTCTTACAGACATGAAAAAAAGGTCTATAGATAATATTTTCGACATGAAAACTAGGCCCACACATAGTATCTTGGTCATGAAAATGATGTCCAAACATATAATAGTGAACATGAAATCATGCTCCCACATAACTAATTTTTTTCATGAGTTATCCATATTTACCCTAGGTAATGGAGGGATAAAATATACCTATCCATTACATAATCATAATCTATTTAAAGTTATTCAAAAAGATCATGAAACATTTATCATTTCATAATCCTGTAGAAAAATGGGTTTTCTTAATTGATTATAATAATAAAAATAATCCATGTAGTGAAATAATATGGTTGGCATCATATAATAATGCCCTTACTTGAATATATGTAATACCATAAGATGTCATAATAGATGTAAAATCTTTTATAAGATATTATGGGAAATATCTTAAGGGAAGTACCGTTTTTATTTTTAAAACATTTACTAAAAAGTTAATATTTTCCAAATATTGAGGAAAAAAATTACATTGTAGAGAAAATTGGAAAATTATAAAGTGAACATAAAATCATTCAAAGTTCAATAATTGTGGGAAATTTTCATTAAGATATGTATTCTAAATTAATGATTCCTTTCACATTTCTAATAAAAAGTCAAAATTAACTCATTTGAAAAATTTATGATAAGATTAATTTTAAAAAATTAAATAAAAATTAAATTCAAGGATAATATGGACTTAAAAAATTCTAGGATAATATTTAAAACAATCTTTAATTTTTTTAGAAAATATGTATATTGTGGAAACAAAACATTCAACTGAGGATATAAATAAATTTGGTTTTACATAAAAAATTCTTCTGGTGTCTTGAGGTTTAGAAAACTGAAAATGTAAGGAAATAAGTAATATAAAAATCATTTAGTTAAAAAATAAAATTCACGATATTCTTGACAGATAGCATATAAATTTTCATCATTATAAACATGATCATAAACAATCCTGATTAACATTGAGATGGTAACATAAATCTCTTACCTCAAGTTTTACTTTCTTTGAAATCATTTTAAACTCATATATGATAAATTTGAATATATTATACCTCTATAACAGAATCATATACATAATTATAATATCATATAAAATCCAATTATAACATTTTTACACTAATTTATTAATAATTCATTATTAAAATCATCGTTTTTTGGAGTTAATTATTTCATTCTTCTTGGGAATTTTGGTTCTGTTGTTCATGTACTTGTACATTTATCATGGTGAAATATTATAAATAATTGTATTTATTATATAAATATCATATTTATGCTCTATATTTTTATTTTTCATCAATAAAATGAAGATATAAATAATGGAATTATATTTTTTATGGATATGATAGGTTGTACATATGCATAAACAATGTTTTCAAATTTCAATGAATGGAATGAAATAATGGTAAAAAATAATTAACCTTTAATACGTAATTATTATATTATAAATATCATATTTATTCATTTAATAATTCTTTATTAGAAACCATGTAAAAACTGAAAAATTATTCTCATCACTTTATGGTGGTGGTAGTCTAAACAAACGCACAAACAACATTATCATTTTACAACAGATGGACAAGTAAAAAAGATTATATTATATATAAAATAAAAATAAAATAATTTTATCATAAATATCACATATTAACATTAAAACCATCAAAATAACTAACAACTAAATAAGGATATGAAATTTTTATTGTATCTCTATGGGGAGGCAGTAGTCCACATGTACACATGAGTGATACTTCCCCTTCCCATTTGATGGAAAAGTGAGTGAATAATGGTGGTCACGTAATCAAAATTAAATTTATGTGTATTGATGATAAATAAGACAATATTTAATTATTAATTTCATATAATTGTAGTATGTATAACAACAAATAAATTTAAAGATGTCAGGTAGGATGATTACATCCCCTTCGGTATATCTTCTTGAGATTGCTTCTAAGGGCCCATTGTAAGGTTATTTAATGAATTTAAAAAATATTCTTTTGGATAGTGGAGTTTATAAGATATAGTATAAGTTTATTATAAATATATATATATCCTATTTATATCTAAACAAAATAGTTAATTTGTGTCTTTTTATAAGTGATGAAAATGACACACTTTAAATTTCATAAAATTTTATTTATAATAAACGTATTTAACAGTTGTAATGTATTTAACTAGACATTAATGCAAATTAAATTAGGATATGTAAAAAATGTAATCATAAAATAAACATTATGCAGGTTTTTATAGTAATTTTAATCTTTATATTTTGGTTTAACCCCATATCTAACATGTTTTAACATTAACTACTGTAACACATTTTTTAATCTCAATGGTTTATAATTTCACTTATAAGGTATTATCTATCTCAAAAATGAAAACATGATGGAATTTTTTTACAATTTATAATAATAAATTTCCTCATTTAATATTTTTATGAATTATAAATTATTAAATAAAATATTATTTTTTATAAAATATCATTATTTCCATTTTTGATACTATTCATTTACATTGACATTAAATTCACCAAGATAGATATGATACTTAAATATTAAACTTTAATACATTTATAATATTTTATTTTTATTCTAAAATATCACGGAACCCATTTATTAATTCAAATTGTATTAATTTTTTTATTTTCAAAATAATATATTTTATTTAAATATTAATTGAATAAATACTATGTCGGGTTATGTGAGCATTTAAGGAAATGACTCCATAAAAAAATAATTAACGTAAATTAAAATTATATGAAAATATTTCATATTTAAAACTAATATTTATAAGTGAACATATCCTCATTTTATCTTTATTCTTATATTTTATAGTAATAAAAATCAAGAGAGTGAAAATTTGTATTTATCATTTTCTTAAATTAATATAAGGATCATAATCCAAAAAAAATGGAACCAAGTTCCCATGAATTTAAAAATTCATTATTATGGATGAATTATAGTAATTGAATTAGATAAAGGTATGGGTATTAGATATTTTACAACAACAAACCAATGTTTTATCTCTGATTTACCCAGTTTAGCATTAATGATGTGCCAAAAATTTATATTGATTAATATTAAAAATAAAAAAAATAAAATTTATCACTTTAAATAAACATTCTCTTAAATATTAATAATATATAATTAGTTTTTAATTATTCAATTTCACGATGTCTCAAAAGAAAATTTCAAAATAAGTGCTCAAAATGCAATGAAGACCATTTTTAGAAAAAATATGTTTTAAGCATAAAACTGTATTTTTTCTTATTTTATGAAAGTTGAAAACCCTAAAATGATTGTAAATTGTTTTTAAAGATTAGATAATTTATATTTCATAAAAATAATTATTAAATATATATATATTTAATTAATTTAAATAATAACATATAGCATACGTAAAAACATTTTTCAGAAAAAAATTGGTTTTTTAGCATAAAAATAAATTTATAAAATAATAAATTATAATTATAATTTTTTATTAAATTAATTAAATTATATAAAATTTAAGGATATATATGTTACTATAATATCAATTTCAAAGAATAATGGGAAATTTCATGGAAAATAAATGGCATCTTTACCAAAATCAGTATTTTCACTATTCAGAAAAAAAATCCATCATTTCTAAAAAATCCCAAGATTTCACCCAAATATAATTTTGATATTATCATTTCAAAAATAATACCAAATTTTTAAAATTTAATTTCTAAAATTGGAAAAATTTTATTTTTAATATGGATTCTAAAAATTCTATAATACCATTTTTTTAAGAAAAAATTGTTTGAAACATATAATGAATTTACATAAAATTGAGTACTTATATATTATGAATCAAGTAATATATTTTAATTAATTAATAATATATATATATATATATATCATATTATAGTTAATTCTATTCAAACCATCCAATTTAATGGCAATGTAATAATATATTGTGTCTTATTTTAATCTTGATGTTGCATGTCAATAATGCTATCAAACACATTAAAAATTAATTAAAGAAAATTGTATTAAAATATATCATTGTGTATTAATATTAATATAATATTAGAAAATTTATATAATATATGGTACCATCCTTTATCTCTGTATATTTAATTTGTTTTCATCAATATTGGGGGTGCTTCATAATTAATGTGATTCTAAGACTCCTTAGATCTCATTGGTCAAACATATATTCAATTACCAAAAAAATCAAAACATTAAGGATCAAAACTAGATCTACTACTTAATAATTTATATGGAACTAGTTAAAAGGAATAATATACTAAAATCACTAAGCTGGATCTTCATCAAATGTATCTTTTAATCCACGTTTTAGGCCTATGGGAGAGTATACCACTAATGAGATGGGGTGAATCAATGGTGACCAAAAACCAAAAACTCTTACTTATGAACTATGTGATTCACATTTCTAGTCCATGTGAAATTATCTTCATTGGAATTATTTGATGATGAGATAATAAGATAGAAATGACATGAAAAAACTCAAGGGATTTTATAAGGTTTACACAACCTTTTTGAGATGACCCCAGGATATCATACATATATTTTAAGTCATTTCAATAATTTTAAAATTATAATTCATAAATAACAACGCAATCCAAGAACACAATGGTTTTTGTTCCATTTGATATTAATGACATAAATAAATTATTATACATTATTTATTCAATATCCCCCACAATATTCCACACACATGTCTTTATTCTATACGTATTCATGAAGGTAATTTCTTATGAAATGGGAAAAATAAGAAGTCTGCAGAAATGCTCGATATGGGAAGAATTATCAATGGGTCAAAAAGGGTTATACCATAAGCACATAATAAAACAATTAAATTTTTTTAATATATAATTATAAATAACATCAAATCATCATATTTGTCAACAAGGAATTATATATGAACATAGAACCTAAAAGGATAATATATATACCATATCATTAAAATGTGGAAATATGAGAAAATAATTAAGATAGAGAATATCATAGTCATGAAACTTACATTAAAATTCGGTAATAATAATAAAATAGGAAATAATAACATTGTTAAAATTAGTAACCATAATCAGGTCTACATATATATTTTCAAACATGCAATCAAGTTCGAACCTATAATTATAAACATGACTAAATTTCATCAGGTTCATGCGTAACATCATTGTCTCTAGAGATATAAATATTTTACAAATGAATTAGAAGGTTATATTTGACCTATATTTCACATTATAATAAACCATACTTATTTTTTTTCATCCGTGTGAAAACATTCATAATCTGTTCAAAGAATAATTAACCTTTAAGAAGTAACTGTGTTTTAGGAATATTTACCCAAAACATGATCACAATCCTTCCAGAGAGATAAACATAAATTAGAACATAATTAAACATGGAATTCAATGAAATCTTAAAAGGGAAGAATACTGATTAAAAACTCTTGATAACAGTGGGAAAAAGAAATCATGATGAAAGAGTTATAAAATTCATTCCTTTTATACTTTAGTAATGAATGTCACAGACAAAAGAAAATCACATGTATACAAAATTATAAAAATTTAATCCACTGAAACCTTTGTAAACATTTTAAAATTAAAATGAAAATAACCATAGTGAAAAAAAATTATACATAAATATTTCCATTAGATGATATAAACAATATGGACATAAAGGATAATGATTTCAGACTAAAAAGATGATATAATGCCAGCTCTATTTTCAGGATGACTTTTTGTTATATTTTAATATAAAGTGATATAAAATGGTAAGAGGAGGTGTAAAAACTAAAAATAACTACATCATTAAAAAATTTATTCATTTTTATAGATAAATATCATAAAATATTCCCAACTAAGAAATCATACAAAGATAACTCGATTAAAATGTGATATTGGAATGAAACAAATAATTTGTTTTCCTTCTTTGTTAGATTCACCCGACCCTCTAGTATAATATATTTACCTTTATTATTTATCAATATAAAAACAATATTTATTTCTATTTTACATGAAAAAATCATTTATAATTTCTTTTTAACCATTAGTTAATAAATTTTTATTAACATTAATATCCAATTGTTATGTATTCCATATGATTTATGCCATTTTTGTTTGTTGTTTTTAAACCATAACCCATGATTATGTTTCTAACCCATAAAGAATATTTCATGACATTAAAATATGTAAATTTTATATAATTATTAATTTTAATGGTTATTTGATATAATATATCTCGGTGATTTGTAAATAGAGATTAAAATATAGTTTTTTGAAATTCAATTTTAAAAAAAGAATTTAATTTATTAATGAATACACAAATATATTACTACTAAATAACTATAAAATTATATTTAATTAATAATTATGGAATAGTATTATGATTTATATGTTTTATAAATCATTATTAATAGATAGATTCTAACTTTATCCTTATAGGCGGTAGAACTGACCTAAGTAAGAACACATTATAATGTTTGCAAAAATAAGAACATATTATTGAATAAATATATTATCAACTTTAAAGAAGAAATTTTTATGTAAAATAATATTTGAAATTTTATAAACTATTATGTAGAACATTTTGATGGAAAATATAATGAATAAATTATTAGAGACAGGATAATACTTACATTAAAGAAATAAATTTTCTATTCGAATTCCTTTTGGAAATAATGAATTAGGTACACTTCATTATAAATAAGGATTACCAAATGAGAAAGAGAGTATTGTTAAGGATAATGTCTATTAATGGATTCAAGAGTTTACCGATGGAAATTTGTGGGATGTAGTGGGTATATAGGAGGTTATTTTATTGGTTATATTGGGTTTAATTTTCTCAAATACTCATTCCATAATGAATAAAGATTGTATTTTATCTTGTAAAGGTAGTATAAAGTATAAAAAAATAGTGGAGATAAGATAATGGTATTTGATTATTTTATAATACAGAAATTTAGCGATAATATATTTTGATATTTAAGGATTTTATCCTATAATTTAGCCACTTTAAATTATTATTCCTTTACCATGGTAACCCAATTTTGATCATAGTAACAAATTTTTATGACTAAAAATAAAAATTAACTCATTACCTAATTTTCACATGATTATTATAAATAATAAATAATTTTTATTATATTATAATTATAAGGGTGATAAAAAAAATTTAATTTAACAATGCATATAATTTAAAAACACTTTTTCCTAAAATGTATTTTCATGTGTAAAAATGGATTTATAATTATTAATCATCATTTGATTAAATTTATGTATAAATAAATTTATTATACTTTATACATTAAAATTAAATTTTATTAAAATCATTCATTTCTAGTTATTAATATAATTTATTGATAAAAAAATACATCAACAAAATAACTAAATTATTTTAAAATAACTATTTTACCATTCAATAATTTTCCCTAATCATCTAAAATTTATTAGTTATTTAATAAATTTGAATTTAAATTTATAAATATATTTTTTATCAGAACAACCATTATCTTATAATTAAATTAATTATTTTAAAACTATATTTTATAAAAATAAATTATAAAAATACTTATAGTAATGCATGTGTGTGTGTGTGTCTAATTGATAATATACATATTTATATTTTCCTAACATCTTTTTGAAAACCCCCTCATTACCACTATATAAGACAATATGATATGATAAACAATTGAGTCAGTCATGAGTTTTGATTTTGATAACATGGATGAAAATTTGATTTCTATATCCTTGGACATCTCTTGTATATAATTTTCCACAAGCCATGCCTATTAATATTTATGTTGGGATTTGTGTAGGGGAAACCCTAATAATTAGTCATCCTTTAAAGAAAATTATAATGAGACTCATAAGGAATATTTTAACATCATTATTCATCTTTTTCCATATTCAACATATATTTCATAATGTGGTTACATGCATTTTTATATACAAATTTATGATTACGTTATAATGGAGACATTTTAATTGAATACTAATTATTATTTATTCAAAAGTACAATCATGGTTATAATGGTAATATAATCCCAATGGATGAAAAATATCAATAACCATATTATCGCAGTGACCAAATATATAATTCTTAAATTACATTCTAATAATTCATTATAAACACTCATCTTATTCTATCATTTCATTTCTAAAAATATTTTTCATATTTACAATTTGTTATATTCATATGTAGTTTTTATAAATGGTATAATACTCAAGGAAAATTTGGATAAGATATACTTAAAACATATAATATCATTATTTAATTTTGGTTTTATTCCTTTAGTTATTCTTCTATTTATGTTTAATTTATCTATCTTGTAAAACATTTTGTTTTATGTTGTAATTGTCCACCATATGGAGAAAAAGTAATGTGAATTTATGATTGATGTTATATGTAAAACATTATATCATAAATTTAAAGGGGTATGTTTAAATAGTATTTTTTTGATATTGGATTTATTTTTAGGTGGATAACCCTTGTTGTGAAGCATTTTAGATCCTACTACCCATAGTTCCAAGATATTATCAATAAAATAAGGAAAGTAGAATGTGGAATATCATGATAACTTATGACATTAATAACAATGATAATACACAGGTATAATTATCATTGGTTCCCAAACATAATGTGCATCCTATATTTAGGCTTGATTTTAAAAAAATTCTCAAACCCAAATACTACTGATTCACACCCAGAATTCTCAAGGAATAATGATCTATTTTTTTCTTTCCATCACAGAAACGTTTTTTATATGAGTATTTATTAAAATTATATACATTACATGAACTTTAGTGATTCTAATTTATTTTTGGAGTGATCCTATGATCCAGAATATATTATTGACTTAAAACTAAAGACCTATAATATTTCCACATATGTTTGACTGGATTCAAGACATATCTCATTATTTGTCCTACACCACCTTCATCTTTCACATGTCCACAAATCCCCCAATAATATACCATAATAATCATTAAAATTGGGAACCTTCACAAAAATATTTCCTTCTTCTATTTAATATCTACTAAGGTGTGGACCATTCTCTCGAAGAACATTACCTCTTAAACCCCTAATGAATGCGACTCTTAACTATCATAGATTGGTCAAGGTGATGTAATTATATTCTCCTTATCTAATCAAATATGTCATTTTTTTGTAATTATATATTTTATTTCATGATTCATATCGCATGAGATAAAATAATTCCTCAAGTCAGATTAACTCTACATCATAATCCTCACACATGATTAAATCAATACACAAATAAGAATTACCGTAAGGACACCCAAATGATTGTAGAGTGATCTTTTTCACACGTGATTAATCCATTTCTAAATAGGAAAAATATTCATTCTTCCCTCTCACATATGGTAAAGTCCATCCTCATCATATATTAACATAGACGTGTTGTAGAATGATCACTCCCTTAAAATCATGATTTGAAATATATAACCATGCTTCACTGATTTTATTCATATGCATATTTAATCAATTATAAAATGATTCCATTTTATCCATGAGAATATCACTTATAAATACAACACAAAATCAACCCAAAATCATAAATTAATTTCTATATGAATTAATTCATAACATTACTCCAATTTTATGTTTATATGAAAACATCACCATAGGATAAAATGGTTATTGTGAGAGAAATTTATACCTCGATGTAAGCTAAATTCGGTATTATTCATGTAATAATTTTGATTAAATTATCTGAAAAAAACATCAAATTTTTTTGTTCTACTCCATCAGGGTTATTCAAGATTTATTCTCTCCAAGTGATATTTAGTTAACCTTGTTGAGTATTGTTTTACAAAGTACCCAATATAACAAGGTGAATTTCACCATGTTTAATTGAGTCCCTTCTTATAGTTTCTGGTGTGATGTCTATCTTTCCATAAAGAATGATATATTATATCATTATATCAATTCTCACAAATTAATTACGATTCTTATTTCATATCATTAACACAAAACAAGAAAATTTGTATATGAAATATTTTTATTAAAATATTTTAATAATTGAATTATTAAATTACATTGAAAATAAAAAATATTCATGTTTTATAACATATTAAATGTTATAACTCTTATTTACTCCTTCATTCAATGAAGGATTCTTATAAAAGGTGTTTCATGGACATCAATTTTCACAGTAGTGGTACTCATTTTATGGATAATGCTCTCTCTAGTTCTCTTCCCTCCATTTTTGTCAAAAATGTTATACTACCACACCATTCTAGGGAATAGGTCATACTAAAGCATTTAGTGCTTATTATGGTTGGTAGAAAACATTAATGTCAATAAAAAATGGTTTTTATTCACTGAACATTAAAAGACTATATAACAATGAAAATTCCAATCTTAGATATGGAGGTATTACATTTTCTATTTTTTATAGATATACGTTGCCAATTTCCTCCCCATTTTATCATTTCATGGATTTTGTAAATCTTTAATATGTAATGAGACATGGTGATGTCCCAAAAATATCCTAAGTGTTATTAGACCATTGGATAGTGAGTAATTTATTAGTTGTGGATTGGTCTAGAAAATTGGAATTGGATTTTTTCTTAGTTATTACAAATTTTTCCCACCAATACATTTTAATATATATGTTTTCGCCTCAAAAATAACATCATATGATAACCTCAATTCCATAGTTGATTTATTTTCCTAGATAAAAATGAATATTTATTGTTGAAACACCCATAATTGTTATAACCAAAAAATATTGCATCATTTCATTTCTACCACGACATGTTTGACCATACAATATTTTATAGTCAAAGCTACCATAGCTAGTAAAGTTCCACTAGGTCATGATTGGTTCCCATATTATAGGATACCATGTAATCATGAATGCAATACAACAATATACAATAATTTTATAAAACACTATGTCTTTATTGATATTCTATCGTCACCCATAATGGCCATTTTCAAAGACTATTTAACAGACTCTAAACTTTCATCAATAAAATTTTCATTTCCATGTAAACTATTTTGTGGTATTATAATGACAATAATAAAAATTACCATGTTATTAACAACTATTCGAGGGAATGTAGAAATGTAATTTTTCTATTTTTCTTCATATATTCACAAATAAAAAAACATTGCTTTATATTATTTGTTACATCCAATTAATTTTATATATACTTTCAATATCCAAAATAGAGGGGAATAAATTCTAAAAAACAAAATTAATCCTAATATATATATATACATTTAAAATTAATGATAAAAGAAAGAAAATATGTACTTTTAACCTTGATTACATATCATATCTAGTAATTAAACAAGAATTTATCCACATAATAAAGGGGAATACAATGTTTTCATACCACTTAGAGTATCCATATGTCCTATGAATCATGAGACACATGCTTAGGGGCACTACCTTATCCAAGATTTTTAAAACCATAGATTTAAATTATGGAGATAGATATTGATAAATCTTGATAACCTAATTTTTAAGGAGTTCTAATAATCCATATATACCACATGAATGAGCAAACCCATTTTAGAATAAAAACTCTTTTATATAAAAATTTAATAACCAAAGATACAACCATTTATTTATTAATCATTTCAAAAAAATTCTGAATGTTTCAACATCTATATCATTCAATTTAAACCCTCTTACTCAATTATTAATATTTTAAAAATCATTTTATTGGTTTAAACTCATCAAATTCATAATGATGTTATGAATAACAAACTGTTATAACATTTAGATTGGGGATAAATGAATCCATTATGTTATCAGAAAACATGCTAATATCCATTCAATGTAAAATGACATAGTGACCTTTACTACACCACAGTGCATCCCGAGAAAGACCAAGGCATACATAACATCATTATAAACAATTATATAGACCATGGATTATACTCGATCAACGTGTATATTGTTTTTTTGTATATTTCCATAAATATCATACTAAAATTAAAATCCCAATAGATTTAGTAAACATTAACATAATGTTACATAACATGTTAATAATTTATAATTAACATCCAAAAATAATTTTTTAATATATTCCCTAACTCCTTTTGGAAAATATATAATATTTATTACCACATGTTATTACATATGTAAAAAATTTTAAAAATATATCTATAAAATATTGTAGATACCCTCAGAAACACTTTTGAGTTGCTCTAAATGTTTTAAAAACCTATTCCTCATTCTCAAAACCACAAAGTGTTCCCAAAGATAATTTTTAGTATTGAAAATAATTATTAATTACAAAAAAGCATAAATTTTGTGAAAAAGAGTCCTAATGAAAAATAATCTATATTACGGAAGATATAAATAGATATGGTATGATTCTTATAAACTAAAAGTATATATATACCCATTTACAGCATCAATATCACATATAAGTATGAATAATCATATAATACCTTTATCAAAGTAATATATAAGATTTATCATGAAGTTCACATCAAAAATATATTTCTTATTTTCTTAATCACTCACTACAATTCCATGAGCTAGGGTCGGTCTCTCAAGGAGGTCACTCATATACACAAAATTATATATTATAACTACTTATTTATAATCCAATATAAACAACTCTAACACTAAAAACATAAATAAAAGGTTTTTTTAAATGGGAAGAGAGATATAGATTATGGAAATAAACTATAGATACTAGTGAAAACAAAATAAATGAATACACATCATAAAAAAGAAATATATTACTCCCATGGTTATATTACTTTGAAATTATTCATTATCTTAATGAAATTAATTATAGTCTTATTCAATTAATACTCTAAATAACATTTGATTAATTATATCAAATTCAATCATCTTAGGATTATTCTTTGTACAAAAGATCATGAAAGAAAACTACTCATCCAATACTTTATTGGGATACCAATTAATCCTTTCATCATTAAATCAACCAAATAGTGAATCAAATAAAGAAAAATCAATGGTTGTTTAATAGTAAAGTTGAAAAAAATGAAAATGAATGAAAAATAAGATATTGTAAACTACCATTAATTATTAAAATTATCATAAATATCAAAGTCCAATGAAGATTAACAAATAAATATATGATGAAATATATGACTTACAATATTTACCTAGAGTATATTTCCATGTTATCCATCCATCACAAGGGATATAAGCGAATCAAAACAAGAAAAGTCCAAGAAGACGATACCACCTGAAACAATGACCAAATGTGTGGATAATGTATTATAAAAAATAAATACCCTAAACTATAATCACCCAAAAATATTCAAATCCAATGGTCAAAGACACGTTGATGACCTATAATCCTTTACAATGGAAGATATATATATTTTCAATGAAATTTGGGACTTAGATTTGTTCATGGGATCATCTTACACATCAGTATGGCTTGAGCTATTTGATCCACCCATATAGAAACAAGCATCCATGACATTCTTTAGATTTTAAATCTTATTTATTATATAATTGGATACATAGTCCCCTAAAATATTCTCCATGATCAAGATTCATTCCTGGTCAAAATTATATGAAATATATTTTTGATATGATAGTATTGTATTGAAAACCATCAATCTCTAATATCATTATTGAATTTTGAGAGCAAAAAAATTCCATGGAATAAAAGGGGAACTAACCATGATGTGTGATTTATAATTTTATTATATCACCAAAAATCATCAGTTGATGGAACTACTCTCATCACCACGGAGTTATATCCTATAAGTTACCCTAAAAATGTTTTTCCTAAGATACCATTTCCTTATGAATCCATCCTTTACGATGTGTTGTTTTGGTTTTCCTAAATTTTTACAATATACTAAACATCAGAAAAAATGTTTTTTCCGAATATCCCAATGTACATGACCTATATATCTATTATTTTATATGATGACATGATTTACACATATCTAAAAGTTTCCCAAAAAAATGATAAAACCCTTATTGGATGATATCATAATCTCATGTTGAAAAGGCACAAGCCATTACACATCATCTCAATTACTCTTTTGAATTCCATGGGGGGATAAAAGGACCCATATATGTTGAGTGTTTCATGCATGAGGTTATGGGATTGACCTTTGAAAATCATGTGGGTCATCAGGTTACACACACACACACACACATATATATATATATATAGTTATGGACTCCTAATAATTTTAGCACTTTGTTAATTCGGCTCTTCACCACTCAATGATGACTATTACATATGAGTTTATTCACTATGTATGCATTAAATATTGTCTAGGGGATTTCAAGACATTGTGAGTCCATTTTAAAATTCATAAACATCTTATGGATGTTAATAACCTTTGATTCTGGACTACCTTACTACCACAACATGCTAATTTTAGAACACGTTGTTTAAACATCAAAAAATAATAAATTGACTATATCCAAGGAAATAAAATTTTATGTATCAACAAAATCAGTTAAAATCGTGAATTTATTCCATTTTCATGGGATATTCAAAAAAATTCAACAATTTAAATATTTAAAAATTACCCTCAAAATATTATTATAGTGCGAATAAAACCATTGAATTAATTTTTGATGAGTGGGAACTTTCATGAAGTACACTTCAAAAATGTTAGTTTAAATTTTCCAAACCATGCACTATAGTAAAACAACCTATGGTCATTATTATCAGTAGACCACTAAAAATAATTGAATTATCTATTATAATTTTTTTTATTCTAATATAAACAAATATACCAATATAAAACATATAAAAATTATGGTTTAAACATAGAACACATATGAATATTATAGAAAGAAAATTTGGATGAAAGTCTATACAGAATGAAATAAAAGCTTAATGTGAGATGAAAGATATCACTCCCATGGTAATAGACATGTGATGTTATTTAATATATTCATATAATTTAAATCAATTTAACTCAATAAAAACTCTAAATATCATTATAGTTATCATCTACTATGCACACATATTATTAATATTAAATATACTTAAGAACCTCTGTGAACGCATCATATCCATTATCATCTTGGGATGAAACTAAATCCATTCATCATAAAATCCTCTTACTAGTGAATAAAACAACGGATGGGAAATACACAACAATATAGTAGAATAAACAAATAAAATTCCTGAAAAATAACTAATTATGACCAAAAACTCATTTACGAAAACTCATTTAATTCTCATAGTTTAATAAATATGTTGAAATAAATAAATGAATACATGAAAGATCCATACTAGGTACCTATAAATGAATCTCAAATTATCTCTCCATCACAAATGAGATAAAATAAAACATTACATCAATTTTTAACTAGAAAACATCATATAAGACATCTATCGAAAAAATACATATTGAATTAACTAATAAATCAAAAAACTGCTAAAGAGAATTAACCAATGGACAGAAATACCAATTACAAAGGCCAGTTTCAATCCCATAATATTTTACCAGAGAAGGCATAAATATTTTAAATATAATAAACACCATTGATTTGTTAATGAGATAATATTCCATGTCGGTATAGATTTAACTCTAAAAAACATCCTTGTAGTTAAGATATTTCATAATTTTATCTATATTTTAATTATTAAAATATCATCTCATTGAGATTATAATGCATTAAAATAATATACATGATAAAATTTCCTTTTTATTAATCAAAAGGATATGAAATATAGTTTATGGAAAAGAATATTAGATCATATTCAATCCAACCTTAATATTTTGAAGGAATCCTAAAACCATAATTTTATACCATCATGATAAGGGAACCGTCCATGGCATGAGTGATAAGGATTTCCATATATAAACTAATTTTACCAAATTAAAATATGACTTCACTCACCTATGTATGGTCCCCTATACGATACTAATAAAAATGTTTGGCTGGAGAATGAATCACAGTTTTCCTATATCCTTCATGAGATGAATATTTGGGTTTTTCATTTTTTGAAAAGTATAAAATAGCATGTCAGAAAAATGGTATGAATTTCTCTAAACATTTGACCCATTATTATGTTTTTTGATTTGAAATAGTCATTTACACTTATATGGGATTATCCCTAGGGGAAAGGATGATGCACTTTTATATTAGCATAATACTCTCTATAAGTAAAGGTAATAACCATTACACATAACCAATGTTACTCGTATCATATCTAGGGGGCTTAGAAAGACCTAGATTATTTAGTGTTTTATTCCAATGAAAATATTTGTGGGCTGGACATATAATTTCATTCACAATGCTACTTTTATATATTAATATTAGGAAACATAAATTTTTTTTACCCTTTCATTTTCTCTTATTACAACATTATAAATAATTTTACTCACAATATATAACAGTAATGAATTAACATATCCACTTGGAAAATGTTACATATTATCCAAGGTAGTCATGAACATTGTGTGTGATTTTTTAAATTCCTCAACATATTTTAGAATTTAATACCATCTACTTTTAGACATCTATTCTTCAAAAATATTATTCTTCTAAACCATTCTATTTAAACATTAAAAGAACAAAAAATAATTCTTTCCAGGATAATAAAATCTATATTATCCAAAAAATAAATCAAATTAAAAAATTTATGTCATTCTCACAATAATATACAAAATACTTCTATATATAAAATATGTGATAATAACCATTAAAATATAAAAAAGGAAAAAGATAATTTAATTTCAAAGTAAAAAATAATTAAAAAACATTTTCAATCAATTCCCACAAATTTAATCCTTGCACTATAATGAAATCATCAAGAAATTATATCAAATTCTCAAAAAAACTAAAAATTATTGAATATTCAATATCATTTTGAAATGAAATTCTATCATTTCACCTTCATGAAAATAAATATTTCCCTTCATTTCCATCTCTCATGTATAAATTCTTTTATCCTACATTATTCATCCATAACCCAATTACAACTAACCTCATATTAAAATTTATGCCACTCAAAACTCAAGATAAATTAAATCTGGAGTTATATTCAAACATGGAAAATGAATGTATCACTAGAGGCCAATTAATACTTCCAATTCTACACACTATAAGACATAAAGTTATTTTCAAAAATTTGGAAGTTTTTCTAGGTGATATATTTTTTATGGGTTGGTGGGTAAAAAAATAATTTAATATTAAAGGATAATAATATGAGGTTGAACTCTTAGATTTACTTTCATAAATATTCAAGTGAAATGACCAGAAATATACTACCCTAAATTACCATTAAAAAAATAATACCACACTCAATTTTTTTGATATGGTTCCCAAGTCACATAATAAATTCAATGAATAGATTTATCCTCATTATCTATATTTTTCAAAGAGTATAAGTTGAAAAACTAATTTAGTGACTGAATGATTGTTTATACCATTTTAATTTTTATAGGTTCATGAGTACTAAAAAAAATTAAAAAGAATTATTTGATATAATCAATGAATATTTATCTTTTTTAGGAGAATAGTACAAGAATAAATAATTTATAGGTAATTATAATTACTTAGGACAATTTAAATGACCAATTCTTATTATAGTGACACATTCCAAACAAATATAGCACTGAACGCCTTACCACAGAGCATACATGAAATTCTCTTTTCCATAATCAAAAATCAAAAAGTCATGAGTATTTTAAGATTTAATTTGGGTAAGGTTTAATTTCCTTGTACTTGGTATTAAACTTGTAAGGTAATATATGGTTCCTAATTGATATAAAAGAGTTTATGTAAAGGGAAGTTCTCAATTTAAAATTGAGGATTGCTAAATATGTGCCTTAATCATATCAATAATAGGACTTGAACTTCAAACCATTGAAAGGAAAAATAATAAGAACATATTGATCATACAAAATCCATGTTTCTCAAATGAAAGAGAGGGTATTATAAAGAATATTTCAAAAGGGTATATAAAAACTCCTAGGGATAGAAAAACCTATTTTCTGAGCATTTAGTTTACATTGACATTAATAATTGGTCAAACTCCTAAAAATATTTTAAAATCAATGTCAATGGAAATATTTCATATAAAAAACATTTTTTTTCAAAATTTATGTAATTACAATCAAAATCTATTCAACGGTGGAAAAATGTAAATGAATATTCAATGAAGTTAAAATATCATAAAAATGATAAGAAAAACTGAAAACACATTCGGGAATTAAAATTCCATCATATATAAATGAAACTACATATTTGTAATTATTTCTCATATATATATATATATGATAGATGGGATTAATCATATAAGGGGGATAAATACAACATTATTTATTTAGTTTTGAAGGCCTTGGGTAAAGAATATAGTTTCGACCCTCTAGAATCCTTCATGAAAAAATATAAATTGAAAGGATTATTTCAATGAAAAAAAGTTGGTCATTATTGTGATACCCCCACCCCCACCCTGGGGTACTATATTTTTTACTATACACAAGAAGATATAATTTGGTTTATAATCAATATTATTTTTAATTTTTATTCTTTTTTAAGATCCACCAATCTCTTCTATATATAATGCATTTAATTTTGAAGATCTTGTGGAGTATTTAAAGATAATTGATTTTCAGTATTTTTTATTTTTAATTGAATGATTTAATTTCCACAATTTTTATATTCAATGTGTAATTATAACATATTTTGTTTATTGAGTCATTTTTGACATTATTGTGAAAATGGACTAAATTTGGGATTTTAATTTATTTTTTTAATAATTCAGATTTTACTACCATCGAAAAACTTAATTCATGATATTTTCATTTTTAAACTCTATGGTCAAATAAGAATATTCTTCCTAAGAAATACATTTTTAAATAAATGAGTATTATCTTCCATATTGTGTTGCGAAAATTGAAAAATAACTAAAAAATGACCAAAACATATATGTTACCCAATGGATACACTCATGTGTAAGGGTTATATAATGATGTCTATGATTCCTTCAAATTAAATAAATATAAAAATTGATAAATTTATAGACTTATTAAGTATCCTGAGTAAGATACAATAAATAAACCCTATAGCTCACATAATATGTAAAGTTAAATGGCTTTTCCACAAGGGTTAATCACTCAATTCTTAAGGGTCATTTTGATCTGTATTATAATGGGTGAGAGTAAAGATAAGAATAATAATTAAACCTTGATTTTTTTTGTTAGGTATTAATATATTTTTATGTGAGGGTACCATACCATTCCAATGTGGATAAATTTAGAGTTTTGTAAAGGTCCAATTCTTATCAATAAACATAGATATGGGTTATGTACTTAGTGAGATTCTATCAAAAATTCCCATGTAATATTTTATGAATTGAAAAAAACATTTAACCATGAAAAATGGATTCACTTCATAATGGGATATCATAACAAATATATTTGAGAGTAAAATTCACGAGATCATATCATAGTGTTGTAAGTCATTCACTGTAATGATGAAGTATCATAAGATAAAAAAATCCTAAATATGTATTCCATGTCTAGTTAACATTTTATATAGTGATTCAATTATGGTCTCAAGATGATTCGAAAATATTTGAGTTGAATGGAAAGTGATCCAATATTCTAAACAATAAATGATATTTCATATCCTATTTAATGGGTTAAAGGAAATAAGATCCCAGAGAATATTTGAAGGGCTTATGAATTCAAAGACAGGATAGGGAGGACATAACATATGGATAAAATCATGCATGTTAGTTTCTATTTAGAAGGATACAACTACTAAATATATTAATATACATAATCATTTACCAAGAACATGTTATTGTTTTTACTATTACTTAATAAATTTGTCACAACTATTGTAAAAGATTCTAGGTTCAAAAATACCCTTTGACCTTGGGAATTTGGTCATTTGGTTGATTGAAGAATATGGTTTTTTATTTTTTGAATTCATTCAACTTAATTTTAATCAAATATTATTATGAATTAATTTTCTTCCCTCATGTTTTAATATTTTATTATTATCTAATCTCTATAGTGATGGAGAGATAATTTGAGATTCTCTTTCATGTAAATATTATTAGTCTTCCAAGTGTTTGTTTCTCTATATCTTATTCCGCATTGAACTAATTTTTTTTCTCGATTTTACATAAAGAGTGTAATATGAAATTATATTCCGGTTCTGATATTTTCTTTGTAATTTTATTTACTACTATATTCTCTTTCCATTAATTATTTTTATTAACTTTCTTGGTGATTGAATGATAGATGGATGTTGTTTTATCACAATACTGTATTTTTTATACTTTTTTATAAACATCATGAGTTGACTAAATATTTATAATATGTGTTTATTTGAGATGGTTATTTAGATTTTAATGTAGATTATAAATGAGTAAAATTGAGGTTAATTACTTTAATACAATGTTGAATCTAACATTTATTTATCTGTCATTGTCAAATCATTCTTCTGACATTGTGTTTTCATTTTATTATATATTAACATTCATTCAAACTACATTTCTATAATTTAGTTATATGTTCCCTTGTTCAGCCCCCATTTCTTAATTTTTATTTTGTGTTAGAGTAGTTCATGTTATACAACAAATAAATAATGATAATAGAGATTTCAGTGAGTGTGATTGGCCTCCTTATATCAACCCTAGGTGATGCCACTACAGTTCATGCTTATGAAAAATATAAATAAAATTTTGAAGTTTACTTCACCTATAGTGTCCACTAATAAAATTATAACTATTGTGGGGGGAGACACATCACTTGAAAACACATTTTATCATAAATGTATTAAAATAAAATCAGAAAAACTATGAATGATGATCATTTTTTACCATAACTTAGTTACATGTATCCACATTACTCAATAGTGAATTGGTTTAATTATTTAGGTGATAATAACACCTCACATGTGTTTGGGTATGTTTATTATAATTTAAGATACCTAAAAGAACATAAATAATATAAAATTTCAAATTTTTAAAAATAGAAACAAAATTCAATTAATGAAATCCTATGGGAAATTTCATATATAGAATATAGTCAAGGTAATCGGTGCTCTAAGGAATGAACATAAAAAAACAAGTTGATAAATTAGAAAAACATATTCTACCAACATTTTAAATTGATATTTTTAAGTAAAATGAACAATTAAAATCATTCATTGAATATCTCATTTGGATTACCAATGGAATAATTTGATTAATATATTCTAGTTTTTATAGGAGATCAATATGATTTTGATGAGTGTTAGGCTGTTTCTATTCTATATGATATGTTTTTTGAAGTTTATAATGATAAAAAAATATGTATCATTGTTCATAGAAGATAATATAATTGAGTAAGTATGTTTTAAATGGGGAATGTAGGATATTGGGCCACTTTCTAATATTATATACAACATCATAAAAAAAATCCCAGATATAAGAAGAGTGTAAATATGAAATAATATAAGAGATAATTTATTAGTGGATTCAATTTCATTTAATTGTACTAAAACATTTCATTATATTGAAACTTGTATTTTTGTAATTATTTATTTTGATGATTTTTTGACGCCCTTAGAGATTGAAAATTTCATATACAGATAAAATATATAGGACATGTTATTATAGGAAATAAATGAAATTGTTGATGAATCAAAGGTTAAGGTAAGATATTATTATTAATAAAAAAAATTAATAGGTTATCTCCATTTTTCAAAACATTATCATTTCATAACAATTTTGGAATACATAAAAATTATAAAAAAGACACCCAAAGATCATAGTTGGTATAGTGCTTTTGGAAACATGGAAACATAAACCCCGATACACATGTGAGCTGCATCATCTTCCACTAGGTTCTTCTTGACCAGAACACTACTAAGACAAATTAAACATAGTGCATATCATCTTAACCTGGGGAAAAGAAAACATTAAAGGGGTTCTCTCAGATTCTCAGTAAGGGTAAACAAGGGATATGTATAAGCATAAACATGGGTATAAGGGTATGAGAACATGATCATAAAAAATAGAATATCATAACATGTATATCAATGATCATAATAAAAATCATTGAATGAAAATTGACAGTTCAATGGATGTAATCAATAATTAATTAATGATCATAAACCATGAAAACATAACATAGGATAAAGACATAGAGGTGTGGAAAAAACATAACCATATAATGATTTTCATAGTATCCAAGGCATTACTTCTAAGACCATATTAGAATTATGGGTTCAAATTACATATCATAATAGTAGCATGATTTCACTAATCATAACATTTTAGTTGTCATGGTTCACTAAAATGGCCATCACAGTAGTCAATGTTCACTCTCGAGACCATATTATTCTACTCATGAGATATAAAACATTACACAATTCATTGAAGGGAGATATATGTCACGCACATCTCATAATGAAATAATAAATACATGTACAACAAGATAATTAAAATTCATAACATAACAAATGAAATGAGATGGGTATAATAAACATGTAAACCTATCATAACCTATGAAAATATATATGTTTTAGAATCAGTACAGCATACACATAACCCATGAAAAAAGCGGCTTTCAAAAACATATAACCCGTGAAAGAGAAACATGCTTCATAAACATCATTCTATGAAAACCTAAACCATTTAGGAAAATAATAAGAATAGAAACATTGATTAATTTCCCTATAATCTCTTGATTAACACCAATGTTTATTGTCCTATATGGAAAATAATTTTGATAAAACACTTGAAATTAATTTTGAGGAATATATATTTTCTTCTTTATAAATGTTTTATTTTTGTTAAAGCAACATGAAATTTTAAGAAAAGGATTTCCTTAAAAATAAAATTGAAAAAATATATGGGAATATTCATGTTAATACGATGATATAAATTCTTAAAAATCAATTAAGTCCATATTAGATAAAAAACATCCTTCTCATACTTTTGCAGGAAAAGTCTAAAAGTACCTCAAATGGAAAATGAATGAAGGATTCCCCCCGAACTGTGTAGTAAAAAGTCAAAAAATTAGTAAATATGTATTTAAAAATCTATATGAAAATAGTAAAAAAAAATTATGAAATATTTTTTAGATATCATTGACATGTATGATAAATAAACACTAGTAAATTCTTACATATAAAAAATATTGAATAATAATGAAATTGTGAAATTATCCCTTACGTTATATCTTAACTCTCTTCGTACTCTCACAAGATTTATATAAAATAAGAATAAGTGTATTATAAATCATCTATAGTAGAATATTCATATAAATAATACCATATATGGTTTCATTGTGACCTTATATTACTCTCTTCTAAATGATCTTATTTTAAGGGTTTACTTCGAGTAATATTTTCTTTGTTTTTCGCAAGTGTCTTAATTTTTCATATCGTTGGTCATTAGGATTATATTATGATTATAGAAAGTAATTAATTATATAAATATCATTTATATAAAGAATATTTATATTTTAATAATCTAATACATAATGAATTATGAAATGGAATACATTTCTCACGGATATAGTAAGACATACGTATGCATGAACACTATTTCTGTTTTTAATTGTCAAGTTGAAAGAAATTTTAAAAATGAAATATGTGTATATATTTATTTATATGAATATATAATTATTCTCGTGCGTTATTATATCTTAAATTTTACACTTATTAATTAGATGTATTTTTATAATAATCCTTGAATGGTGAAAGTGGATGATGAATGTTATCACATCGTGGAGATGGTAAGTCGTATATACACACGAGTGACAATAACAATTAGTATTGGTATAGGGTAGGTAATTGAATGGAATACGACTAATACAGAAACAATATTATCTTATATTTACTGTTTATATCCTTTATATTCATCTTCATAAATATAGAAATAATGTATACATAAAAAATAGTTTAGACCACGACATGGAGATGGTATGTCGTATGTAAACATGCATGGTGATATTGTATTACATAGGATTGGTAAAAGTAAAAATATGGTTAAACAATAATCTTAAAAAAATATTAGCATATATTATATTATAAATTTATTACTTTTTTATGGAATCAACATAAAAAATGAAAGTATAAGAAGAAAATAACTTTGAATATGGTGATAAAATAATTACGTCTTTTTTGGGCATCTGCATTTGATTTTCAGAAAAGGTCTTTTTAGAATGGTGTTATTCTAAAAGTATGAACATTAGGATACTGTGAGGTAATTTGGAAGAAGAAATGGACTGGTTTTTCATGATCACAATGGAATTTGTTGTGTGAATTAATGAGAAGTAAAAGTATCTTTTATAAAGGGGGGAGGGGAACTTTAGTAAACTCCATTACTATTAAATTATTATAAATTGATTTTCGTTTACAAAATTACTCCAAAGTGAGATAATTATAATTTCAGATAATTATGTGTAGAAATACTCTCAAAAATTGAATTTCAGACATGTTTAGGTCATTGATGTAACTTTATATTTGGGCTTTGACTGTTAGTTAAAAAATTTAACTCTTACCATAAAGTCTTTTTTTACACAATATGGTTTATATAATTACAATAAAATGCCAAATGAACCACAATAGGATTATATAGGGCATATTCTACATTATCCATGTTATTTTAATGAACCTAATATTTTCATGACATTAATATTATTTAATAAAATATTAATTATTTTAAACTACCATTTATATCAATTTTGATACTATTCAATATTTTCATTTTTAAAAATATCAAACCTATAAGATAACATCAAACCAATAATTTCAATATGTCAATAAAATTTCTAAGTTATCTATAAAATTAATTTATGTCATCAATTAATTAAAATTATATATGTTTTAATATTTTTAATATCATTTATTTGATATCTCAATTAATTAAACAATTACTGCATCATTATTGAAAATAAAATTAATTAAGTTATTTCTTATTTAAAAATTAAAATTTAATTATTATGATGAAGATAAATTTCTAATATTTCATATTAATAATTTTAGTTTAATTTATCTTATGTATAACCCTATATAAAAAATACTTATTTATATAATTTTGAATAGGAATTTTTATGTCTTAATTAAATAAAATATAATAAATATCTTCATCTAAAAGAAGTGGCTTAAAAAGGATCATATTTTTTACCTAAGGGATATTTTGGTCAAAAAAATTATTCAATGAAATTATGAAATGTCTTATTGTACTTTAATATTATTATATTATTATTGTTACCATGAATTACCTTATTTACCTTTAACTGCTGTAAATAAAATAAAAAAGTTAATATTGGCCAAAACTTATTTTGATTCTATTGAACCACATTCCTCATACTAATTACAGCCATGTTTTTCCATTTTTTAAAATTCAATTCATTGAAGTGGTAGTATTACATTCAATACTAATCAAAAAATTTGTCTAGAAGGTGAGTAAAAGGATGTTAAAAAAAGTTCAATGCATTTTTATATCTAATTATTTTATAAAAATGATTATAATTTCCAAAATTTGGTAAATATATGTATTATTTAACAATTTTTAGTTTAAAATAAAATTAATTTAAACTAATTATTTAAATGAAAAAGTTTTTTTTAACAACAATGTAGTGTTTTTTATTATTCATCTAAAATTGAATTTTTTCATAAAAATACCAAATATTCACCCTTAGATACTTTTGATATTCAGAATTAAAAAATGATCTCTATTTTACCAAAATATATTTCAATGAGTCTATAAATTTAAATTTATTAAAATGTCATCAAGAATTTTTTTTGATAAAACAATATTTTTAAACATTATAGGATTTTTCTATGAATCATATCATTTATTTTCAATATTTTTTTATTTATATACATATATTATAACTAAAATTTAAAAGTTGTTATGAATATTCACATAACAAAGAATAATTTCTAAATTATAATTATCTAATTAAATAATAAAATAATAAAAAGAGATGTTTGATAGAAACTCAGTGTTTCATGTATCGAACACCAACTCATTGTTTCATGCATTAAATACCATCTCCGTGTGGCATGTAATGTACGAAAAGTTGGTTTAATGTGACAGGAATCCTTGAATTTGTGAAAAAATATTTCCATTGTTGTGTGAAGTGAAAAATATAAAAATTTTAAATTAATTTGAAAAAAAATCACCAAAATCTCGGGGTGTTACATTCTACCCCACTCAAAATGAATTAGCCTTTGGAATTAATCAGAGTTATCAAAGGATTATTAATTGAAATTTTCATTCATAGAAACCCATGTAATAATAATGGATACTAAAACATCCCTTGAAAGGGGAGGTTTGGAACCATGACAGTTACCCAAAGTTTCATATAAATGGGATTCCACATTGGAGAACATAATTTGGGAGTGAATATTAGACATGAAGGAAAATAGTAAATAATTATAGCGAGTGATTGAGGTCATCAATCACAAATAAATGAATGAGAAAAGGAATGTTGAGGGCATCAAATCCATAAATATGTGACGAGTTAAAAGGAAATCATATCAACAAAAATTAAGGTTTTGGGATAATTTTTGTCACAATTTCAATGTTGAGTAATTGTTGATAAATTTATATAAACAAAATTTAATTATTAGGTTGTTGTTTGAAAATTTTCTAATACGTACATTACCTCATGAGACGAATATCCAAAGATTAAATTTGATGAATAAATCAATAAAATACACTTTTAACGAATCTAATGTCCCATAAAAGAATAAAAAGTATTACTATTTGTCTCTTAAAAAATTCTACATGCATTAATATATAAAAATTAAAAGTAAATATTCTAGTTCATCATTAATATTTATTCAGAAAAATAATTTTACATTAACCAGGACATCACGTGGGCTAGTGGTAGGTGTGATACCCTTATCATCCTTCTGTCATTGGTTCAAGACCGATGGGCTTGCTAGACTCGATTGTTTGTCACTTGATATACATGATGGACTTTTTTAATCCACAAAAAAATAATATATAAAATGGAAAGCATTTAAATAATTTCAATCACTAATTTTCCTTTTAAACAAAATTTCCAACTCAAAAATATGAAAAAAATACTCTTCCAATGTTTAACATAAACATTTCATGAGTGGTTAAACTTATTTCCCTTCTCAAAGGTGAAAATACAAAAAATTAGAAATAGAAACCCAAAATAACAGTAACAATTAATCCCATGTATATCAAAATGTATCTATTGGTTGTAACATTCCAATCATGTGAATACCCTGACTTTATATTCTCATGAAACATGGTAATAACATTAATTACTATAAATCCTTTTGACAAACATGAATGCTTCTTAATAATATTGTATTTTGGATCAATTACTTAAATCCAAAAAATGTTGTAAACATCATCAGTTATAGCATAAACCACATATCAACAAGTCATTACATAGTTCTAATGATATCAATACTTTCAAATTTTATTATTCATATCCCACGTATCATTATACATACAACATTGTCTAAACATAATGAATATATAAAGGGTTACCTCACTTTAGTCAAAATATCACCTTGTCAACAAATCACATCGTTAGTCCAACATAAACATGTAATTATTGAACAAACAAAATAAGTAGAAAAATCTTGATATATGTTATAATTCATAAGTTTTGAATCCCAATACATGAATACTTCAGTTACATAATTTATAACCAATTGAAAATAATACCTCTTTCGTTTCACATTTCATATATAGTCTCGTCATCAACCACAATTTAACCATTACTCTTACCACCTTGACAATTATTTTTAAGAACACTCCTCTTGAGACATAGGGTGCATAATGACCATTTTCATCGCACAGAAAACACATATCCATCGATGATGATTATAGAGCCTGAAATTACCATCCATTTCATTAAAAAAACTCTTCATTTTTTCCATATAGTCACTTACTTTGTATCATTCTTTACTGCAATCAAAACACCTTCGGGTTCCACTAAGACATTAAAGTAGGCGATTCCTTCTACATTCTTGACCCAAGAGAAACAGAACTGTCTTCCCTTCATGGTGTCCATTACCCAGACTTTCACTGAAATTATTCTTTATCATACTTAGTGAATCTGTGAGTTGGTTAAGGTAAACATTGTTCGTCATGTTTTGTTAAAATTGATTAGTCACGATCACAACATATTTCACTCTAGTAATCATGCCACATGGCTTCTCATCAGAAAATCTTTCATCACATCCAACATTAATCGATTTCCTTCTTCTTCCAACCGTTAACTCAAAATAGAAGAATACTGTGAGCATTACTTATCATAGTAGAAAACATGAAAGCCATGTAAAGAGTTACTTATATGATATCAAAATCATCACATCTTATATAATATATGACACCTTGGATTTATCCTAGGTTTTTCATAGCTAACATGTATCTAAATATTTTATTATGGTTTTTGAATAGTTTATGAATTCATAAAGCATGTCCTTTAGTAGTGTCAAACCTTGTGTGCAGCAAGTCTTGATGTCATGTACCAGATTACTTGGAGTCAATCTTAGAACATCATGTTAGAGTTATTACCCCTAAGTACATATATACTAGATCTTGATCCACTTGTAGTATCCATATATGGATATAACAAGAAAGCTAGGAGACAGGTGAACCTGTTCCTGAGATAAATAAATAAAATAAAATGGCAAGAGTACAAACAGGAGATCAGGGAATAGCTCAACAAAGCCGAGAAAAAACCTCACCACGGAAATTTGCCTGAACAAAATGGTCACAGAAATCAGGCGACACACAAGACCAATAGGAGGTGCCCTCATTAATTTCCCTTTTTCGCAAGAGCATATGCTACTTGATTGGACTCACGGTAAACATGTGAAACTTCAATGACGAGTGAATCAAGAAGCCGAAGACAATCAATCCAGTCCGGAAGGATCTTCCAGGGAACATTCCTCGAGCGCTCTTTCAAGATATGGACAGCAACAGACGAGTCTGACTCTATCCATATCAAATTCCAACCAAAGTGGACAGCATACCTGATCGCATTCATAATGGCCCAAATCTCAGCTTCAATTGCATATCCACTGCCAATGAAATGAAAAAGGCAGCCTTTTACAAACCCCCGATACGTGCGGAAAACACCACCACATCCAGAGGGCCCCGGAGCACCTGAGGCGGCCCCATCGACATTGAATTTGATCCACCGAGGTAGGGGAGGGATCCATCGGATATATTTCAACATTTTTGGTTTCTTTGCCCTGCCATTAATACCAAGAGATCTCAACAAAACCAGGTCAGAAACATCATTTTTCATGCAACCAGTTTGAATGTTGGAGGCCTTACAAACGGCACGATGCATCATTAAGACACCATCATGAAACCGTTGCTGAATATTGTTGAACAACAGGTCATTCCTGGACTTCCAAATGAAATCAATAACAGCCGCTATTTCAGCCAAAATAAGAGCATGAACCTGCTCACTAAAATTTTCCATGTTAATGTCCTGCATTAATCCCTCAAGTGACTGAAACTGAAAACAGCACCGAAAAATATGCTGCATATAGCACCATAATTTGCGCGCAAGTGTGCATGAGAATAAAACATGGGAGAGAGACTCATCCGCTGCCAGACAGACAAAGCAAACCGGGGAAAGATGCATCCCCTTGCGCTGCAATAGAGCCTGCACATGCAGTCTATTCTTCCAAATTTTCCAGATGAGCAGGGAGCGCGCCGGGGGAATAAAGGGCTTTGTGAAATCAGAAACCCATCTAGGGGGGTGAGTAGATGTCTCACAACGAGAATTGTAGCATACCTTTGTGCGGAAAATCCCATTCAGATCTAGAGTCCAAACTTTAATATCATGGTCTGTGAAGCAGTACTGCATAACTTCCGTTCTGATTTGGCTGGGCAGAATTTCAGAAAGTTCCTGGTCTGCCACGAGGTCAGCAATGGTTTTATGCTTTAAAGATGGTGGAACGATGATGTCATAACAAATAGGCCGCGATATCCAAGGGGTGGTCCAAAAATTCAGGCTGGACTGCTTGCATACTAACCACTTCGAACCGGTCATCAGATCAGAGTAGGATTTCTTAATAGCAGACCAAACCGAAGATCTCACATAGCTGGCATATCCATTTTCCAATTTCCCAAGAAATCTAGTGGCAAGAAACTCCACGAAGGTATGGGGAGTTGAAATCAGCCTCCAAACAAACTTCTCAATCAAAGTGTCATTAAAAATCCGAACGTCTTTAATGCCCAATCCGCCCATTTGAACGGGCTTCGTGCAGTCTTTCTAGGCAACAGTTACAAGTTTCCTTTCATTAATTGACCCAGTCCAGACAAAGTATCTGATTTTGGCACTTAACTCCTTTATCAGTGATCCTGGCCATTTGTATATGGAAAAATAATAAACGAACATTGAAGTTATCACTGAGTTAACAAGACAGATTCTCCCAGCTTGGGACATATTTTTCCCTTTCCAGCCCAATAACTGATTTGTGATCCGTAAGGAAATGTTTTCTAGGTGACATCTTTTAACCCTGCCCCAAAAGAGAGGAATCCCAAGATAAATGAAAGGGAGGGAACCCCTTTTGACTCCCAGCTTAGCCGCAACTCTGTTTTTCCTTGAAGAGCTAGGCCCATCCCAAAAAAACACATAGGACTTTCCCCAATTAATTACCTGGCCAACGACCTCTTCATAATGAGAGAAAATTCTTTTTATACAAGAGATGGTGGCATCACTTGCCTTCCCAAAAAGCAGAATATCGTCAGCATAAAATAAGTGTGAAGGAGCACACAGCTCCTTTCCATATATGGATATATTACATGGAAATAACTCACGTGATCCTTTACCAAAATTTGAGGATATTTTCTTAAATGTTAACTCATCCTTATAATTATCCTTAGGGATATTCTTATACATGACCTTAGAAATAGACCAGGGGATCTCACCAATGTTATTGCATCTTATTTTTTATGTTTTAACTATACCTTTTATCTGATACCAAATTTTGTGACACTCACTTTAAAAAAAATAACATTAAATAAATTTTCTGGAATACATAAACATTATAAAAATAGATGTTGAAACACCATATTTGGTATAGTGCCTTTGGAAACATGGAAACATAAACACGGGTACATATGTGAGCTACATCATTCCAACTAGGTTCTTCATAACCAGAACCCTTCTTAGACAAATAAAAAATATTACATAACATCTTGACCTAGGGGAAAGGAAACAAAAAAGGGGTGATCTCAGACACCTAGTAAGGGTAATCAAGGGATACATGTAATCATAAACATGAGTATAAGAGTATGAAAATGTGGTCATGAAAATATAAGGTCATACCGTACATATGAAAGATCATAACATAAATCATTTCACAAATATTGGAATCCCATAAGACATAATCCATAATTAAATAAAGAGAATAATGCAAGAAATTATAACATTGGAGTAAGACATGGAAGTGTTCCAAAACATAAACATATAATGATTTCCATTGTATCCAAGGAATCACTACGAATTCTATCTTAGTCATAAGGGTTCACATTCCATACCATCATAGTAGCATGAGTTAACTTCTCATACCATCTTTGTAGTCATTGTTCACTCCCATAGCCAATATAGTAGTCAGGGTTCACTCCCAAGATAATGTTAGTTTGTCTCATGAGATATAAAACATTACCAAATGCATTGGAGAGATAAATTAGTCCCATTCATCTCATAATTAAATAATAGTTACATGTTCCACAAGATCATCAAAATCATAACGTTACTGATGAAATGAAATCGGTATCATAAACATGTAAACATATTATAATCTATGAAAAGAGGCATGTTTCATAATCCTTTGATCATAAACATTACTCGTGAAAAGAAGCGGGTTTCAAGACTATATAACTCGTGAATGAGAAAGGATCATCATAAACAATATGTAATCATAAAATAATCCATTTAGATAATTAAAATGAATGGAAACATAAAATACCTACCCTACTAAGGGTTAATTAACAACATTTGATGTTATCATAGATGGAAATAAATTTTGATAAAACACATTAAATTAATTCTTGATGAATATATCCTTTCTTTATCAACAACATTATTCATTCTAAAACACCATGAAATTAAAAAAAAATTAAAAGTAATTTTAAACACTATTAAGAAAATCATCATGGAAATAAAGTGTTATGAAATCCGAAAAAACAATTCATTACATATAAGTTAAAAAAATTCTTCTCGTGCTTTTTTCAGTAAAGTCAAAAGTAACTTGTTCGTAAAATAAATGAACGATTAATTCCAAACCTTGTGGAAAAAAGTAAAAAATAGGTAATAATTACATTAAAAATGCATACGATAATATTAAAAAAAATATGAAATAATTTTTAGATAACATTGACTTGGATGATAAATAAACTATAGTAAATGCATATGTATAAATAATCTTGAATAATAATGAGATTGTGAAATTATCCATTACCTTGTTTCTTGAATCTTTTAAAACTCACAAAATAATCATGCGTAATAAATATATGATTATTATATATATTTTATAGACCATTATTCTTATACATAATAACATATATAGTTTTATTATGACCTTATATTACATTCTTGTTAAATATCCTATGTTAAGATTTTACTTTGGGAAATATTTTCTTTGTTATTCACATGAGTATTAATTTGTTATGTCATTATTAATTATACTTATATCATCATTAGAGAATGTATATAATGACATGAATATCATTTTTATCCATTATATTTATATTTTAGTAATATATATAATAATGAAGTTCACAACGGAATACACTATACATGGATATGGTAAGTCATTGTACACATTAACATTGTTTCCATTTTTAATAGTCATGTTGAAAGAAAGTATGAAAATGGAATATATATATATATATATATTATTCCCATAGCGTGATTATATCAGAAATTACATGCTTATTAATAATATATAATTTTATAATTATCCTTGAATGGTAAAGGTGGAAGATGAATCTCAACACGTCGTGAAGACTATAAGTCATATATACGCAGAAGCAACGATATCATTCTGTATTGGTAAAGGGTAGAAATTGGATGGAATATTAATTATACAGAAACAATAATATTTCATTTTTATTATTTACATTCTTTATATTAATTGTTACACTCATATAAATAATTTATACATGGAACATAGTTTACACCATGACGTGGAGACCGTAAGATGTAAGTACGCACGCATGGTGATATTTTTTTCATAGGATGAGTAAAGAGAGAAATATGGTTCTCCCATAATAATAAATACATCTTAGAATATATTGAATGATTGATTTATTACTTTTATATTTAAGAAACAAGGAAATAAGAAGTAGAAGAAGAAAAGATCATTGAAAGAGGTGATAAAACAATTACCTCCTTTTCGTGTATCTCCTTTTGGTTTGAAAAAAGGACTCCATTGCATGGATTTTTTTCCCAATGTTTAAAATAGTGGATATATTGAGGGACGTTGGGAGAGGGAATGATCATGTTTTGGAAGAGACAAAGGGATTTTAATTTGTGAATTGAAGAAAATGGGATGTGTTCTTTTATTGGGGTCACTTTAGAAAACTCAAAAACTATTAATTTATTATAAATTGATATTTGATGTAAAATAGCTCCAAAGTGATTATTTCTAAGATGAGATAATTATGGGTTAAAAAGCTCCAACAATGAAATTTATACATGTTTAGGACATATAATTAACCTTTTACTTTAACTTTAACCTTTAGATGAACAATTTAACTCTTACTGTAACAACTTGTCTTTTTAAACTACAGGGTTAATATAATTACTATAAAATGAAAAATTAAGCCCAATTGGATCATGTATGACATATTTAATATTATATAAGTAATTTGTAAAATCCTTATATATTTTTTATTTTTATATCATTTAATAAATTTTTTTATTTTTAATAATAAATTATGGCAATTTCGATACTATTGAATACATTCATTTAAAAAAATATAAAACCTACATGATAACATAGAACCAATAACTTTAATATGTCACTAAAATATATAATTTATATAATTTTTTTATGTAATTAATTAAGTAACATTATATTTTTTTTAACATTTTTAATATCTTTTATTTGATATCTCAATTAATTTAGCATTTACTGCATCATTATTGTACAATAAATTAATTAAGTTATTTATTACGTAAAAATTTAAAAAAAACTTATCATGATAAAGAGAAATTTTTTCTATTTGAAATAAATTATTATAGTATAATTTAACATATGTATAAAACTATATAAAAAATGATTTAGTTATTAAATTTATGAATGTGAATATTTTAACTCTTCTTTAAATAAAATATAATAATGATCATAATCTTATAAAATTGTTTTAAATAGGATAATATTTTTTACCTAAGTTTATTTGGAGAGAAAAAAACATATCCAATGAAATTAGGGAAACTTTTAGGGTAATTATATAATATTATAAATTTTTTTACCTTAATTACCCTATTTTCCTTTATCTATGATAAATAAAATTTATAATTTACTATTTAAAAAAATATTCTGATCCTATTGACAAAAAAAATACCATATTTATTACAAACATGTATCTATATTTTTTTCAATTCTATTCCAGATGTGGTAACATTATACATAATGCTAATCGGTATATGTGGCTAGAAGGCATATAAAAAGACATTCGATAATGTTGAATAAATTATTATATCTAATTCTGTTATATAAATGTTTACAATAACATAAATTAGGATAATATATATCTAATTTATGTATTATAACATTAAAATCAATTGCATGTAAAATAATTGTTTAAATGAAAAAGTCATTTTTTAACAATAATTTAGTATGTTTTACTATTCATAAAAATTGAATGTTTCTAGAAAAATACAAAAAAACACCATAATCTAATCAGGATATTAAAAATTAATAAATGATGTATATTTTACCCAAATAAATTTCATTGAGTGTCTAAAAGTATCTTTATTAAAATGATACTAAAAGTGGTTCATTCGAGAAAACTGTATTTTTTAACATAGAAGGATTTTACCCAAGATCATATCTTTTATTATCAATATGATTTATTTATATAATTAAATTATAATAAATATTGTAAAATAGTTATTTAATATTTACATAACTATGTATAATAGATAGGTTACTATTTTCATACTTAAATAATAAAAATAATAAAAATAGATTTTTCATTGAAAATCAGTGTTTCAGGTATCATATGTCACCTAAGAGTTGTGGAAATAGTATGACAACTTGGTTTTTTTGTGTAATTTACAAAAAGTTAGTTTATTATTAAATGAATCGTTGACTTAGTTAAAATATATTTTCAATGTGCTGTGAATTGAAAAATATAAAAAGATTTAATTAATTTGAAACAAAATAACAAAAATCTCAGGGTTTTACAAAATGGACTATCTTATATATGTTGAGTATTTTTTATAGAATCAAGTGAAAATAAAGAAAAATAATATAGGAGTTTAATCCATAAATATAGTGGAAAACATGAATAGGAAGTGGTGTTAGCGGAATGGTTCACTACTGAAAAAGGGAATTTTGATTTACTTTTATATTCCAATAATGAATTAATATTTTATAATAATCTAGAAGAAACATTTCCAGGTGGAGTAAAATTTTCCAAACTATGTGTTTGATAAAAATGAAGAGTTCCCATATATATTAGATTTATCTCTCAATAATTGAAAAATTCTATAATTCCAATGATCTTTATAAAATAAACCTTTATCATGTCTCATTTATGAAAAAATAATATCATTTAATTTTCATCTCTCACATCTAAATTTTATAAATGTTAATAATTTGATAGGATAATGTTATATTCATTTTTTGGACATAATAATTTAAGGTTTAATCATGTTTTTTCTATAATGAATTTTTTTATGTTTTTTTTTGTAATTTTTAATTCAATAATGAAATGAAATGTTGCTAAATAATGAGAAAATAGGATTTAGACATTGTCAAAGGTGATAACTACATGTTTTACAAATTCAATGAATACCTATAGATCTATAGTATAACCCATGAATATTTACATTATGTGAATCTGTAGCACAACATGTACATGCATTAAAAGGTGTGAAATCATCAAAATCAAAATTCTGTTGAAAGTTCATGACATAGATAAATTACACGATGTAGAAACTTTACACAATGTGAAATGTTTGAGATCTCATTCCACCAAAGATATAGGCTAATTATTTTTCTAGATAAAATATTATTGATTTTAATTACACTATGTGAAATCCATTTACATGTCATGTATACTTTTATACATAAGCCACTTAAATCCAATACAGAATGATTATATAGTAAACTTCATGAACTTTTTAGGTTTATAAATATCTTATCACCCTCCACTGCATAAACTAATATTGGGACACCATATTCTTTCTTGTTGACATTCCCATTTATTAAATATTTCTCTTTCAAATTTAATATTAAATCATTTCTTTTCTATTATATTAACTTAGATACTATAAAATATCATTCCATGTATGTGATTGTTGTTCTACATCTGTTTTCATTATGTCTCTTATTTCAAAATTAAATGACAATACCAATCACCATTAATCAATAATGATTTCTATTTAATGAAATTTAATTCATCCAAATGAATTTTTTATTGTTTCTAAATTATATTAATGTATGGATTGCATAATTTTGAATTATTTTATTTGTATGAAAATTATTTTTTATACTACTTAACATTAGTTTGATAAAATAATTAATGCCTATTATTCATATGTTTAGTGGTCAATATTAAGGTTGTTCATAATATTAATGAATATATAAATAAATACTTTGTAACACTATGTTATTCATTAGGTTAAAAAAGTTGATAATAACATTCTTTTATAAATATTTGATCATAGAAGGTGTAATTGAACGAACCCGAACTAATTTTCCTTAAGAAGACTGTGAATATTAACCTATTACGAATTTTAATATAGAATATAAGAATAATATATTGTGGTTTCAATTTGTATCCAAAATATGGAATAGATGAAACATACCTGTATCTAAATGGTTTCACCTGACCTATTATTGTCCTTTAAAGAGTTCTATAGCTTACGTCACAGGTCTATCCTAGGTTAGATTTAATATTATCTTGTTTCCTAAACATTGAATTTGACCATGAACTCTATTAACTTTCTTAATTTTAAATCCCTGATATATAATATTAGGACAATCCCACACTCATGAGTTATCAAGAGTACTCTTACCCAAGGGTTTTAATAGATAGGTTTTCTGCCATCCAATTGTCTTTGTGGGTTTGACACTGCACTGCCACTTTACAAAAAAATTAGTTGAGTATATTTTGGTATATAAATTGAAAATATCATCAATTCCCATATATAATTTTTGATTATTTGTGGAAATGAAGGATTTTGGCATCGTTGAGGGTGATATATTTTATTATGAATAATAACCTACATTATGAACCTCTTATTACCTCACCCTTCCCCCACCTCTTAATTTTATTCCCCATTAATTTTTCTAAATTTATATCATGAAACAAAAACTACATCCACATTTTGTAGCATAGTGCATGTGTTGGGGCCCCCTGACTCATTCTAAGTGCGTGGAATCACCATAATTGTTACCATTCAATCCTCATATTGAAAGATATACGTTTTCATGTGCACTGCCTTACCTTATAAAACACCAATATTATCTCCCCAAACATCATAGTGAGAGACTAATGCTATGGATAACACTATCATTGATTAGGGATTCTCTTCCACTACTGTTGTTATTACCATCATTATGTGCCCTCCCATTAATGCACACTCATTTGAGATAAAACATGGACTCATCCATAAGATCCAGAATATGGGGAAGATTACACGACTAAAAATTATAAATACCCTTGTGAATATCTCAAATTTTTTAGAGGTATGTGAATAATTTTGAAATAAAGTTGTATCATTAGATGCCAGTAGATTTTATGTATTCCCATTTTTCTTGGGAAACATATCTATGGATTGGAATACAATTAAAGATCTCGATTCTGTCATAATTGGGGATGTACTAATAATGAATTTTTTAGATAAAGAATTATCAGTTATCTAAACATGGGTGATAAGGAATGAAATTACAAATTTCAACTGGATGGTCGAATAATTAACCTTGTATTCATGGGATCATTTCAAAGAAATGAGTCACAAATTCCCACATCATATACTCAATGTGTAGTGACAACTCCAAACCTTTTACAATAGACTAAAATCTCCTACATGAACTATAGAGGATGTTGTTGTTGATGGTACACTAATGCTCAAAATTACAGTTGTTGGTAAGGAACTCATAGGCGAGGTCCCCCAAAATTGTAGTCAATAGTTGAGAGGTCAAAGAGAATCTCTATTCTGAATACTTCAAGTGGAAGATAATACACACCTCATAGCCCAAGTTGAGGCTCTTATAAATAATTTAGAGTTAATTCAGATACCTACTCCACTTGTGATTTCTATTTCCCCTATGAGGGATATCCAATATTTTAAAAATTGTCGAGGTCTAAAACCATACTAGTACTTTCATGTTGGTTTGGAGGAGCCTCAATTTTATGATTTTAATTATGTTAATTATAATTGAAAAAATAAATAGTTTCATCAACCTCAAATGTTCCAATAGAAATATTATCCAAAGATGCCATCTCAATAGACACAATATCCTACTTAGTATTACTATCAATACTGGGGGTCAATCAGAACTATGGAATTAGGGATCACTTGGATACCCACTGCCAAATCCATCGACATAACTTCCAAAAAAATTCTGGAAATCTTTTATGAGACAATCATAACAAGACCCACCTATTAATATCTAATCATGAAATATTTCCAACCAATAACGTTCAAAAATAATATGATAGGATGATAACCCAATATACAGAAATAAAAAACCAAAGGGTTTCCCTACATAAACTTGATGACTATGTTTTTTAAATTTCAAATACATTATTAGACTAATTACAGAGTACATTACCTAGTAATATCGTGACACACCAAAGAGATAAGTTAAAGAATATAGTTCCTGTTAGTTGAAAGTTATAAACATTTAAAATCTACAAAAAGGAAAGGAATAGAGGCTTGAAATACCAAATAAACTTGTGATTGGAATTACCAAGGATGACGATGATTGAAAATTAAAGTCTATTCAATCACAAAACTCAAATTCATTGCTAACTCAAAAAAATCTGACATAAGAGAAACCATATAAAGAAGAGGCCTATGTGGAAATGCCATCTTAAAAAAATATTATCCACTTACTAGAAATTATTTTATAATGCATGATCTAGGGGTAATATAAGAAGTTTCTAGATATGTTTTAGAAATTACACACGAAAATCCACATCACTTAATAAATATCTGAAATGTATCTCTATGCCAAATTCATTAATGATTTTTTTTACAATAAGTGTAAAATGGAAGACCTAGGAATAATCTCCTTAAATGAATAATTATTAATTTCATCTAGAAAAATCATTCACCTAATATTTGATACCCTAATAGTTTCACAATTCCCAATTTTATAGGGTTTTACAACTATGGATGACCCTTTTAGGGTCTCGACATAAGACGAAATCTCTTTTTGAGAAGTGAATTACTAAAACAAGGGCTTGAAAAACTAAAACCAATTATATTTGAAGGTAATCTAGCTAAATTATCAGTCATGTATCCTTGAGGAATCCTCAAGGATGCCTTACTCAAAGTTTTCTAAGTAATCGTTCTTGAATGATTCCTCATCTTAGACACTAAAGAAGAAGATGATGATATTATTATACTTGGTTGGCTATTTTCACCATTGTTATGGCACTTATAAACAGAATCAAGGGAGAAAAATATTTATAGTAAGAGACAAAAAAGTAGTGTTTGACTTAGTTAAGGCCCCTAAGCAAAGTGATAATAAATTCCACAATCAAGACATATTTCTTAATACTGAGATAAATATTTTATAACCATCAAGGTTGAAATAAATATGATGCCTCCAGATAAATATTAAGATAGTGATTATGATGATGTAAATTACACTAAACCATTGAAAAAGAAAAATTATCCCACTATTTTTATCATCATACATGAAGCTCGTGATTCTAGAATTAATTCCTCTACTAGGAACCCTATTGTAATATTTTGTAGAGAATATGGATTAACTTCCATTCATTATTACCTTATAACAGTCTAAATTATATGAATAAAAACTCATTGATGTCAAAAAACAAACAATAATTATATGTCGTGGGTAGTGGAATAAATTAGAGTAATTATCCACATTATATTAAACCACAAGATTTTATTGAAAGAATGAACTATTGTTAAACATCAACCCCATAGGTGACTAAACCCTATACTGAAAGAAGTAGTAAAAAGGATTTAATGATGCTTCTAGATGTAAATATAATTATTTAAATCTCAAAAAATCAGTGGCGAGCCTGATATTAGTCACCCACAATAGAGAAATTTTAATAGTTGTTAAAAATAATGGATATGAGTTAGTCTAAACTTGAATCATTACTAGATGTCAAGTATGATTTTTCTATTCAAACCTCAACAAGAAACCATGTAAAGGTCATTTCCCATTACCTTTCATATATTAAATAATTTAAAGACTAGTTGGGAATGAATTATATTATTTACCAGATATATATTCTTGGGTATAATCAACTCATAAGAGAACAAAGATATTACACTAAAACTGCATTTAAATGTCCTTTTGTAACCTTATCCTGAAGAATAATTTCATTAAAAATGTGAAAGTCACCAAATATTTTGCAATTATACGTCAAAAATATATTTTGTTACATGGTGGATTAATTAATAGTGTAATTTAAGGATGATTTATTAGTTTATGGAAGATCATTTGAAGCCTGTCTTTGTTATTTTGAATTGATCCATCAAAATTGTGAAGAAATGTGCCTTGTTCTACACTTGGAAAATTTATAATTTACGGTTGAAGAGGGAATAGTCCTTGTAATAAAAATTTTAAATCATGGCACGGAAGTTTATCTAATTAAAATTTAATTTAATTATAGGCTTATCTGATCCCCAAACTTTAAAATTATTAAATATTTTTCTTGGACATGAGGTATTTTATTACTACTTTATACATGATTTTTTATAGATATCATGACCATTGAAATACCACATATTGATGGAAATTTACTTATATTTAACTAAATAATTTTGGTGTGAATTAATAAATTAAATAATAGCTTGGAAGATACTATGATCATCAATTAATGATATTAGGATGACCACATGGAGATAATATTATATGAAAATGATTTAACTATAGGTTTTATTTTAGGATAGTAGTGTATAAAATATCATTCATAAAATTAATTATTCCATTCATATTATTTATGAAGTTTATGTAAATTATAAGACCACATAAAATAAACTAATAGTTGTAATCTATGCATTTGAAAAGTTTTTTTCATAGATCATACTATCCAACGTAGTAGTTTATATGGATCATGAATCACTAAATTATCTTTTGAGTGATATTGATGACAAAAAAAGAAGAAAATAATAAAAAAATAACCATTTAATTTTGATTAAATTTATATTATTAGCACCAGATAAATTCTGACTAGAAGAGAGAGATTAAAATCTATGTACTTTTATCAGTGCAAAAAAAGTACTGATAATGGGGTCCTTTATGTAGCAGCCCACCCCCAGATATACCATATCTATTTTCATCAACAATTATATTTTCATGATTACATGGAATCAAATATTGATTGGCCAAAGAGAGTAGTAGTCTTGGTAAACCAGGAATATACATGAGTCTTATATAAAAAATTAACACACTAATTAAAATATAATTTTTTTTATTTTTAGGATAACATTATTCAATGAAATTTATCATTAAAAATATATATTTTTATACATTTTGGATTATAGGGTAAATGAATCAATAAAATAGTGAGCATAAATGACCAATATGGGTATGCATAGTTGAAGAAATAATGAATCAATGAGAATAATAATTATGGAATGGTAAATAATGAAACACACATACCATGTAATCAATAAACTATGATAGAATTGAATAATAAATATAGAAAGAAAATAACTAGAAACACATGTCATTCAAATAACTAGATATATAAAAATTAATATTTAATGGTAATAAATTGAATCACATTCCATTTAATAAATGATTTACAAATGAAATATATATATAGATATATTGATGAAAAATCCCATAGGTAAATAATAATTGAAAATAAATGATCAAAATGCTTATTTATTAGATTCCATGTTTCCAAGGTACATGGAAACATTACCATCAAGACCATTGATGGGACAATTTATCATATCATGTAAATACCCATCTAAGGTGGCTAAGCAAGTAACTTCTTCCATGAGACCACTATTTAATCAAGGGGATATATAAACTGGGACCCACATGTGTCATGCCTATCTAAAGAATTAATAATATATACAAAATATATTTTTCAATGTGCATAATAAAATATATGTATGGATTAGAAGAAACTTATTTATCAATATTTTACAAAATAATCAATAAACATTCAATGTAAACATCATATTAAAAATGTTAAATGGTTTAGGTAATGAACATATCAATTGTCAATGATATCAATAATGTAAGGAAATTATATTTTCCATTATCAAAATAACTTCAATATTTCAAGGGGATAGCAATGGAATTATGGAAGTGAATATGAATACTATCCTTATCGAGATCAATAATAAACCATCTATATGTAGATTAAAGATATTATTAATACCACATATCCCATGTTGATTAAAATTAATTGGTACTTTTAATTGATAAATAGAAATACAAAAAAATATAATTTAAAAACATTCTTGAGGAAGACTTCTTTTTTTGAGACTTATTTTGAAAAACATTTTCTTTAAAATTTACTTTTGCAAACATTTTACATAAAATGTACCCTTTTAAAGATGAAAAACTAGATTTAGTGAAATGATAATAGGTAAATCCATACAAGTCATATGAGGTAAAAAGAATATTCCTTCTTATTGAGGAAGTGATTAGAAGATTTACATTTTTTGAAAGTGACAAAAACATTCTTTTGAACACATTGGTAAAACTAAAAAGGGTAGAAATTGATTCAACAAGACATTTTTGAATGGTAAAGGTCATTTTTAAAATCATTTATAAAATAGGGTTTCAGAATAAAATAGGTTATCTGACTAAAGATACAAATAAATTTATTTTTTATTAAAAACATTTTCTAAAACATTTTCAGTACCAAAGAATGAAATGATGGTACTATTAAACTAAAATGGTAATTAATAAACAAAGAAGAATAAAATTAAATGATTTAGTGAACAATGTTCTAATAATTTCAACTAATGGATTTTTAAGTGTGAACATACTCGAAAACTTGGGATTGTATGGTAATCCCTTGAAAGGACCATAAAATTGATGTCTAGCTCAACCAATGAATAGACTATTTGTGTCAAATATTAATTTTCAAAAAGAAGATTAAATACAAAATATATACTGAAAAGTGAAATTAAAATTGATCAGATAATATTAATTACACTTAATAAGTAATACACCCTAATTAAAAGTACTGAGGTAGTTAAATTGGTTTCCACTTGGTTACTTTTAACTCAAATCCCCTTAGAAGTAATAACTCAAATTGAAACAATAAAATACCATGAAGAATGAATGAATCCTGATATTGCAAGTAAAAGTGGAAGTATTTATATCATATATAAGGAACTATGTATACTATACTAACGTGATCATTTCAATTCAAATTTAATAATCACCATAGAAGTGAGATTGCAATGATAATAATTAAGAACAATCTAGGGAAAATAATCTTTAAACATTACGGTGTCCTATAAGACTTTGAAACATTAAAATCATAATTCCTATGATGGAATGAAATTAAATAAATATTATAATAAAATGAGAATAATTAAATTCATGATTTAAAATGTTATAGATAAATATATTCACCATATAATGAAACTAGGTGCATAATAATAAATAACTCGTAATGTAATGTAAATTGAGGGGAAATACCTTCACCTATGTTCCATTTTTTGGTGAATGTACATAAAATTGCCATATAATGGTTTTAAAAATGTTACTAAATTCTTACATAACCATATTAATATTAATGATATCATATATGATATTATTATGTTATATTATTACTCATTTGATAATAGCATTTCACTATTTTTACTATTTTGGGGGTTAATTATCATGTTTTCCTAAAATATTTTGACTTGTTATTTGTTGTTCCTATCATTATTTCATCATCTCTAAAATTTAAACCATGATTTAAATTTCTTAAATATCTAGTATATATGTATTTATAATAATATATAATATTTGTACAAAAAAATGAAATGCACTATTCATGGAGATGTTAGGCCGTACATATACATGAACACGACTTTCATTTCTTTTCCATATTAAAATAAATAAATATAAATGATATATATGAATATTATAATAAATTATCACATATATGTCATATATGTTGCATAGGTTTATTATAACCATCTTTTATACATTCCATGTATGGTGTGGATGAGCGATATTGCTTTGAGGGGGGAGGTAGTCAACACATCCCCAAAAGATGTTATCATATATAATGAAAACAGAGTTTATAAAGGTATGTGTTATAAAATAATTAAATTAGTATAAATATATTATACATATGATATATAAAAGAAATTAACAAGGTTTACATTATAATTTCCAACCATAATAGTTGGTAAAGGAAAAATGAACAACTTCGTTTTGTGTGGTGGTAGTTCACCTTAAACAAAAATAGTCTGTTTGTTTCCCATTATATGAATGTTTTTATAATTTTAGGTCCAACCATTAACAAAAAACATATAATTTTATTTAGGATACTGTATTTTCTATTATCATGAACGAATGATATTTTAATGGTGGATAATGGAAATAATACTAAATATCTTTAGAGAGGAGGTTACCTCTATTTCGGGTGACACTTTTGGTTTTCAATAAAGGGATTACATGGATGACTTTATTAAAAAGGTGAGGCTTCATGGATTAGGGGAGGTATGCTGATGATCTATTTTACAAATATTTTTCAAACCAAAGTGTCTTGTGATGTGTGATATAGTGGGAGGAGGGGAGACCTTTTTATAGTGGAGGAGGAGTGGCACTCTTGTAAATTTTTTGAAAGGGAATTCCACCCACCTTCTTCTATTTAAAGTGCTTCAAATAATAGTGGAAACTATATGAAATATATTATAGGGTCTAAAAAGTTCCATCCAATTTATTATGGAAACTTTTATACATCATTTTTGCCCATAAGTTTAATGTTTGGTCCTTTGTTATGCTTAATTTCACATTAATCGTATAAATTAATTTTAATTACTTTCTATAATATTTTGGATCAAGAATATTTTGACTTTATCAGAAGGATTAAATTATTCTTATTCAAAATATGGAATCCATTTTACAAAATTCCAGTCATATTAGTGGAAAAAATTAATTTAAAATTAATCCAATAGATGGGACGACAATGCGGCTTTTAAAAGAAAAACGTTCAAAAGTTTGATATGTTTTTATACACAATTTCAAATATAAATTGATTATAATGACCTAAATATTATTAATTGAAAATAATTTAATCTAATTAATCTTTAAACCAAATTAAAAATATAATTTAACATTATAATTAAAATATACTAATAAGTGGGTTTAAATTAAAATTCATGACATTCACTATTAATTAAATATAAAACACCATATAAAAATACCCAAAATTCACACAAAAATAATTTTTACTTTTACCATAAAATTATAAAGTTAGTTTTGATATATAATATTTATAAAAGTTTAAGAAACTATTTTTAAAATAGGCTCCCCATTTAAATTGGTAAAAGTTCCGTAATAAAAATATGGTATTTTATGTGTAATATTGGGGTTGATCTTGTTAAAGTATATAGAATGTATTGGATGAACATAAATTTTTTTATTGAATATATAATATATATATTAAATTAATATCACTCTCCAATTTTAATTAATATATTTTATTAACATTAAATGGCTTTGTAGTCATAAAAATAGTTTTTTATAAAAACATTCCCTTAATATTTAATTGGTTCTTATATCTATTTGTAATTAATTTGTAACCAACCATATCATTTTAGATTTTTTGTAAACCCCATATTTTCATATGTTATCTATTATTATTATTAATAGTTAATTTAAAAACTTGATGATATCATGTTATATTAAATATTATTATATTATTTCTCAGTGAAACTCTGCCTTGTGTGTAATGAACACCATAAAAGAAACTCATTTTTTCATATGATGTATTATATCTTAGTGTAGAATGAATTGAATTATATAAAATATATTTAAATTATTAAATATATTATATATTTTCATTATATTTTATTCCCTTATGCATGTGGTGTTGTGTGTTATACACAATATGAAATACAATGTTCCTACATAAGATTTTTGGGGTGATTCATTCTCCCTAACCACAATTAAATTTTATAACCACAATTTAAACTAAATCATGGTGATATATTGTTTTATATATCATATGTTTTAGATACAACATAATGAGAAAGATTCATGAGATATCCTCTAGAATATAGGGAAAGGAAAGTACAATGGTTAATGGACTAATATATAACAAGGTCTCTGTGTAAGAGAACATTGGTGGAATGTAGATATATGTACGTGGAGGAAATGTCTAAATATTTATAGTGGATATTGAATTCATCAATAAAAAATATAATGATCAATATAATGGTTAGATACTCAAAAACATAAATCTGTGATGATTTAGCAGACCAATGGTTGAACACAAATTAATGTATTAGGACACGATTTTCCATTCTCATTCTTTAATTGTTTAGAAATTACGTTACTGCTTAAGAATATAAAGAAATATACTTAAGAAACATTTTTCTATAAACATAGTTTTTACCCATGATTTTATTTTGATGAAATCGTAATTCATTCATCAATTCAAGAAATGGTTATCCAAAAATTATGTTTCATCCATGAATCATAAAAATAAACATTTAACGGATCGTAAGGCCCATAAAGAGTGACATTAACAACTATTTGTCTTTAACTATTCTAAAATGTTAATTTGATTAAGATATTGATCTCAAAACACTAAAATTCAAACTTCTTGTTCATCATTAATATTTATTCATCAAATTGTTTAACTAAAAAATGACATATTAAATAGGACATTATATATATCAATGGTTTGAGTGAAACCTTTAACATCCTTTAATCATGGGTTAAAGACCCATGGAATTATTGTAATTGATTGGTTGTCACCCATTATATAGATTATCATTTCGAAAAACCATTTTAATATCATGTCCAAAATAAATATTATGGCTATTATTGAAATAAGGTTAACAATAAAATATAGTTTTAACTAATTTTTTCGATAAAACAATAATACATAAATACTTCATCCATATATTTCCATGTATATAGTTATTTTAAATAGATATTATCCTCTAGAAGAGGTAATTGAATCAGGTAATGTATAGGTTCCCCAATTTTATGATAGATAACAATAATGGATTTTTTTAGGATGAGTTTCATTTCCTTCCACTGCACTCTTCATTTTTAGTCAAAAATTAATTACATTATATACTTCTTTCCCACACAAAAATAGTTTTCCAATCCATTTATGATATGTTTTATTGGGTTATCCTTCCAAATTCCATTCATGAGGGAAATCTAGCCTTCTTCTCTCCACAGAATTCACCACTTGAGATCTTAGTAAGCTTCTTGCTTCTCTTCTTTTGTGAGTTCGAGAGTTGGTTCAGGTATATGTTGGTAATCATATTTTATAAAACATAATTTGGCATAAATGTGATATATTTTCGTCATATCAACACATTATTTTGTTCCTAAATTCCACCACCTTATCCTTCATATTCAATGTTAACTTAAATCCTTCAGGTACAATCAATTGAATGGAATCCAAAAAACTTATTTTAAGTAACAATAGTCATAGAAAAAAGTATACATATTTAAACAATTTATAAATATTGACACATTTACATCAATAAAAAACACAATAGGTTTATCAAAGGCTATTCATTCTCAAAATCCTTCATAATAGTTAGTAAATAGAATCTGAATTATCCTTATCATATCCACTGAGAGTGTCAAACCAGGTGCGTAGTAAGGCTCATTGTCATGTACTAGGTTACACCGAGTCAGGCCAAACACACCTTGTTAGAGTTTTCCCCCCAGGTATATATTTTCTAGAACCATATCAACATAGAGTATCTTGATAGGGATTTATTTAAATAAATAAAAACTTAATCTCTACTTCACAAAAATTATACAGTGTTCTTCTATAGTTATAATCAAATTATTCCATAGATAAATGTTCTCTAATCTATTTTCGATAAATATATATCCCAATTGTTACTACTAAACATCCTCTGATACCAACTATAGTAGCACAACCCCATAAATCTTGGATCTGGTGTCTACTGCCAATACATTCTTAAGATTACATGGAATCAAATATCGAAGGAGATAATAGTTTAGTAGTCTTGGTAAACTAGATATATACATGACTATTGTACTACAAATATATACTACAATTATAATATTTTTTTCTTTTTTCATATAAAATTATTCCATCTAGATTATAATTATATATATTTCTTTTTATACTTCTTCGATTATTATGGAATAGAAACAAAATTAGTGTGGTCTCAAATTATCAGTAATGATAGAGCATAGTGGAAGCAATAATGAATCAATGAGAATAATAAGTATGAAATGGTAAATAATATAACACACATACCATGTAATCTAAAAAATGAGAGTAAGTGAATAAGAAATATTGAAATATAATAATAGGAAATACATTCCATTCGAATCACCAGATACTGGAAAATCAATATAAAATAGTAATAAACTAAAAACATGCATTTTCATCAGTGAACGTAAAATAAAATTTATCCATAGATATGTTGATGGAAAACATCATGGATGAATAATAACCAAAAAAAGAGGTAAAATATTAATTATTTTAAACCATATTTCCATACAAAAAAATCTATTACCATAAAGACCATTCATAATCTGATTTAACATACGGAGTAAAAACCCATATAAAGAGACTATCCAACTATCTCGTCCCCTGAGACTATCGATGCGTCAAGGGGAAATCTATAACCGGACCCCACCCATGTTGTACCTATCCAAATCATTACACATATATCTAGTAATCAATTTAATAGTGTTCCTTATAAAATATCTATACATAGTATAAGATACAGATTTTTCAATTTTTCCCAAAATAATCACATAATTTTCAATGTTAAAACCATATGAAAAAATGTATATAGATTAGGAAATTAAAATATCCATAATAAGTGATATTAATATTTATATGAAATTAATTGTTCAATTATAATAAAGAATTTAATATTCAATGTGGTTAATAATGAAATCAAGTACGTGAATATGAATAATATCCTAGTTCATATCAATCAGATACCATTCAGAGGATGTATAATGATTGTATCAATACAACATATACCATGTGGAGTAAAATTGAAAGGTTTTGGTTATTGATGAAAAGAAATACTATAAAAGATATTTTAAAAACATTATTTAGTAAAATATTTCTTTGTATTTAAAAACCATTTAGAAATACATTTAATTGAAAATCACATAGAAAAACATTTTGTTTAAATTAATCTTTTTAAATTGAAATGGAATCTTTAAAGAAATTATGGTAGGTAAATCATTATAAGTCATATGAGGTAAAAAGAACATTCCTTTTACATAGTGAAAATTATAGAAAAATTTATTGTTCAATAAATGAAAAAAATATTCCTTAAAAATATTGTTAAAAGACAAAAATGGTAACAAAATTATTTAATAAATAATTTCTTAAAGGATAAAATTAATTTTGAATTTTTGTTTATAAAATAAAATTTTTAGAAGAAAAAGTTTCTATGAAAAAAGAGGTAAATAATGTTGGATTTTCTTAAAAACATTTTTAAGAAATTCTGAGTACCAATGAATTTAGAAAAGTAGTACTATTAAATGAAAAATATCATGAATAACCAGAGTTGAATAAAATAAAAGGGTTTACTAAATTATCATCTAATAATTTACTTTGATAGAAATTAAAGCATAAACAATCCTAAAAAATGATATTTTAAGGTAAACCCATGTAAAGACCATAATATTGATTACAAAATCAACAAATGAATAATTATAAGTTTCAAATGTTAATACACATAAAAGATTTTGATATGCAATAATAGATTTTGAAATGTGATAACACAGATGATGATTGAATAAAAAAGAAAATAAGAAAGTAAAATAACACTAAAAAATAACTGGGTTATGACATTGTTTCACTCATTGTAACATTTAACTAAATTCACCTTATAAGGAATAATTAAAATTGAAACTCCATGTACCATGAAAAAATAATAAATCATGAAATTTCACATAAAAGTGGCAGTATGTACACCATATATATGAAATTAAGTGCATAAAATTTATGTAATTATTTCAAAAGAATGTTAAAAGTCACAAAGAAAGTGACATTTCATGGATAATAATAAATAACATTCTTGAGGGATTAGTCTTTAAACAATCCATTTATAGTGTGAACAAGTCACTTAACTTTGAGGGAGCAGTAGTCAACACTTCTACAAACGATGGTATCATATTTACACAAAATATAGTGCATAAAGGGATGTTTTATAAAAGTATTATTGAAGTGTAAAGGAATTATAAATATCATATATAACATATATAAATATAATTTCCATCATAATTCCAAACCATAAGAGGTGGTAAAGGAAAAATGAGCCACTTAATTTCGTGAGGTGGTAGTTCACCATATACAAAAACAGCATGTTTGCTACCCATTTGATAGAAGTGTGTGTAATGTTAGGTTGAAATCATAAAAAAATAAAAAATAATTATATTTAGTATAATATATTTGTTATATAAAAATGTAATAAAGATAATTTAGGGAGATAAATATGGAAATAAAACTAAACAGTTCAGCAGAGGAGGTTACCTCTTATTCGAGTAACACCTTTTGGTTTCCACCAACAGATTTCCATAGGTAGATTAATGAATATGGTATGGTTTATAAAACTAGGGGGGATTTTGAAGAGATGTTTTCTTAGATATTAGTTAATCCAATGTGAATTTATTGGTATGAGTATGTGGGAGGAGGTGAGGCCTTTTTATAGTGGAGGAGGCATGACGCTCTTTTAAATGTTTGGAAAAGGGAATTAAACCCAAATTTTTTCCACTAAAAAAGTTTAAAATAATGGGACAAATTATATAAAAGATTGTGTATGGTCTAAATATTTCTATAAAATGTATATTTTAAAATTTTATTGGTCATTTAATCCCTTATGATTATGTTTTATTTATTTTTTATGCATAATATCACATTCATCGTTGTAATTAATTTTAATTATATTCACTAATATTTTTGTTAATAAAACCTAAGTTGACCATATATGAAATTATAAATAATGATAATTTCAAATATTTAATATATTTTACCAAATTCTGATCACATAATTGTAAGAAATTAATTTAAAATTAATCCTATGGATGAGACGACAATGCTGGGATTTAATGAAAAAACAATCTAAAGTTTGATATGTTTTTATACCCAATTTCAATTTGAAATTAATTAAAATGACCTAAATTGGATTAATTTGAAAAAAAATATAATGTAATTAATATTTAAAACCAATTAAATTTTAAATTTATACTTATAAATAAATAAATCAATTTTTCATTTTAAATTCAGTATTACCATTGTCCATTAAAAATTCTAACTTCACAAAAAACCCAAATATTTACCATATACCAATGTTTATGTTTCTATTATTATTATTAAGTATATATTGAAATATAATATTTAAAAAGGATATAAAAATTGTATTGAAAATTTTTTTTCCATTAAAAGGATGTAATATTACCATGATAAAAATATAGTATTTTATGTATAATATTGGGTTTGTTCTAATCTTATTTTTATATAATCTATTGGATAAATATAAAAAATATTTTAGTGAATATAAAATATATATATATTGAAAAAATATATAACTCAATAATAGTAATTATTTTAAACTATTAGGATAAAACAACATTGTGAGCATAAAAATAGTTTTTTAGAAAAACATTCCCTTTATACTCAATTGGTTCATATATACATTTCGAATTAATTTGTAACCATTGGATTAATTTTATTTTTTCTGTAAACAGCATATTTTCATAATTATGTTATCTCTATTAGAAATATCTAATTTAATGGACAGGATGTATGTTATAATATTAAATATTAATATTTTAATAATATATTATTTTCCAGTGAAACTCAGTCTAGGTTGTAACACAAGCCATCAATGAAATTAGTTGATGTATGCAACGCCTTAAAACAATGTTTATCATGAATTTCATGCTTTAAAATATATTAAATTTATTGAATATAGAAAATATATTATAAAATCTCAGGATATTATATTTCCTTATGCACTTATTGTTTTGTGTCATCCACATTATCAAATAAAATGTTCCTACATTAGACATTCAGGACGTTACACTTTATCAATGATTTTAAAAGATGTAATGAAGGAATGAATATATAAATGATTTTATTTATAACAATTAAAGGGTAATACTGTTGTGTGATGTAACAAAACAATATAACACAAATGATGTGTGTTGTAATAGCAAACTGTAGCACTTGAAACATTGCTAAATCAGAAAAATAAAGTACTAATATATAATTTAAATGAAACAAAATTAAAAAAAGTGAAAATAATTATATTATTGTAATTTGAAATATTTGGTTAATATAATTACATAAGTATATATTAATAAATAAATTCAAAAATAATTAATGTTCTATATTTCATTAATCTTGACCCAGATTCATGTTATTTCCATACAAACCCACCCTATTCGAGAAAAATAATTCACTTTTAAAAGAAAAATAAATCTTATGTGTGTAATAATATAAATTAATAAATTAATAGAATGTGTTAATTTTAAATTAATCATTGATTCATACTGGGGACATTGTGTATCATATTGAGTTGTGGTTGATTCTTCCAGCATTATCACTATTAAAATAAACTAAATAAGTATAAGATAAAATTCTAATATTATTAATTATTTAATAGCAGATGAAATGTTGATAAAACATTCTAGGATCATTTTCATAGTTTTGTTGATCTGATGAAAGTTTTAGACTAAAATCAGAATTATATATTGAATAGATGAACTTGAGTCAAAGAACTCACATTGTACATCAGATTGAGGTGTGACTCATTCTTATACGTCCAAAATGAAATAGGGATTTTTTTCCTAATGTTTAATAGTTTTCTGAGTTCATTTTCCCTGTTTTTAGTACGTCACATTCCATTTTTACTAAAATATCATTTTAAACATGAAACACCCATAACGTGTCATATCATTTACATCATGAGTTAGATTTATGTGAGGCAATATTGTATACATGAAAAATTCCTTATGTATCATTTTCATACATTTTCAAGACAATCTGAGAATGTTTTCTCAATTTTCATTGAGTGAATCTTTTTAACCAAAATACTAATGGTAAAATAACAATAATGGACACATGGTGTATTATATTTAGGTGAAACTGAATCTGACATGTCCCAAATAAATTATGGATCATTTACCTAATGTAAAAAAAATGATGCAAATGTGTTTTATGGGATTTTAGTTTGTCAGTTTTCTTTTTTAAAAATAATTAATGTCAATTTTAAATAAAAACACACACATGGATTCATAATGGACAAATTATGCATCAGATTGAAGTGTGTTTGATTACTACAAGTCCCAAATGACTTATGAATTGATTTCCTAAAGTATAAAGACAATATTAATGTCTTTGATCAGATTTGAGAATCCCCCTTTTCTTTTTTACTAAATTTTCTTTTTAAATTAGAAACATGTAATATGAGACATACTAGTCATAATGTTTGTTAGTTTGATGTTATAATTATTCACACACATAAAAATGACATATTAATAAGTTTCCTAAAGTATATATACAATTTGATAAATTTTATATAGGTTCTTAGTGAGTTATACTTTTGGAACTAAAATGTAAATTTTAAATCAATAAAAGAAACTCTAAGTCGTATTAAAAATATCGTATATTGTATTAATTTGGGGATGATTTAAACACATGAAAATTCCATACCAATCATTTTAGGATATTATCAAAATAATAATAATGTGTTCTATCAACCTTGATATTGTTAGTTTTCTTTTTTACTAATATTAATTTTAATTTTAGATAAAAATATGCACTTTGAGTCATACCGATCACACTATGTTTCAAAATGAGGGGAGTAAGAATCCTATACATCCAAAATGAAATATAGATCATTATAATAAATTATATAGATAATAATATTGTGTTTCCTTATTTTTATGTATGTCAGTTTTCCTTTTTAGTGAATGTTTATTTTAAATAATAAACATGCACTTTGAATCATTTTGGTTGCATAACGTGTCAGTATGACATGAGAATAATTCCTTCAAATTAAAAATTAATTATTAATCTCTTTCATAAATTATAAAGTAAATCCGATTGTGTTTTCTTAGTTCTTATTGAGTAACAATTTTTGAACTGAAATGTCTATTTGAAACTAATAACATCTCCTTTGAGTCATACTGAGCACATAGTTTATCAGATTGAGGTGAGGATAATTTATTAATGTTGGAAATGACTTATGGATAACTTTATTATTGTATAAAGACAATATGAATGTTCTTAATGGGTAGTGAGTATATTATTAGTCTATTTTACTAAAATTAATATCAATTTTAAAAAAAGATGCAAATAGATTCATAATAGTAACAACAATCACCCCATGTGTTAAATTAAGGTGAGGTTTTTTTCTACAAATCCCAAATGAAATATGTATTTTTTTACTAAATTTTAAAAACAATATGAATATGTTTTTTGTCTTCAATTATTTCACTTGTCTTATTTTTCTAAAATGTAATTTTAAATGGTATCATGCACATTGATTCATATCGTTCACACAATGTGTTTGTTTTACATGAGACTAATTTATACATCTCAAATATTATGTATGAATTATTTTAAAAATTTATCATGACAATATGAGAATCTTTTCAGGTTTTTTTACCACTGAATATTATATAAGTAAAAAAGAAATTTTAAACTGATAACATGGACTTTGAGTCATATTGGACACATCATGTATTAGATTGAGGTATAAAAAATTATTGCATTTTAAAAATGACATATGGATCATTTTCATGACCTATAAAAAATATGAATGAGTTTTCATTGTTTTGAGTAGGTCATTTTCTTTTTTTAATAAAATGAATTTCAATTTAAAATAAAAATATGAACATTGAGATATATTGATCACACTGTTCATTAGATTGAGGTGAGGCTGATTCATACACATCTTAAATGACATATTTATCTTCATAATAAATTATTAGAATAATATATATGTTTTTTCTAGGTTTTGAGTATGTCATTTGTCATTTTTACTAAAATTAATATCAATTATAACTTCAAAGATGCACTTGGAGTCATACGAGTCACATCGTGGGTCATTTTGAGGTGTAAATGATTCATTTACATCTGAAATGACATACGGAACATTGTAAAAAATAATCAAGAGAATATTATCATGCTTTTATAGTTTTCAGTATGTCAAATTTATTTTATAATAAAACTTCATTTAAAATTGGAAACACACACTTTGATTCATACAAGTCACCTCATGTTACGATTTGATATGAGACCGATTTCTACATGTCACAAATAAATTAAAAATAATTTTATCAAATTACCAAAAAATACAATTATGGTGTCTCTATCTTTAGTGAGGGACACATTTTAAACAAAAATGTAAACTTTAAACTCATTAATGGTCACTTTGAGTAATACCAGGCACATGACGTGACAGATTGAGGTGACAATGATTCGTACACATCACAAATGTCTAATGGATCATTTTAATAAATTAAAGATAAAAATATAAATTTTTTTTCTCAGTTTTTAAATGTGATTTGTATTTTTTACTAATATGATGCTCAATTTAAAATAAAAATAAGAACATGGAGTAATACCTGTCACATAATGTGTTAGATTGAGGTGTGGATTATTCAGACACCTCCAAAAGCCTAAAAAAATATGAAAAACTAACGGTACCATGATTTACATTGGATAAAATTTTCTAACATCAAACACTATATATTCAATCAAAATTATTAATTGAAAAAGTATTTTTAGCTAAGAACATCAACTCAATATTTAGTTTTGGATGTCTGACAAAGAAAGAAAATGGAATGTATGGTAACATTTGTAGAAAGTAAAATGTTATCTTTTTTTGGATTTTTCAACACCTTTTCTAGGAAAATATTACTTCATAAAAGATTTTAAAAAAACTAAATACGTATTAGATAAAAATAATAATGAAATTATCTTATAAATAGTAGAAAAAAATGATGAAAAAATCAAATAACTAAGTTGTACGAGTTAATATTTTAATGATGTTGTTATACATTATTAACCCATTTCATTATTTTAATTATCTAATTTTTAGTATCAAAGTATATTATCTCATGATCATGAGTAGCTTTGAACAAACCACCCAAACAAAAACAAAAGAATCCACATTTATAGAAAACAAATTATAATGTCAGTAATAAAAAAAATATAAATAAATGAAACATAAATATGAGAAAATAAATAATTTATATGGAAAATTATTTTATTTTTTATAAATCAATATTACCTATATGATTGAGAAGAGTTAGATTAATTTATCTTCCTACCAAGGTAGTGGAAAAACATGATGGAAATTCGTAAATGTAATTCTGATGGACAAGAATGTTATGGATTTTTGGGTAGAGAAAGGAACAATATTTGGATAGAAATATTAAAAAATAAATGAACTATAAAATAACAACATCCCAAATAATCTGTGAAAAAATATGTATTAGGAAAAAAATACAAGGAAATTAAATTAAAAAAGTGAAAAATAAGAAAAAAAATTAATGAAATGATTAGTTGGAATTCACTTTTCATGATGGCTGTATACATTCTTGACCCCTTTATTTATTGTTATTATCATGTATCAGTGTCAAAACCAAAATATCCCAAGATGAATACTTTTATAAAAAACTTATGTGAGTGTTATTTGTCGCGAAATACACAATCAATTAATTTTTTCCCAAAAAACAATGCAATATAGCACTCCCTTGAATGTCTCTCAAGGAGGTTTCAATTTGAGTTGCAAAACTTTCACTTTTTTTGTTGGTTTGTTCCACATGAAATGGAAAATTGGGGATTTGATTAAAGACTCAGAAACAGAAAATAAATAAAAACTAAAGAGAAAGAAAATTGGAGAATGAGCTAAAAAATTGATTGGAAATAAAATGGGTTTCAAACCAGAATCAAAACAGTGGTTACGGACAAGCTTTAACCTCGCAGACACTCCCCTCTTCCTTGTTTAAAAATATATCTCTAATGAATCTATCAATTCCTACACAAATACCTATGTATAAACACCTTATTTGGCAAGGATATCATATTAAGACCTCAATATTATTGTTTCCCCTCCTATAAAAGTGATCTAATTATTTGAAGACCTTCAAATAACAAAACCTAACCGAAATCACTATACTCAACGGCAAGATCTCACCGAAGAAATTTAAATAGTGAAGTCGAATATTTTACTATATAGATTGGGAAATCATCCAGAACAAAAAATTTGAAAATATATTCAAGAAAGAAGTCAACCGCTGTCATTCATGAAATATAAATTCAAAAGAGATGCAACAAAGATTACACATGAAGATCAAAACTCGAAAGGGAGTCTCTGTCGGTTGTTGCCGTTCGCAACCACTTGGTACTTAGCCTCGCATCACTTGATCAGCCCACATCACCTCCATTCCATCATGAGTGTACACCATCTTCATCATTGTCTCCACAAATCCAACCCCCCTTGAAAAGGAAGAAGAGCTAGGGAGAATAGGGGAGGAGGGATGGAAAATCTTCTGTCCAAATTCTATCCACCCGAAATATTCTTTTATTTGGAACACCTCCCGGCCGAATCAACCTCTATATCATTCTAAACAGTTGTTTAAAAATATGTTCTATTTCGGTCCACAAACTATCAACCGCATTGGAGACGTGGTGCAAAAGTTATGAATTAATTACTACACGACTCTTTCTATCCCGAGGAGACCTTTCATCTCCCACTTCTTTGACTCGATCATAGTGTTCACTAAGGATCGAATTTGACCTTGAAATTAATAATGAATGTGCTCCATGGAGTTCCCTTGCACGAACAGTTGGAATTAATGTCATTGGAAACACGTAGTCGATGTTATGATCCATTAATTGATGTGGTCTCCACACATCCGAACATACAAACTCTTCACAAAGAATGATTTATTTGGACCCACAGATGGGCGATTTAGATCTTCATCCAGTTTACATATATGAAGAGAACATTCCAGGGGTTCCTAAAAAAACGAATTAGTCGAATTGGATAAGTATTTCAAAAGATATTACCAAATATTCATACAAGTCAAAAACTGCTTAAAATCCAGAATTAAGGAATTTTCACAATTTAGCTCAAAATACAACAATACTCCCAAAATGATGCAACTTAACATGTAATGAAACATTGGTGAGGATTAAATCATTGAAATTTAGATAAAATATATTAAAAATATCAGCTCTATCAATTCCCCCACACTTAGAACATGGTCTCCTGGACAAGTGATCATTAAAACCAAATCAGTGCATATTCAAAATACAAACCAATGAGGTTCACCAATCAACCACCAAGAATCAAATAATATCATGCCTCATAAAAAATGATTCAATTTTTAAATTAAGTTCATTCAATCCATTTCAACTCTTTTTCTCCTCTCATTCACACAACACAGCCACCTCACAAAAATTTTCTCTTAACACAAATATTGATTTCCAATAAAGATTCTCTCAAGAAAATATGTAAGAATCATCATAGGATTGAAAATTTTCTATATCTCTACCTGATGTGAGCCAAGAAAAATGTGATAATCTTGAGGGCTTTTCAAGGATGTTTTGTGGATAAAGGTGGGTGGGTCTCAAATGTCTAAAATTATGAAGCTGAATAAAGAGGGTTTGGCTCATTTTGGAAGCAAAAAATACATGAATCTAGTCTTCACTCATGTGGGGAATCATCCTTACTCTACTCCAATGAAAGTCATATTTGATAATCTCTGAGAATATCTTTTCCACCTCATTCCATCAAAATTTTAGTATAAATAGTTATAGTTCTCTTCTTTTTTTTCAAAAGCTCCAAATTGGGCAAAACTTTCTTCCATCAAGAGATCCAGACAGGCACAACTCTCTTCAATTGAGAGTTCCAGATAGGCACAAATCTCTCCCTTTGAGAGATCCAGACAGGCACAGCTCTCAGAAATAAAGCATATTTCAGCAGAAAAAACATCTCTTCGTTGTTTAGATAACCACCCAAAGAAACACAAGATGATGTAACACACCACAAGTCATCTCCCCCACACTTATGTTGAACTAGATCATGCATTTATACTTCTAGAGTATGTTGGAAAGGGAAAATGGCTTGTAATGTGGCTATCTAAAAGGCATTACATGGAAACTAAGGGATCAATAAAGATAAAATGTAAAAGGTGGGCCAGAATAAAAGGGATAATCATGAAAAGGGGCTTTCAATCACAAACAAATTGCCTCAATCATTTCAATCACACTCACCATAGCCCTCAAGTTTTGATAGAAAAAGATCAAGTTCTAGTTCAATCAAACAAGCATTATTCAGTTCACTCAAGAAGTAGGATGAATGTGAAGAAGTAGAAAAATGGGTTCAAAATACTCATGGGAATGTGATTTTAAATATTAGACAGCATTCATGGAATGGAATTCAAAATTCAATGGTTATTTCAAAATTTTGGAACTTGAAACAGTGTCTTTTTCAGCATTCATTTATAACCAGATTCAAGGGATCAATTGGTTCACTCATTGATAGGGTTTTAAAGGATCATCATATAAGCTCAAATGTTTTTCAAAATTTTAAATAAAATACACAAAGTTTGAAAAATAATAGAACACACCAAAAATTTAAAGAGAGAGAAAAGCAAAGGAAAAAAAATGAAATGATAGAAAACAAAATCCTAATCTAGACAGCATGTTCCTCCCCCCACAATTATTTTATGCAATGTCCTCATTGTGTAAAAAAATATATATGAATATGAAATTCACGAAATAAAAGATATTAAAAAAAAGATTGAGAAGGAAAGACACAACCAGAAATCAATTGTATTCTGCTTCATGAAGATGGATCTCCTCCCCCGGAGGATCTTGAACATTCTCTCTAAACAGCTTCAACCTGTGCCCATTGACTGTGAATGGTGTCCCTTTGCTTGGTTCTTTAATATGGATTGCACCAAAAGGAAAAACATGAGTAACAATGAATGGACCAGACCATTTGGAACTAAATTTACCTAGGAACAGCTTCAATCAAGAATCAAACAACAACACTTTGTCTCCTTCCTTAAAGTTTTTTTTGAGAATCATCTCATCATGATATGATTTGGTTCATTCCATGTACATCCTAGAACTTTCATATGCATTCTTTCTGATCTCCTCCAGCTCCTGCAAACAAAATTTTCTTTCTTCCCCAGCAGAGAACAGATTCATGTTACGTGTTTTAACAGCCCAAAAATATTTGTGTTCTAACTCAACCGGAAGGTGACAAGCCTTTTCATAGACAAATATAAATGGTGACATGCCAATTGAGGTTTTGAATTCAGTCCTATAATCCCACAGTGCATCATCACGTCTCAAACACCAATCCTCTCTATTTGGGTTCACAGGTTTCTCCAGAATTTGTTTGATTTCTCTGTTGGACAACTCATCCATTCCATTTGTTTGGGGTGATAGGGTGTAGAGACCCTATGATTAACTCCATACTTATTCACTAGTGATTCCAAAGTCCTGTTACAAAAATGAGTACCATGATCCATAATCAAGAACTTTGGGAATCCAAACCATGAAAATATATTTCCTTTCACAAAATTGGACACAGTTTTGGCATCATCAGCTCTTGTGGGAATAGATTCTAACCACTTGGATACATAATCAATAGTAAGAAAAATGTAAAGATATCCAAATGAATTGGGAAAAGTTCCAATGAAATCCATAACCCAAACGTCAAATACATCACAAAACAGCAGAGGTTGTTTTGGAATCTCATTCCTTTTGGAAATGCCCCTTGAAATTGACAATTTCTACATGTCCTACAGAAATCAAAATAATATCAAAAAATGGTAGGCCAATAAAAACCAGAATAAAGCACCTTTCTTGCAGTTCTTTGAGGCCCAATGTTTCCTCCACAGGTCAATGTGTGACAAAAGTTTAGGACAGATTGAAATTCAGAATTTGGAATGCATCTCCTAATCATTTGATCACTACCAACATGCCATAAGTAAAGATCATCCCAAATGAAAGTCTTTGAATCAAACGAAGGTTTAGAAATTTGATTCTTGGAAACCAGTGGGGAACATCATCAGAAGCTAAATAATTCACCATATCAGCAAACTATGGCCTTTCATTTTGACAAGCATACAACTCCTCATCTGGAAAAGTTTCTTTAATTGGAAGATAGATCTAAGGATCCCCATTCAAAACAAATGGTATCCTACTCAAATAATCAGCAACAAGGTTTTCACTTCCCTTCTTATCCTTTATTTCAACATCAAACTCTTGTAACAACAAAATCCATCTCAAAATTCTTGGTTTTTCATCATGTTTCTTCATCAAAAATTTGAATGCAGAATGATTAGTGAAAGCAATCACCATAGATCCCGGAAGATAACATCTAAATTTGTCCAATGTAAAGACAACAGCAAAAAGCTCATTCTCAGTTGTTGTGTAGTTTTATTGGGCCTGATCTAATGTTCTAGAGGCATAGGCAATCACATGAGATTTATTTTCCAACCTTTGACTTAAAACATCCCCAAGAGACAATTCAGATGCATCAGTCATGATCTCAAAAGGAAATTCCCATTTGGGAGGTTGAACAATGGGAGGAGTAATCAATTTTTGTTTCAGCTCCCCAAATTCCTGTTTACAATTTTCTTCAAAGACAAATGGGGTGTCTTTCTGGAAAAATCTAGACAATGGAAGTGTAACCTTACTAAAATCCTTAATTAATTTCCTATAAAAACCAGCATGACCAAGAAAAGATCTCAAATCTCTGACTGTTTTTGGGTATGGCAATAAGGAAATGACCTCAACATTGGACTTATCAACTTTAATTCCATCCAAAGACACAACATGTCCAAGAACAATCCCCTTACCCACCATGAAATGACATTTTTCATAATTAAGAACAATGTTCTTATCAATACACCTTTCATGAACATGAGCCAGACCTTTCAAACAACTTTCAAATGATGAGCCATAAACAGTGAAGTCATCCATAAAACTTTCCATGCATATTTCAAGAAAATCAGAATAAATACTCATCATACACCTTTGAAAAGTTCCAGGAGAATTGCACAAACCAAAGGGCATCCTCCTATATGAAAATGTTCCAAATGGGCATGTGAATGTGGTTTTTTCTTGATCCTCCAGTGCATTATGAATTTGGAAATAACTAGAGAATCCATCCATAAAATAATAATTGGTTTTTCCAGCCAGTCATTCAATGACACGATCAAGAAATGGATGTGGAAAGTGGTCTTTCCTCGTATCCAAATTGAGCTTCCTGTAATCAATTCACATTCTCCATTTCTTAGAAGCCTAACAGGAACAAGCTCAACAAATTCATTCTTTGAAATTGTGAAGACACCTTTTTTGGGAACTACATGGATTGTACTCACCCATTGACTATTAGAGATGGGAAAAATAATTCCAGCAGCTAAAAGGGTTGTAACTTCCTTATTAACAACCTCTAAAAGTGTTGGATTCAACCTCCTTTGAAATTGTCTCACCGGTTTAACATTTTCCTCCAAGAAAATTCTATGCATGCAAACTGAGGGGCTGACTCCAGTTAAATCAAATAGAGTCCATTCAATAGTTTTCTTATGGGTTTTGAGGACTCCTAAAAATTGATTCTCTTGGTCCTTCGACAAATATTTTGAAATTATAATAGGTAATGTTTTATTTTCACCTAAGAAAGCATATTTTAGATTCGCTGAAAGTGGTTTCAACTCTAACTCAGCTGGGGTATTTTCATTGATTAAGGAACATTGCTTATAGGTGTGGTTGTTTAGTGGGGTTCCAGAAATTAATGGACAATCACTATGAATATCAATTTCAATGTTCTCAGAATTTGATTCTAGTAGAAAATTTTTAATTTCTACTGGGAGACCACTAGCAGCACTATGGATTTCTAGGGATACATCTTCCTCAATGTTGACATCAATAGAATCTTGAAAAGCCATCTCAACATTCCAAGACTCATCATCAGCTCCCTTTTCCCTCTCTTGTTGATCAGATTCAGCAAAAAACAAATTTCCATCATCAAAAATATCAGCTAGTTTCTCATCACAAGAAAAATCAGGGAACATATCAGTGGAAAACAAATCAATCATGTTCACTTGGGGGGATGAATGATCCTCGACTGGGTGTTTCATGGACTGAAATATATTGAAATGAACAACCTCTCCGCCAAACTCCAGTGAAAGTGTTCCCTTGTGAACATTGATGATTTCTTTTGCAGTTTTTAGGAATGGTATCCCTAGAATGGGAGGTGAATGGGTACTAAACCTATCATCTTCCATATCTAAGACATAGAAATCCAAAGGAAAAATAATGTCTCTCACCTGAACAATAACATCCTCAATAACTCCAGCAGGCTTGGTGGTACTTTTTTTAGCATGTTGAATGATGATCCTAGAGGGTTTCAATTAACCAACATGAAGAGATGAGTAAACAGAATGTGGCATAACATTGATGGAGGCCCCCAAATCAAGCATCACATCCTTGAATTCATATTTACCAATGGTGCAAGGAATGTTAAAGGTTTCTGGGTCTTTACATTTGATAGGAAAGGCATGCTGGATCATGGATGAAACATTCCTCCCTAAGTTGACCTTTACACCTCCTTTAAATTTCATCTTGTGGGTACACATTTCTTTCAAAAACTTTGCATACCTTGGAATTTGTTTCATAGCATCACGCAAAGGTATATTGACTTGAACTTTCTTAAATGTCTCCAAAACCTCTTTATCCAACTATTTCTCAGCACTCGACTTCACTGGTGGTTAACTCCTAGGGTAAGGCAATGGTAGCTTGGTTGTTTCAAGGCTATTTTGAGAACTTATTTGAGAAACAAAAGGTCCAGACATCCTCTTCCAATCCCTCTTTGTTCTTACAAGCATCATTTCTTCTCTTGAAATTGTGTTTCCATTCAAAGAACATTCATAATTTACAGCATTTCCATCAATGTTGGGATTCTCAACAGCAGTTTCAACAATAGGTTTTGGTTTATCCATTTGAGGGGTATTCAATTGTTTTCCACTCCAAAGTTCAATTGTACTCACATTTTCCTTCCCTTTATCTCTCAGATTCACTTGAGGTTGGGAGGGAAAACCTCCACTCATTTTATTTTTTATGCAACTAAGATCAGAGGCAAGTTGACCCATTTGAGTCATTAAGGTATTCATCATGTATTGTTGTTGGTCTTGTGTTTGTCTCATTTCCTCATGTTGTTTTCTAATTTCTTCTTCAGCATTACTCTCTAAATTTTGAGTGTGAGGGGCAGCCTGAAAGTTTCATCCAGAATGAGCATTGGCTTGCTCATTGAAATATCATGGTTGTGAATTGCTTGATTGTCCTTGGAAGAAGCTTCTAGGTTGTTCAGACTATCAAAATCTTTCATTAGAGTTGTTGTTTTATCCTTGATTAAAATTTTGATTTGAATGAAATGGCCTTTGTTGGATTGATTGAAAGGGTTTTCCAGGAAAACCGCATTGCAGTTTTTAGAAGGTTCCTGCATTTGAGGGAATTAGTCACTAAAATGGTCATTGGAATAACAAATTCCACAGTAGACTTTCATTTGAAATGTTGCTTCATGTTTGGGTGGAGTTGGTGGGGTATTGGATAACATCATTGACCTCACCATGATGGTAATATCAGATAGTTGACTCGCAATCATATTGTTTTCAAGACAAGCAATGGGGAACTCTTGGGCAGATTTCACATGAAGAAAGCCTCTTGTTCCAAACTGTTGATCATTTTGGGCCATGTTTGCAATTAATGTCCTTGCAGCAGTTGGTGTTTTGTCACCTAGAGCCCCTCTTGCAGCAGCATCAATCATGCTTCTATCAGTAAGACATAATCCATCATAAAAATATTGAATCAAAAGTCGGTCACTAATTTAATGGTGGGGGCAACTAAAACAAAATCTTTTGAAGCATTCCCAATACTCATGAAAATTTTCACCTTGAGTTTGCCTAATTCCACAATTATCCTTTCTAATGGAAGGAGTTCTAGAAGGAGGGAAAAATTTTCAAGGAAAAGTTTTTTCAATTCATTCCAATCCCTAATCAATGTAGAATGTGAATAGAAAAACCCTTCTTTGGCAACTCCTTCTAACGAAAAAGGAAATGACCTCAATTTCATTTGATTTGCATAAACTCCCTGGGTTTTCATGGTGACAAAAAGATAACTAAACTCTTGAAGGTGTTTATGTGGATCTTCCCCAGGAAAACCATTAAATTTTGGAAGTTGGTGAATGAAACCAGATTTAATTTCAAACCCAGCAGGTGCATCAGGATATTCAACAGGATTTTCTTGATTTGCATTATAAGATGAATCCAATTATTTCATGTTTCTATTTTCATCCATTGGAATTTCAATTTCAACCAGGTTTCTTCTAAGTGCGTTATTAGAAGATTCACAACTTAGGATAAGGGGATTTCTGGTAGCTCTATCCCAAGAGTGAAAAGTTCTATCAACTTCCGAATCCAATGGGAAAAATTTGGGTTAGAATTTTGGGTCATGCAAAAACAATTTTCACACAAATAAACTCAAGCAACCTCCCCGGAAACAGCGCCAGTTGATGTGAGGGTTTTTTGTTGCGAAATCCTCAATCAATTAATTTTTCCCCAAAAAACAATGCAGTATAGCAGTCCCTGGATTGTCTCTCGAGGATGTTGCAATTTTGAGTTGCAAAACTGTCACTTTTCTGTTGGTTTGTTTTCACATGAAATGGAAAATTGGGGTTTTTATTAAAGACTCAGAAATAGAAAATAAATAAAAACTAAAGAGAAAGAAAATTGGATAATGATCTAGAAAATTTATTGGAAATAAAATGGGTTTCACACCAGAATCAAAATCGTGGTTGGGACAAGCTTTAGCCTCCCGAACACTCCCCTCTTCCTTGTTTCAAATTATATCTCTAATGAATCTCTCAATGCCTACCCAAATACTTCTGGATAAACACCTTATTTAGAAAGGATATCATATTAAGACATAAATATGATTGTTTCCCCTCCTATAGAAGTGATCTAATTATTTGAATACATTCAAATAACCAAACCTAACTGAAATCACTATACTCAACGGCAAAACCACACCGAAGAAATTTAAATAGTGAAATCAACTATTTTACTTTATAGACTGGGAAACCATCCAGAACAAATAAGTTGAAAATATATTCAAGAAATAAAACAACCGATGACATTCAAGAAATATAAATTCAAAAGAGATGCAATAGAGATTACACATGAAGATCAAAACTCGGAAGGGAGTGTCTGTCGGTTGTCGCCGTCCGCAACCACTTGGTGCTTAGCCTCGCATCACTTGATCATCCCACATCACCTGCATTCTAGAAAGATTGTAAACCATCTTCATAATTGTCTCCACAAATCCAACCCCCCTTGAAAATGAAGAAGAGCTAGGGAGAATAGGGGAGGAGGGCTGGAAAATCTTCTGTCCAGATTTTTTCCGCCACAAATATGCTTCTGTTTGGAACTACTCCTGGTCGAATCAACCTCTAGTTAATTCTGAAGAGTTGTTTAGAAATAAGTTCTTTGTCGGTCCACAAAATATCCGCTACGTTGGAGATGTGGTGAAAAGGTTATTAATTAATTACTCCATGACTCTTTCTCTACCAGAGGAGACCTTTCATCTCCCACTTGTTTGACTCGATCATAGTGTGCCCTAATGATTGATTTTGACCTTGAAATTAATCATGAATGAGAACCTTGGAGTCCTCTTGTAATCCTAGTTGGAATTAATGACATTGGAAACATGTAGCCGATGTTATGCTCAATTTATTGAGGTGGAATCCACACATCCGAGCATACAAACTCTTCCCAAAGAATGATTTATTTGGACCCATATATGGAAGATTTAGATCTTGATACAGTTTACATATATGAAAAGAACATTCCAGGGGTTCCTAAAAAAAGGAATCAGTCTAATTGGATAATTATTTCAAAAGATATTACCAAATACTCAGAAAAGTTAAAAACTGCTTAAAATCCAGAATTAAGGCATTTTCACAATTTAGCTCAAAATATAACAATATTCCAGAAATGATGAAACTTAACATGTAATGACACATTGGTTAGGATTAAATCATTTTAATGTAGATAAAATATATTTAAAATATCATCTCTATCACAAACCACCCTAAATAAAACAATATAATCAACCTTTTCTAAGAAAAAATATTAAATGAGTAATAATAAAATGAATTAAATTAAAAAAATTATGAAAAAGTACATTAATTCTTTGGATTATAATTTTTATATGAAAACATCAACATAACCTCTGTGATTGATCATAGGCAAAAAAAATTCTACAATTGTAATGTTAATATTTGTAACTTTAAGTAATGTGATAAATTCCAGCACAACAAGGATGAAAGGGTTTAATGAAATAATAATTATAACGATTTTTTAGTTCATAAAGTAATTAAAAATGGAGGAAAAATATTATATAATTAATGAACTATGATAATATTATTTCTATTAAAAATATTATATAATATTATGAGAACATTAATAAATAGAATATTAATAATTGAACTTTTCATGATGGTAATATACATTATTTAACCATTATCTAATTTTCATTATCTTTGTTTATGTCAAACTCCAATATATCATGAGCATGAAAAGCTTAAAACAAACCTCCCCAATTTGAATAAAACAATCCACCTATATAAGAAATAAATTATTATTTGTGTAATAAAAAAAATAACTAAATTAACCATAAATATGAAATAATAAATTAATTCTATGTACTATGATTTTACAATGAAACCATCAAAATTACTTCTGTGATGTAGCATAGGTAGAATAATTTATCTTCATGTAATGGTACTAGAGGGAACATGAAAGAATGTGACAAATTCCAACATTGTATGGGTTAAATGGTTATTATGGAGAACATTCTTATAGATTTTTTGGGGCATACTGACATTAAATATGTATAGAAATCATATAAAACATATTATCTTTACACAGAATAATGAATATTAAATCAATATTTCGTTATATAATTTTTTTTGTAAAATAGAGAAATTATATTGTAAGATTACTTTTAAATGTTCCTAAAGGAAATAATTCATTATAGACCATTATTTTTTGGGATTTGTAACATCATCAAGCATAGAATACATTTTTTTAAGAGGTATAAAACATTTAATTTTTATTACGTTAATTACATTGAGAAAATATAATAATATGGAAAAAATCATAGTATATTAAAAACACTTTTACCATCTAATTGAAATATTCTTTTTTTAATGTTTTTAAGGAATTGGATCCTCTATCAGGAATCCAAATCCCCTCATTGTGGTATTTTCTAGCATACAATAATTTGTCAATATTGGGACCAATATGAAACTATTGTCATCTCCCAATCAAATGATCATCCACGATTGATTTTCTATTTGATCTAAAATTTATACTAGTCTCTTGAAAAAAATCTACCAATTCTTGTTGATGGATCTAACACATAATATACTTGAACTTCTTCTGATTCCATTATGAATGTATCTTCTATTCTCCATTCCACACTGAAATTCACCTTCATGAATCTCATTTCCTCAAATATCACTACACTCCTATTGTAATCCTATTTTAATTTTAATTTCAATACTTGTAATGTAGTATAATATAACACATGTATTTGTTTGATAATGAAAATATATGAAATAGTATGATAAATTGGATTTCAATCATTAGAAAGATATATTTTCATAACTTTTGCCCCAAGCACAACAACACTGATTTGCATTATACGTCATTCATCATGTTATTTTTTATAAAAAAAATAAACATTCATTATAAAACTAGTGTATGATATAACATTTTCATTCAGTCCCCCGACAAGGCATTTAATTCGTAGTAATTGAATTCATATTTTCAAATAACTCATTATAAATTTTATCTAAGGACAAACTTATAAACTATTTATTATGTGAATTTTATATCAATCATTTATCCCTTAATGGATTCAAATATCAATAATTTTCATTTTGGTATTCATCTTATAGATCAATGTATTCACTGTTATGTAAAAGGTAAAGGTGTGATTTCTCTCAGTATGTCAAGTTAGTTGTAACAAAATCGCCTATAGAAATACATTTTCCCTTGAGTCATCTAATGTTATGTGGCCTTGGGATTCAGATGATGTCAACATATAATAGATAATCGATATAGAATTCAAAATATTCGTCAATAATATTTCATTCATCAATACAACCATATCGACACTATCAATTCCTAATCTACCCTTTCAAAATTTCTATGTACTGTTCAATGGGGTACGTCCTTCTATAATGAACTAGACCACATTGTTAAACCTCTCTAACCAAGTGAACTATTAGGTGGACCATTATATAAAAGAATAATGGTGGGAATAACATCATTAATTATAATAATATGACAAATAACTCTTTCTTCATGATTTGAAACATCACTGGGTCTATAACATTACTGTATATGGCTTTAAAAAATATGCAGTTCCTACTTAATGTATCACATACAGTTTTAGTTAGAATTAAACATAAATTAACAAGCACCAAATATTGCTTCAAAAAATTAAATTCATGTGATTTTAGTCCATATATATTCATGTTAGTGATCGACATGACAATATTAATATTTCATGAAAACCCCTCAAGAACATTTACACTATCACGGAAAAGGAAAATTTTGAAAAATGTCCTATCTAGATTGATTGTATGTTGCTGGAGGAAGAAAATAAAACCCTTTAACCATTGCTGATTCCAACTCTTCCATTAACCTCGTATCAATCATATCCATCCTATCTTTGATTCCATAATTAGTTTTTCTAGGAAAATTTAGTAGTGATCCATTATCACTATAAAATAAATCTTTTTCTACATACATGACATCAGGAAAATATCTTACATACAAACAATTAAAATACAATAACTCAAATAAAATTTATGTCTACTTCCAACCTGATTTCATATGGTTTTTCAAAATTGTATACCAAAAATAATTTCAATATCTTTTACTTTATTAAAAATTTGATCCCCCATTAATTGAGATGGTGTTTCACCTTGTTCAACATTCTCATCAAATGTTGTCATCCAAGATTGTAATTAATGTAATCAAGGAAAAAATTTCTAATTTCCCTCATCAAAATCATAAAGGTATGTTTCCATCGAACTGAGTTTGGGCATTATTCAAAAAATTGGACTCCCCATCATTAATTTAATTCTATATCCATATAAATTTATATAAATGAGTAGGTCATTTACCATCTCACAGAACATAGACTTAAATGTGAATTTTTCACAATATGGGTGTCATACACTATAAAACCTTTATCACACATCAATTTTAGTTCATCAAAAAATGGATCCAAATAGACCCTGATATCATTACTGGGTTTCATTGGTCTTGATAAAAGCAGATACAACATAATGTATATGTTATTTATGCATAACCATTGAGGAAAGTTATAATTTACCAAAATGATTGGACATATACTTTTAGTACAAATTTGTACAATAAAAAGATTAATTCCATCTATAGGTAATAGAAGATGAATTTTTTTTATCTCATTTCCAAATTCATGTTTCTAGTAATAAATTTTATTCTATTGAGCAGAATCTATCGGATGATATAGGTTCCCATATTTAATTCATATATTGACATTCCATGTTAATTCCCTCGTAGTTTCATAACATCCAGATAGTCTTCTATATCATGGATTGATAGGAATCTAGAATATAGATTCCTAAATAAATTATTGATTTATCTTGTGTTGACCCACGCCCAACCTTAAGGCATTTTATGAGTAATTCATTATCCCCACAAAATAATATTCAATCATTCAGACAAGAATTTATTTTTTAGATTTAATTCCTAATAAAGTTATCACTTTTTTAACATCATATATTCAATATCATAGTTCATTTTATTATGGTATCATATAAATCAAGAGACCATGTAATTCTGTAAACCTTGGGTCACACCATCTATTTCCATCTTTCAAAATATAGCACTTCAAAATAGTATGCAATGTTGTGAATTTGTACTGGTATACATTATTCTCTTACCACATATATTAAACATCAAAGAAACATTCTATAATCATGAAGGTAATTATCGATTTTCATTTTCATTTCTTCCATAAAATTTCTATAATCATTTACAGTGGTATTCATATGAAATTATACATAAATCAACGTATCACCCAAATCAGTGTGAAAGTTCATTTTTCCATGTGTTTAGTACAAAATTTATCGATCTGATCTATTTTGAGGAAAATAAAATGTTATTATAACTATTACAGACTAATTTTTCTTTAATAAACAAATTTTAAATATATGAAAAGGATATTATAAGGGTCATATAAATGATATATTGAAAAATTAGAGAACTATTTGAATACATATTCATAATCATATGTAAAATTATTTCCATGAATCAATTTTTAATTCATATTGATCTAATTGGGCTCAAGAAATATTCATTTTTCAAAATTAAAAATAATATACATATAAGATATTCATTATCAATGGTGAATGTTATAGATAATTATAATAAGGGAAATAAAAAATTTTATTGTTTCAATGAATTTCATGTCTCTATGAAGAATTTGGGTAATTTAAATTTAGTGAATAATTACTCCTCTATTTTAGGTTTTATCACTTAAATTCATCATAAGGTGAATGTTATAGAAAACATCTATCCTCATCATCTCATCCCCTGAACAGCTACCATTTAATTTTATTTTTTTACACTCATCCTCCATCTATTTTTGACGTGAACCTATATTTCATGAAATACGCTAAAAATTAGACATCTAGGGAATTAGTAGTTTTAGTAGTTTAATAATAATCAAAAAATATATTGGGGATGTGTCTCAAGAAACTAATTGAAATAAAAAATATAATGGAGATGAATCTTATAAGGATGACAATTATATTCTATTTTTTTCTCTAAAAGTGTTAATGCCTACCATTTTTCAGAATTACACCGTTGGAAATAGTTATCAACTTGTGGAAAATTGATGGTTAAATTTTAGGAAATATCTGTTTTTTTGTGATTCAAGGGGTCTTGGTGGGGACATGTTATGGTGTATGAATCCTTGAGGTATCTATGAATTATATATTTATATAATAAAATCCACCATTAACACATTTAATACTCTAAATAAGACAAGTCATACTACTATTAATATGATCCATAAAGTCTCTCTCAAATTCCCTAATCAATTTAAAAAATAATATTGGTGATTAAAGAGAAATATGATACCCAAATATGATAAAAAATAATACTAACATTTCATATCTTGAACTATAATATATAATAAAATATTGATAAATCATTTTAATAAATAAAAATTTATTTACTATATGTGGATGGTAATAATATTTTCTTAGGTGCGGAACCATTACTTATATACCTAAAATTATGAACTGCAAAAAATAATTTCTAGTAATTATTCCAATATATAAAGAATGTGACATCCTCCATTATATTTTCCGGAACATGTTATGTCACCACCATAATTTTTAATACAATTAATATTAATGTATTATAAAATATTTGAAAAAATCTCAAAAATATTAATTACAAATTAAATTAAAAATCAATATGGTAGTAAAAAAAATTAGTTATAAAACATACCTAGTAATGATAAAGATATGGTTTTAAAAAACTCAAAATTAATTGTTGATAAATTGATTTATAAATTATCTCTAGATAGTTTGAAAAAAATAATTATTTTCAAGAAGGCATAGAGTATTCTTTATAATAAAATTTCATTTTCATGTTCATTATGTGTAATGTAGAGATTTTTGGCTCATATTATAAAATGGTAGACATAATGAGATAAATAAAAGTAATTATTGAATATTTATAGGTTTTATGATAAAGGGGATATGACTCTCTATTAATAATATTTTTTTAATGTTTGATGAATATTCTTATATATAATTGAATGATGAATTATAACCATTGTAGGAAATATATTGAACATGTGAAAATTAAATTATTGTATAAAGTATAGTGATGCTTTTCAAAATAAGTTGAATGTGATTTTATAATTATAAATTTATTATATGAAAAAGAATGGAATATAAGATGAAATTATTATTGGTATTACACTAATGTATTTTAAAAATATCTTTTAGTATATGATATTGTGTTTTCTTCTCACATATTACAAGAAAAGTGATGGAATTCATAGTTTTTTAACAACTTCAAAGATTATTTATTATTTTACAAATGGTGGATCTCTTAATATAAATTTTTTTAATTTAAAAATGTTTTAAATAAAAAGAAATTTTAAACAATGATATGTTTTTAGAAGGATTATTTTAAAACCAACATAGTTTTTATCAAATGTGTGATGATGGAAATGAATTGATTTATAGGTTGTATTAATGAGTTCATTATCATTTCAAATATAGAAAAGCTTTTACAAAGGTATAGAAAACTAGTTGAACAATTTTTTAAATTGGAGATGGTAAAAATTTATAGTAATTGTGTTTCATAGAGGAAATTGATTTGTGGGAGTGAAAACTTGTTCATATTATATAATGATATATTTAAACAGTGACATAAAAAGTGTTGATTAGAGATTTTTTATGATCAAAATATAAAATTGATAGATATTTTTTACTAATTCAACTTCAATCCATTTTTTTAATTTTATTGAAAATCCACTTTATGGGTTAATGGGAACCGAAAGAACCATTCATATAGATTTGAGATAGATACTCATAAAACACCCATTACAAAGAAAATTTCAAAATAAGAAACACAACCATTCTTCGTGGTGTCACTATCAAATGAATCCTATTTAAAAATTCAAAATACACCAGCATGAAAAACCTGCATAGACTCAACATTACTACCACCAAAAGAACCATTTCAAAATTTGAAAATAAAAAGGTAATAAACCATCATCATGTCGTTGTCACCATCACCTTAAGACACACACACTCTAACACTGAATCCATCAGATCATTATACAACCGCAGACCCTCATCATCACTATGAACACTGACATCATCAGTATATAGTACCTCCATAATTGTCATTTAAGGAATTCATAGGATACCATCATCACTGACGAGTATTCTTCATTTTCTCTGTTGAGAAGAAACACTTATTCGATGCCGAAACCAATACCAAACCACAAATTTGAACTCCACTGAACAAGAATCAAATATATCGATTGTTGTGAAGAATCCTAAAAACCTTCACAAAACCCCATTTTAACCCTCACTAGAGATCATGTTAGGATAGGAGCAACGAAATGTAAGGCTAGAGAAATGGTTCTAGTGATTAAGGGCTCTGAACAAAGGCATCGTCGATGAGGCAGATAAACCAGGGACCATCAAAGAAGAAGTGAGGCATCCTATGTAGAATATGTCCTTGATATGAATAAGATGATGAATATGGCGTGAATTTGAGGGATATTAAAGAATATGTCTTCGATTCAAGAAATATTGATGAAGACATCGTCGATTCATGGAATAAGAAAGCACCTTCACCAGAGAGAAAGAAAATAATATGACCAAAGAGTATGAAATGCGGAGAAGGTGAAGGTGTTTCAAAGAGGGAACCTAGTCACTGAGTGAGAGAAAATGTGGCTAGGAGGAGATAAGGGGAACAAGAAGAAGATAAGAGGAGGATCACTAGGGAAGGAATTTCACTATGAGGGGGTGAGGGAGGAGGATAAGGCGTTTGTGGTGCGAGGAAGAAACACTAGTGCAGAAGAGATAAGATACCCAGAGAGTCGGTGGCCATCATGCACATTTTACTAATTAGAATGGAGATATATTTAATAGTAAAAATAATAAATTGGATATTTAAATTAAAAAAAACTTGGAGTCTATTCACTATGATTTAAATGGACAATCAATGTATTAATTAATATTTTTTTTTAGTATTTCATTTCCTCAATTTATAATCATACTATGATCACATGTATTATGTTTTATTCATATAAATATAATACTGTAAAGGGGATTACAATATTAAAAAGAATTATTAATATTGAATTTCATTATTTGTTAACGAAGCCTATATTATATTATGGAATTATTATCAGAGGAGTGTTCCTCAGGGAACCTTGGAATGAGGTGAGGTGATGATCACATCGTACACTTCACCATTGGTGAGGTGTCACAACCTCAATGGCGTGCACCAATGGTTGATTCCCTTTACTCTAAATCGAGTGGCGTTGTAGTTCCATTTTGGGAAATGGTGTGCCACTGACTGCTAAAACCAGTGGGGAGTTGGGCGGTGAAAATCTTGGGTACTAGGGAAATGGAAAACAGTGGTGTTAGTTGAAATAATGATGATAATAAACACAAAAATAGATATCTCTAAAAATTAATCAACAATTTTGAAGCAGGATAAAATGACATACCATTAATTAAATTATTTAATCATTCTATATAATGTAGATATATCGCCAATCGTAGAATTCATTCGATCATTGGATTAATTCTACCCTAGAATCATTTGAGCCTTGGATTCGAGTATTGGTATTGTTTGAGCATTGATCCGAGATTATATTCGACGATGAAGAATGCTTACCGCATGTGGCTTCGATGAAAAGATTTTTATATTCAGACAGGTTCACAACTGTCTAGGATTACTAAAATAAACTACTACCCATTTATGAGTGCTTCCATAAAAATGCTAATAAGTATCCATATTATCAATTCTAAATTAATATGTTCTGATAAAAAACAACTTTATCATTTCTTGTTTAATATTGATAATGATGTCTTCTATGATCACTTATTACTAAAGCACTAATAAAATATTTATAATTATAATTATAAATAAAAATGTATATATATATATATATAATAAATATATATACATTTAAATATACTAATTTTATTCACTATTTAAATATATTTATTATAAATTTATTATTATATAAATATATAATTATTTATTTATAATTATATAAATACTTTTTAAAAAGATTAAACTTATAAATTTATATAATCAAGTCATTATATATATTTCTACTAATATATATATATATATATATATTTAATAAATATATGTAAATATAAATATAGTAAATATATTCATTATTTAAATAAAATTATTATACTTTTATAATTATGTAAATATATATAATTATTTCTTTATATTTATATGAATTCTTTTAAGAAAAAAATTATATTTTTAATTATAATTATAAATTTATAAATTTATAAATATAGTAAATATACATTTATAAATATATATATTTATAAATGTTTATTTATAAACATATTTTTAACATGATTAATTAATATTTAATTTTATGTGCATGGATATTGAAAATGAGTAAAATTGGTTAATGAAATATGATTTATTTTAATAATATTGAAAAAATTGATATGTTTTATTAATCAAATATAAATTTGTAAAAATATATATTTATATATATTTATAGAAAAATATGAATACATATCGACAATATTAAAACATAGTAAATAAAAAAATAATATAAATGATATAAATTTAGTAAATTCCCCATAAAATATATTAAAAATGAATTACACATAAATATAATAAAATTATAACTAAATAAATAAAATCTACAATATAAAGAAATTTTTTATTAAACTCAACATGTTATAATGAAATTTAAAAATGAATACTAAAACCTAAATATATTGCATAAATGTTAGGTGTATTTGTTCCTATATAAGATTTCAAAAATTATGTAAGTATTTGTCTATTTGTGCATGTGTTGTATATAAAAATGAAATAATTATGTATATGTAAGGGAAATCAATATAATATAAATTTGATATATGTAAAATTGGAAAATCAAATGACATTCAATTATATACATTACTCAATGCAACTATTCATTATTTTTTATTCATATTAATTTTTAATTACACATCAATTTCACTAAATATATGACTATTTAATATAAATATTAAATAAAATTTTATATAAATAATATTTATATACTTTTATATATACTTATATATTAAATACACACTTTTCAATAATATTATCAATAATTTTTTAATTAATAAAATATTTAGTGTTTTTTTAATTTAATTATTTTTCTTAATTATTTGTTTAATTTTCACTATACATATATCTGTATATATAATATATAATATATATTAGGATTTATAATTTATATATATTATAATCCATCTTTAAATTTTTATCAATAATTATGTATTTAATAAAATATGTAATTTTTTTAATAAAATCCCATAAAATTTTTATTTATTTTATTAATTTATTTTATTCAGGAAATTTATCATCACTAAAAAAATGCTAGTAAATGATCCCTTTATCAGTGCAATAAGAAATACCAGATAAAGGGAACCCTTTATCTATAGAAAAAATAATGTGCTCTTAATGTTTACCTTTTATCATCGTAATAGAAAATCAATACTAAAGGTTACCTATTGGGAGGGATAAACAAAAACTATTGATAAAGTGTCCATTTTAGATGCACTAAAATATCATTAATAAATGGTACGCTTTATCATCAATGGTTTTATCATACGTAAAGGGATCCTTTATCTCTGCTTTTTTCAAGCACTGATTAGGGCCAGTGATGTCAAAGGAATGTTTTGAAGTAGTATGATATAGTGGATCCTACAACTGTAAGATTTTGATATAGTCATAAAGGAAAAGAAGGAACTATGAACATCATTTTTGATCAGTTTTCTAGACTCCCACTACCCAAAAATGAAGATGGTGGAAATCATAGCACTATGTATGACTTTGTGAATGAAGCATTCTTCAAAATAAATGTGTAGAGAAGCCCTTGTTTTTTCAATATTGAAAATTATCTTTCCCTGGGATAACTCTACCCAGATAACTTTTATCAACAAAGGAAGGATCTTTTAGTTGATTATTCAAATTAATATTCAAATGAGTATTTGTTGTTCAATCATTGGTCTGTTTTCCAAACTTGATAATCTATCTTGAAAGATTAAATAAAAATTATGATGGACTAGTGCCACATGTATCTAGCTAGAGGGTATCATAGACCTGAATGCACCACATCTGAAGTTTATTAAATAGTATTATTATGGCCTACACTACATTGGGAAGAAAGGTACAACATTCAAATCCATGATCGGTTCCATTGAACCAAAACCGTTGGGAAAAGAAAATAGATTCCCCAAAATCACATCCTAAAATTTGAAATATTTGATTCATGGGAAATCAATTTTATGTGTCCATTCCCAAATTATCAGGGTAAATTACTTATCCTAGTTTGTGTGGACAAAATCTCTAAGTGAGGAAATGATGAGGCAACCAATCATGACTCATCAAAAGTGTTAATGAAATTTTTATATATAAAACATTCTTCAGTATTTGGATTCCCCCGATTACCCATTAGTGATTAGGGAACATAATTTTTCAATTATTATATTAAATGATTACTTAGAAAATATAGCCTCTGATATAATATTGGAAATCCATATCACCCATAAACTATCAGGAATCTGAATCATTCTAACAAGGTGGTAAATAGAATTCTTGATAAGATTGTGAAAACCAGTAGAAAGGTCTGGATTGTTAAATTGGATGACTCAGTCAGGAAGTGTTGTATAGTGTATAAAACTCTTATAGAAACTACTACATTATTCCATTTATATGGGAATCCCTTTCACCTGTTAGTGGAATTAAATAAATGCTCTTATTAGGCCATAAAAAATAGAACCAAGATGATAAATTAATTTCAGAATCCAGAATGATACAGATAGATGAAGTAAAAGAAATTATAAATGACACCTATGATAATTCAATAATCTGTGAAGAGTTGAAAAATAATTTGAATAACCAATGAATTACTTGTTTAATATTAACACCAAGAGACAAATTTATACTATTTAATTCTCGGTTGGAAATATTTTCTGGAAAGGTAAAATATTGATGGTTAGGTCATTTTGAAGTAATCAATGTTTTCCCATGTTGGGACAACAAAATTCAAAACAGAAGTGAACAAACCTTCAAGGTAAACCGAAAAAGTGGGAAAATTTATTAGGAAACATTCCATGGGGGGTGTGTCCTGACCTTCAAATCCATCTAAATCAATGTATCTCTAGATCTCTATGTTAAACAAATCACTGATTGATAGGTAATCCATGATATGTATAACAGAGTTTAAGAAGGTCTAACATGGCTAGAATAGATAGAAAATGGTTCTATCCCATAACGGGGAAAAAATTCCATTTACACTGTGTAATATTTCTACAACATGTAAACATACGAGCCAATAAAAAAATTGAAATAGAAAAACTTACATATTGTGAATTATTACATGATGTGAACCTTTATGAGGCTTTAAAATGTCATGAACCCTAGTTTTACAGCCACCATATTCCACTCTTTTCTTCATATGTGTGTTAATCCCCCTCTATCAAGGCCCCTCATCCTCCATCGCCACCTGGGTATCTTTCCACTCCTCCCCTCACATTTATGTTTTATTCCACACCCATCCATGGAAATCATTTTTTTATTCCATGGACAAAACTAAAACCACATATTCTTTATCCACCTAATTTGTTCCCATGTGTGATGATCCACCTCTACCCTGGTGTTAGGTGGTTACCCATCTTTCTCCACCTACTGATCCTTACACATAAATTTCCCCTTCAGCCTCTACCTCTACTTCAGCCTCTTAGGAATTTCATACCACAATCAATAGGTCATAAGGCACTACCCAACACTCACACCGACCCCCATCCATACATTTCTCATCACCTGAGCATCATGTTAGGTTGTTCTATCTATAGAATAAGATTATAGGGATAAAAAATACCCAAGACCACAATGTGATAAAAATATATAGGTTTTTGATGAATTCAATGACATCATTGGTCACATAAACCTCTCCACCATCCCCTAGGTGCATGATCCGAAGTACTGAGAGATCTTCATCTAGTTTATTTCAACATTCAAGATGTTCATGATGAATTTTAACTTCATACATCGAGGTAGGATAAGGAAGCTCTTGTTTGGGGAATTTGGGATCGGTTCAAAATATATTCACCTGATTTTGTTGCCTCTCCCATTTTCCAAGATTTTCGATTGATCCAGACAAGGATGTAGTGGCATAGAGTTGGGAGCTGATCACCGGGGATCACCAAAGTTATCATGACCCTCAAAAGGTGAAGAGAACCTAGTTATATGTTGTTTCATTATGAATATAGAACTGGAATCTATCTCATCCCTGGATTCCATGTGGATATTCTAATGGAAGCGTTATCCAGATTGAGGTTATCATCCTTTCCTCATCCATGGGAAGAACTTTTTTCATCAGGGAACAGTAGTTTTTTATATTTTATGAGTCCCAGTTGTGGAGGACCTATGGAATGCTGATGGAAGGGATCTTCAACACCCACCTAGAATAGAATTTCATCATCTTCAATTCCACTGATCCCCACACATCTCTCATCTAGATGGAGTTGATCTACATCCTTAGGCTTCATAATATAGGGTTGTTGGGGAAGGATGTTAGTATATACAGGTGTGATCCAAAGTACCTAGAGCATGTGGATGATCCAACAACCAATCAAGACTCATCCCCAACCTCACCTTCTCATACCTAATCCACCACTCCCTCAACCACTATCTCATTCCCATCCCATGATACAACAATAGTTCCCCCCATATACTATAACCACACCACCACCACTTATTGCATCTACATCTTCACCAATGCATCCCTTTTATATCATTATGATACTCTAGTCACTTCATAAGAATTAAATGCATAAATTTCACCTTCCTGGAATCTTGTTCACTGAACCATATAACATCACCACCTCTCCCCCTACAATAGTCCCATCATCTTCCCACCAACCCCCACCTATTGGAAACATTTCTATATCATTCCACACACCACCTCCCTCCCCAAATGACCTACCTCACAAGATCACAGACCCTTCCATAGATAAGGTTTTCTTATTGAAGCAGGGTTAATGGAGAATGAGTCCCGGACATCCATATATCATTTATGTACTTATGATTGATCCATATTTTCTATGTGCATCCACGATAATTATTAACACTTCACCCCTCCATCAATTTAAAATCCTATTGTTTTCACTACAACACCTATTACAGATGCCTATCTTCTATCCCCTAACTCCATAAATGTGATAGATTTGTTAGATTTGATCCATACCCACATTTTTTGATATGGTACGTCTAATTCCGAGACCAACAAGCATGGCTCTGCTGTTTAGTGTTGTCCTTTTAAACACCCCTATTGTACACTTTTATAAGTGCCTATTTTTATAGTATCCTAATATTTTATTTACAACAATGTATCATTTATCATATATATGGATGAGATACATCGTTCATTACATGTCTTGATTCTTTTATCTCATTTTTCATTTATGAATTCATATTAGCGATGTATATATTTGATGTATCATCCATTTCCATTTATGAGACTTTCATGACATAATATAGCCTCTTACATGACATTAGACATCATCTCGAAGACATATAAATACATATTTAAGTGCTCTATCTCAAGATACATACTCATCAAGATCCTCCTCCTCATTTTTAGTGAAAATACAACTTAAAAATGTTGTATATGGGTGACCAATTTATAGAGTGGTTAATCTCTCCATGACCCTCATGATCTCGAAAATACATCCACTAGTTTATATAAGAGAAATATGATATCTAAGCTGATGGATGGAAATGATTGGTATTTATGACCATTTTTCTAGATGACGAAATCATAGTTTGTAGTTTGTAAGATGAAATCAATTTTTCTGTTTTTTATATTTCCATTTTGTGCATTGAATATTTTTTATTCATTTTTAACATTTTTTGTTCATTGGTCAGTATAGAATTCATTGTACTATATTATTTCATAAATCTAACTTACTTTGTCCGTATTTTAATTATATGCACCTACCCATTTTTATGTACATATAGATTTATGACCCTGTACTAATGGACAATCTTTTGTAGGTATTTTGGTTCAAACATATTTTTTAGCTGTCAAATTTTAAAATCAGCATCAAAAAAATTTCCCCAATTAATTAATTTAAATATAAGAACCTCTTGATTCACTATTTTCATTTTATAATTTTCATTTTATTTCTATCGATACTATAATTTCTATCCCTACCATGTAACTATCTAGAATAGTGCGAACACTATCTCTTTTTTATTTGTGAGGGAATCATTATTGATTTTCATTATCGATGCAATCCGATCATCACCAAGTTTCACTAGTATGATAGGCAGTATTCATTAAAATAATTCACCTAAATGAATATCATTAATATCTCTTAAATAAAAGAAAAATATTGGTTGGTCTATATTGAAATCTATTTTTAGTTCTATTTATCATTTTAGAATTATTTCATATTATAATAATTTAATTCAAATTCTATATTTCTTTAATATACATAGATTGACATATTAATAGATACTATGTCCAATGTGATTTCCACTTATTTTATATTCCCATTACCAAGAAGGTTCAAGACCTAAATTTTCATATTTTTTTCAAAGAATATTTTTTATGAGATACATGGGGCTTGTAAACTGATTAGAACATGAATTGGAATCTTATCAAGGATGTGACTAGAAAAATATTTTGTTAAAGTGAATGATGAAAAAATTTTGAGACATTTTTTCTAAGGCCCACCTATATGTTTATCCTTACTTAACCCATATAAATGATAAATAATCTTGTCTTGATGGAGCTTTTTCATCCCAATTTTCACTTCCAACCATAATCAAGGATTGATGATCGATTTTATTTAGGAAAATCCTGGGTGATTTTTCACTACTGATAGACACAGGATATTTATACTACGGATATGTGTGGTGTTATTTTCACATTATTTTATGAAATGGTTTATGGTTAATTTTTTAATTTTCAATTCTTAATTTGTTTAGAATTAATAAAAAAATTCTTTGTGTACTATGAAGTTCAAAAATCACCAATATCATACAGATAAATCTTATATTGAATCATATGTGGTAAGGTGATGGATGTGAGATCTGACCTAGAAATGGCTTCCAAAAAACAATTGAAATGAAAAATAAAAAAGAACATGGTAAATTATTTATACTTACATGGGATATTCATGTACCCACATTGAGATATTAAGATCACATATACATCGTTTTTGTGAAAGACTTGCTTCAGAGTACAGTTCATGACTTTCATTCAATACAATAAAGATATTTCCCAAGGTTTAAACCTTATTCCCACTATATACCTACCTACCCCCATCCTTAGATAAATTTTATACATATTTATAAATCCCTCATAAAAAATTTTGTATTTGAATTTATGAATTAGATATTTTAGAACCATTGTAAGAGTATGGTTAGGAACATGTATTCAGGGTGTGAGAATATGTATAGTTATAATTTAACTTCAGTGATGAGAGAATATTCACTTTGATTTAAATTTAATAATGGTTATAACAGCTAACTAATAGTTATGAAATTATAATTAAATGAGAAAATTTATTAATATAGATCATGAATATGAGGAATGAATGATATGTTTCTATAGTATTGATTATGTATGACTTATTATTTCTTCTATAACTTAGTTTTATTTTCCTAGTTGTAATTTTTTTTCTTGTTTAACTTTTTTTATTTGGAATCCCTATAAAGATCCTTTTATCCTTGAGAAAAATTAATTGTTTATGAGTTGAGAAATTGGTAAGAAAAATGTATATATACATTATGGATACTTATATTTAATGCTTAAGCACACTTTTCCAACAATTTACTAGTCTTTGGTTTTTTTATTAGGAATAAAGAATTTATGACTGAAATGAAATGTTTTTAAAAAATTGAAAATATTGGATTTACATGTTTTTAATGGTTTTCATGATTTGTATTCCTCATTCATAGAATACCGTTAGAAAAAATGGACAACTTGTGAATCATTACATGACATGAAGATATTACATGAAATGTTCATACATTACTTGTCGTGAGATCTTAATATTCATAATTCAGTAAACAGTTCAAGATACAAATCAATCACACTATGTGAATTATTTACAAAATGTGAAATATTTGATATCTCACTCTGTTTATAATATGGGCTAATGATTTAACAAGAGGCCTAAATTTTAGAGAATATTTTTTATTTGAAGTACATAGTGTAAAGTCAACTTACATGTCACCTACAAGATGGGACAAAATCAACATAAACCAAATAAATGATGGGAATACATTACACATTTTTTAATTATAGACTATATAAATATGTTAGTTACCTCTTCAACATACATAATGTATCAATCATTTACTTTTCTAACATTTTCATTCCAATTTATACTCTATTTCTCTTCCAAAATCAATTGTAATTCAAAACTTTTATTTTTTATTAATTCCACTCGAGTTACATGTCTTTATTTGACTATTATTATTAGTATACTTCCATTTTCATTATATTTCTTATTTCAACGTTCCTTTGAAATAAACATCATGGTTCAACATCAATGATTTATTTTTCTTTTTAGTTCACTCATCCAATTGTGTTTTGGATTGGTTTTCAATTGTTTTCAAATATTTTTTTTAATTCGAAATTGTATTTTGATTATGTAATTCATTTTGGATAATTTATTACATTAATTTTCTACCATCATGCATGGTTATAACCTTAATGCTATGGATCATGTTTTAATGTTTTTTTAACATTAATGGATATATAAATTGAAAATTATTATCATTGTGACTTGTAATTAAGTTAAACAACAATTTTTAATTGCATTATATTATGGAACCCTGACTATGAGAGGTGTAATTGAATAAGCCTATCCTTATTGGATTTGAGATGACTATGATAATTATCTTGGGTAATATTATACTATATAATAAAAGCATAACAAATGTAGGATATTAGATATTTCTAGAACAAAGAATAGATTAAGCTTAGGTAGACCCAATTAGTGTAACCATAACCAACTGGTGATGTATCCACCACTTTTAAGCCTAAGACATAGGTTTATCCAATGTAATATTTACAATATTCCTTTTAATTAATACATATATTTGATAATGAACCATATTCTCTTTCCTGATTTTAAATATATGCTATTTAAGATTTAGTAAACAAAACCCTTAAGAGAGATCTGGCGGAATCCAACACTATGGATTGAATCGATAGGTTCCCCACTTTCAAGTTTTCTATATAGGTTTGACCCCACACAACAATGTTACTACAACCTTTATGTTGACTATATTTTGGGGTATAAATTTAAAATTTGATCAACAACTGTGCATAATTGACAATGCTTCTGATGCTGGTCAAATTTTGGTTTTTTTTGTGAGTACAGATGTGCTTTTCGCATAGTAACCTACAATACCAACCTAGAATTAACATATGCTCCACTCCCACTCCTCTATTCCTTATAATTTTATTTTTGAGAATTTTTTCTCACGTAATATAACCTTTGTCCACTTGTTACTGTCTTAGTTAATGTGTTAGGGTCCCTTGACACATTCTAGGATCCTCGACTCACCAGAATTGGTAGCTTTCTATTATAAAATTGAAAGATCTATTTTTTCACACTGATTCTTAAAAATGGATGAAAGTAATTATATCTAACCTCTTTACATACAAAAATAAAATTTAAAACCCCCAAGCATTTGTTAGATTGACTAGTTCGACAAGATCACACAATTATTGATCACATCTGGAAAATTTATTATTATTGTTGTGCCCAACATTGTGCACCCTCACATTCAGGTTCACTCATTTAAGATAAAACATATAATAATCCATATAATATACAATATAGGGTAGTTTTATGGAATCCAAAATGAAGGTCTCCATTAGAATATATAATTTTTTCAAGATATTCTTGACACCTTTTACCATCAAGATGTATCAACAAATTTCATCAGAATCTATGGCTCCCATTATAATTGCATTATGGTTCAATTATTGGAATTAAATTCAAGATCCTGAGTCCGTCATGAATTTGGATGACATAGTAAATAATTATTTTTTATAAATAGTTATCAAAAAGGAAAACCAAGAAGCTATATAATGAAATTCCTAATTTTATTCAAGCATAACAAGAATCATCTATAAAGGCATGAAATTTTTTCATGGAACTGAATGGTAAATTCTCATATCACAGACTCAATGTGTGGATACTAATCTAGATTATTTTTGAAGGACTCCAACTTACTACCCAAACTGTATTGTATTCCATAATTGATGGTAGACTAATGCACAAAATAGAAGAAGTTGGTAGGGTTCTTGTAGATGAGGTCACCCACAATTTCTATCTATGGATGATAGATCAAGAAATGCATCGACATGAAATACATCAAGTGGAAGAGAATAACCACCTATAAGTGAATTTGGAGGATCTTAATAAGTAGTTAGATTTTTCTATCTATCCGCTCCACCATTTTCTATTATATCCCCATTGATGTAGATCCAATATTGTGATATGTGTGGATGTTCGCACCCATACAAGGAATATATGAAAAGTGTTTAAGTGCGTAAAAGTAATGAGTGTAATTACATTAATTACAATCAACAAGATCAACAGTTTAATATGCCTTATTAATACCGCCAACAACATTATCCTTAGATGATGGTTCAACATCCATAGAAACCCACTCGGTATGATTATAAATAGGGGATTGGTAAATCACCACTAAGGAATTAGGGACCCCATGGGTATCCACCTCAGAATTTATCTCCTCAAACACAATAGTAATCCCAGTAATGTCCTCTAAGACAAAAAAAACAAGCCATACCTCTAAATATGATTACAAATATTTTTCACCTTCTTTGTTGAAAAATAATAACAAAGGATGACTGCCGAATATAATAAAATGATAAATGAATGAGATACCCTCTGAAACCTTGAACAGAATGTTGAAAAAATTTTAATGACTTTTTCAAAATTATTACTATGTATGTATCCTAGTAATAACAAGTGACACTTGAGAGAATAGGTGAAGGGGGTGTTTAATTAGTGTTGAAAAATTCTATATTTTTAGAAGATAAGAAAAAGTGAAGAAAATTGGCTTGAATAACGTAAGAAACATACATCTGTCATCAACATGGATGAAGATTATAGATCATTAAAATATAGTCATGAATACAAACATGGACTCAAAGACAACTAAATAAGCTCATACACAAGAATAACCAAAAAAAGAAAACATCTATTTGGAATATCTAACAAAAAATACCCCTCTCCTCTTCAATAAAAGGATTATATAGGAAAATATCAAGAAGAAATATAAGTAGTTTATAAAAATGTTTTAGTAATTAAATATAAATAACTACTTAAATTAATCCATTTATTAGATGTCTATGTATTAAATATTCCTAATACAATTGATTTCCAATAATAGGAAGATTTATGATATATGATTCATGTTATTCAATAGAGAATTCTCCGTTATCATTTAATAATAGATTAAACCTAATATGTGAGTCCCAATAAGTTTCATATTTCATTATACTATAAAGGAATATAATTTTAAAATATCCTTGTTAAATCTTAGTGAAAGAATAAATATCATCATGATGAGGTATTTTTGAATTTCAGGGCTAAAATAACTAAAAACCAGTAAGAGCGGCACCTCAACTAGTTGACTGGTCAATCATGTATCCTTGAAGGTATTTTAATCAAAGTTGGAAAATTATTCTTTTTTGTATATTTATTCATCTTATACATGGAAGAAGAATGATAAATTCCTATTATACTTGGATTTATGGTTCTTACCATTGGGAAGTGACTAATTGATATGAATCATCATATAATAATATTTATAGAATGAGACAAATAAATATTGTTTTAAAAAGTGAAGGCCACCAAAAAAAGAGATAACACATTAAACCGTAAATCCATCCTTCATACAGATGAGAGAGAGGATTATATGACCATATAGGATATAATATATATTTCCATTGATGAAGAATAATTTAGTGACTATGAGGACATAAATTACATCTGACCACTAACAAGGGATACTATACCACCATTTATACCTATGATAATCAAAATTTCAAATGTATAATTAAATCCACTATAAACAAATGCCAATATATCCTTCATAGAGACTGTATTTGAACTACTGGAAATTAATATCTTAGGAAATTATCATGTATAAGAATAAAAACTCATTAAAATCATGAATATTCCCAAAATAATTATTTTTTAGTTGATTGAATTAAATAGATTATCACCATTATATGAACCTCCAAGGTTTTACTTAAATAAGGTGGGAAGATAAAAATTGAACCCCATAGGAAAATCACCCCATAAATGAAATAAGTATTAAAAAATTAGTAATAATGCTTTTAGAAAATATAATATTTTTTTCAATCATCGAGATTTAGTGGGAGAGTCTGGTATAAGTTATTATAATGAAAGATAGATTAACAATTTTAAAAAATAGAAAAGATGAGTTAATCGCATCTTGAACCATTTCTAGATGGTGAGTAAGTATTTACTATAGAAAAATGAACATGGAATCTTGAAGGATAATTTCACATTACCTTTCATTGATAAAATTGTAGAAATACTAGCTGGGAATGAATTCTATTGTTTCTCAGAAGGATATTCTAGATACAATTATGTTGTAGTTGACCAAAAAAATACTCTAAAAATACCTTTACATTTTCTATTAGAAACTTTTCCCATAGATGAATATAATTCAAAATGTTATTTTCTCCATTGAATTTTCAACTATGCATCGCAAATATATTTTATGATATTGAAAATAAATTCCTTTTGATTTTTTATGCTTTATCAGTTTATTAAAGACCCTTAGAAGTATGTCTTAGAAATTTGGGTCTAGTCCTATAGTTATCTAAAGAATAGTTCCTTGTGTTAATCTGGGAAAATTCCACTTTATGGTCCAACAATGCATATTTCTTGCACACAAAATATCAAATCAACTAATGAATTTTGACCTAGTGAAAATTATATTTAGCAAGGACTTAACTGAGACCACAATCATAAAAGAATATTATGTTTTCTGGTCTACACATGATTATTTCGTTGATTTTTACAATAATATATGAAAATATACTACCCATTGACACACCTCTTGTAGGTAGACCCTCGCTTAGATTTCACTAAAGTGTTTCACTGGTAATTCAACACATTAAAGAACATCATGGTAGTCACCCAAGTAGTAATTTCACCAGATTGGGAAAATGACATTGAGCTAATGTGTAATCCATGTGACTTAACTATATGTTATGTTTTAAGATAGTTGGTTCAACACATCTTGTGTATAATATTTCATTCTAGTCATATTCTTAATGAACCACAGGTAAATAGAATGACCGCTAAAAAAGAATTACTATATATAGATTATTTCATTGAAAATATTGGCTCAAACCTCATACTATTCATAGTAAGGGACAATACATATCATGTAATACTAAAATATCTACTATGTTAAAAGGATTCCAAATTGTGGATGATACGGTTTATCCTACTACATAAAAAAGATTTATATTTTCGAAACAGAAAAAAAGAACTAAGAATTTAAGCATGTACTTCTCAGCACCCGAGCATTAGGACAGGTTGTCTCATCTTTAGGCTAAGCCTATGAGTACCATTTCACAGAATAAAAAAAAGGCACACCCATGGATTTATGATACAAAATTTTTTCATTCCATGGGATCATTCTACCCACATTTATCTTATCTACAGAGGAATAATATTTTAGTCAATGTTTTACATCACTAATGAGATGAAACATTATGATTCAAGAAATATAGTGATGACTAATGTGATTATGCATCCCAAAAGAATAAATATCAAGTGTGCTCAACAAGAATCGCATTTCAATAATAGGAGGGAATCATGGAATTGAATGTACCATTGCAAAGATCAATTAGATTGGATTATTCAGTCCTACCCTTTTTTGGGATGCAAGGAACATCATTCAAAGATGTGATTGGTTCCAATGGAATGAAAAAATTTAAAAAATAAATGATATTCCACAAATTCCAATCCTAGAAATTAAATTATTTAATGTGTGGAATTTCTTTTATTGTTCCATTCCAAATTTATCATGGTAAATTTTATATCTTGTTATGTGTGTACTATGTCTCCATGAGTTTATAAGTTTATGCTACCACTCATTAAATAGAAAGTATGTTCCTGTATTTTTAAAAGAAGAATATTTTTTCCTAATTCAAATTTCCATGATTACTCATTATTGATTGGGAAATTCATTTTTTACATTATTTTGTGAATGTATTACATGAAAAATATGGCATCAAATATAATACTAGAACTCCCTACCACACATAAACAGGCTATAAATTTTAACTATATAAGAGGGATATTAAAGAAATTCATGTGAAGAGAGTGAACATAAGTTGAATAGATGGAAGTGTTAAATTTCAAGATACACTTTGCGCGTATCACACAACATATAATGTGGTCATTGGCACTACTCTGTTCATCCTTGTATAAGAAATCCGTAGAACCTAAAAGTGGAATTTTAGAATTTCTCTTACAAGGCCCTCAAAATTTTTATCATGGAATATAAAAAATATAGTAAATTCATAATATCACAGAGATATGAACCAAATGAAATTAAAAAGGGTAACTATGAAATTTTTCTAATATATAAACAAAATATAATAAAATTTCATGAACAAATAATTATGTGTTGAATCTTAAAAATAGAATATGATGTTCAACTATTAAATTCTAGAATGATCTTCTTCCCTGTAATGATGAATTCCTAATAGTCGTGTGCTATTGAATCCATCAAATCTTTCACCACAGGGCCATTGAAATTTAATAAATAGCATAGAACCACCAATAAATATAAATAGATAAATGTTAAAAATTTATAAGGAACGATTCCATTAGGTGTGTGTGTTTCTGATGCATTCGCTGGGTTGCACACGTCCGTCTTCTTGAGGATGAAAGTTGCAGATTTGTCACCATACATTCCCACTTTCCAAAGGTGGGAGGCATCTGTCACTTATTCAGGGAAGTTTTATCCTTGATCTAAAATTGATGATGGGATGTTAGTTCCTACGTCTTTGGATTCCTCCTTGGATCGCGTTACCTAGTACGGGTCTCCCTCATAGATTTAATACGTTGTTCGTGAATCTATTCCTAGTGCCATATCCTTATGGACGCTGGTTAATTATGCTAATTCTATCAGGACATTCCAAGGGGTCATGTCTGGGAATCAAACTTTAGTCGGGGAGTAGTCACGTTGGAAATCACTGGCAAGTCTGGATTGTGGAACACTGGAACAAATGTCTTTTCCCTCTTATTATAGGGATTCTCGAGGGTGAAAAAGCTCGAGGCATCCCACATCGAATGCAAGGAATCGTATTCCCTAGGCATGTCTCTAAGGTTTTCCTCACCTTCCCATGTTTAGAAAAGGGTATGCTGCATGTTTAACGTTCAACAGAGACAGATAATAATGATCAGAACACCGACTAGAGTGGATCAGATGAGTGTAACCCCGAGAGGATACACTGATGTAGGTGGGTTGACCTGGCCTCACTAGGATGTGGTGGCCCAGGTAATAATCAAGATAGATGATGGGTGGTTATGAGAAGTGGGTGGAGAGTGAGATGGAATCGTCGTGATGATGAAGATGATGTTGGGCCTGATTATCGAGGAGACTTCCTACGTATTCATGTGGAAAGGAATCAATGTCTGCGTAGTTCAAGAGGGTGATGGGATGCCTAAAGAGGTGGCCCATGAGAATGGTTGCATGGATGGGACCCAGAAGAAGTGGAAACTCTAGGTTAGAGAATCAACATCCCGAAACACCTAGGATCTAGGTAATGACCTGGAAATAGGCTTGAAGTGGGGTGTATACATAGGACAACAACCCGAAGATATGTATGGGGATTACGCATGGTTAGAATCCTGAGTTGGACTGATGCCACTAGGATTTACCAAATATGTGCATCCCAGTAAAGGGGATTGCAATGTCCTATGGATGAATAGGGTAAAATAGCCTACAACTATTTAGGGGACACAACATCTTACCATTGGATGGGAAACAACATCGTACCATCGGATGGTAAACAATGAATTACCACTGAATATGGGTGAATACTATTTAACGTCATGTAGGATTATGGTGAACCGACGTGAGGTGCTCAGGTTCGGTTGGTCATTGGTCTTGAACCTCGGGGAGGCTTCCTACGTACCCTGCCTTACCAAGGATCAAAGTCTACATAGTTCAGGATTGGGTCATTTGGGGCTTACGCTCTGAGTCATCCCAAAGTGTTGGTGAACCGACGTGAATGACGACCTGGGGTCTAAATGGATAGTGGGCTTGAACCTCTAGGAGGCTTCCTACATACCTTTATTTGGCAAGGATCAAAGTGCACATAGTTGCGAATGGGGCATTGGTGCATTGTCGTGAAAGTGGTCAGGACCAATGGTTGTTGGTATTGAACCTCATGGAGGCTTCCTGCGTACCTTTCCATCGTAGGGATCAATGTCTAGGTAGTTTAGAATGGGGCATTGGTGCACTGATGTGAAAGTGGTTAGGACCAATGATTTTTGGGCTTGAAACTCGTGGAGGCTTCCCACGTACCATGCCTTAGCAGGGATCGAAGTCCTCATTGTACAAAATGGGGCATTGTTGCACCGACGTGAAAGTGGTCGAGAACAATGATTGTTGGGCTTGAACCTCATGGAGGATTCCTACATACATTTCTTAAGCATGGATCAAAGTCCACATAGTCTAAAATGGGGAATTGGTGCACTGACGTTAATTTGGTTGGGACCAATGGTTTTTGGGATTGAACCTCAGGGAGGCTTCATATGTTCATTTCTTTAGCAGGGATAAAAGTCCTCGTAGTTCAGAATGTGGAATTGGTGAATTTGCACGAAAGTGGTTGGGAATAATGATTGTTTGTCTTGAACTTCATAAAGGTTTCTTATGTACCATTCCTTATCAGGGATCAAAGTCCTCGTAGTTCAGAATGGGTCATTGGTGCAACGATGTTAAAGTGGATGGGACCAATGATTGTTGTTCTTCAACCTCATGGGGGCTTCCTACGTACCTTTCCTTAGAATAGATCAAAGTACACATAGTTCAGAATGGGGAATTGGTGCACCGACATGAATTTGTTAGGGACCAATGATTGTGGTGCATGAACCTCATGGAGGCATCTTATGTAACTTTCCTTAGCAGGGATAAATGTCTACGTAGTTCAAAATGGGGTGTGGGGATTACACTCTTGGCGGCCCATGAGAATGGATGTCACGGTTGATGCTTACTCTAAGCCCTTGTTTGTCATGATAGGTGTGGGAAATAAGAGGCAACAAAGACCTGAGGTTCACGTCGCGAAACATCCATCCATGAAAAGTGGAGTGGGTCTTACACATGGTTAATGGCCCAAAGAGGAAATAGGGGCTTACGTGTGGTTCATAGTCCAGGGAGATGGATATTGGGACTTAATCTAGGATGGAATCCTAATGGTGACAAAGCCCAGTGAGAGAGGGATTTCTCATGGAAGAGAGTAGGATCACCATTCCCTACCTTGATCTTTGCTGGCCTTTGGCACCAGACAAGAATGGTGGAGTAGGGGTGCTACCTTATCCAAGAAAGGCTGGGGTCTTACAAAAAGATGGGTTCCCTTCCCCACAGACATGTTTCGCCGCATCAAAGAGCATGTAATTCCTTTTGAGGACGATTTCACTCTCATTGATATGAGAAGACGTGCAGAATGTCCAATGTGGGGGACCCCGCATTGGATTTGTGGGGTGAGTTCACAGTTTAACATCATGTGTTGAGGGAGATGGTGATTGGTAGTTTAACATCATGCAGCACGAACGAGGTGGGTTTACTCCACACCCTTTGGACATACATAAATGGTACCCTCTACACATTGGTGAAGAGAAGGGAGAGGAAACACCATGACTGGGTGGTGTCAATAATTGATCCCATTGGGGGTCCACGAAAGAGTGGCTATGAGAAGAAGTAATAGCCATTAGCGTGCCTATGCGAGGAAGCATGAGGGGGAGAAACACAATGAAGAACACCACCCAAAGGACTTTGATGTTATTTCGTACGAGCCTAGAATGGCATACAAGAAAAGGGTGTGTAACGGAGATGTTTAGGGCACAAGAGGTGTCCAAAAATGATGTCCGGAAGAGATACATAAAACACGTGTGAAAGAGTATTCCCAAGGAGGATGGTTTGTGCAAAAATGTAGAAGTAGCAAGGAAAAGGCCGGGGTGAGGGGCTTGGGAGGATTGTGTGCAATTGAAGAGGTTTGTACTTATTGGAACACAATTGAGGCAGTTTCACGGAAAACATCGGGTCTGCCTAAAATTGAGTAGATTTGGCATCTAAAGTGGATCCATGTGTTTTGAGCGCGACTAGAAGGGATTGCACGCAATTGGAAGGGTTTTCTTAAAATTGAAAATTTTTCCGTGCAGGTGGCTGGGATTGTGTACAATGGATGAGGATTATGCGCCAGTGGTCGGGATTGTGCGCAATGGATAAGGATTGTGTGAAATTGGAAAGAATTGCAGGAAATTGGAAGGGATTATGCGCAAGTGGAAGGGATGCGTGAAATTGGAAGGGTTGTATGAAGTTTGGAAGGTATCACGTGTAATTTCAAGGGATTACACTCTATCGACGGGGCTAGATGGTATTTGGGCGAAGGTTATGACCGAGTTGTCTCTCTCAAAGGTGGACTCCTAGGTGACTTTTCGGAAAAAATATCCTACCAGAAAACCAACTTTTATGTGCATGAGAGGTGGATTTAACATAATAGAAACAGTTAGAATTCATCATGCATCAGAAGTTTAAGGGTCACCCTTCTATTTATAGGATCTTGGGGACTTTGGATCCATGCAGAAAATAGGATTCCGTGAATGATTGAACGCATGTGTCCACAACGCGACAGTTTAACTACATAGAGGTGGCCACGTGCTACTTTCCACGCTCGCTGGCAGGAGCACATATATTTGCGTGCCAACGTGGAAAACTTTCACAGATCCCGTAGTTTTCTGCACGTGTCATATTTTTTTGCACAGCCCCTCCAGGCCCCTCGCGGTGGATCGCTGGGTCAAAATATGTCTTCACTTTGTCACGCCAAAACCTCCTTCAGTCCATGAGCATTTTTCAGCGTCTACAAATTCCCACTCTTATAATCGGATCAGCGGGGGGACACAAAGGTTGAATTTTAAAAGAAACACTGAGATGCTTAACTCACTAGGGTCCATGAGCACTAAAAACTAGAGCCACGCGTAAAACCGAGAAGATGCGCGTAATCTAGTTTTCACGTGCATGCGAAAACCTTGCTCCACACCTATAAAAACCCTCATGGGTCCCTTAGTCCATTCTATTTGTTCTCATGCAATAATGAAAGAGGAACATGACTTATGATTCCTAAGGCTAGACCCGAGGTGAAATTCTTGGGCATCTCTACGTATCCCATAAGGATAAAAATAAAGCCGAACATAGTTCTGGAAGATGTCATGCAGTTTAACGTCTTACGGCAAGGACACAATGTTATCTTAGTTTCAGGTCAGAGAGATCGGACCATGGAATGGTAAGGAATGTGGGGGACACATGGTGATGTAATTATGAAACCCGATGTGAATGAGGGCCCAGAGTCCAGGTCACCATGTGTCCCTTGGGGAAGTGTTTAGGTCAAGGGACTGAACACATATGTTAGGCTAGGCCCATGGGGAAGTTCTCGAGCGTTCCTATGTATCTCATGAGAATGAGAATCAAGGCATATGTATTTTTATGGGGTGGCATGGTAAGGTACCTGTGCCAGGGATAAACGGGTCGTGCTGGTCTAGCCCTCGCACCAAAAAGAGTGACATTTGATAGGTCTTGGTTCTCTTTTAGGGTGAATGGATGTTTGTTTTTTGGGTGAAGTGATGAGACTAGAAGAGAAAATACAGGCATCACAACAAGAATCAAGCCAAATTAAGGCATTGAAAAATGGTATGGTGTTTCACTGATACCAAAAATGATGTCCCTTTAGCAGGGACACCACAATGCATCTCTGTTTTTCATCATGCGTCTAGGACGATACTGTCACAGTTTAGGGACATGTGATGGGACCAACCATGCTCTTTAACATCATGCGGTATATACGTAATAGTTTAATGTCATGAGGGACTAGGCAATACAGTTTGGTACATACATATACATGATAAACGAGGTTCAAGAGGGAATGTGAATGGTGCGATAAAGCATACCAGACGTGAATGAGGATGAGGTCCACATCACACTGTGCATGATTCCAAGAAATAAACCTCCTACCAAGGGCTCAAAAAAGAATAGAGGATATGGGGCATGAGAGACTAACTCTCAGTTGATCTGAACACGAAGACAATACGTCCGGGTGTTCCTACGTATCACATGATAATGGGAATCAAGCTGCACATAGTTCTTGGTGGTTCCTTTTAACATCATGCATGACTAAGTATAGTTTAATGTCATGTAGGAAAGTAGGTAAGAGGGACTAGCTCCTAGAAGATGGTGTATTTGGTGAGGTTCTCGCAAAACCGACGTGAATGAGGGTAGAAGCCCATACATGCCACACCATGCGACCCTATAAGAGTCAGAGCCTGAATGGTAGAATAGAAGAGAAAAATTTGTAGGAAAGAGCTGGGCCCAAAGAGAAGATATCTAGAGTTTCTACGTATCCCATGAGTATGGGAATCAAGCCGTACTGAGTACCTATGAAAGGGAGTATAAAGAGATATTATTTTAGGGTCTTTAGAGCTCGGACCAGAGAGAAGCAGAACCATTCCAAGTAAATGAGGACCTTAATCCAATCCCTAATCCGACGTGAGTCAAACTCAGTGTAGGAAACAAGGTCAGATAAGTTATTTTCAATATGTGAAATACATATGAAGGTGGAATCTGTGCAGATCCTCGAATGATGCCTTATCGCATCTTTTTCCTCTTAATGTGCAGATGTGCACTGATGAATAGTACCAATAGTTTCGATGTTCTACTTGGAAATGATGAAGTGGATAAAGATTTGAATCATGTAACTGACATTTTGGGCTTAATGGGGTTGGCATGACGATAGAGGATAACTTTTGACCATATTCAAAACACATCATCCACATCATGTGACCTGAAATGGGAACAACAAACGAGCGTCGACCACTGACTGTATTCACAATGAGGGACTTGTATTAATTAATTGTTTAAATCCCCTGAGGAAATTGTCCCAAAAGGGTAAGAGGGCCCTTGGGCCCATAATCCATTCCATTTAGTGGTCCATTTGTATGTGAAGGGTGCTTAAATCCCTAATGGAGGGGGACATGAAGCCTAAAAAATGGATGAAAGAATGTCCAGCTAGAATCCAACACTCTAGGGTCTAAACCAGTGTACTCTTGGGAACATTGGTGAATCACCAAAGAGAATCGATGAAATCATCTTGAGAGAAGCCAATTTGAAAATGTGAATATAAACTCTCAGGAGAAAGCAGTACATGGCGTGGATTTTATAGGACCCGACATAAATGAGGGTGTAATCCCATACCACGACATAAATTTTTCTCCCAAAGGGAATGCAGGCCAAAGGTCCGAGATGAGGCTTGAACAAAAGACTAAATGTTTAGGTTGTCCTACGTATCCCATTAGGATGGGAATCAAGACATACATACTTCTAAAAGCTATGCAGATTTGGGTAGGATACCCCAACGAGGGGGCTGTATGGAATAACGAGTAACTCAAAGTGAATGGGGACATAATACCATGCCACACTATACAACCCCAAGTGAGAACTTGGGATAGAGGCCCGAGAAGGCCGAGGGACCTAGGATTGGGCCATGGAGAGGCTTTCGCTGCCATATTTCAGTTTAACATCTTACAGTGAGGATGAAAATGGGTTAGATAACCGAATGAGGGGGGGTACGACACGACTAGTAACCTAATGTGAATGAGTACATAATCCCATACCACACCATACATCCCCTAATCAGAACTCGGGCTATAGGCTTGAAAGCATCAGGGGGCCTGAGATTGGGAATCCCGACCAACTATTTTCATCTGACATCATATGCGGGTGCTACCACATCATTTCTCCTAAGCCCACATGAGCAATTCTCAGTGTGGGAAACAAGGATTAGTACTTGGATCTCTCCATTATATAAGGGTCAGATAGCTGGAATCAACTGAGGGAGATATTACCCTGAAGTTATGTGGGAAATAATTAACCACTACACTCATTATTCAAGACATATAGGAGTGGCGATAATGAAAAAGGATAGCTTCGGACCATGTTCAAAATTTAGTGCCCATATCATGTGACATGGAATGGGAACAACAAATGAGGATCAACCGCTGACTGTATTCGAAATGCATGATTCGTGTCAATTTTTTGTTCAAAATCCTCAAGGAGGTCTGCCCGAGATGGTAGGAGGGCCCTTTGGCCGAGAATCCATGCCATTCGGGGACCCTTTTGGACTTTCAAGATGATGGAGTCCCAAATAAGGAGCGTGAGTGAAGAATAAGTGTGCATGTGCACTTCATCATCTAGAAGGACATTGAAAATGTTGGAAGTCTCTAGGGAATGGGACACATGGAGGTATTATGATGAACATGACGTGTATTGCGAAAAAATCCTACACCACACCATATTCCTTAACCCGAGGGGATATTCTGGAGTATTGCGGCTGGGAAAACAGAAAAAATGTTTGGGCGTTCTTAATTATCCCATAAGGATTAGAATAAATCCTTACAAAGTTCTTGAAGGCCATGAAATTTATCATCATGCGGTGAGTATGTGGGAGAATATAAGAATAAAGAGGGAGTACATGGTGGGATCTTTGTAAATCTGATGTGAGTGGGGCCATAGAAGCATGTACTACACCATGTAAGGACCCTCCAAGAGAACTATACCCATGGGGGAATAGTCTAAGGGAAGAGTTTGGGGCTAGAATCAAATTGATTCATTTGAGTGTTTCTACGTATCCTATAAGGATGGGAATCCATACTTACGTAGTTTATTGGATGTTGTTTAACCTCTTGCAGGATTACATACAGTTTAATGTCTTGCGGGGCGTTTCACAGTTTAAAGTCTTGTAGGACAGGGCAGTTTAGGGTCAGTAGGACCATATATAGTTTATGGTCGTGTGGGACCAGATATTGTTTAAGGTCGTGTGGGACCAAGCAGTTTAGGGTCATGCAGGACCTGATAGTTTAGGCGCATGTAGGACCGATGGCTCAGGAAAAGTATTTCTTGAGGAAATTTGCATTGGTGGGGGAGTTATACGCTCACCATCCATAGTCACCAGTGAGTATGAACCATTGGGGTAGACATTGTAGACAATGTAAGGTACATCCCATTTGGGCTCCAACATGGATGGTTTCCTGCTAGTTATCATTGGTGTCCGAAGGGACAGTGCCATGTCGCCTTACAAGAAGAAGAGGAGGTGACCTTTCTTGATGAAGGCTATAACTAACATATTGTGATGCCTTTCCAGATTGTGCAGAGAACTAAGCCTATTTTCATCAAGTACTTCTAATTCGGCCAGAGAAATTTTTTCTACTTAATCTGACACCTGCTGATCATAGACCATTGTGCATATTGAAGGAAACTGAACTAATATAGGCAGGATGACCTCAATTCCATACACCAAGTAATTCAGGGTCACTTGTGTAGAATTACGATTCATCTTTCGATAAGCCCAGAGGGAATTGTGGAGATTGTTCGGCCAACTCTTCTTGTTTTGACCAACCATTTTCTGCAAAATGTTAGAGATATTTTTGTTGAACGCCTCAATTTGCCCATTTTTTTGCACGTGATAGCAGGAGGTATGATAACAAAGGATGTTGTACTTAGTGTAAAACTTCCTCAACTCGGCTGCCTAGAAGTTGGTGCCATTATCAGTGATGACGACGTGAGGGAATCTAAATTGGTAGATGATATTGGATCTCATGAAGTGAACAATAGAATGGGCCTTGACCTCCTTAATCGGAACTGCCTCTTCCCACATGGAAATGAAATCCGTAGTGGTTAGGATGAACCAAAATTGGTGAGCTATCGCTGTAATATATGGCCCCACATCATCTAGTCCCCATACTGCAAAGGGATAAGAACACTTCGTAGTGTGGAGACGCTCCGGTGGAAGATTTATGAAGTTGGCATGAACATGACATGCATGACACCATTTGGAGAACTTGATAAAGTCATGGATCATAGAGGGACAAAATTACCCCAGTATTTGGATCTGATGGGGCAGCTTCGTCCCACTCTGGTGGGCACTGCAAGAACTGGCATGAAGCTCCTGCATGACCTGAGAAATATCGACTCCTTGGATGCAATAGATGAGAACACCATCAAACCCATACTTGTACAAGATTTTCTCAAGACTGAGACACGCGGCATCAGATTCGCTCGTTGTCGGCCTGATCTTCAAAGAGATTACCTTGTTGGAGTTATTCAACCAAAGGTATCCTACAATCAGGAGCTACTTCAATCACCACATCTGGGGGACCTGGGGGTCCTCACGTGGAGGCGCTGGCAGTAAGATGGATTACATGTGGTCCATAATATTTATCTGGAATTATGAGAGAAATGACTCTCCGATGTGCCACATGGATAATCAGGTCATCCTACTCGGGTTTGGAAAGTGATGCAACCAGGCTGGCCAAAGAATCTTCTCGACCATTCATTGGCCGAGGGACATGGGTAACCTCTTTCCGAGAAGGGAACATGGATATTAGCTGGAGAGTGAATTCCAACAATGGTACAAGCTCTAGATTCTTGACGACATAGTCACTATTGATCTATTTGATGACAAGTTCTGAATCCCCTTTCACATACATATGGGGCACGCCAGTATCGAGAGCTAGCACGAGGCCGGTGATGAGAGCCTGATACTAT